>VWZS01000913.1:683637-1302939 GCA_013397075.1 Rhabdornis inornatus | reverse complement strand
AAAAAAAAAGAAAATTCTATTCTCTTAAAAGCACATTGAATAATGCTCTTAACTTGAGATTTTGCCTCTAAAAATGTTATTATTCAAAAGCTCCTGCTTCTGATTTTGAAGAAAAAGGAATATAAAATTTAAAAACAGTCTGGCAAGGTTTATTACTGATTAACTGAATAGTGCTGGCCCTGGGTGAGTATCGTGCCAAGCAGGCTTGGATGTGAGGATGAAGCCATTTGTTCTGGAAGGGTCTGACAGTTATCACACACTGGCCTCACAAATTACTAATGGCAATTTTCTTCCAGGCCCAGTGCTTTCTTAAAGGAAAGGAGCTCACACAGGACATCATTATTAAATACATGGCGACTCCACCACTTCCAAGTCACTCCATTCATTATTACACAAGTATCAAGCCACATAACCTTAAATTACAGCTGGCTTCAGTTCTTCAGTATCTTTGATTGTGAAAGATCCTGACTGATGAAGCTTTCTTACAAAGTCTGGATAGAATAAACAACATCCATCTCCTTTCTCTGAAAACAACAAGCAAAACTCGTGACCCACCTAAATAAAAAAAAAACTCACCAAAAAAAAACTACTACCAAAGATTATACTCTCCTAGTTACTCATACATTTTATTTCATACATGCACATTTAGCTGAAGGTTGTATATATGGAACAAACTGCCTGGGATCTATTCTACCATCAGAAGGAAAACAGAGAGAAGAGAGTCCATAGCCCACAACTAAATCTCTTATTTCCTGTGCTTTTAAATGGCTGACACCTTTTCATGCAGTAATAGTGCTGCAGTAGAAAGTTGTTTAGCAGTTCAATCTGTTCTCTTCAAAAAGATTAACTCTTGCTTCTTTCATAATGAGACAGTTTGGGTTGATTTTTTTTTGTTTTTTTTTTCGCTTTTTTTTTTTTCCTTGAAATGGCAAAGACAGCAGTTATTTCTGTAAAACCTCCTGTATTTTATGCACAAATATTTTTTCAGCTGCTTGAGATGGAGTGTCAGATGTAAGAAGGTCTGAAAACATAATGGATCATTACATATTAATTTCTCTTGCAACTGTGAAAGTGTCAAAAGTTTTTCTTGAAAGATGCATTTCTGATATCTCCAATTACAGAAATAACGAAGTATTTCCAGAAATTTTTCACTTCTACACACTTAAAATGGGAGTAATCCCTTTGTTGCTTAATTACTTTCAAGAAAGCAATGAATTCATACAAGAAAATTTTAGGAAACTGGAAAAAAATGTGTTGAAAATATAGGAACATCCATAGCTTAAAAATCATATATTTTAAAAAATATATATATTTAGCAGATCATTAGAAAAAACTACCATCCCAACCTTTTAGAAAAAATCTGTCTACAAATTTTTTAGAAGTGGAAAAAACTAAAGGTGCAAAAGCAACATAAATAATTATTATTATTGGTTCTTGAAGGTGAAATAAAGAAATGTTTCATTCCTTGTACTGCTAAAATAGAATTCATGAAGTTTGTATAATGTAGACAGTGAGGTGGAAAAAGAGATCATCTCACAGCAGGAAAATGGAAGAGACTGGGAAGGGACTTAAGTACACACTAACTCCCTATTAGGTGACTTCAGAGATTTTGTAAAGCTTGTGACTATTTATAAATTAGATTATAATAATCTGAGTCACCACTTTCAAAACAATTACAGCGTCTTTCCAGGAAATTATTAATTCATTGAGCAGTCTTAGAATCAGACAATGACAGAATGGTTTGGGTTGAAGGGGACCTTAAAGACCATCCAACTCCAAGCCCTTGCCATGGGCAGGAACACTTCACACTGGAGCAGGTTGCTCCAAGCCCTGTCCAACCTGGCCTTGGACACTTCCAGGATTGGGAACTCTACAACCTCCCAATCTGTGTCAAGGCCTCCCCATCCTCACAGGGAAGAGTTTTTTCCCAATATCCCATCTAACCCCGCCCCCTGTCAGTCTGAAGCCATTCCCACTTCTCCTGGCACTCCAAGCTCTTGTCCATAGTCCCTCTCCAGCATTCTTGTCACCACTTCAGGTACTGAAAGGTGCTCCAACATCTCCCTGAAGCCTTCTCTTCTCCAGGCTGAACAACCTCAACTCTCTCAGCCTGACCAAACCCTTGAATACAGCCTGGTAGTGTGAGAGACTGAGATTTAATACTTGTAGAATTTACTGTACTATTGCATTTTCAGAGGCAAAACTAGAAAAAAATACATTTATGCTATTAAAAAATCCAACCATATTGTAGAATGAGCTACACATTGATAGTCCTCAGGCTGAAACACAAAATAAAGTTAACTCTTGCTGTGCCTTCGAAAAGTTTTATGAAATTCCTTGGAAAAAGTGTAATGAAATATATTACAGTGGATAACTATCACTAAACAATGCCTAGAAGGTTGTAATAATGCCAATACAGTAAGAAAAATGATACATCTCTGGAATGATGCTCAAAATGAGATAGTATTCCTTTTTTTCCTATGGTTCCCCTATTATCCAGCCAAAAGACAGATAGAAGTGCTGGTGATCTCGTATGTCAGGATGTTCATCCTTAAAAGGCTTACTCCAAAGGACATGCCCTGTCTTCATCTCAGACATCTCCATGCTCCTGCAACGTGGGAAAAATAGGGAGAGCTCTTCAGGGTGGCTTAAAATAGAGAATTTTTTCTCCGTGAAATTGCATAAAATTAAATAAAACCCAATTACTCTCTCTTCATTTAAAGTGACATTTTTTGTTTACTTTTATACAAGGCTTCCTGCATTCACTGTGTTATAGCTGTTAGGAAGCAGTGTTTCTGTGGTTATAACCAAAAACATGGTTAGGAGGGGTTTGCAGGCACTAAGAATATCAAAAAAGGCCCAGTCTGGACCTTCAGTACACTGAGGAGTGAGAGGATCAGCAGTGGTGATTTCCATGAACCTCTGCATTCTGCCTCAGAAACCCCTGAAGCTTCAGTCTAGCCTTGCTTCCTTTTGAACTTGCTGTGCATCTTAAAAACTGACCTTGTGTCTCCTCTGAAATAAATCATATTGAAACATTCTGGAAACTACAGTGTGTTTTTACATGGAATCATAGAATATCCCGAGTTGGAAGGGACCCACAAAGATCATCCAAGTCCAGCTCCTGGCCCTGCACAGGATCCCCCCAAGAATCCCACCCTGAGAGCTCTTCCCTCTTCCATTCCTGGATCAGGAAAATGGGTTTGCAAAAATCATTGTCTTCGTGAGAAGCCTGTAATTCCAGCCTTGCATTGCTCAGCTGCAGTGGATGGTCTGTAATGGCTAGAAAAATATTAGAATAAAAACTGCATGCCTGAAGTTTTGGGCAAAACAGGTGTCTTTCTCTCAGATTTATTGCTTATATAAGTTTATGATGGAATTTATGCACACACTGAAATGCAGAGGGATGTCACAGGCTTCTGTATGCAGGCAGATTATTTGATCTATCAGTTTTCAGCCTTTGATTAAAAGCTTTGGGAATTTGCAGGTGTTCAATTAGTCACCAGAGGGAGCCCATATTATGTCATAAACACAATAAAGACAGAGTGAAAAGAAGGTGAGGGGAGAAAACCTTTAGGAAGACAGAGTGAGAAACTCACCCTTGTTCCCCTCTGCTCCCTGACAATCAGGCTCCAGGAGTTTGCTGTTCAGGGCAGGGTGGGTTTTTTCAGAAATGTTACATTTTATAATGTAAATTTTAAGGAGGATGAGCACAAGCTCTCTTTTTCTTAAGCTATCAATGCTTTTTTTTAATTTTTTTTAATTTGCTGATGTACTAAAGGATGCTGGCAAGGAATCCACTTTGCTAATAAAGGTCAGATGTCATGGTCTTATCACAGACCCACTTTCATGACACAAAATACATCTGGATAATCAAACACAATCAAAGGAACACGAGATTAGACAGTTTATCTATTAATCTGTTATAAGAGGATGTTGGGATAATGCATGATTTTATAAATGATGTTTCACTGGGATTTCTTCTCATGGCAATACCTACTATGACCTGGGAAACAGCTTTCTGTGAACTGCAAGGAGGATTTTGTTTATTCCTGTACTAAGGAGGTACTCTCTCATACCCTTAGGTTCAGTTTTCGTCCCTCACCTTATCAACAGCAAAAAATATTTTACTAGAAGTGGTATTTTTGTGATTGTGCTGTATCTCTAACAAATCACTGATTCTATTTGGATATTTTCCCAAGTTATTTGCCAGGGAAATGGCCTCAAATGTATCACATTTCATTTAGCAGTATTTGCTGTTAGTATTCTCTGTAGAGAATTCTTTGTTTTGCTAACAAAGTGAAGGTGGAAAAAAGAAGGGGAATTTAATACATTTCTAAGTCTTATTTATAGGACTACAATGGTAAAATAACTCTGCTTTGGAATCAACTGTAAGTTTTTATATTAATATTTTATCTGTATCTTACGGTATAGTTGACACTCCAGTCTTTAGGGGAGCTCTGGCATTATAGCCTACATGAGTTTTCCCACATTCACACATTAATTCTCCTGCAGACATCTACAAATGATCAGACTATTTCAAAGTCTTTGTTTTTTAGGAATGATTCATTGCTGGTCAAGCTGTCTTCCTGCCTAATAGAAGCTATTGCCCTCTCTGTGCCTTCACCCTTTAATTGCAAGGCAATTAAATTCCCCACTGTTTGCAGTATCTGTGTCTAAAATGAGTCATCTTATCACATCACCTTTATTTTTTTTTTAATTTTTTTTATTTTGCTTTTGCTAAAGAAATGTAGTTTCATATTTCTCTGTCCTGATGGAGCTGGAGGTTTCTCCATTAATTGCTATTTTTCTAACCTTTATCCCTTAGTTAGCTGGTCAGGGCTTTCTTGCATCATTCCATGGAAGATAAAATAAAATTTCTGTTTCTCATCACAATGCCTTAATTTTTGGGATGTTTCCAATGACACCACATGGAAAGGATAAAGTATGTCTGTGACTGATAAGCACTGATTTTAAGAAAAAATATTCCATCTCCCACAAGTCTGGTGCAGAATGCCCAGCATTTAATTTTAGATAGGATCTGAAGCATTTGAAAGATCATTGGCTACTAGGAAGAAAATGATGTGAAATGGTGTGGGTGTGATGTGTAACCCCAGCTACGGGTGCTGTCACAGGGACTGCAAAGTGGCTTTGTCCAAGGGGGCCTTAGGGCACAGCTCTGGAACCTGCTCTGAAGTGAAACCACGTGGTTCATGAACAGGCAGAGACTTTGGTTATGGCTCTCATGGTGTATTTGGAGCTTGTTCAGGTTTTACCTGGTGCCAGAGGTATCAGAACCATGGCCAGGGAACAATAATTACGTTTCCTCCTGTGGTCTGCACTGTGTCTGTACATTAGAGGTGGGACACAAGGGTGTAATCAGGACTTGCACTGCCCTTTTCCAAGTCAGGGACTTTCTGTAGAGTTCAGTGAAAAGAAAATCCACTTTCTCCTAAATTCAAATATAAAAGCACCAAAGAAGGGGCACAGGTAGGAAAAAACGTCTCTAGTTCACACCAATCATTCATCAGGAAAACTCTATACAGCCTGCTGTGTCAGGATGCAGAGCTTTCCTGGGCAGTTCCTGCCCTGGTTCCTGTGCAGTGAGATGCTCAGGGCAGCATCATATGTGCTTTCTTAAAATCTTGTGGCTTACTAGCATTTGTGACCTACCTGCATTCTCTGCAACTGTGCTGCACAAAGTCATTGCTTCTGTTACAGGAGCCTCCACTTTTGCCTCAGGTTTATGTAATCTTTTTGTTTATGTATTCATTTCAAAGCTAAACATTCTTGGCTACTAAAGCTGTTGGTGAATGTGATTTCTTTAATTATTTATATAAATGCAAATACATCATAAGAACCAGCCCATCCCTGCAGTACTCTCAGCCCATTTTGAGAAGTGCTCTTAGGGACTGCAGACAGATGAAGTGACATGCCAACAGTGACATGGAAGTGTAGTGATAGAGGCAGAAATAAAAGCTGGGTTTTATTTTATTAATTGTTTCTGCATTGGGCCATATCACCCTTTCTAAGTGATCCCTGACCTCTGAAATATTTGTTTTTCCTAAGTTTTTCTTATATCACTGTAAGTTTTGCAAAATGTAGAGGCATTGATTTCTCTGAAAACGGTTTGATATCATGTTCAAGCCTCTTTTTGATTCCTGTCCCAGCATACCACTGGACCAGCTGTCCCTTCCTCCCACCAAAGCTGGGGGGGGNNNAGGGGGGGGGGGGGGCAGTGAGGGAAATTTGTTGAATATATTATTTCTTCTTAAATACTGTAATTAATAGAGTTTGTATATTAAAAACTCAGGCAGAATTCCACTCCCCAGTCCCATCAGTTATTGCAGTTTATGCATCTGCATTAGCATGCTTGCTCGCTCAGCAACCTTCCACCATATTTCCCTCAGTATCAATTGCCAACCTTTGCCAGGATGGCACTGAATTAAGGTTATTAGCTGCCCTTGCTGTTTCTTCTAAACTTCTTTGGCTTTGGAGGCTCCTAATCAAATACTTAAAAGTTATTTCATTGCCGCCTTCTGTGATGGTATTTGCTTCTTTTAAATGCACTTTTGCTTTCCTGAGTAGTCAGCACATCTCCCTCTCATGGCAATATACACTCCTAAGAGTGCCAGTGGCCAAACTTTGCAGCACTTCTGAGGGTTCCACAAGGCAATAAATTGAATATAGCAGAGGATGTGAACTCCTGCAACTCCTGGCTATATATATTATAATGAAGTGGGAGATGTGCTGATTATCACATAATACAGATGCATTATGTACAGAATAGGCACCAAGAGGAAAGAACGTGCTTTGGTTTTATCACTCACTATTATGAGAAGGAAAGGACGCAAGTATGTATAATTATAAACTGCAAATGTCATGCCTCCTCTCCCTTCTTCCATCATCCAGAAAAATCAGCACATTAAGAAGGAAGTAATGCCCTGGATCTTGCCTATTAGCCTCACAAAATCAGGGAACAAAAAGTTCACAACTGCTGTCTGCAGTAAAAGAACTTCTATATCTCCAGAGTTAAGTGCTGGTTTTAGTTCACATGGCACTTAAGAAAAGAAGAAATATGGTTAATCAAGTGAAGGATGAATATCCAGTAGTGGTCAACAGCAGCTGCTTCAAAAGGAAATGCAGAAAATGCAAAACAAAGTTTAAGGGACTGAATCAAGTGAAGCATCTTTCTTGACATTGATAAGAAATCCTCAGATTTCAATTAAACTATATCTAACTAGCCCCCAAAGCCATAAACTTCATGTCTTAGCGATTGCATTTCTGTTTCTTTCCTTTAGCACCACTTTCTACATGTGTATATTCATGAACTGCTGACTTCCAGACGGAATGGCCTTTTTGAGACATCACTAAATAAATCTGAAAAAAATCCCCCAAATAATGTACTATGAACTCACTCTCCACCTCTGAATGAAATCTTTTACAGACAGGATACTTATGAGTTGTGTAATTTTCTTACGCTATTGCTCAAATTATTTCATTTTGTTCCTGAAAGCATGTGAAAATCCATGTCTGCATAACTGTGTTGAGGATACTTTCCTAGTAAAGATGTGCTTCACTTGTCTGTTCATTTTTAGCTATTCACACTTCTATGCTTTGTTTTCTCCTTCAATTTCTTAATATTTTGTTTCCTATCTTTGTCTTCTATTGTATTTAAAAAACCTTTTATGTTTATCTTAATATTCTTCCTCAGAACCGCTTCATTATTCCCATTTGTACTGTCAATGCCCTCTTTATAGTCCCTCTGTTTCCTCACATAAAATTCTAACAATACTGCAGATCTTTCCCTTCCTATAATTTTTTAAAGCTCTGTTTTGCTTTCATTTAACTTAAAAGACATATCAGTCATCCCCAGTGAAGTTTAATACCTGGTTTTACATAATGGCATATTCTCCTTTTAAGCTCACTCTATCACCACTAACATTTAGGTAATTTTGTCAACCTTATCTCTCTCTAATAAGAATGGTCTGTTTATATTTTTTATTAGGAATTCTTCCCTGTGAGGGTGGTGAGGCCCTGGCACAGAGTGCCCAGAGAAGCTGTGGCTGCCCCTGGATCCCTGGAAGTGTCCAAGGCCAGGTTGGACAGGGCTTGGAGCAACGTGGGATAGTGGAAGGTGTCCCTGCCCATGGCAGGGGGTTGGAACAAGATGGTCTTGAAAATCCATTCCAGCCCAAACCACTCTGTGGTTCTAAGGTTCTGTGATAATGGTTAATTAATGATTAAATGTGACCTTTTATAAGTTTCAGTAACCCATCTTTCTATTCAAAATACCATCCAGCGAGTGAAATTTGAAACTCCAATTTATCAATCGATGATCATCATGACAATAATAAAAATAGAATAAAATAAAATAAAATAATTATTAGTAGTATTAGTACTAGTATTATTTCTGAAATAGACTCTAAGAATCAAATCCTTTATCACAGGCTGTTCATTTGACATTACAAGTGTTATTTTCTGGTATCTCTTAAACATAGTGGTTTTTTTTTTCCTTTTTATATCTTGATCCTTAGATCAACAATTCATTTGCAGTAAATTTAAGTCCTCAATTGTTACTGTGATTTTAGATCTTTGAGAACATCTTGTGACCTTAGATTGAAGGATGATGAATATTTTCTGTTGTGTTACTCAATAGCCAATAAATCAGCCCAAACCCTTTCTTAAAATTCTCTAACAGAACTGCAGAAACTACAATTCATTTATCTCCACTTTTCTTTCTCATTACTGCCCTAGAGAATTTAAGGGAAGCTGAATGTTGATTAATGTACAATAAATCCAACAAAACAGGATTTCTAATGGAAATTATCAAAGATCTCAGATCTCAAAGGACAAAAAATCAGCATAATTTCCCAGAAGCAGTATTGATAAATAGATTGGCCCTGGCTGGAGGTGCAGTTTTGGGTTTGTAGAGTGGTTTGTAAGCCACGAAGCACATTGCACGTGTGCCTTTCTGGGTGTTTGCCTTATTTATTCAGTATTTTTTGAGGCTGTTGACCAGTTCCACCCAAATCTAATGGACAGTGTAGAGTCTGCAAATAAATTGACATACTATAAATCCTGCCTTTGTTTTCCTGCCTTTCAAATTAAGAAATTGGACAGAGTAGAACCGCCCTATTGATTCCTCTGGTAAGGATAAAGTTCAGCTCAATCCCTATCAGACAACAGAGTATGTACTTTCACATGGGACACTATGACCAGAAAAAGGGAGATTTAACTGAAATCTGAAGCTTACTGGGCAGCTCAGACACAAAACAATACAAAAACTGCCTTTATTAGTTCCAATTTTTATAAAATTCGAAGAATGTAATGGTCATGTGATAGCAGTATCCCTTGTCTTTGGGCATGTAATGGTTACAGTTCTTAAACTTATATTTCCAAGAGCTACAGCTGCCTATAAATTTGTGAGTGCTCAGGTTCCTTGAATTCAAGCCTCAAGGAACCTGGACTGAGTGCTCACTAAATGAACAGAAATAAATTTACACAGGAAATCAGTGACAGGACAGGATGAAATGGCCTCAGGCTGTGCCAGGGGAGGGTCAGGAGGAATTTCTTCACTGAAAGGGTGGTCAGGCATTGGAACTGCCCAGGGAGGTTTGGAGTCCCCGTCCCTGGGATTGTTCAAGGAATGCCTGGATGTGGCACTCAGTGCTCTGGTCTGCATGACAAGGTGGGGATGGGTCAAAGGCTGGACTTGATGGTGTTGGAGATGTTTTCCAACCTAAATTACTCTGTGATTATAAAGTGCATTTTTCTCCTATTTTAAATAAAAAATTTCTGGCATATTTCATAGTTCATTTTCAACTAAGCTTTTCTGTACCAATGCACAAAATAAGTTTTCCACACTTAAAGCATTTACAGTACTAATAAAGAAGAAAGCACATTTGATGAGAGAGCTTTGCAAAGAGTCATTGAGCACTCATCTCCAATTTGTGTTTTTGATGCTTTCCCACAGAGTTAGCAGAGGCCCTCGACAAAACTCTCAGAAGAAACACATAATTACATCTTCATTCAACTGAAACTATGACAATTCACAGGAGCCCCATTCTGCACACAATACATGCCAGGGAAAGAAGAGCAGGAACAGAATCAGGGCTCTAGGAACACCAGCAGAGGAGAAATAATACATACATTGCAAACATGGTGGGGTTTTGCAAGAGAAATTAATTAAAACCCATAAAACTGACACTTTGATGTCAGGAACAAAGCTGCAGTGTGGAAAATCTGGTTCTAAGTTAGGATGAGAAGGAATGTTGAGGACTTCTGCTTATTTTATAGTATTTCTTGGGATACAGTTATAACTGAGGAATGATGTATCATCTCAAGGTATTTCACAGCAATGTGACATCACTCTAGGATATGTTAATTATGTAACATTGGCACCAAGGCAAAATTATGATGGCTTTTCTCTTAATCGTACACTGTTAATTAGAACTCTCAAATAAGGAGGGGTTATTGTTCATAAAGCTTTGTCAGAGAGAGAAAATGAGTATTTGTCCTGACTGCAGGGTGCCCAATGTCTTTGTGAATAACTAGTCTGGGATAATAAACACAACAGCAAAGGCAAGAGAAAGCAGGAGGATGCACTTGGTACCATCCGACAATACCCTGGGTCCAGGATCTTTACAGTACTATGGGGAAGTTCTCTTTAATCACTTCAAAGATCATAGAATTACTTAGGTTGGGAAAGACCTCTAAGTTCTTTGAGTCCAACCATTAACCCAGCATTGCCAAGCCACCACTAAACCAGGTCTTTAAGTTCAGCATCTCTGAAAAAACCTGTGGAATAAAACAAAATCTCACAAACACACCGCTTTCAATAACTGCATTAAGACTAGCAAATGGGATAAGTATATAAATACCCTCCCAGAGATATTTAGTTCAGCTTAGCACACACATTCATTGTCCTGCCAATACTTCCACTTTCAGTGGTAAATTACTTCTTAGCACAAAAGAAGTTGTTCTTCATCTTCTCCAGTCATCCAGCAATTTGTGCTGTTGAATGTTTTGGAGAAAGCTTCCAGCAAGGGGTGAAATTCAGTACCTGAAGGATCTGAATGACAGACTGTTGTACTGGAATTACCTCTTCTGTGTCAGCACAAGCAGTAGGAAAAGGCCCCAGACTTTGCTGTTTCATTGCTAGCTGGCTGATAATTCTAGATTTACTTTCTCCCATATGCTGTGTAGTACAGGAAATGGTACAGAGTGTGTCTAGAAATTGTCTTGGTTACACATTATCATGTATTCAGTGTGACAACTCACATCAACACTTAGTAGCTAAACTTACTGTAGCTCCCTACCTAAGGAGGCAGGACCTCTGCCTGGGAAGAGAGAAAAGTAAAACAAAGCATTGCAGTTCACTTAATTTTCAGGTGTAATGATGCTTGAAAAAGTATCTTGACTGATTTTTTTTTTTTTGTTATTACATTCTGGGTGTTTCATTTGTATCTTGCCTAGTAAATAGAATCATTATTATATAAGTGCAACATAATACTACTACTCATGCAGCAGCCAATACACAGTGTGTTAGTTTTATTAAAATTCAAACCTAGATGACTGCTGAGTGTTGGAAAGTACATTACTAATGTAACTGAATTGATTTTGTTGAACTCACTGAAGGTGAAAGCATTGGGCATAATTTGTCTACATTTCTGAAAAACAAAACAAAACAAAACAAAACAAAAAAAAACCCACATTCGAGTCTTTACCACACAATAGATCCAGTTATAAAGCCAGACAGCATGAACCAGAGTAAACAATGTCCTGCAAAATAGACACAAAGGTCAGTTAAAGGAAAACACACAGCACAAAATCTGATTATGTTCAGGTTGGTACAGAATGCAGTATTAAAATAATTCTTAGTGTTGTCTTTGTAAGGACTGTGCCAAAGCTTATTAATCTCAGTATTTCATGCTTTGTTCTTCCCACTTTAGTAAAGATCAGATGCTGGATGTGTGCATTAACCTTTCAAGGTTGGTCCTGGGAATGTACTTCCTATAAAATACGAAAAATGCATTATTTTGACCCCCTATACACATCCATCAGGACTAACAGAATACAGCTTATTCCACCTTGTATTCATTCAGGACAGAGAAAAGAGAATGGATGAAATAAAGTCCTAGCCAAAATTTTTCAGGATCACGTAGCAAACTAGTGTGTGTAGGTGAGGTGCAAACCCAATGGAGTAACTATCCAGCAGGTATCCATGAAATACATCTGCATTTCTGGATCAGCTGCAAGCAGAACTGCCAAACCACACTTGACTGGTAAGAATAGTTCCTGCCCAGTTCATGACTATCCAGAGAAATTTGTGAACACATAATAGTGTCTTTTTGTTGGAGACAAAATGTGTGTTAATTATGGAAAAAAAAATTTGGAAGTAGGGAAAAAAGTGTCATTTCATATTTTTGAGCTGTGTGCTGTGAATAAAAATCAGCCATCCTTGACCTATGTGTCTGATGAAAAACTAAGTGGGAGGATGAATTCTGATAGAGAGATAAGATGCTGAGAAAAGAAAGGAGTAGATTGAATAATGTGTCTGGGATTGTAACTAATTCAGAAAAAAGTCATGGACTGAAGTGTAACCAAGGACTGGAATATAAATAGTTTGAGCAGAACAATGGGAGTCTGGAGTGGAAGCAAAGTGACAGGGTCAGTAGTGGAAGGAAATACAAATGAACTCTAAAGCAGGAAAGATGAATGGAGAAAAGGTAATTTGAGGAGTGTTACAGATCTGTGGAAATACGATGATCAGAAATGCAGCATCAACACTAGGAAAATGCAATTATTTTGGACAAGACTTTGTTGTGAACAGAAATTAATTTTAAGTCAGATCTTTGTCCTTCCATACAGGATCTAATGGACCTCTTAAATGCCTTAGGATAAGAGATATTTATGTTATTTGATTAAACTCTGTGTTTCATCTATGTTTTCGCTCATTGTGGCTTAGTTATTTTCAATATTTTATTTTTTTTTTAAATGCTGGACTGATATGGCATTCCCTAAAGAGGTTGTTGGTCCTGTTATTCAGTCAGAAAAACTTGGCCTTGAGGAGATTTAGCAGAAAGTTCTGGATACATGAACTAGAAGACTTCATAATGATGAGGGATAAGAATACCTCTAGTCAGTCCATTTATTTCTTTTCAATGTGTTTTTAAAAACTTCCAAAACAGCTGTGATGGCACTACAAACCATCACTGGGTACAGAATTGTGTCAGATAATGCTCTGACACACCCTAATGGTGTTGGGACTGAGGTCCATCAGAAACCCAGATTATCATGTTCTCATTCTGTCAGAAGAGTTTCATGGCAAATGGAGGAGACTGAGGCATAAAAGGGCAAAAAAAAAAAAAATGTTACTCTGTGTTATTCAAGGACTCTGTATTAGGAGCTGGATCCAAAAAGCACTGTCCTTGGATCTCAGACAAGTGTGGAATTCTTTCAGGGAAAAAGCACCATGAAATCTTGCATATACCCTGCCGTTAACATTGACAATCTCCATTATGCAGAAGGACTCGATGAACATTGTTCTCAAACCTCTTAACTTTAAGAAATGAAATAAAGTTCAGGACAAAATTATAAACGATGAAAGTATTTTGTCTACTTAGGATATTCTCTTCTCAGCAAATTTTGGCTACCTTCCTACTCCCTAAAACCAGACATGTTGAAGGTCCTCAAGAAGAAATAACAAGCTGCTGTACTTTCAATTTTACATATGCCTTGCTTAGAAAATCATTCTTTTACAAAGAATAAAGCCAGGAGTATAATATCTTAAATTTTCCCCCCTGAGTGCCAGCACTTCTCCAGTTTTGTTTTATGAAGTGTTTTGTAAATTCACATTATAACCAGTGTGTCCATATCACATGTGTTCATCACACACTGGGAGACATCCATGTCACAATAAGGCACAGGATAGAAAGCCAGGTACAATTCCACTTTTGGAATACTTTCAAAGCAGATCAAGCTTAAGAGTGGAGAGAAACCAAAAATATGCTGAGTTGGAAGGGGCCCACAAGGATCATTGAATCCAACTCCTGGCCCTGCACAGGACAATCCCAGAAACCACACCATGTGTCTGAGAGCATTTTCCAAAATGCTGTGGTCCATGGCATGGCTCAGAGTATGATGGATTTTGTTAGACAAGCTCCACAGCATTTTGTAGGGTTTTTTTAAACAAAACCTTCAGGTTCAAAGTGGGTGGCCCAGGAGCAGTGGGGAGTAGAAAGAGCACAATTATTGGAATGTTTGTATCATGACACGAGGAAAAGATGGGGGATATAAAAGATCTTTCTTCTCCTCTGCAAGCTAGGAGGCGGGACATGCTAATAAATTAATAATGAAATTAAATCCAGTAGGATGGGCAAAGAAGACTCATGAAGGAGGTCGAAAGGATGCATCCAAAGCAGGAAGAGCTGTCAGACCTTTGAACAGGACCCTGTTCCACTTTACCTCTCCAGGGTTTTCTTACCCTGCCTGCTGCTTCAGCCTTCCCAGAAAAGCTGTTTTAGCAGCTCCTCTCAGTGCTCCCTGACCATTCTCCTACCCATCTCAAGGAACACAACTAAAATAAGGATCAAGGAAAAAACAAAAGAAAAACAATCATAGTTTGACATCTGTTGTCATTCTGTAGATTGCATATAATCTGGACAGGATTTGTGTTTGTAAATCTGTTAAGTAAAAAAAAAATAAAAAATAATAAAAAAAAATTAAGATAAATATATATCCTTTTGAAAATTTTGTCTTAAAATGGGATCAATTTTTAAGCCCTGAAGTAGTAAACACATCCCCTTTATAATAATGGTCAAGTGGCTTCAAATAGTTGATTTACAGAGATTTACATTGCTGTAGAGCTATCTTCTATGGACCCCACTGAAAATACTGCCCACCAGATATTATTGTCCTTCTCAGAATTTTGAGTAAATTAATCAAGTGCAGAAAATGATGGCTTTTCAGAAGAATAATCCCTGCAAGATTTATCATGTTGGTTTTTCACTGTATGCAAGTTTGTTCCAAGACTGTTTGAGTGTTTATTTGAACAAGCACACAAACAGAGTCGGTATTATTGAAAGAGTTTATTAATTTGTGTTCCTTACCTGCCTCATTTTCTAGGACTGTACAGACAAAGCACTATCCATCTTTCTACCTTCCATGAACATTAAAGAGAAAGATTCTGTTTGCAGTCAAGACGTGTGAACAAATAAAAATGTTTATTCATGGGATCAGCCAAGTATTCAGGAGATTTCCCAAGAGGTCATCAGGAGACTGAAACCCAGTTTCCAGAGTGAAGAATCACAGAAGCACTTCTGAAACCATCCTGTCTTTACCTTCCTATGGGCTTGTCTCTTTACATTGTAGCAGGATCTTTATTGCAGAATTCACTTGTTTTAATTAGACTTTGCAGCCGCATGCCAACTCACAATTCAAGACATTACCTTGTATCCATGTTGTGCTCAGTTTTTGTGATGGTTTTGCACACTGCCGAGAGAGACAAGGGTTGAAGTATCTTGCGATCAGCTCTGGTGGGTTATCCCCCTGGCACTGGCAAAGCGCTGCAAACACAGGGAATTAGCTGGAGCCTGGCAAACCTTATTAGCACAAGGCCTCACTGGTTCCAGACCTGACTAGAATATCTCTATTCTGTGCTCTCAGGAATGAAAGGGGTTTGCTAACCCCACCTGGTGCTGACCCTGACAGACCTGAGCCAGCTTGGCACAGCTCCGTGTGTTTTGTCTTCATCCCCAGCCCCTCAGCCCTGGCTGCTGCTGAAGATTTATCACTGCTGCATTAATGCAGCTGAGCTGTTCCTTGACCCGAGCTGTCGCTGTGAGTTATGGGACCCAAGCAGCAGGAGATTTATCCCTTCTGTTTTATTGGGTGTTTGATGTTTTGAAAGGGGAGGACTCCTGTTGCCCCCCTCTGAAGGGGCTTTATATTCACTTGCCTGGAGCCAGCTGTTGTATTTTGATGTAGTTTCATTGAAGTTGGTGGAGTTATGTCAGGAAACCAGGTTACAAGGGAAAAGATTAAATGCTATGTACTTATTTCATACTGCTCTTATCTTTTGTTAACATCTTATAGACTATTTCCACATTTGCTTTGCTAAGGAGATGTATTCCAAGCATTTCCTTGGAACAAAAAGTTAGAGGGATTCCTACAAATGTATATGAAATCAATGATTTTATGCAATTTCAGTTTGAAAAACATTAACAAAGGAACAAACAAATAGTGCTGAATTCAATTAACATCTCATGGGTTTTCTCCTTTATTTATTTTAAACCCCAGATGTCTTTAAATAAATTGTTCCCACTCAACAAAATCTTAACCACATTATTTTTAATTTGGTATGGCTTTGACTTGTATAGACAGCTTTCAGGGAAATAATCTATAATTTTGTAATAATATGTCGGTTCTAGACTTATCTTTTTAAGTTGCAATACTGAATTAGTACTTTTTACTAAAAAGTTTTTGATCCACTGTATACTTGATGTGAGGGAAGAATTAACAAACATTGAACCAATAAACTACATTTTTTTTTTTTAATTCCTCTTAAAATTACCTGTGTTAGCCACAGGAAAGAAATATACTGAAGAATGACATTTGGCAGCTCTCCTTCAATACTAGTAATAAAGAAAATAACTGGTTTGAAAAGTCAAGGTAAACATAAAATAAAAGTGCCAATATAAATACAAAATTAAAATGTCTATGTAAATATAAAATTAAAATGTCAATATAAACATAAAAGAAAGGATTTTCTGTTGGAAACATTGGATTTCTGTGGTCTACAAAAGTCCAGCTCATCAGCAGTGTAAAAGACCTATCTGGCCTTCCATCAATGCTCAAAAGTAAAAAATAAAACTGCAGCTCATTCAAAAGTTGGCTTTATAGCATGTAGACAGCATGACTACAATAAGGACTTCAGCACAAAAACACCTAAAAGATGGATAAAAATGGAGTGCTGCTATCTCTGTACATAGCAGAAGGTTAAGTTTACAATGCTTAATAGCAGCCCCGATTGGAATTGTGTCAGAGAGAAGGAAAGCAAGAGGAACCAAACCTCTGGGAATTCATGAACTGATTGCCCCTTGTAGTTGAGGGAAATCTATTTGCAGAAACAAATTGACCTTGCCAGAGAGATAGAGACACAGATGTTAAATGATGTAACCAGGCTTCAAATCTGCTGAATCACATGTAGCTCTTGCAGCAGTGAAGAAAGTGGCAGAAGCTCTTTTTGCTAGCAAAGGACAATTTTTTTGGAATAGAAGTGTCTCTATTGAATCTTCAACAGATGTCTAATGTGAAAAATGGGTTTATTTAAAGTCTATTGTCCCACCTGTAGAAGACATGTGAGAGACTGAAATCATTAATGGCGTAAACATTGGTAAAATCATCAGAGGATTTTTGCCCACTGCAGCACACTTCAAGGAAACAGCTGCTCATCTGTGACTGCTGAAGCCACCCCTCCCCAAATACACCTCCTGACTGGAATTTGGGCTGTGACAGGAACTTGGGACAAGATAAAGGGGATGCTATTGTCCAGTCCCAGGTCTAGGGAGAATGTATCCAGAAGTGATACTGGAAGGGACACTGGGATGCTGATGGCTCAAACAAGCAGGGGGAAGGTGCTGATGTGCAGAGNCCCAGGTGTCCCTGATCCACAGCATTCCAATATCCAGGTGTCCCTGATCCACAACATTCCAACACCCAGGTGTCCCTGATCCACAACATTCCATCACCCAGGTGTCCCTGATCCACAGCATTCCAATATCCAGGTGTCCCTGATCCACAGCATTCCAATATCCAGGTGTCCCTGATCCACAACATTCCATCACCCAGCTGAAGCTCCCCACCCCACGGGAGGTACCTGGGCATCCCTACCCAAACCTGAGTGAATATAAACCCATTATGTTGGCTTTTGGGGATTTTCCTGGGAACTCTTCCTTGCTATCCAAAGGATTTAGTCTGCAACCAACACTTGGACCAAGATTGTTCAGCAACCAAATCTAATTGTGAGGTGTATGAACAGTGAGATCCTCAGATTCTTGTCTTTTCCTTCTGTTTCATATCCATTTTCTTTAGTGATATTTTCAGGCTTTTGTATTGTCACATTGCTATAGATGATAACCAAAATGACTGCATGCCTGTTTTCCTGTGTGACTAAATTATCCTGCAATAAACCCTACATCTGTGTATTTATCAACACCCTTCATTTGGTGTTGTTTGACTCTAATTTGCCCCAAGGGATTTATTAACAAGAACCTGGCTTTCTGTAGAGGGTTGTAATAACATGAAACATGCAAAACACAGATCCAAGCCATTTTCTCAGATTTTCATGTTTTTCAAGGACTTTTTTCTGAAATTAGTAATTCTATATGAAACCTCACACTTAAAACAAAACTCATTTTGCTGGAGAAATTAGGTCACAATACCCAAAGGATGCCTTTAGTATTTTTAGTGAGCTAAGGATGTGTTGGATTGCAAAGATCTAGATGAATTGAAAGTGTGTCTAGACCAGTGTATGGAAGAGAAATCCACTGACAATCTCTAAATGCAAAGCCAGTGGTGGAACTTATGCAAATACCTGGGTCTGGAAGGATATGCATGGAAACCTCAATATAAACTGGTGCTGTTCTATCACTTTTTCCTAGGCAGCTGGTTTAGTCATTATTGAAAACAATTCGGGTTTTGTGGCATTTTGGTCTGGAGTGAGAACAATTCTGATGTTTTAGTGACACCCAGACTCAGGGAACATCAGTTTTCACACACTGGTTTATGCTGGCCTAGGAAAAAAGGTTATTCCATTAATGTGAGGTATGTTAGAGTTTGATTCTAATATTGTGTACTCAAACTTTAATATGGATGTCTTGTTCACTCCTGCAGCATGTCCTTGGACTTTGCAAGTAAGGGCATTCCTTGTTTGAAAGTACCTGTATTCAACAGGTTTTTTTTGTTTGTTTTTTTGTTTTTGTTTCAAACTCTTTTTGACTAGAAGTAGAATGCCTACCATTCTCCTTATAATTCACTTTTTGCCATATTTTAGTACTGCATTTCTAAAGGGAAAATGGAAAATTAAAGAAGCATGTCAATGTAATGAGCTATAAGTCTCCTTTTTGCCTAGTGATTCAGGGCACTATAAGGATAATAAAGTCATGTTATAATCACACAAATTGTTATGAATGAGTGTTATAAACTAATTAGAGAAAATCTAACCTCCAAAATTAGACTTAAATGTGGCACCAATAAAAGCAAACAGTAGAGCAAGACAACAGGTTGTTAGTGTTTCAGGAAGTTTAAAGATAGTCTATTTTTTGGGGGGGGATTTGTTTAACTTGGATTTTGTTGGGTTTTCTACCTTAAAAGACATAAGGCAGGATTTTCAGACATCTCGAAAATCTCATGAAATATTTATGTGCCTCAAACTTATCCATGGATGGAATAGAGAATGCTGACCCTCGGCAGCTGGGCTTTCTGCAGCATGTGCCAAAGGATAGCTTGAAAAATGCCTCTTCTTAACTAGGGAACAACTTAAAGTTGTCAGCAAGAAGGACACATTCCCTTCCAGAATTTGTGTGTGAAAATGAGGGCTGCCAGCAATTACCTCTGTCCTTTGAAGACTGACATCCTGAAATTTTCTCTTCCATCCATTAAAAAAAAGATGGATTCAGACCTCATTGCTGAAAAGTACAGACTTCATAAATATTGACTTTTTTTTTTTTTCCTATGGAGGTAATTTACTCTGCTTTCTGGTGATTTCTCTTCTGAAAAAAAGATTGATCTGTGTTTGGAGCGTTTCCAGGAAAAGGTGAGAATTCAACCAAGTCTTCTATTCATTTTTACAGATGGCCACACTAATCAAGTTATGTTATTTGAAAAGAAAATGTCTGGCATTTCATATTGGGAATAGCTTTGCATTTCTGATTTGTGTTAGATAGACTGAGCCTGTATATTGAAGTCAGGCCTTGGGGATTTAGGCAGGGGAGGAGATGCATTTCAGTTGAGTTTAGGCTTTGACAGCATCAATGTCTAACTCTAAGCTGGCCATTTGGGATGTTTCCAGTGCAGGGGGAAGAAGTGAGAATTTTGAGTGATTGTTTTATCTAATCTTCTTAAGTTTCAGGTTAATTTTTTATTTTAAAAATTATTTTTAATTGCTTAATTTTTTTTCTCAAGGTGCACCCGTGATTACAAGGGGGTTTACTAGGCCCAAGGAAAATGGACTAATTTATTTAATCCATGTTCACTTTTAAATTATTAAACAACAAATGTAAAAATAAAAAAGGATGAAAGCAGCATTAAATCATTCACCTTTGACCCAAACCCCAGTCAATTAATGAGTTGCCATTTCTGATCAATATTTATCTTCTCTAGCCTTCAGCATTTAGAGTGATGGAAATTATGTAGCTCCTTCAGGTAGTCTATTAAGCACTTCATGATCCTCACCATGAGCCACTAGGAACGTTTCCTTCCAGTTTGACATAAACCTCCCCAGACAGAATTTTCAGCCTCTTGTTTTTTAGCTGATCTGTTCTCATGAAGAAGAGGCAGTTTCCTGGTCTGCAGTAACCCTTCTGTTCATTTCAATACTGCTAACATGTCTTCCTTTCTCACTTGATAATGGGAGACTTCCTTGTTAACAACCAGAATTCAAAATATTTTGACTGTTAATTCCATGAAAAAAGAAAAGAAATATACTTAAAATGCTTTCACTGCTTTTAAAAACTGAGGCTTTCATTTTTTTTTTCCCTTTAACTAAACTGATTTTATTAATGCCAGTTTGAGAGTCTGATGTGGTTTGACTCCAGCTGGCAACTAACTACCACACAACCCCTTGCTCATTTCCTCAATCCCCTGGCCTAGTGGGATGGGGAACAGAATCAAAGACAGGTAAAACTTTGGATTAAAACAATAACTAATATAATAATTAATAATGTGACGAATTAATTATTTGAATAAAGTAAAATATTTGTAAAGAATGATAGAATAGTTTGGGATGAGAGGGACCTTTTAAAGAACATCAGCCCCCTTGCAATGAGCTGCGACACAGAATCACAGAATGGCTTGGTTGGGAGGGACTCTAACAACCATCTTGTTCCCCCCCTGCCATGGGCAGGGACACCTCCACTGTCCCAGGTTGCTCCAAGCCCCATCCAACCTGGCCTTGGACGCTTCCAGAGATCCAGAGGCAGCCACAGCTTCTCTGGGCACCCTGTGCCAGGGCTCAACACCCTCACAGGGAACAATTTCTAAATCTAACCCTGCCCTCTTTCAATTTGAAGTCATTGCCCTTTGTCATATCTCTACACCACTATTATAAAAAATCTCTCCTTTGCCTACAGGCCTCCTTAAAGTACTGAAGGGCTGCAATAAATTTGACCTGGATGTTTTCTTCTTCAGGCTGAACAATCCCAATTCTCCCAGCCTTTCTCATAGAAGAGGTGATCCATCCCTCTGATCATCAACAAGATGGTCACACCTCTGATTTAAACACTAGCCAGCAAAAACTGGAACATCAGTGTGCTATCAACAATAAAGCTCAACCTTAATCCAAAATACTGCACTGTACCAGCTGCTGAGAAGAAAAAGAGCTGCATCCCAGCTGAAACCAGGACACAGTCTTCAAATATTTTACCTTATGTAACTTGAAAGAATGAAAAGTCCGTTTAGATGGTCTATAGAAGAGTTGTTCACAGAACAGTTTAATTTGGTCCTAAACACAAACTCGGAGCAGCGATAAGAAAAAGTTCTTTAAAATCTCGTTATGTTGTTGTCTTTCATGTGAATGTGACAGCTTGGGTAAAGTTTAGCCTTTTTAAATACTAGATCCCAACTATCCCCATTAGGTGGGAAGAGGAAGAGAATCAGCCAGTTATTTTCTGATGACTCTCAAATTCTACTGGTTTGGGGTAGAACAGAGTTAATTTTCTTCACAGTAGCAGTGATGGATGTTTGATCTCATGGCCAGGCACAATGTCATTTCAATTGACCCTGCTTCCTAAGAATTGTGAAATTCCTCCATCACTTTATGTATCTCTTGATAATCAATACAGCCCTAAATGAAAAATAAATAAATAAAAAATTGGGATCTGTTTGTCTAAGTGTGTTAAGTTAATGCTTTCCTTCACAATTGTGGCAGCCTAAAAACATGCACAGGATCTATAACGGTGGCCAGAATAACAACTTCATTTCTTTTCAAAGCCCATTCTTTGGTAATTTTTCAAAATGCTTTTGTTTAACGAACACCTGTTCTCACCATTAGAATCACCATTGAGATAAATCTCTTTCTATATAATCTGTATAGTTTCTTTTATTCGGGAGTTCAAAAGCATATATGGTGCTGTGAAGGTAAGGGGGAGAAGAGATGACATCTCCCTTTACAATGCAACTGATTTCAGGCAAATAATGTTTTCACTATTTCAATGTTAAACATATACTTCACATTAAAAGCAATCAGGCCAGAAGAGGGAGAAGCAATTAAAGCCAAAAGAGACAGAGAGAAAACATTTCAGTAGAAGTTCTTTTTCTTTTCAGTTTTTTCCCCTCCCTTTCTTCCTCCATGAAGCCAATTTCATTTTCAGAGCCTGAAATTGTGTTGCAATCTCAAAGCCATTTCTCGTCTTTCTGCTGGAATACAGAGATTGCTGGTTTCTGCTGTTCTAGGGTTTTTTTCAGCCTCTCTAAAACAGAAGGCTTGCAGGAGTACTATTTTGACAGGTACTAAAAAGAAAGCAGAGACAGGCTTGGTATGGAAGTGCTTTAAAATCTCGTGTGCAGTGTATTGTGTTACAGCACAGTCATCTGACTGCAAGGAAAACACAAGTCCTGTCTCTGTGATAAGCTTCTCTCCAAAAGAAGTGAAACTAACTGCAACACAGTCCTGAAGCACAAAAGGGCTTGGATCTGAACCTGAGGGGGAAAAAAAACATCTTCAAGAACAACATAGGAACAAGAAGGGGTGAAGACCTTGGTCTCAGGAAAGGCATTTGAGATGCTTGTCACAGGTTGAGCAAATGAGATCACCACTGTGTATCACTCAGATTCAGAATTAAGCACAGATCAAAATGAAAATCACATCAAAGGTCTTCATTTAATTGTTCATTAAGATGCCTAAAGTAAAATGGCCGTGGTGAACTTCACTGTACAGTCAGTAGTAGGAAGGGCCATAGGCTGGGACTTAGTACTGAAAAAAGCTCAGTCTCTCTGCTTTGCTTTTTGTGCAGTTCATGCTTATATTGTAGATCCTGAATAGCCAGCACCCTCCAGTCTTTTTACCCCATCACGATGAGCAGGAATAATTATGGCTGTGCCTGCCCTCACCTCTCAGCACAGAGCTCTAGTCCAACAACCATTCACACCTGCACAGGGAATCTACAACCATGGGTACAACCTGCAATTTAGAGAATAAAGGGATGTATGGAGATGTTCCCAGGATGGCATAATTGTTCCTGGGACTCTTCTTTGTCCCACTGTTGAGAGAATTTGGTCAGCTGTAAACCTGTGTTGGTCATTTCTGACATAAGCTCAGATGGACAGGCTACTGTGGCAGCCACCCACCAAACCCATATGTAGATTCTGCCCTAGGGATGTAAGAATCTGCACTAGGAATGATTTGCATTCTAAAGTAGGATAATAATTTATACCAGATAACTTTCCTATAATGTTCCATGATATAAAGCATAGGATTTGCATTTTTGGAACAAATCCACTGCTGTCAATGAATCTGATCATGTGAGGAGGACTGCAGAGTTGGAGTCACCTCTTGGAATCTGATCACAATACTAAAAGCTCTCAGAGCCTCCTTAAAGAGTTTAACAGAGAACAGTATTCTCTTTTTAACAATTTATAGGATGGTTAAAAAAGCAATTTAAAAAAGACTCTCGTTTTCATTTAAATTCTATAGGGTTTTTACAACTATATCTATGGAACTTGGTATTTCCATTTCTATAATTTATGTACAGATCTGTAAAAGTTTATTGTAATATTCTTACTAAATCTACCAGGCTTTTCCAGAAGGCTCTGTAGATTCCTATTTTCAGTGCATTTAATTTTGGAAGAGCTGGGGGTTTGTTTCTTTGCTTTAAAAACACACACAAAAAACCTGCTGTCATAAAATTCAAAGTGATCAATAAAGAGTTAAAATAACTCACAGGCTTCCTCACTCCCACATGGCTGGCGAGCACCTTCTGCTTCAGCTGTTGGTAGACTTGCAGCAGGAATGTACACACAGAAATTAATGGTGCTATTTGTGAAATAAGAAGGAAAAAAGAAAATGTCTCCATTACACTTGATCCACCTGGGACAGCTCAAGGTAAGCTGTGCACAGCACTCTGTGCATCACAGCTCTCATCGTAGATGAATGGCCAAAGCCTCTGGAAAGCATATGGCTTAAGCAAATTAAGAGTGTCTGGAGCAGTTTACTAATGAGGAAAAAGCAAGCAAACAAAACTGAATGTATTAGTCCATCACTAACTAAAGGGCACTGTATGACAGCAACAAAATAAACAGATAAATCAGTAAAATCCAGTAATCCTGACAAATAAATCACAGGCTCACTGACAATTAAATGTAGCCTACTTTGACTCATAAATAGCATCACATCCTTACAGGCTAAAAAAAGACTTTGCAAAGCCTTCCATGCAATCCTGTTAGTTTAAATCACCTGTGAAATAGCAAACAATAAATACCATTTAATATGAGAGGGAAAATAATTTGGCAGAAAGATTAAGAGTTGTCAAGATTTGTAGACCAAGGCCAGGAAAGGCCTTTATAACTGGATCATCAAGGGTCCCACACTGTTCAGCCCTGATGTGAAGCAAGGTCCTACACAAGAAGCAGACTAGCACGTGTTTGACAGCTCAGAGGCTTATCTGAACTTTTCAGTGGATTCCTATCAACCTTTCAGCAATAAACCAGCCCCTATTTAGACCATCCTCTAAGCTCTTACATGAGGACTCATGGCAAGGAACATAAAAGTGTTATGCTTTAGGGATAATAGTTTCATACTAGTACCAGGAGGAAATTGAGAGTCAAACCAGGCTCTGCTACCCCAAATTAGTCAAACAGGTATGGTTGGTATCATGTTACTCCTCTTCTTTCAGCAGGGCAGCATAGGAGTTTATGTAAGCTAAGTACATTTCTTTAAAAGCCCTCTGATTCATAACACTCTCGATTAACTTGGAACAAATTTAAATCTTCATAATACACCTTATTCTCATATTCAAAGTAGAGCCATTCAATCCAGTCATAGTTCAGAAAACCAGTAAAAATATTACATGTTGTAATATGTAATAATGCATAAATATTAATGTGTAGGTGTAAAATGTAAATGTGTAAAAATGTATAAAATATTACATGTAACATGAACACCTACAATGTTGTTCCTAAGCTTTTTTCTACAGATGGGACTGAAAGCATCTTGTGAATGTGGTGTTTATGCAATATTCTGATATATTCTCTTTAGTGTTTTCGGAAGAATAAGGTTAATAATTACTATGCGTAAGCTTGGAAATGTGTCTTTATCATCTGAGGTGATTACTTGTTTGCCTTCAGCTACCAGCTCTGAATTGTGTAGTAGCAAGGCAAGAGAAGAGTTGGGTTTTATTTTCTTTCAAGAACAGACATCTCTGTTGGTTTGGAACATGGCAGCCTTACTGGCTTAGCCCCTCCACCACAATAATTTTTCATAGATTCTTTCAGAAATGTAAGTTTGCCAGACTATACCCATCCTTTTACAGCACTGAAGTTGTGTAAATCCTGAGATAGGGACTGGCAGAGTCAGAAACTTCTATTGTTTTGATTTTTCGAAAACTTGAAGACACTGGTCAACCAGAAATTTTGGTATGAATTTCTAAACCATCCTCTTGTTGAACATGTCTCTAATGATCAACGATAAGGTCAGATTTCTTGCCTAGACATTCTCAACTGAGACAAATATGGTAAAGACATCCTGGGAGGAAAGGAAGAGTGCTTAAGAAATTAATGGGTACTTCCAGAATGGAGTTCTGTTTCTACATAACCATGCCTGTGTTGTAGTAGACTGATATTTTTAATTCACTGAGATGTTACAAAGGCATGGAATTCTTTGCTGTGGTAAACCTTTTGTAGCCACAAGCAGTGAAAATGAAATCTGAAGTCTTGGTTAAACTGAGAGCCAGAGTCCCTACCCCACACTGAAATTACTGTAATGGTAATACTGCCCGTTAGAAAGAGAAAGAAAAATGGAACAAACAAATGAAGAGCACACAGAAAATCTTTCCTGACAGGAGGAAAAAAAAAAAAGAATGGCATGGGTGAATTTTTATGAGTGATTCAGTTAGAATGGAAATTAGATAGAATTATCCATGGAGATGCTGATAGAAAAACAAAAAACAGGAAACAGATGATTGACCCTGCACTAAAGTTTAACAGCAAACTTAGAAATAACTGTTGGTTCTGAATGACATCTGCTTATTCAGAATGTGGGATTTCCAGCAACAATTCTGTTCAAAAAGCATAAATTATTGTTCTGATTACCAAGAGCTTAGGAGTGCCAGGTCTCCATACATCACTTCGAAGTTTTTCAAGGAGTTGGGAGCCTGGATTACCAATCTCCCTTTTCAGTGTTGGACCCAAAGTCTACTTATCTTGTGAGACTCAGCAGGAAAACCATGTCAGATTTTAGACTACATCTTTAGGAATTGCTTTTCTGGGAAAAAGTAGTTCACTGTTTCTCTTAGCTATTGTTCTACTGCCTCAGAACTCTAAAGAGAGATAATTATTTGGACAGTGCTGAATTACTCAGAATGCATACACTGCTGAGCAGAAGCCGACTTGACTCCTTTTGGAAAACTTGGTGAGAATAATTATCTAATTTACAGACACTGAAGAAAATATCTATAATAAACAATGGTCCCTGTTCGGAACAGAATGCATCACACAGCCAGATTAAAATACAGTTAATTGTACAGAACGAGGGGGGTGTAGGGGGACAGAAATAGGATGCAATTTACAAAAGAGAAAACATGCTTTAGAGAGGCATCTCTAAAATACATCTCTAAATATAGAGTGATGATAGACAAAAAAACTAAACCCACAGACTTGAACATCTTTGTGGCTTGAAATCCATGTCCAGGCTATACAGCTGGTGCTCATCTCAAACAGGAAATGTCATTTCTAAACTCTTAGTACCATCTGATTTTAAGTCACCACAACTGAATTATAATCAAGTGTGTAACGGTTATTTCATTTTCTTTTATTAAGATCACTAGTTGAGAATAATAAAGGTTAGGAAAGCATAGGGGGAAATACAAATGAAGTCAAACAGCAACCACATACTTAGAAAAAATGTAGTGTATATAACAGAGACATTTGATCTTCACAAGTCTTCCACACACTAGGACAAATATCCATCTATTTGAATAATCTTCAGTCTTACTGTCAATTTATATTTACCCAGGTTCTGTAAAACTCGGGAATGTGATAAAATTTCCAAAGCTGTGAACTGCTTCAATGCCAATGTCAGGCTTCCTAAGAGGCTTCCTAAGTGATTTTTTTTTTTTTTTTTTTTTTTTGTGGTTTGTTGCTTTTTGTTTTGTTTGGTGGGTTTTTTGTTGTTGTTGTTGTTTTGTTTGGGGTTTTTTGTGGGTTTTTTTTGTTTTTTTTTGTTTTTTTGTTGTTGTTTTGGTTTGGGTTTTTTTTGTTTGTTTGGTTTGGGTTTTTTGTTTTTTTTGTTTGTTTGGTTTGGGTTTTTTTTGTTTGTTTGGTTTGGGTTTTTTGTTTTTTTTGTTTGTTTGTTTGTTGGTTGGTTGGTTGTTTTTTTTTTTGCTTCTGGCCATGAGAACAATAACATGATTTCTCAACACATAAAGTTTCAATCTACCATCAGCAGAAAATTAAGATTCCTAGAGTAACGATACAAGGCTTTTAAATACAAAATTAAACAGCTGCTTCAGCCACTCTGGGCAATACAAGCACGTTTTCATTAATGCCATCAGAGAAACACCACTGTCCTGGATAACGAGGTGAAAATTTATCTGGAGTGATCAAGGTAAAGGCCAGCTGGTGCAAAAAGAAATCCAGGATTTTGCCACAGATCTGAACACAACTCTCAGTGAATTTGAGATCTGTCCATTAGATCAACAATTCTAAAATAATAAACCATGAGTACTGAATCATCAGTTCTATGGAGTAACAACATTGGAAAGGGATTCTATACACAGAAAGAAAATTCACATCCAAGGTGTGTGAATACACACTTTCTGTAATCTGCATCTGCTCATCAGCTGATACAGGTTAGAACATCTCCAACACAAATGTCTGGAACATAAAAGTGGATCCGTGCTACTACTGGAATGGGCTGTACTGTATTGGAATGTGGAATAACCAGATGCCCTGGCATCTGTGGCACATCAGAGCTTGTCCTCACATAGCTGGATATCCACCTGGAAAAATATACACAGAGAGAGATGAACTTCACAATTCCCAGTGGTGGAAACAGGAAAGCTACCAAGCTCCCAAAGGACCAGTGGGAAATAGATGCAGAAAATGCATCCTGATGGAGAGGTGATAGATAGAACCAAACGAGAAGCCTGGATATCTCTTGAAATGAGGGCTATGTTGATGACAGACATTCTGTGCTGGAAGCAGCACAAGACAAATATGAAGACTCTGCTGAGGAGAGACCAGAACCTAAAGAGTCAGGCACCAGAAGAATTATATAAAGGAAAATTCTGATTAGACATAACGGAAAAAAGCCTTTGGTGTGGTGGTAGTTAAGGATTAAATCAACTCAAGGGGTTATAGAACCTCTGTCCTTGAAGATTTTCGGAATTTGACTGGATGAGACCCTGAGCAAATTGATTTTTCAGTCCTTCACTGAAAAATCCCTTTTACTTAAATGTTTCTATGATTCTGTTGTATCAGCCTGCCAGATCAGAACAGGCCCCAGATCAGAGGCTGCCTTGAGTGTCTGTCTGCACAGCAGGCACATTCTCTGAATTCCCTAACATAGGGAATATTTTCCTGAAGAGAATAACACACAGGAACTCTTTCCATGAAGTGTCTATTTCTCTCCATTGCCTATAGAAGTAACTTGCTTACTCGTGTACAGCTCATTCTGGATGTCTAAAATCAGATGAAATAAATCCCACTCCCTGTTCATCCATGAACTCAGCACTTACTTCTGCAAATTGCCACTTGCAAAGGATCATACTATACTCTTTCATCCTGTAAGATCAGTATTTTTCAAGTGCTTTTCTCTTCAATTCTGTCATAAAAATGAAAAGAAAACAGCAGCTCACTTTAATGACCAACATAACATTACACTATTTTGAATCCAAAAGCACATCTTTCATTTAATCATCATCCATAAAGATTTTTTTTTTTTTTTTGCTTCATCTAGAAGAGTCAGGGAATTGTCAGATTTTACTGTAAGTCTCCTGGCACCACATTTCATAAGAATAACACTAATTCTGGCACTTTTACTTAGATTAAGCAAAGATATTCTGCTGAAACCTCTAAGGATGTGGCATAGCTATCCTAATTTGGGCAATATTTAAGTTTTGGCATGTTCAAATTACTTTGTGAAACACGTCACAAAATAATGCACATCTGTGGATCTTACTTTAACACATATCTTATGGTGTGATTACAGATGACTTCCATCCCCTCTAATTTTGAAACAAATGAAAATGCAGGATAAATACCAGTATTTTTGTATCCAGGAAGACAAACTACATTATAGATGAATGATACTTGCTGGTTCTGCAAGCACAGTAGATGCAATACAAAATATCTTGAGCAAAAGAAGTGGATGAGAACTTTATCCCATTCTCATGGAATATTGCAGAATATTAGTGCTTGGGATGCTAATGGAGACAATTATCAGACATTTTAAATTACGATCCACTCACTTCCCCGAAAAAGTCAGAGAAGACTGTAAACTCTGCAGTATCATAGACTTGAATCTGCATCATCAGTGATGTTTCACTATACATTCACAAACTGAAAATTCTCTTACATGTTTGCATAGAAAGATTGCAAGTCACTGCATCACTTTTCTTTTGTGCTCTGATCTCTCACAGATTCAGGTGGGTGTTTCACCCTCCTCAGGGATCATCTCTGTTCAAAGTCATTCAGATATCCTGATTCCCAGTCTTGTATCTAAAGCTAAATGCTCATCCAGCTTTTTTCTTCCTCTGATATTAGGGACACTATGGAAACCTACTTTCAGGCAGATTACTGCATCTCCAGCCTTCTCAAAGATGTTCATGCATAAATGGTGAGATCTTGCTTTTGTAGAAGAAGGAGCTGCCATCTTCTCTCAGATTTTTAGCCTAAAGTGTTTTGAAGAGGTGATCGGAATACTTTGTACAACAGCAACAGTGACTCTTTTGTTCCTTTATTTTCTGTTTTAGTACAGAACAGTAAGGATACATTTTGTTTCTGACACTAACCATTAGATATGTTCAAAGACTACAGAGATGAACAGTCAAATACTGAGCATTCAAAAGAACTACCACAGATTTTACTGATTTTTGGGAAGGAGTGCTGTGCTGATGGTCGTGTGAGGTTTCACAGTCAAACACCAAGAGCAGAAGTTGAAACAGGAATGATTTTTCCTTTCAGGAAAATATACCAATAATGAACCATAGTCTTCTGCAAGTTTTAAATACCATTAGTAAAATACCTGAATTATGCTTACAGTTGCTAAACACTGAGAGAGAGAACATGCATATTATCTTACCTTTTCCAAGGCTAAATAAAAATGTGTGATCAGAGCACACAAGTACTAACTACAGCTGCTAGCACTCCTGGTTAAGATCTCTGCAGTCTACAATCACCATTTTTTGGTTAAAACTATAATCTGTATTCTACTTCTTTGGCAGATAATCATCAGAAACATGAATTTAGTACAGCAGATGCAGATGTAAGATTTCCTGGGAAGGCTATTCTGTTCAGCCCAAGGGTATTTTCCTAAAGGTATTTCAGGCTAATAACTTAAGTATCAGTATTTGAATCAATACAGTATGAGAAAAAGGTCACATATGAGCATTTCCTGAGACCATTATTTCTTTCTAACAGTAAAGACTAGTAGCATATAAAAGTTGATATTTTATCCCCAACCAGTAGAAAGCTGAGCTCTTAAAAGCCATTTGGTGTCCTTGGTTGCACCACTAATCAGCTGGACTATATTGTCATGTCAAGAACATCTGCATAACTCTTCTGCTAGTCTGGATTTAATTTGTTGATTTTTAAAGATTAATAAAGTGAGCTGCTGCCTTTTGAGCTGTCTCAAGTGGCCTTATACATGGGCCATATGTTTATACTGAGTTATTTTTTAAAGGTTCAGAAAGGCAAGCAACATGAATTGGATAACCACACAAAAGTACAGTGAAAGTTGGTGGTTTCATTTTTTTTTCTTAAGTTATGTATATTTGATAAAATAATCAGGAAAAGTAAGCAAGGTATATTAGTTCATCTTGATCCACTGACTTTGCTCCAAAAGAACAGATTAAATGCCTTTAACACATTTACAAGCCCTTACAATATTATTTAATTCAGTTTAAATAAATATAAGCAGCATCAAATGAATATCTACAAAATCTAGCAGAAGTTATATATATATGTCTAATGTAAAGGTTCAGGGAAGGAAACTTTCTGAAGAAAAATGAATCCTTTATGACCAGATGGAGGTATCATAGTGCTCTTACTGCCTCCTAGTCTATGAATTCATAGACACCAGGGATTAGTTGTCTTTACACCTGAGTCCTGAAGGACTTGATCTTGGAGGCCTTTTGCACTCTTAATGATTTTATTACTCCAATCCACATTAAAAGGCTAATTCTGACTCCCTTCAGGAGCCTCCTGAACTGTTTGCACCCCTCCACACTCCCCTTTCAGTAACTGTCAGGGCAGAATCTCCAGTTCTATAGATTTCACCTGACCTGATTTCACTTCCCGTGACCATGTCTGTAAAATCCCCTGCAGAGTTATCCTGCCTGGCCTCTCCTCTAATCCTGACCCAAAGCTCTCCAACAGCTCCATTTTTTGCCCAGAACAGCCCCACACACCTGAGCAGCTCTGTCTCATAGAGGGTGAGGTTGTGCTCTTTGTGTTCCTTGCCTGTCTTTCCTGCAGAGCCTGTATCTGTCCATCAGCACTCATCTCCAGGCAAGCCAACCACCTGCTCCATCCTAAATAATCCACTTCTACAGCCACATCAGGAGACCTAGTTCCTTATTTCCCAGGCTCTGTGGGTCTCTGAACAGACATTGCTATGCCCATTTTTGACAAGGTTCATCCCTCCCAAGACTTTTATTATTCCATTCATGCACTCACCACTTTTTTCTTTTCTACTGGATCCTATTGGAAGGCAAGACTTTGATGCTAGACTGACTAGAACATTTCATCTTAAGTACATGAAAACCATCATGAGCAGACTTGAAAAAAATAATTTGGGAGTAAAAACAAGTATAAGACTTTCTGAAGTGAAAGAAACTAAGGAAGCAGCAGAATAGAAATAAAAATTATTAATTCCACCTGAGTACTCTGTCTTTGCATGTGCAAATTTCTTTCATTTAAGCTTGGTCTCAGGCCAGTTTCTTTTCAATGGGATCCAGAACTGCAACAAAAGTAATCTCTGGTCACTCAGAAAAAATATTTTCTGCTGCACAAGGTCTGGTTATGCATCAGTTCCACCTTTGTCAGCATATTTTTGATCTCTGCTGTGTATAGGTTATGTATCTCCTACTGTTCTGTGCCCACCTCTGCACTCCACAAATTTCTTCCTCCTCCAGCCTGGTTCCTGTCTGGGAAAAGCCAGTCCCAGCCTTCCTCCAGAGGGTTTCCCCACTGGGAAGCTCCATAAGCAGAGGGAAGTGGTGAAACTGCCACCCTGGCACTGAGCCATACCCAATTAAAAGAGCAGGAAATGCATCCAGTGACTGTGACCAAGAGCTGTAAAACCTCTCATAGGTACTCTAGAAAGAACCAGGTTTATTCTCTTATACCTCTCCCTGACACACTTAGTGAGCACATATACCTGTGTGGAGAACTCCTGAAAATCCCTTATCCCTCAGAGCACCACTGCAAAGCTCCTTGGTTTTAATGGGATTCCAGTTGTGTAGGACTGAAGCATCCCCTGCCACTAACACGGATTTACACTGTCACGGTGGATCAGAATTTGCCCTGAGAACCTATTTAAAAGAATAAATATATTTAATATTTAATAAAAATAATAGGTTAACTTGACAGACAGAGAGAGCGACAGAAGGCAAAAAAAAGCAGCACAAAAGACTACGAAGAGCAAGTTTTTAAAAATAACAAAAATAAGTTCATTGCTTAATTCCTAGCTAAGCAATATATCATCCTATTTCTCTTCAAACCCCTAAGGTTCTGGCCTGAAAAGCTTTGAGGATTGTACCCCAAACAGTGCTGATATGCTCTTACCAGATAAACACATACCAGCAAAAATCATCAGAGCATATGGATACTCTATTTTTAGAGGACAAGTACACAACTTCGCATGGAAATTGTATACAACTAAATCAGATTTAAATATATATCCCAAGAAAATATTGCTGATGGAGACACCTGTGTACATTCAGTCATATCCACATGGAGCTGGATTCACCTCTCACAGGGGATTACCCTCCAATTCCACTTTCTGGTTGTTTTCAGATCTGGCACTTAAGATGTTCATCTTGTTTCTTAGATGAGTGTCTTGAGATAAGGCTCTTCACTGAGCTGTTTCTAATGCAAGCAAAGGGTTATAAAAGCAGTATGTGTCTCCCTGGGGAGGAAAGCAAGACAGATGTCACCCACCTTTCCACTAACACCATCTGTCTGCAACTATCTTTTCCCATATCTTTTCTGTTTCTTGCAATTTTCCTTGTGTCCAGAAACAGAAACACTTGCTCAGGACAGAACGAGTTTCTGAGCATTTCCTCTGTGAAACTGAATCAGAAAGAAGAGCAGCTGATGGCAATCCTAGCTAAATCAATACAACATATTTTCCCACAGCGTTTTTAGATGGTGTCTGTGTTTAAGTCCTAACTTAAGGGGAAGAACTGAGGCATTTAAAGCATGTCCATTCTAGCACCTCCTTCTACCTGTCAGTCATAACTACATTAAGTTTTAGGACAAATCCCATTCTGATAAGACTTCTTGCTATTGTTCATGTAAGACTGAGTAATTTCAGAGATGTTACACCAAAATACACAGAGCACAGGTTCAAAAATAAAGCAACATAAGTGTTAAGTGACTACCAAAGCAAGATAACCAACTTCAAGACAATAAAATCCTATAATTTAGGAATATTCACCAAGCTCTCTTGAGGAAAGGATCACCATTTTAGGCAAAGAGAGGCAAGCGAAGAATTAATAGCTACACACACCGAGGCATAATTTGCAATATTTTAGAAAGAGCAACAAACACTTGAAATTCAGCTGTTGCACCCAGCCAGGGATCTGTTTCTACACATCTCTTGCCATAGTCGTTCACAGAGCAGCTGTTGCAAAACTTTACTAATAAACCTCATGGCTTCACACAAGACTATTCACAGTTCAGAACCATCTTTTCATAATTAGGATCCTGCTTCAGTCTTTCCCCAGATAATGGGGCTAGCATTTCAGAAGCCAAACATCATGAAGGGTAGAGTTTATTTGAAAAGCTAGAGGAAAGGTGAGGCACTGTATTCCTGCCTGAATAACGCTCTGTAACACAACCTGAAAGGTCTGTCTTGTTTCACTGGTCCTGCCTTGAGGCTGAAATCTGTCACACAGATGTCTTTAGGCAGTGCTGCCAGAGCTCTGACTGCACCAACAGGCTCTGAGAGCCCTGTGCTGGGCTGGGACCTCCACAAACTTCCTTTGTCCAGCTTAACTCGATTTAAGCTCAGCATTTGGTTCCAGTGTTTGTTTGAGCTCTACTATGTGTGTGTTATACTCAATTCTGTGCTGATTTGACCCTGCTTACCTGCTTTTTTGGTTTGATCTCAGACCTGCATTATGGCTGGGTGCTTACTGAATCACCAGCTTGTTGCAAGCCCTGATTGTTCAGTGGGTCTGTTCTTCTTGTTCAGGTATTTAAATGATATTTAATTCAGCTTCTATAGCACAGAAGTGCACAGCAAATAGAAAACATTAAGTATCTCTTAGCTGCTGCTGGTTTAGATGTTCCAGATTCTCTGTGCCATGATCTCTTCCCTGGGGCTGGCACAGAACTGTGATCAGCTGTACTGTCAGGTTGTTTGATGTTGCTAAATCACTGCAAGAGATGCTGGTAGGAAATGAAAAGGTGTGTGGGAGGCCTTGAGCGACCAGGTCTAGTGGAAGGCTCCCTGACCATGGAGGGATGTTGGAACTAGATTTTTTTTAAGATCCTTCAAACCCAAACCATTCTGTGATTTTCTGAAAGAACTCTCTGCTTCTGCTCCTATTTGGCTCAGTTTTTACAGCTGATATGAGGAATCTGGGAGAGGCAAACACAGGCTCTCCCACTGTAACTTTCAGTATTATAATTGTTTTTTCTATACTTACTCCTAAAGAAAGCAAATGTTCAAGATCCTCTGACCTTACTTCCATAGATCCGTAAGTGCCATTAGGTCTACGAGTTCCAGGCTGGTTTCTTGCAGTAAAATAAAGATTCTTAAATAAAAGCTAAATTGCATATGCTTGAATACATACTTGAAACTTATGTGTGAAGAGGAAAGCAGTGCAGTGCTGAAACCGTTTATTGTTCTGTAATCTGTAGTAATATTAATCTGCCAGACTTTAAAGGCAAATATACTTGAACCTGTCTATAATTCTAACATGTCAAAAGAGGACTGATCATTTGCACCATGGTTCTTTCAAATCAGACAGAAGTAAAGCATATTATTAACTACAGAAGCATCTGCTAGATAAAAGCATCTAATAAAAGGCTCAATAAAGAAAAGTCTGTATTGTATTTCTCCTTCCAGGTTTACTCTGTTCAGTAGCTTGCTTTGGATGGGGGTCCAACAAATTTTTCACAGCTCTTTTTGGGACGCAGAAAAGTTTTACTTTCCATTCATTTACTTACTAGACTTTAAGGTGAATACTATAGATTTTGTACTGATAGAGATTTGAAACACTGGAAATCAGAGCAGGAATATGAACTTACATCAAGTTATGTGTTCCCAGAGAAATGAGCGGCGTCCATCATCAGAGTAATAAAATCTCAAAGCCAGCTTGGCTACAGCTTTTTCCTTGGAACAGAGCAGGGCAAATTTGGATGATCAAGAGTGTAAAACAATAAGTATTTATTGGATGAAGATACTGGATCCTCAAAACTCAAGTCAAGAAATTCAAAAATCCCTGCTTTGAATGAATATCACACCGAGCATCTTTTGTGGCTGTTTCTGTGATTCAGTTAATTGTTAACTGTTGCCAGCAGCCTGTTATGAAGGTGCTTATAAAACGCCTACTAAACTGGGGGAGGTGGAATCCCCATATGGATCAGAATATTCAAATCTATCTATTTACTTATCTTGTGAATTCCTCACATTAGAATACTGTGCTCACTGAGGAGTGAAAAATAAATATTTATGAAAATGCAGGGCTTTCAACAGAGCTATTTTCTTGAGAACTTAGTTTTGTTTCTCGTGCAGAAGTTCTGATCCTTTGAATGATTTATTCAGCAAGAGCTCAGTGCAAACTTTTGCACCCAAGTTTGCATGGTGATCTTTGATACATGAAAATAATTGGTTGTGAGAGTTATTTAGGACCCACATTTTAATTATTGGTGCTTCTGTGACTTCCTTTGTCTTTAAGTGTTTTTAGACTCACCACATTTAATTTCACCCTGCTTTTCCTTGAATCTTTTGATGTCATGCCAGTGATTGTGTTAGTGCTGTTTCACATAACTGAGCTAAGGATGATATCTGAGTGTTCTTATGTGATCACCTTAAATACCTCCAGCAACTGCTGAGACAACAGGATAATAACTTCCATGATATGGCTTTTCTGGGGTACAAGCGAAAAGATACCCAAGAAATTGATTTAAAGCTCTTAAAGAACTGGTTTTGGGTTTTGTGTTTACTAACGATTAAAGGAGTAACTGAGAGCTTTTTGCCAGGCTTCTGCATATCTTCCAACATGTAGTATGAGATTGTGAATATTCCCTCCCAGGTGCCCATGTCCACAATGGTTCTCTGCTCCTTTAACACAGAAGGGAAAGAGAAGATGTTTCTAGTAGGAATTAGCAGTTTTGTTCTCTGAGACAGCAAAGAAAACCTGGCAGAGATCTGGAACTTTGGACAGGTTTTTAAATACCAACAAATTAATTAGGGGGTGATAAAACTTGTGGAATTATTTTACTTTTTTCAGCACTGGGAGGGGGTTATAATCCCACCAGATTCTGCGGCAATCTTATAACATCAAATGTGAAAAAGTTTAAGAAATTTGACTGGGTGTTTGCTGAGATGTGTAAGTTCCAAAACTTCTAGTTTCCTATAGCCCTCAGTCAGCCAATGGAAAGGTAGCTGAATGATACATGCAGAGAGTAAGAATTACATATTCTACTTTATTGACAATAAAAGGAAAAGAAAATATCTATTATATTTTTAACACCACCTCACACAACATGTTAATGGCCATACAGAAACCAGTTATGGACTGAACATAGCTATTTTCAGTGATAAGGAAATGATGGCCCATGATATAACCATCAGCTAAAATTCCCAGTTTCTAGGCAATTGACACAGGTTACAGTACCATGTGCTTGGAAGAGTTTATTTTATGTTTGAGATGAACTCAGAAAATCTGCTACAAGGCAGTGCAGAAGTGACTTTAGCAGCCTTGCCAGCTCACATAGGCAGAAAGCTCAAGCTGCTGGCAGTGCCTCCATGAAACTCAGGACAAGCTGAACAAAGGCACCTGCAGTGCCAGGGGAAGACTCAGAAGTCATGGCAGGAATATAAATTTTATGTGAGAAAACAGTAAGATGCACGTAAGTGATGCAGGTGGCAGAATAACTCAAGAGTGACTCTGAGTGCAATAATGGGTGTTAAGGAAAAGCTGTGAGGATCCAAGGCTGCTGCAGGAAGATCCTTGAGCAGCAGCTATGACAGCCAGAGATGAGTTCAAATAAGATGCTCTCACCTGCCAGTGAAAACCTTTCCCCTTGGAGTCGGGAAGAAGTGATGACAGGAGAGGCAGAGATAACGGAGGAAATGAATGAATTTGTCCTGGAATTGTGAGACTCATTCTATCAAAGAAGCAGCAGAATTGTCAGTAGTGTAAATGCATTCGGGCTTACATGAGCTTGGAGATGCAATTTGTAACATCTGTACCAATCTTCTCACTGGTTTCCTGAAGAAATCTATTGTTCATGACAATGGCACACAAAGCAATTATTTCTTTGTGAATAAAGTTTCTCTTTAAAACACTGAAAATATATAGTGTAGACAACATTAGACCAGTCCACCTCTGTCCTTGTCAGTGAGAAATCACCAGTAGCACAGCTCTTCCACAGAAAATTAATTCATTCTGCTTTTAGCTATTATGAATGTGTTTCACCTATTGATCCCTGTTCAGATTTGTCATCACCTTTTGTCATCAGGTTATTCTCTATAACCACATCATAACCTTCCGGGAAAGAATAAAAAACACAAATATTATTTTCTAATTACAATTCCAAGAATTGTTGTCATGAATTGAGTGATTACTTGGCTTTAGGTAAACTCTTCAGATTCTGTCTGATTTACTGGATATAAATTCAGTTTCTTTACAAACTGGCCCCAATGTTCTGTACCCCAAGCGTTGGGCAGTACCCTCTGAGCAAGCATTTGGACATGGGTTTTTTGTTTTAGTCCTCTCCTTCAGACAAGCTTGTTAGGCTGCAGGGCCCAGCATTCATATAGGAAGTGTATAAAGAAAATGGGAAGAGATGGATGGATGAATAACATTGGCTTTTATTATAAGACATTGGAGGTAATTTAAATAGTAGTTGACTTCCAGAATATAATCTGCATATATTGGACAGCTTCTATTCAAGGCACATTCATTCAAAGCTAATACTAATGTATAAACTACACACTAGCAAATGAAAAACCTCCACATCTTCTTTCAGTGATATAAGGTAGGTTTATACACTCACCAATAAATGATTCTTGAGTAACTCTCAGCTGCCTGTCCTTCAGTTCTCAAGAATCCTCTTGAATCCTCGAGTCTAAAAAAAGAGAGAAGCAGTTCTGCCTCAGTTGCTGTGGCTGTCAGGATAGCTCAGAACAGGCATATTTCACACTAAAATTACAATTTCTCAATGTTATTTGCTCCTACTTCAAAATGGAAGTAGGATACACCTTGCAAGTGATTACCTGCAGTAAAAAGCATTAATCCCAATTCATCTGAAGAGGGGGACAGAGTTCCATTAGCCAAGCTCACAGAAAGGCATTTCACAGCCTCTGAGATGGTTCTAAGCATTTGTGGAAATCGAAGTCAGTCAAGCCTAAGCAGAACAGCTTGGTCTCATCCTGCCAAGCACACATGGAGGGTTTATGCAGATTAATGTGTCATTTCTGGAATCCATGTTCCATGCCTGCTTTAATGCTTCTCTACTCAGCAAGCACTCTGCAGCTTTTAATCAAGTTTCCAATCAATTCAGCATCAAAAAATGATTGGTTAACATCTGTGATTTTAAACTCCTTCCCCATAAAATCAGCTGTGCTGTGTAACATAGGTTCTAATCTGCTTCATCTTTATTGCAGATGTTTGTTCAAGCCAGGAAGAGTCGTGACCAAACTTCAGGAGTCTCTGTTGTCTAATGAGTGGCTGGAACCAAACACAGAACATTTTTAGTCTCTACAGAGACAGCACTGGCCCTACACAAAGAAGCTGTAGCTAGCTGTGACCAATATTACAGGACATAAAATTAAAGACAAAGTTTTTCTCTTCTCAGATTGTCTTGTCTGTCACTGCAGAAAGGGTATTGAGAAAGATACATTCTATTTCCCATCTGGATTAATCTCATGCATTTGATTTCTGGTCATTTATAACCCAAGATAAAATTTAACATGTTCAATAAGCATCCAGTAATATTAATACATTGGAGCTGACCATCATGAGCTACAGTTCAGTATCTAGTGCTGAACACCTGAAGCAGTGAAAGAAAGAAAGAAATGTATTTCACAATTAGGGTTCTAGTTTATGTTCCTAACTTCATTTTTCTTCCCTGGCTTTTTGAGAAATAGAATTTATTACCACAGAAGAATGGGATTCCTGCACGGTCAGCAGCTTGTGAATTTTGGGAGATCAGCTAACTCAAGATGACTTATGTTTTCTTCCTGCACTTCAGAGAATTTCAACTTTTTGTATGGATCAGCTGGAAGTGAAAATGCTGAAAAACTCAAAGGGGGCAATAATTCCTGATTTTACCTTTAGCCAAGTAAATTACAGTGTGGAGGACAACCAACAACTTGACAAGTGTAAATTTTCAGAGGAGCTGGGCCTCTAGGAGGTTTCTGGAACTTATCTGTGGATATATCTCACATTCACAGGCATGGCGAAGAACCCTGTTGGTTTAACAAGTACATTTGAAGATTTTTACTCAGGAAACTAATTAAAGCTCATTGAACTTCTAAGGGAAACCTTTTCCCAAGTTATCCTTTTTACCCCCTTGTTACCAGAGGGAGAGTCTGAGCATACTGAATTTAGTGAGACTTCCACCATGCATTAATATAAAATTACTACTGAATTAATTATTGACAATATGTGATAATAGCAACTATGATCACCCTGGGTTCCCTCTAAAATCTTTTGCAGCCAGTCTGCCATCTCCAGGAAAGCTTTTCTTAAGCAGACAAACGACATTTCTTCAAGTTCAGAAACGTGACAGATATTTTCTTCCTTGCATGTAGTCTCCTCAGAGTTTATAATACAGTCAGGAAAGGTATTTCTCATTGGAAACCTTGTCTAACAGAGGTCTTTGAATTAGTTCTTGCATCAAGGTCTGTAAGAATGACAGCATCGTTCGTAAGAAACTTTTTCAGGAAGTTTGTGAGAACTTTACTATTCATCAGCAAGTAAACAGATTACAGCATGAAAAATTCTCACTTATTATGTCAGATTCCATCTTGAAAAAAAGCACTTTTTGAACATATTCTGGCTTTTCAGAGGTGAAAGATGTCAGGTTTTGATTACCTACCAATTTGTTACATTGTCTGCTATAAAGCACATGGATTTTAAAGAAATAAAAGTACTGAGAGATTAAAGAGGTATTCTTGTAGATTACACTTGATTTGGAAATAAAAAATTGTTTTTTTAAAATTCAAACAATGGTATTAGCAATAAAAGAAGTCTGGAGAAGTGTATACCTCCTCTATGGTGTAATCTCAAAGATACCTCAAGCCTATCAAAAAGTACAGCACTACTGTGTGAAATATGAGCTTAAGTTTATACAACTAAGTCATTACTTGACTTAAAAAGTTTTAAAGATGTGGAAAATGACAGAATGACAGTCATATTTCACAGACCCATTCTTTCAGATAATCTATAGACAGCAGTACATGTCCTGTGTGGCTCTTATTGCTCATTTGCTTTTCCCTTCAATTTTACATGGGCTGGTAAAAATAAATGGGTTTTCCTTAAAAAAACAGTCTATGAGTGGATCCTTTTTTTTTTCAGAATCTTCTTCTTTCTCTCAAGGTATTCTTATAACCTGTCATAATGGAGAAACACAATTTAAAGACAAAATTAAATTTATTAGCAGTTCAAGTCCATCTCATGCTTAGCTGAGGTAAGAAATATGGAGCAGACAGGTTTAGATTTTCCAACACTGAAAATTCAGATTGTGAACTGAGCTTTCCAGATGGTCACTACACATTTATTTTGGTCATTTTTATGTAATGATAATACCCATTTAATAGTGATGGTTCTGGAGCTAAAAAAAGAACATATTCATTTGCTGCATATAATCTAATCACCAAGACTGACATGTTTTCAGAAAAGCTGTTAACAATGTAAGAAATTTATCCCATACAGTCAAAATGAATGGTACTTCTGTGTGAACAAGAAAATACTGAAGCTAAAGCAGGGAACAGTGTTGGGAAATGGAAGACTGGAACAGAGTGACAGATTTTTGTACGATCTCAGGCCAGTGTAGAAGCTCAGAGTTTTGTGGCTGCTCTTCACATGCTGCCAAGACCTTGTATTTACCATTCCTACTTGAGAGATCTGCTATCGTTGACAATCTAATCTGCTCAGCTGAATTCAGTGAGTCCTAATTAATGATGTCCTGGGACCTAAATAGAGCAAACTACTCAACAGCCAGTGGATTTAGATGGTACACAATGTTTGTCATGTTCAAAGCATGGCACAGACACCAAAGGCTCCTGGGGACACTTCTCCCAAACCAATGTGCTGATGTTACCCTAATTTTGTGGCTTCTTCAAATCTCTGCTGCCTCTAACAAAGAATCATAGAATGGACTGGGCTGGAAGGTGCCTTAAAGGCCACCTCATTCCAGCCCCTTGCCCTGGGCAGACACCTCCCACTGGGCCAGGTTGATGGGGGTGGCCCCAGTCTGCTAAGAGATGCCATAAAAATGATTTCTCTATGGAAACATCCCTATTTTCCTTGAAGATCTCTTTACTGCATGGACATTCATCAGAGCCATGCTTTTAATTCTCATTTATTGTGAGTCTTTTGCATGGTGTCAACCAGAAAATTATATTTATGGATTCCTGAATCTACCACAAGCACTGAAATTTGAAATATAGGGAATAATTTAAAAGCTAGTGAAAGATAAATATAATTCGGTAAATTATAACATAGGCCTTGGTTCTCTTAAGCTCCTTATTTCAATAAATAAACAACCAAACGATTAACTTACTAACTAACTAACTACATTTTTAGTTTAAGTATATTTGACTACTAAATATATTTATTGCTTTTTTTATCTCTTGCTAAAATGACAATTAAAGGATATTTTTAGTCCAAAATTTAAAGCCAACATGGAATAATTTAGCAATTAGGTTTAAATGAAAAATTATAGAACACAAAGGGAGTTTATTTTCCTCTCTTCCAAACTGAAAGAAAACAGGAAAGTCCACACTGGCAATGAAACTCTCCTACACTATTGAGTCTTAATCCTTTTTCTGTTTCATTCTGCAGATCTTTTTTCACACTGGATTGAGAGGGAAAGACAGTCAAATAAAATGAACCTCAGAATGGTTGGTCATATTTAGTGTTCACACATTATTTTCAATGCTTTAATTTTATGGATGTAACTGAAATCTGATTTTTTTTTTTAAGTAAGAAAACTGTGAGGGCAGAAAATAGAGGTTTTTGCTCAAATCCATACAAACTGATATTGATAGAGTAAGGAGTAAAATCCATGTCTCCTGGTTGTTATTCTGATAGAGCAGTGACTAGATTATGTTGTTTCATTCCTCCTTAGTGGAGATGCTGCTCTGCAGTCTGACCTCTGGAGCCAATAGAGACACAAGTGTGGCATTTGTTAATCTAAAGACTCTCAAGAGAGGAAGAAAATGTGACAGCAGGTATTAGACAGAGTGCAGGCAAACACACCACAAATAGAGACACAGGTTTTATGTGGAGTTATAGAAGCTATTTTGAGTAAATCTGGCTGAGTCATTACCTTCATTACTCACACAAAGAAGAGGATGTCCAAACTGAAAGAATTTGGGCAATGTACCTCTGTGGAGGAGGTTTGCCTTCAGATTTCCCGTATTATCTAATATATATTTTATTTGCTGTAAACAGAGAAGACTGGTGTAGCCAAAGCAGAGGACTGTGACAATTTCAAACTAAAAATTCATTAGTCAGGTTTAAAAAAAAAATGTTAGCTGGCCTTGAAGCCAGATATAAACACACTAAAATAGTCTAACAGTACACTAACAACACCTGACTTTTTTGTAACGCTGTTCCAGCATCTGAGCAATGTGATGATTAAAGGTATAAAACTTGAAGACACATACATGACAAAAAAGGTGCCAGATAAAGAATAAGGTAAGTACAAGGTGACCAAGCCATGCTGCCCAATACACATAAAGGAGAACTGGAAAAAATTGAGAAAAATGTTAACACTGACAAGAGCAGAGGAGGTCCCCCTGCTCTGTCTGGGCAGACTGGAACAGGCAACTAATATAAAAAAACAGGTATGGAAAGGAAAAACAAAATATCTACCACAGAAAAAACAAAACAGAACTATAAAAATAAACCAAGAGGAAATGTTTTTATTGTAATCCAAAGGATTTCAGGCAACATATAATGTGAAGACAGATTTCTTGACCACATGAGCCTTAAAAAAATATCTGTTGAAGCTATGACTTAGTTGGGAGTCCTGGCAATAAAATACAATGTCCTTCATAAGGACAGGTGATGTTTTAAGATGTGTCTTGCTGAGCTTTGGTGTTATAAATCCTTCTGATCGTTATTGCAAATGTTCCCAGGCAGTCACTCCACGGGTATGACACAGCATCAAATTCCCTGCTGAGTCAACCTAAACGCTTAACTGTCCCTACAGCTAGATCTCATAAATAATGTATTTCTCTTTTTTTCTTTAAAACAAATAGAAGAGTTGTGGCAAGTGATTTTGTATATGTGTAGTTTAACATATAAAATTTCTAGAAGACTTGAAGTGACGGATAAGAAAGAAGTTCACAACAGTTTTATTAGTTGTTATTTATTAGTTATTGGAATACCAATCTTGGTAGCAGAACATGTACTTCCTTCACTAAACTGTTCCTTGTTGTATGGGGGCTGTCTGAAAACCCCTGAACTGCCCTTAACTCTTTCTGGTTATTTCATGCTCTGAGTTACTGGTGTTAAAGATGCATCCTGCCCAAAGAGAGGAAGGAGTTCTGTTACAAAATCATCTGTGACTAGTAAAGTACTAAACCAAGCTTAAGGTACAGTTTTTTCTAGACATTTAGGTTTCTTTCACCTCTATATATTTCAAACAGTTTAAAATCATTTTATCTGTGGCACGGTTTCAAAGTTACCTGAAGCCAGTTAAAATCTGTTCTTTTTACTTATACAGGCTTATGAACCTATGTATATATAATGTATATATATATTCCTGTATCTTTATACAGGAATGAAGCCCTGCCATCTTACAGGAGAGGGCAAAAATTACTTGGACCATGAAAATGGATGAGCCTCTTGACTTTTTACAAGGTGGAAAAGTATATTTTCTTTATTTAAAAATTCCAGTTTAGTTGTTTCTTGTTTTCTTTGTTCACTCTCCACGCAGGCAAAACACACACTCATCACCTGTGCTTATCAGCTGGCAAAACTGTGTTTTCTTTTAGCACATTGATTATGGTCATAAAGTACCTTTATAAATATACATCAATGCAAGTGTTTACCAGCTGGTTTATGCACTGTTTTTTCACTGTCAAGATGGTGTTACATTAACAATATCTGCAATCTATGTTTTATTTTAAAATGTATTACTGTCTGACAGTAACCCATCACTGCAATGGAAAAAGCATCCATTTGTTTTTGGTTCATTGACCAGCTTTAAATTTGACCAGGTAATTCAATCAGTGATATCTCTTTTTCCTGTTTGAATCTTTGACTCCCTGTGCATTTTCTCTTTCTGTAGGTGTCTGATTCAGATATGAGATGAGTGTCAGTGATTCAGAAGCTCAGTGACTTGATATACAAAGAAGACTAAAGGTTCCCTTTGGGTAGCCAGCAGAATTTACAGAAGTAGCTTAATAAACTGTTAAAGTCCTGCTGAGAATCAGCAAACTTCCTAGAGAGACAATGCTGATCACATGAAATCTGAAAGGGGAAAAAAAGAAATCCATCCATCCATCCATTCAAGAAAGGGATAAGTCACTGCAATTTTTACTGTTATTGCCATTCTGACAGTATCTCCAGTGACGTGCAAGTGTGATGCATTTGCACATCTTGATGGAAGCAGGTTATGGCTATGTGTTCCTTTTTATTCAATTTCTTTATGAGGGAATGATATTATGTACTGTATGCAGTGTTTCTGAGTATATAAAAGGAGAAAACATAATGTATTTTCCTCGGAGAATAGGATTTATGTGCTGCAAATGCCTGATATGAAGGAATGGCTTTGTGAGGGATTACTGTCAATACTGCCTGTTTATGAATCAAGACCTATTCAGCAATCGTAAGCAGCTGGAAGCTGAACATCTGGGCCAAGAGTCAGCAGAAAATTTTGCTACCTCTAGATATTGTCTTTGTAAAGGATCAGTTTATCTAGGTTGAAATACTGGCCAGCTGTGAAGAGCCAAATGGAGAAATAAACTTTCCTCAATGGAGCAAGGACAGCAAAGCTGGCACAAATGGAAGTGTAGAATCTGCACCTCAAGGACTCCTCTCTTCCCTTAAACAGGATGGACAGGTAGGCAGAGAGAGAAGAACTTGCATTTCTCCTGCATGGGGGATACACCAGTGTCTTAAGGCATGAAGAAATGGAAAACAACCTCCTCGGGCAGTGTTCTGGAGCTGTGGGTTTTATCCTCCCCTAGGGCTGACTCAAACTGGGATTTTAGGAAATTGCAGAGGAGAAATCCAGCTTTGCTTGCAAAAGGAGTATGTGACTGAGCTGGTTTGGTCAGGAGATATTTTACCAGGAATACAAAGTAATTCCTCCCCTAATATCTAATATGTATGCTAAGGAGTTCAAGGTTCTCTCCAGGCTGTATGGCGACGTGCCTCTTTTTTCTCTGTAAAAATGTGCAAAAAAGTAATTTCAAGCTTTTCTATTGAATTTTATATAATTTCAATTAGACCTTTTAAAAGGGAGTATAAGAGAGCTCTTAGGCAGTAATTAATCCTTCCTTTTACTTTTAAAAAATGAATGTGACAAAAGGCTGCAATTTTAATGACTGCTGAATACTGGGTAGGGAAGTGAGATGTCCCCAGGACCAGGACTAACTTCTAGAATCTGACCTGTTCTCCACCATCACAACCACTATGATCAAGGTTATCTGCTAAAACCAAGGTCTTGATTTTGGCAGCACAGAACTTCGTTTGACAGGCCTAAACCACTAAAAGTGACATTTTTGCATGCTAAACATCTACGCTAGGCTAAAAATATTTTGGTAGATTTCAGCCAAGACAGCCCATCTTACCACTAAACATTTGAAAGCTATGCTATCAAAGCATATGTCATCCTCAGGATATCAGGTAGAGAATAAAAAAGCACATGGATCTACACAGTGAAGGCAAATCTCCCTACTGACCCCTCCCAAGAGCATGAGTGTTTCTCCACATAATGCAATTTTTATTTTCAGTTTACTTAGTGGAAAATGGCTCTAGGAAAAATATAGGAACAAAAGAAAACATAAATTTTAACGTTCCTTAGCTTTTGTGCACTCAGCTTTGCAACCTTATTTCAGGAAATTAATGGAATTGTTCTTCAGTGTGATTATTTATTTGTAATAAGGCTGTGCAAGAGTTTATAAATTGTAATGTTAGTAAACAAGACTTACATTCCCTGGCCTGGGAAAAACAGGCTTTTATATTAACAGCCAGTGTTGCAATATTTCGTTGTTTCTTCATGTTCCTGAAGTCATTTTTCTTTACAGCCACTACAACAGCAAATGGTTCTGTCATTAAGCTCTTCACAGAAATTTACTGTGATTTTACTGAAATGGAAAAGAGACAACGCTCTGAGACTTTAAAGGATTTCTTAATGCACTTCACTAATTTCTGCTTTATTTGAAAACTGCTCTTCAATATTAACGCAGCTTCTTCTGCCTGAAATAATTCCTGTTGTTGCCACCTCTCTATCCCCAGCCATAGAATGGGTCTGCTGGCTTGTCAGATTTAATCTCTAAAAAGCAGCAAAGTTATCAAAATCTGTCAAAAGTATATGTGCATTAACATCTGATTTAGCCCACGAAGACAGGGAATAGAGTGTGAAGGGTATGGCTGAATAGTCTAATGAAATTTTAATGGAACTTGAGTTCTATTTATTGGATCTGTATTTGTCACAAAGTTTATTTTCATTGTTTCAAAAATTGTCAGTGTTTAACAGAATTCTGGCCATACTATCATCCTACCCAGAGCAGTACAAGTGCATGGGCCACAGCCTCTGCAATTTTGCCTCTCTCCAAGGGAAAAAATTGAACAAAACTGCCATATAATATGTGATGAGAATAAAAACACAAAATAGAATTGTAGATACTACTAATACTGGAATTGCATGTTCTGGGAAGACACTGGGATGACCACAGTGAAGGAAAAAAATTAGGTTAGTGCAGTCAATCTATATTTGTTAGCAGGACTTATTTCCACTTCTATTTCCATTGCATAGAAAGTTTTCAGCCATGGCTCATTATTTTATGCCAGACCTGGATATTTCTGCTTCAAAGTAACTTCTTGTCTAAATCCATGAAGAGCTCACAGGAAAGGTAATAAATTTGGAAAGAGAAAGCAGAGAATATCAACAACTAATGATCAGAAGAGTCTCGATTATTTTGGGCACCAGACAACAGGAAGAAAACATTCCTCTATCAAAAATCCAATGTGGTTTGGTGCCTTGAATGAGATAGACAAGATCAACATCAGTGCCCACACTGAACCACTAAAACTTGTTCTATAAATATGTTTTTTTAAAAAAAACTAGAGCCTAAATAGTCACCTGCTTTGTTTCATATTTTACAGCATCTTTACAATAAAAGTGTACCTCTGTGCTATATTCTCACAGATAAAGGGCAGGAAGACTGAGATTTTGCAATATTTCAAGTAAGTACAAAATTAAACACCTTTTTGTATTGACACAAATTCTTGAAATTGAAAATTTGGCTGTAGTAGTTTTCTGAAAGCAGGCTAAAGAACAAAACCTGCAGATTTCCTAACATCTTGACATTTATATCTACCTAGAAATACGAATATTGAAATACTATGATGCTTCTGGATCTAATCCTCATTTGGAGAACTTTTAAAAATGTTTCTAAATGTCTTTCCAAACTTTGTGATAGAAATTTGCGCGCAGAGTCACATCCTTTGTATGTCAGGTTCTTCTGCCATCCTCTGATCTTAGGTTAGTGAAAAGGAAAAAAATGATAATGAAAGATTATTTGGATGCTTTGTTCTTACAAGTTCTATCTGTATTTCACTTTGTTTTTATTTGATTTATTCTATTCTATAAGAGGAAACAATTTGAAAGAAGAAAGGAGACTCCAAAACCCACATAACCAACCAAAAAGGGTTGAAAGAACTGAGATTCTAAAGAATCTGTTCCAAGTGAGCAGAATTCAAAGAAGAAATGTTGTGTTGTTAGATGGAAATGAGAGGAGAGATTCAGATGACTCTTCACAGAAAGGGGTTTTGGGATAGAACATTGTAATTAGTAACCTTACTGTAATTCAATAATCAATGCCAAAAATGACAATTAAATAGAGAATAATGACAATAGTTAAAGAAAGTTTTTGTGACAAAAATTATATTGGACTTGGCTTTTGTTGCTGAACATGGAGAGTTGCATCAGGTTTTCCAAAAGCTTCTTTTGCTGGCACTCCCTGAGATATGGATCAGCAGCTTCCATGTCCATGGGGTGATTAGGACTGTCGGGAGAAGGAGGAAAAATTGTTCCTGCCCCAGCCACAGGTGTGTATGATTTCCATCCATGACTGGAGGAATCTGGGGGGCTTTTTCTAATAACAAGGGCACATCCAGATGGGACAGGCCAGACTTCAAAATAACAGAGTTTATTTTGTCAGAATAGGAATTTAGATCCAACAAATGGCTGAGTCATAGAACCTCTAAAATAGCCTGACTTCAAGTGAGAGTGCTTCCCTCACCTTTGTGGCCCTGGCCTCAGTCTGGTACCCCATTTCTGACACTGCTAAGTACAAGGAACAAAGCACAGATTGGTGTGCTTGAAGTTTCATTTCCTGTTAGGTGGTCTCAGAAATAACACGTGAAAACGTGTGTAGAGCTTTCAGGAAATCCTAATATATAAAACTGTTACATGGAAAACCAGTTGGTTTGAGGGAAGCTGAGGTTTGCTCTTCTCTTTCTTTGCCTTCTTCACACAACTGGGTTGGGAAGCAAATAACCCAAGATTGGCCAATTCTAACCTACCCTCTCAAAATCACCCTGTAGATTCATTAGAGCAGCTATAAGGGAGAGGGACTGAGTGACTTCTCTTAAACCTCAAAAGCAAGATATTCCAAGCTTTTATAAAATGAGGACTGTCTTTCCATGTCAGAACAATCCGGGTTCCATCCGTCCTGCCTGAAATCAGAGGAGTTCAAGGAGATGCAGTATTTTGGCAGGATTTATGTATTCAGCACAGACGTATGTCTGAAAAACACTTTTCCAAACTGGCTTTGGACATTCTCCAAAGCCAGCTCCAGCAGAGATCAAGGTCTGACAGAGCCCAGAGCTTGTGGCTCAGACACAATTGCTAGAAAAGCATGGGGTCCAGGGACAAGTAGCTAAGGAGTGTGCCCATGATCAGTGCCCTTTATTGCTTCCACCAGGCCAGCTGCCTCAGTCCTTGGGCAGACAGCCCTCATTCCCAGGGAGCACCAAAACTGGACAAAAACTTGAGTGGCATTCTTTCTTGGCTAAGGACAAGTGCTGACAGGGTGTCAGTAATTTGGAAGACAAGAAAAATGTTTCTTCAGCACTACCTGTCTTTCAGGCAGGTACTTGTGGCTCCTTGCTAGGGATTCTGCAAAGCATGAGGGGACAAAGTCCTCTCAGTAAAGGCTTTTAAGTGACCACAGACTGCTAAACACAAGACACTGGGAGGGGACACAGCCAGGACAGGTGACCACAACTGACCCAAGGGACATCCCAAACCACAAGGCTTCATGCTCAGCATATAAAGCCAGGGGAATAAGAATGAAAGAGGCACATTAAGAGTGATAGCTGAACACCTGCCTGCCCATGGGAATTAGGGAATGAATTTCTTGCTTTGCTTTGCTTTGCTTTGCTTGTGTGCATGACTTTTGCTTTATCTATTAAACTGTCTTCATCCCAGCCCATGAGTTTTCTCACTTTTCTGATTCTCTCCCCCATCCCACCGTGGGAGAATGATTGAGTGGCTGCGTGGGGCTTACTTGCCAGCTGAGGTTAGACCACAACACTCCTATAGATATTATTTTATTATGGTGATATGTTTTAATAGTCCAGACAACAGAAGCAAGAAAAGCTATCTTGGTGCTATAAATTGCACAGATTAGCTGTAATGTTATATTTAGTATTGCACAAAATAGATGTGCTGGCTGCTTCACTCAGACAAGGAACATTTTCTCTTTCTGTTTAGTGGGCAACAAATCATCAGCCTAGAACTGTGCCTTGTGTTCCTAAAATCCTCATTTAATTTCTTCTTGTTTTTCATTTTCTCTCTTTTTGTGGACTCCTTGCAGACACCATACATATTCTGGTGATGAGTTAACCATGATTAAGGACTAAATTCCCATCCTGCTTCTCACGCAGAAGCTAATCATCAGGATGGGAGAAAATAGGATGAGAAAGCTCATGAGTAGAGATAAACAGAGGTACATCACTTTACTTACAGTCACTGCCAAAACAGCCTCAACTTTGAGGAAGTTATCAGCATTGGAATGCTCTGCCCAGGGAAGTGGCTGAGTCATTGTCCCTGGAGGCATTTTAAAGATGTGTAAATGTGGCACTTGTGAACTTGGTTTAGTGATGGGCTTGGCCCTGCTAGGTTAACGTTGGACATAATGATCTTAAAGGCCTTTTCCAACCCAAATGATTCCGTGATTCTAACTTTTTGTAAATTAAACTAGATTTGGGTAGTGAGAAAAGAAAAAAAAAGCTGCTACCTTTTCTCTCCCAAGTGTAATTCACTCTTGTTCCCTGCCTGATAGTAAATGGTATGTATGTAATAACTTTATTGAGTCTTTCAAATCATAGAGTAATAGGATGGATTGGTTTGGAAAGGACCTTAAAGAGCATCTAGTTCCAACCCCCTGCCGTGGGCAGGGACATTTCCCCCTGGGCCAGTTCACTCAGAGCCCCATTCAGCCTGGTCCTGAATACTTGCAGGGGTGACATGGGGATGTCAGGGATGTGACAGCATTGCCCTGGATCCTGTGGAAGTGTCTGAGGTATGGAAGTGTCTGAGGCATGAACTGGCCGTGTTTGGGGTTTTTTGTTTTTGTTGTTGTTTGGGGTTGTTTTTTTGTTTGGTTTGGATTGGTTTGGTTGGGTTGGTTGGTTGGCTGGTTTCCAGGTTTTTGTTTGTTTGTTTTGACTTGTTTCGAGTTCTTTTGATCTTGTTTTATTGTTTGTTTGTTTGTTTTTAAAATCAGTTGGCACAACTGCTCCCATTGACCAATTCAGAATCAGCCTGTGTTGTAAAAGTGGAGAGCTGCTATCCCTGTGCTTCTTCCACAGTGCCTTAAATTACAATTTTGGATTTATTAGTGAAACCCTCTGAATTGTTGGATGTCACAAGGTCTAACCTGTGTGTTCCTGCCTGATTTAGAGTCTTTGCTGTTATACAAAATGGGAACAAAAATGGTGCTGTAATTTTGGTTATGAGGTCTGACTTGGGCATTTGCGATGCTGTTCTGCTTTAGGTGATTTGATTTTCCAGTCTGACATGGTCATTTGAGATTAAAACTGAATTAGTGCTGGGTTTTTAAAACTGGGAAAAATCATTGCTAGACTGTTAAATTTAACATCCTGAAGCCTTATGCTTCAAACTTTCTTATTGATTAGCCTGCATTACTTTTTATTTTTTCCTACAAGTGCTTTTATACCTTATTGAATGAATTATTTTCCAGCTGGGAAACTAAACTGTCTGAGATATAATAAAGCACCAGGTTGTTATTCTGATCAGTGCAAAATTAATTTATCATGTACACTGGATAGAAAAGGCTCCAAGAGGTCTGAAGCAATGTCGCTTCTGTAAGTTGTGCTAAATCCTTTTCCTGTCCTGTGTAGTACTTGAAAGAATTTGGCCCTTGAGGTTCTGTATTTAGGGGCTGTGTCTGGGCTGGGTCATGTAGCAGTGTCTGCATTTGCAAATTTGTGTGCAACATTATATTTTGTCATCTTAAAAATGCCATTTTCTACCAAAAAGGTAATGAAATCTGTTCCTTGGTATACAGAGTCAAAGGGTAGCAAGGGAAAAATTTGGCTCTGTTTCTTTTTTTGCCTCATAATTATGAATGTAAAAATAGAAGTTAAACTTTGTGTATTCTGTGAATTCTGTATTTTCTGAAACACATGAGTAGAACTAGATTTTTGCTTTTTCACTTTCCATTTCATATATGTATATATGTTTACTAACTGGAAGTAATTCTTAGTTTTCTGAAAGCCAGAGAACTGTCAGGCAATAAAAAAAAAAAAAGCATTCTAAAAGAAACAACCCTAGTCCAGCAACTTTTACATCTTGTTCAAATAAAAATAAGAAAAGCCTAACATTTTGCATGAAAAACTAAGGGATTTGTTGCTGCTCAGTCTCACAGAAATACTGCATGTCAGTCATGTTTGGTTTTCTAATAAACCAAAACTCCATTGGTTTGTCAGAAAACTCATTATTTTTCAGTTCTGGATTCCAGAATGGATCCAGATTGCAAGCAGTAATGTACCAGTATAAAGCAAGTTCTGCAATGTTTTCATTCTTGGCTTGGGACAGGGGGAGGATACATGGAAGTAATTTTTCTTTTGAAATGCAGAGTTCTTTTCAAATTTGGCAGCTTCATGTCTTGGCAAGGCATTCAGCCAGTAGTAGAAAACTGAAGCAAACCTGTTGTATAGCTTAAATTTCATAATTACCTAATATTTACCTTTATGCTTTCCAAAGGGTTTGTTTGCTGAGTTATCAGTAGTCTGAATTTTGCTAAATAATGCAGCAATAGGACAGACTTCTTGAGTTGACTTCCAAAGCCTCAGGAAGATAATTCACAATTGTCAAATCTTCTGCTATGGTAGTTAAAATTAAGGATGGATCAAGGGCATTGCCTTTGTTGGGACAAACGTTTTATTACAATGCCAATTTGGACAAAAAAGCCTTTTACTTGTGGAAACTTATTAAAAAAAGAGGGGGGGGAGGGTTTACATATAATTTTCTCTGAAATAAAACATTTTAAATATTTGAACTTAGGTATTTTTAATTTAAGCAGATGCATGAAGTATGTACTATGATTATAAATCTTCTCCATTAATCTATTTAACACTGAAATTCCACTACTTATTATTCACATGGGACCACATTTGTAAGTGGATCTTGGATTCCTACAACCACTGCCTCATTTTTCTTTCCTTTTTTTTTCATTTGGATACATGGAAAGTGATATTTTAATATAGCTTAATAGCCTGGAATCTTTGCATGCACTCTTCACAAATGTCTTCCTCATCACCCAAAGTGATGTGTAGCAGGCATATTTATTCAACAAACATTCTTATTGCAAAAGGTTAAATCCTGCTATAAATCTCTCCTCTGAAATATTTCATGAGCAATTTTTCATCTCCCTCCCCTTTGTTCTGCATCCATACAAAACTAGTGTGGATTTACTAGAGAAGTATTGTTTTTCTAAATATTGAATATGGTCAGGACATTGGGCAGGCTATTTTTGGAAATTTAAGCTAACATTCTGCCTAAATGGTACAGTAGATGCTGCCTTTCTGCTCATTCTGCAGAATTAACTGGATTTTTTTTGTGTGTATGCGTGCCTACAAGAATGCAGGGTGGATATTCCTGAAGAGAAAGTTTTTTTTCCTCTGAGCTGCAGTAGCTCCACTGCCTTGCTGTAATGCTTTCACCTGCACAGTTTCCAACTCAGCCACGACCTCATTTCTTCAAAACTACTGCATTTCTTAAGCTGTCAAAATCCACCATATATGTGGATATTCAAATCCCATTTCCAGAGCTGGTGTGGTGTGGACTGAGGCATTCTTAGCTCTCAGACCTGCTGTGTTGTCAGCACAGTTCCTGCAGTGACTGAAAGCCACAACAATGATGTAAAAACAATGTTTAGGAATGGAGCATAATGGAGTGCTAGGTGGGAAAAGCTTTGGCATCCAGTGGAAGAACAGCAGTTATGAGCTGGATGTTTGAGGTTCAGATTCAGCTACGTGCTCCGTGAAATAAAGTTTCTCCTTTAGGCTTTTATGCAAGGTGTGAAAAACGAGGTTCATTTTCCTGGTATATTTTAAAAAGTTTGATAAAAGATAATAAGAGACAAGCAATAAAGCAAAAGGTTATGCAGGCTGGGTGCTCAGCCTTTAGCCAAGAGCCCACACTAATTCAGAAAATACTTCTTTAAATGCATCAACATGTTGCATATTCATAGACCTTCGTGCATTATTCAAAATCATCCCCTCCCCAACCTGTAAATCAACTTTTTTTTTTTTTTTTTAATTATTTTTCCTTGTGGCTCCATCCTGTCAGGTACTCCCTGATAACAGAGATCAATAAATTCCTTCCCAAGGGTTCTGGTGTCTGTCTCCGCTATCCAGATAGGATAATCCAAGATTGTGAAGAATTTCCTGATTATCTTTTTTGCCATTCTCTGCGTTAGTTACATGAACAAAATCTTTTTACATCACCATGTTATAGTCCAAGAAAAATATATTTATCACACGACTATTTCTAAGTTTTGTTAATAGCAGAACTAAAAGAAACTATGTTCATACAGCAAAGTTTTCCAACATTATACATGTAGCATTCATTTTAATATTTGCAAAAAGCCAGTAATATAATATATACTTATAATACCAGGTAATGTAGATATTGTTGAATTGCCTGGTCTCAAAATGTGTCTGTGGAGGGGCGCATAATTTGTCCTCTAAGCTTTTAACTGATAAAAACCTCTCAAGGGGAAAAATTTTACAGCTGAAGGTTTTAGTGAGGAAACCTAGATGCAACAGGGCTTGGGGCTTTAATCCAATATCTGTTAAAGTTAATGGAGAATTATTGTGTTCCTGAGTGGGTATGGAATTACTGCTGAGTACTCTTAACTCTGAAAGTTCAGCTGGGTTGCTGTGACACACCAATGTGTTATGGGCCAGGTTTAGCAGGAGTAAATTGCAGTTCTGTCTGGTGGAAAAGAGTGGCTCAGGTGTGCCACAATTGCTTTCTTAAACAAACACTGGTCATTGCCTTTCATATACTTGTTGATTTCTTTTCCCTTTCCCCTCTCCCCTCACCTCTCCTGCAATAAACCACATTTCTGTACAGATTTCAGATTTTTTTTTTTTTAACTAACATCACTACAACACTAAGGACATGGAGTCTGGGAATGTTTTTGTCTTTCTAGTAAGGAGAAGCTCAGCAATACTTTTTTCAGAATGTTACAGCTTTCACTTTCTTTCTGATTTTATTTTTTTAATTTATTTACTTCTGTATTTTCCCATGAGAGACTCCATCCTGTTTTGTAGAGGCAGGAGATGGGAAAGCAGTTTGAGACAAGCAGTTATTGGAGCTGATCATCAAGACAAAATGTCCTTTTTACTGACAATGTTTCTTTTTTTTTTCTAGAAGTGACAAAGCAAAGAATGTTTGTGTGCCTTGTACCTATTGGAATACAAGTATCAAAGATTAACAATTAACAATAAGTATTGTTAATTAATGCTAAATTGTGGCACTCATAATCCTCAGATCTGGTATCTGTTCCTGGCTGTGGCAAGGGTCTGTCTTGTTGTCTAATTTAATTAGACCACTGCATTATTAACTTATTTTTTTTTGCCTTGGGGAAAAACCTCTATCTTCCAGTTTTTAAACAGATTATCAGAGCAGAAAATATCTTTTTACCATTATATGTAGACTACTGATACTTCTAACAGAACTGGGCTAAAATTTCAGATGAAATCTTGGATCCCAGCTACTTCTCTTGTTTTTTTAGATGGAATGTACTTTCCATAAAAATTTGGATGTTTTTTTTTCAGAATAATTTTTTTTTTCCTGTCAGTTTTTTGCAGGTAGGGATATAAAATTTTAATCTGTATTAATGTGCGCTTTACATCCTGGATGTTTGTATATAGAAAACATTAATGCACCCTGCAACTTCTAATGAAATTTTAACACTATTATTGCTGTGTTTTTCTAAAATATTATTTCTACTAAAATATGTATGTTGTCTCAGTAATAATTTTCATTTTTCATAAGAAAGTATGGTACACTCATCACTGAAATGTCTGATGGTGGGGAGGTTTCAGTGAAAAATAGTTGAAAACTTGGCAACAGTGCAAGTTTTTGAGTTACTTTGCTGTTCCAAAAGATGTATGGGCACTCTTGGAAGCCTTCAAGTATGTTGAGCTCTATTAAATGTTTAATGATGCTACCTTAATTACTGGCTTGCTATTTCTTCTTTGCTCATGTAATTTTTGGTGCATAGTAGTTTCATTAATTATACCAGTTTATTTAGCAGGAGTCCTGAAGTGCAGATTCCTGTGTGGATGTGGCACTTGGGGACAAGGTTTCATGATGGCCCTGGCAGTCCTGGGGGAATGGCTGGATTTGATCTTAAAGGTCTTTCCAAACCTAAACAGTTCAGTGATTCTGAGACCAGTGCTGAGTTGGGAATGAGGGATGGAAAAGTCATGGCTTCACTTTACCAATCTGTGCTGTAACTGTTTATTTTCTTAACAATGGCTCTGCCATTGTGGGTGATGGATCAGGAGTGACAGGCTCCCAAACAATCCATCCTCCTTCACACCCTGATCCCTGGAGTGTCTGAGCCTACTCCACAATGTCAGCAATGCCTGTGGTCTCTCTCCCTCACTTCCTGCTGTATCCAATCTCCCAGGCTTGGGGGGGATTGCTCTGCCCTTTCTGAATAAAAGGATTTGAGGGAACTGCTGAACTTACAGGAACTCATGGTCAGGCTTTTCATTTGGCTCTTAATGGTGTGAGCTCACAGGTTGCTTTTATTCCTTTTGGCTTAGAAATTTTTGTTTGATCTACTTACAGCAGAAGTTCCCACTCCCACAAGCATGACCTGCCCTACACCAGGCAACAATGCTGTAATTTCAGAAAAGCCAAGCTGCCAAATAGTCAAAATTGTTCCTTTCAAAAGTTCTGAAAATCAGAGCAGGATTCTGGCCAAGGTTCAGTAAGGAAGTAGCTGCAGAGAGCAGCATCACATACACCTGGTCATCTGTTCCTCCACTGAAAAGATAAAATCTGCTGAAAAAATCCCAGTACCTCCAGGACATGTGATTTTTCTCTAGAGATAAGAGTGGAACTGGCAAAAGGTTTTGAAAGTGGCTACATTGGTGTTTGCCCTGTCTGAAGAGCAATGACATCCAGATCCAGGAGCTGGCTGGAAATGAGATGGAAGAGCACTGAGCTCAGTGTTACAAATAAGGCTTTTATAGCCAAATCAGACAAAGATGAGCTAAAGGACAGATGAAGGTGATAAATGTCAGCAGAATTGTGCAATGGGAAAAGGGGTATCTTGACCTGGCTTAATAGCTGGTGGAGGATTCAGAGCACATATGTCACTGCAGTCCCTGAGATGTTATGAATTCAGATTTCTTAAAGATTGTTTGGACAGAATGTGAATAACAGAGGCCTAAAAGGGCTTATACTAACCTGCTTTACTTCCACATACTGAAATTATGAGAATAGGAAGGAAAGCATGAATTCCCTAGAATGAACTGAAGTTATTAGAAGTATCAGAGTTTGAATGTATGTTTTCATTTCGAAATGTTGTTGTTTGTTGTTAAATAGTTCTTAATAATCCTTTATCTTGTAAAATGCTTCCTATCTTCAGTGAGGGACAGTTAAAAAAAATGGATGATGCAAAGACAAACCACAGTATTGTAGCAGTGTTTGTCCACCCTATCTGGAACTTGTTTGAGTGTTTGAGGTTCAGCCACAGCTCTTAAAAAAGTAAAAGAAAAGGAAAGATGATACCAGTAGAGCAGCAAAATATTTGAAGTATTTATCTGATGCACTGCGCAGTGAGTAGAAAATCTTCATCTTGCATTCAGGTCTGTGTCTGAAGTGTCACTTTAACAACCATAAATATAAAATAAAAACCTAAGAATGTTGAGCTACAAGGGTTTACTCTTCCTTGTGTTCAGTGTAAGCAGTTGGCATTACTTCTTGTCATCAATCATCCTTTTGGTGGGCTAAGCATGCCTAACAAATTAGTTGCTTGTTGCTTATTTGGCTGCTATTTTGCTGCTGTGTCAGACTCTGTTTGGCTGTTAAAACTGCAGTCTTTTTCCAGGTACTGTATCTTTCTCTCTGGATGGTGCTATTAATAGAATGTTCCTTTTGTTATTTGCAGTTCTCATAATTGCCTTAAGCTCATAGGCTGAGTTAATTCACCTTGTTTGGGTTTTATGTTGTCTGACTGAAACATCTTGCATATGGAATTTGTGTTTCAGAAAAGCACAGACCAAATTATTACTACCTAGAGAAGACCAGCATCTTAATCTCTTAAAAATTCATATAAAGTGAGGTATAGACCATTCAGTCAGAGGTGTGAAATCTAAAGAGACAAGATGAGGCATGAACACTCAGAGCAGAAGTGACTGGACTTAGAATAGAGCAAAAATAGTACAATTACTGACCTTTGTGTGAGAGGAGAAAGTGAATGAAAGCTGCCTCTGAGAACTGTTTAAAAAATAAATTTAAAAAATAGGGGCTGTATATGAGGGATACTTGAATGTATGTGCATGGATATGGCAGTAGTGAGAGGTTCTAAAGAATATAGTTTTCTTGGTGGATATTTAGAACCAAGAATTCCTAAATCATGTTTTAGTCATGCAATGACAAATGCATTCAAGGAATAGGCTTTTGCTGATGTAGGTATATCAGCAAAGGGTTTAGTTTTCTCACATTCTGTGAATGCAGAAAGTTCTACAATGCTGTGACAGAAGTTAGTGTTTGAAAGCTTGTATGCATTCCCATTAGAAGAAATCTGCCAGCATGAAGTCTTTATGAGAGTGTTTTTGTCTGGAGGGTAAAATGGAAATTATTTGGGATTGATTGAAACATTAATGGTAGGGGCAGGTAGAGAAGTCTCTTAAATATCCCTTTTCGTACTATAATCCTAGCACTCAGAAAGAAATTCAAAACAGAAATTGAAATGTTTCACTTCTGGGAGCTTGAAATGGTTCACACTAATGTGTTTCGATGTAACCTGGTTGAATTTTAAAAGAAACTTGTACTGAAATTAGCACTGACTTGGAAAATCCATGTTTATTAGCAGAGCTTTGTGACAAAAGATGATCCACTCATGTCTGTTTTTTTCCCTCCAAGCCAGCTTTACCTGAAAATTTCTTGATGTTGGATTGGGTGCACCGATCCTTTTTAGAGAGCTGACAGAATATATATGAGCTGTGAGAACACCTGATGGCTGCATTTCAGCTGCAATGTGGTAGAAGATGTGTGAGTGAAACAGAACAAGGCAGGACAGCCCCAAGACCCTGAATTCAAGACAGTGTAAAAGACATGAGCACAGTGAAATTATATATAAGTCTGTTACCAGAATCTGTTGCCAGAATATTTACAGATGCTAATGTGTGACCTTTGCTCATGGATATTGTCTGCAGAAGTAAGTTGGGTTTTGTTTGTTGATTTGTTTAGTTGTGGGATTTTTTTTTTTCCTCCAGGGAAAGTACAGGGCGCTGAGGATAGAAAGAAAAAACATCCAACCTGCATGACACTATAGCCTTGAATTTCCCCTTAAAAACAAACCAAAACAACTCCCTAAACCAACTTGAAGTGACTTTTGACTTTCCTTTTATTAAAAATAAACCCCAGCTGTGACCATGTACAGTTTGTAGACTTTTTAAAATTGCAGCTGAAGCTTTATGAAATGGATTTGCATTTGTAAATACCATTATTAAGAATTTAAGCTGTTCAGACAATAATTATTTTAAGTATTAAAGATGCCCTTGTGTTAAAACAGAGTATGTCTATACCTGACTTCTGTTTACTTTAAAGTGAGATTTACAATGTGTATCAGTCCTTATTCAGTTGAGTGGGAAATTCCTGTGTATCTAAAATGAGCTTCATAACACCACAGCAAATGAGAGAAGTGGAGATAGAGCAATGTAGTTTCTTCAGTGAGAGACAGAAGACAGTGTGTTAATTTTTGAAAACACAAACAAGCATCAAATTGTACAACGTACATCTGTCTTTAAAAAAACCCAAACAAATCAAAAAAACTCTGAAGAGTCTCAGGTGCTTCCCGGAGGTAGAAATTTAAATAATCTAGTTGTTGTAGCTGACTGATACTCCTCTTTCAGAGTAGAAGATATTAATTGTCTTTCCCATCTCTTGAATTCTTGTTAAATAGCTACAGGAAGGTGGCAGAGTAATGTGTTAGAGAACACATTGGTTGGGAATAGCTTCCACAGTTTTTATTCAAACTGGATGACAGTGCAGCCAAGAATGCAAGGATCATGGTGTCATAAAAGTACCAGAAAGCAGGAGAATTGTTCTGTGGTACAGGAGTTTCCATCTGTGAGGGTGACAGTGTGCTCTCTGGCATCTGTTCAGTGTCATCTCTAAGAACTGTTAAATGCTCTGGGGGCAGAACAGATGAGATTGGAAACCTGTAGCATTTTCTTCTGATGGGAAATGTATGGGCCAAAGAGAAGTGCAGAACTGCTGAGGTTGGTGGAAGCATCTTGGGGTTGTGTGGTTCCACCTTCCTGCTCAGGGCCACGAGAAGCTGAACTTTGAGTATCTCAAAGGATAAAGACTCCACAAATTCTCTGGGTAAGCATGTTCCAGTCACTCTCAGTACAAAGTGTGTGTGGCATTCTTGTCATGTTTAAACTTTCAACCAGGTCTTCCAGTGACACATAGGGAAACTGTATTCTGCATTGACATTAAAAGCCAAAAATTTTCCTTATGACATACTCAGAAATGGCTCTTCTTACCTCCTGTACACCATGGTATATTCAGAGAGGAGCCAACTGTACTGTGAATGTATCAGAGATTGTCTATTTGTCACAGTGCACAAGGCAATGGAGCAATTAGTCAAGATATGAGTCAGGCATTTCTCATTACTAAATTAACCAATTGCTACATCTGGGCTGAACTTTTCAGCCAAAAAATGCTAAGCAGAAAGCTGAAAATTTAAATTGATGAAGAAATAACACAACTTCCATGTCAGCGTTGACAAGTACTTTCCATTAGAAAATGTGACCTTAAGAAAATCTGAGATAAATTGAAGTATGTAATTTAATCTCATCTTGACTGCAAGGTTTTCATCTTTATTAATTGAACTTTTTAATGATACAAAACCTTTCTCTTGGTTGTCATACTTCCAGTAAATATTAGTACAACACAAGAATCGTTTTTGCGGCTACTTGAACTTTTCTTTACTTCCATTGTAAAATATGTATCTTATTTGCCTGAAAATCCTATTATAATACTGTTTATTTTGATGAATCACTTGATATTTTGGACAAATTGGTCACCATTATTGACCAGTTCTGTGGCAATTTCTGCTGATCTCCAGTCAGCAAGGGATGGAAAGGTCTGTAATGTAATGTACTTCTGGGGGGGGGGAAAGAGCATTAACAGTACATTGCTAGCTAATGAATAATAATTTAGGTAGTAGAGATACTAAAATTTCTGTGCAAAAATTATTTTGTTTATATTTTTGTAGGTACTTGCTGAGACAGCAGTCAGAGATAAAGATCAGGAAGCTGAGGAACTCAGTAGTGACTACAGAGAGTAAACCAAGCTGTCAAAACCAGTGACTGTTTGCTTGTGAATAAAGCAAAAACCTAGAAGGAGTGGAGCTGGGCTTTGGAAGGTAAGATAATTAAATGCTGCTAAAGGGAGACTGAAGCTCGTTTTTTTCTGGCTTTGTATTGTTGCTTCACCAAATGGCCATGGTCATTAGGATATATATCTGGTGTTTACCCGTTGGCACCAAGGTTGTGTAAGGGGTCTTAGCCGAAGTGCCTTATAATAAACCACACTTTGGTGCACAGGAAACAAAAATACAGGGCTCTGATTCTTGACTTATGTTATGCAGAGTCGCTGTATTTCACAAGAAAAGCCCAGAAACATAAATGTGATGTGAATTTTGTACCTGACTAGTTGATTAAAAGGATGCTTTAGTGGCTGCTGCACACTTTATGCATTCTTATTATCCTGCAATTGCACAACGAGATCTGGATCTAAATCCAATCTCTTTCCAACATCAGTAGCAAGTTTAGTTCCATGGGAAAATTATTAGAGACAGTTTAGCTACTGGGGATAGACTAAGGGCTGTTAGTGCTGGCACTGCTCTGTTGTTCACTGTGCTCTGACACTGTCCCACAGCTTTTCTGCATCGAAAGAGCAAGGAAGCCCTATGGCTGTATTGGATGTCAGGGGTCACTTAACAGCAGACCATAAGCAGGGGATGTGATGAGCTGTCTGGTTTTGCATCTAGGCTGTCACCATCTTCTGAAGTGGCTTTTAAAAGCCATTTCTTGGTTGCTACTGAAGCAAAACTTCAAATATGCTTTCCCTGTATTGGGAGCCTTTGTGTATGGAGGGTGCAGCTGGTGAATTTCTGTTTAATAATCACAGCCCTTATCTTTCATATTTAAATGGAATGCCCCCCACTATTCAATGAAACAGGAACATTTAAATGGCCAGGAAATTTCCCTGGAAAAGTGTCTACCTGATAATGTAGTTGGAATACAAAGACCCCATAGTGGTTTAACCCAGCAGGCAGCACGGCATAGCGCAGCTGCTCACTCCCTCTCCCACAGAGGGATGAGAATGGGAGAAAGGTAAAACTGTGTGTTGTGATAAAGACAATTTAATAGGACAGAAAGAAAAGGGAAAATAAGGATAAAACAAATTATAAGATAAAAAACTAGTGATTGGAGAAGGAGTAATGGCTTTAAATATAAAAAAAAAGTAGGTTTAGGCTACATCTTAGGAAGAAACTCTTCCCTGTTGAGTTGCCCCATCCCTGGAAGTGTTCAAGTGTTCAAGGTCAGGCTGGATGGGGCTCTGAGCAACCTGGTGTAGTGAAAAGTGCCCCTGCCCATGGCAGAAGGTTGGAACTTGATGATCTTTAAGGTCTCTTCCAACCCAAACCATTCTGTGATGCACAGGCACTGACCCCACACCCTCTGACCGATGCCTGGCCACACCCTGGGCAGTGACTGCCACACCCAGCCAGCTTTTCACAGCTTCTCTATCACCTGTCCCTTAGTTCAGTCCTGTTTTAGCCGTTTGTGGATTAGCCAGAAACTGCAATTACCAGAATTCCTGAACAAATGGAATCAATTTGTTTACCCTGTCTTGGCTACCTTAGTTTCCTGATGAATTTTTGTGACTCAGACCTCATCCTTTCCTTGGCTCCTGGCTCACTAGCAAAATACTGCACTTCACTGTAGGTTTAAAATGCATATTACAATCCCTATTAGTAAGTGGAACTTTCACCACACAAGGTATTTCTCTCACATGGTTTGCTACAGGTATTTTTTAGCAACCTGAACATGACTCTGATCTTCACATTCTGTCCATACAGGCATCCCCTGCTTAGGGTCTCCTGTTCAGCAGCCCCTGATATCTGATAGAGCCATAACTCTATCTAGTCCATTTTTTGATACCCAAATCTTGCCATTTGATAATAAAATCAGAAAGTCTCCTTTGAAATGCCTGTCCCTGAGGTCCAGCCCCTAAGACAGCTGAGTATAAGCTGCTTTCACAAGGAGGCACAAGAAAACCTTTGGAAAGATGCTGTAAATGACCTGTTCACAGAGGGGGCTTCTGCTAAATCCCCCCAAAAATTCTGCTAATTTAAATTAGCTTAAGCCCCAAAGCATGTAATTTTAATCTTCTGAAAGTCTTGCCATCTCTTTTTAATATTTATAAATGGGTAGCAGGAATACTCAATCATTTTTTAATCTAGTTAAACCTAACAATATCTTGTGGTAAGGAGTTCCACAACCGAGATTCTATTGCAAACTATTTGCTTTTAATCAATTTCAAAATTGCCCATATGAGACCTTTTTTGTTTGCCAAGGTTTTGGCTTAAAGATGAACTTGGAGCAAAGTCTGACGTGAGAAAAAAATGAGCAAGTTGAGTTCTGGATCAGGATCCGGAACAATGCAGCTATGTTTTTTTGCATCAACATTTGGTCTTTTTGAATGTTTATTTCAGCTCATGCTTTCAGTCTCTCTTAGCTCATTCATCACCAAGAAAAATCTTTCAAGGACAAAAAAAAATAGGTGTGGGGAAAATTATAGAAAGGAACTTATATATGGGCAGGAGTGGAGAGGGGTTAAAAGCTATCCACCCACTTCTCACTATGAAGAGGAAAGGTCAAACAGAAGAATATATCTTATTTTGTCTGCTTATACCTGCCTTGTTCCTAAGGTGGTGTTACTTTGCAATGCTGTCACCTCTGTGGTACAGAAGGAATAGGTAACTCAGTTAATGTGCTAAATCCAGCCAAAGTGTGTGAAAGAAGCTGCCTTTTCAACAGTCAAGAGACTTTGAGAAAAATGACTTTATTTCATTAAGTCTTGTGTAGGGGTGCAGAAGGGAGGCAGAGCAGTAGAGGCACTGCATCCTTTGACTGTGGCAGTGTTGAACATAATTCTGCAGAGGAAGAACAGCGTGAACAAAGACCACTGAGGCAGTGATGGCAGTGGGTGACCTTTTCCTTAGGCCACAGTTATGCCTCATTCAAGGTTAGGCTTACATTAATGCCAAGTATGCTTTTAAGATTTATAGAATATAAAGAGCACAATTTGAAGCTGTAGTGATTGCATTGCTGTGAAAATGAGTTCTGTCTTCAGATAGTATTTCAGTGGGGACATTCCTGAGGATACGCATGGCTGTGATACCTCTCTTGCTGGTACTGCATTTTGGCATGCTTGTATCTGAATGCATATATTTAATTTTTAAATTTAAAACTAAGCTTCTGCCTGTAGTTCTGTGTATCCATGTTTCTCAGGGGCCACTTTTTGATTGACCCTTCAGATAACTTTTCATGTCCATAGATTATGTTCCCTAAATAGGGAGTTAATTGAGCTTGCTTGCTTGAGTTCCTGACCAGGGTGTTCCAATGTGTAGAGGTCTGGAGTAAGGATGTCGGTGAGGGATGGGTGCTATATGGAGCCTATATTTTATATAGGTAGATACATAAAATATGCATATGTGTGTAAGAATAGTGTAAATTCCTTAGGTATCCTAGAACGCCATCCCCATTGGAAATGAAGTCATGACATAGTTACTGGATGGTTGCATAAAGTCTATTTCTTCATATATGAGGATGGTAGAAACTTTCTGCTGCATAAGTGGCAGTTGTGGGTGTAAATCATGACTTCTAAGCTTAGGTTTTCTTTTGCCTAAGTTTGCATATTATGCTGATACCTCTTGTATCTAAGTGTCCTACAGTTCAAGCAACATAACTGACTTTGTGTAGCTGTTGTCTTCTCTTTCCTTACAGAATAACATGCTGGAAATGGAGTCTCATGATACAGGTTTAAATAAGAAGGTTTAATGATAGGCACTCATACCTGGAGCAAAAGTGAGAACTCAGTGATTATTGGATGTCTACAGGCCATTTTGGGATAACATGGGATGTTTTGGTTGATTTAAGTCAACCTGAGAGCACTAGCAAAAAACTGTAAGGTGCTTTAGCCTTGCAGAATAGGTGGAACAGTGATTGCAGCTGACAAGTAAAAAAATCTGTCAATCAAAATAGTTAAAACACTGTGAGTGATTCCCCTCAAGTTATGCAAAATAGGAGAAAGGTAAAGCTATGCAAGCTAGCACCACTTACACAGAAATTGCCAATTATCAGAGAATGTCCCTGTGTGCATTTTGAACAAGTGTCATCAACAACCAAGCACAAAGACTTCCAGTCCTTCATGCTTGGTGCACTTTGTACAAACAACAGCCATTTCCCAGGAAAGGTTCTGTGTCTAATTCCCTGCAAACTCACTTTTGTTCAGTGTTCAGTGTTTTTACAAACCTTTCATTGATCGCTCTGATTTGATTAGTTTCATCCTTCCAAGGGCTACCCTTTTATTTTGCTTCTACCCTTATTTAGCAAATTACATTAGTTCTTACCATATTAATCCTGTCACTGATTAACTCTTTTTCTCAAATAGCATTCAAATATACTGTAGTACGGTATAATGCTATCATATCTGCATTTTCCTGGAGCATGTATTCTATTTTATTTTATTTTAAATAGCCAAACTACTCCATTATATGATGAGAGAGCTTTGCATTTTTCTGTGTTTTACATAGTCAAGGAATATAAAACCAAAAGAAAAAATAATGTGGTTTGCTTTAATCCTGTGTTTTCCTCGCTTTACAGTTATTTGTGTAAATAAACATAGTAATAGTAGTCCTGTTCCCATGAAAAAATCCAGTTTAGGAAAGAGCAAAGTAGCACAGAAATAGTTGTCTTCAGACCTTTCGAGACAAGTTTACTTAACTCTATCATAAGCAGAATATTTGATTCTGATGGATAAATTGAGAAGTAGGTAAATAGACTGCACTATGAGAGGAAGAGGTGGAAGCAGTTTTAAATTAGTACCCCTGAGTTCTGGAAATTACTTGATTATATTCCGTTGCTGATTGTGACAGAAACTGTTTATTAAACACTAAAGTGTAAAGGCTTCTGCCATTATCCAGGTGTTTTCCAAACTCAGGGTTTGTATCGAAATTTGTTCATTGATTTCTGGGGTCAAATCTAAATACCCTCTGCGCTATTTTCAATGTATCTTTGAATATTAATGTTGAGTTAATAGAAGCTATTTTAAGGTTTACATCAGATTTCATATCTGGCTTGTTCCCAGTTCCAAGTTTTTGAAGGATTACCTAAGGCAACAGCCATTGTATCTGTCAAGAGCTGAATGAAGAGAACCTGTTCATATATGTATATATCTATATATTTTGTATTTCCTATTCCTTCTTGTGTCACAAGAAAATTTGCAATGGATCCTGTTTTTTAATCCTGTTTACAAAATGTTATACTTTGGATTAGATGGATTGGTCCCTGTTCACCACCTCTCCACTCCTCCTACCACAGTCTGTAGACATAGAAAATAGCATTTGAAGTTAACTTTGTCTTGCTGTCAGCCAGATAACAATAACCTTTCTGAGACAGAATATAAGAAGTTCTTTTCCCCTTCAGTATAGGAGGGGGGATGTGTGGACTTCTGAAGGGAGACAGCTGTTGCACAGGAGTGTGGAAGAATTTCCCTGTGATACAGGATGAGTCTCTTCCCCTTAAACTATCAATTGCTTTGTTTGCTTGCCTTGAATGCCGAAAGGGAGGACACAAAACTGATGCAGAACTGCAGAGGTTTTAGCACAAGACACTCCAAACTAAGTAAATAACAATCTTCAGCATTTGCTTGCTGCTTCTGCAGGAAAAACCCATCACTCACATCTAATTATTGACATTGACCTTGGTTCTGCAGCACCACCTAAAAACTTCCAGTTGACTACTGAAAAATATAAGACTGAAATATTTTGGCATGCACTTTGAGAAATAATTTTTATTGAAACAAATAACATTTCTAAGTTTTTGAATCCTTCAATTTTCATTGTACTTTCTTCTGTGTAGCCCTGACTGTGTGACTTCAGACACCTTCTCTGCAGCCTTTCATTGCATTGCCTCCGATACAGTTGGCATTAAGAGATTTTTTAAAAGCTGACTTTAATTTACTGATGCTGCATTGCTCAGATCAATATTATTGCATTTGGAAAGTCTATCCTGCCATTAGATTTACCAACCAGAAAACGGAGACCACTAAAAGGCTTGACTTCAATTCAGATTTCTAATAAATCTTCTACAAATGTGGACTATGAGGCAGCATTTTTTTGTTCCTTTGAAATACTAAGGAGATTCTCCAGTATTTCACAGGGACTGCTGTATCACTGTCACACATGATCTTCCAGCATAGGATTAAGTAATTATGTGTGTCTTGCAGTGATTTAAAGCTAATGCTTTCCACTTTACTCATGAAAAGAGATGCAAGAGGTGTAATGGAGCTGCCCAGGACTGAAGCAATCAGAACCTAGCCAATAACATCAATTTATAAAGTTTGTTTTCTTCTCTTTATATACTTAATTTTCTGAATGCCATTAGCCAGTAAATGTGTTAAGAAAATGGCCATCCTCTATTTATATGTTTAAATGTATTATTTCAGTCACAGAGGGTACATTCCCTGGTTGATACTCAGTATTAATGGTTGAATTAAAACAAGCAGTTACCAATAAACCACATCTGAGAAGTGTCTCTGATTTTCCTTTCCATTAATCCAGGATAACTACTTGTACTTTCCTTCTTTACCTGCATTCCCAGGTCATGTTCCCCTTTGGCATGTCCTCTTTTTGTTGATTTCCTTTGGCTATAAAATCACTCAACTTCATTTGGTGAAGGAGGAAGACTGAGAGGAGAAAGTTAAGGAAGTTTGATGCTTGGGTTACCACTGTGGTAGCTCTGATCACTCTTCACTCTGCAGATTTGTATGATGAACAAGCAGATTGTGCTGCTGTATAACAAAGTAATGGAGTCTTATTTCTCTCCCTAAAAATACATTTTTGTTTTGGCGTTACCTTATTGAACAAATGTTTTAGAGTTACATGAAACCTTTTCATTGCAATTTTATATATTCATCTCGAAAAAAGCAGAAATTGGTTTTTGTGCTGGTAGCTAACAATTTGCTGCGCTTAATGTACTTGTATTTGCAAAGAATACCTGCAGTCCTTTCCTTTTATTGGCTTCAAAATATATTGGGGGGAGTTTTTTGGTGGAGAAGGGAGATAATGATCAATTCCTAAGCATCAAAGCATGGCTGTGAATTGCTGACTTCTAATGAATATTCCCCATCTGCAGAACTGAAAGGAATCAGCAAGATCTAAAAAGCAAATCTTTGTTGCCTTCAAATCCAATGACCATCCATCTGATACTGGTACTGCCTTAGAATTTATATCCTGGATTTTCCCAATAGATCTGTAAATGTCTATATATGTTCTGCAAACAGAAATACATAGCTCTAAGGTTAAAGGAATGTAATTTTTAATTAAGCCCTTTAGAGCATTTATCATTTCTTTCCAAGCATTATTGGACTCCAGACATTCATGTGCCATATGGATATATATTCCCTTCATTATAAAAATTCCAATATAAATACCACCATCTTCTTTTCTTTGGACCATTTGGCCTGAAAGTTTTACATCTCCTGTCCAATATTAAGTTGCATATCAGTAAAATGGCTTGCAAATTATCTCACTGCTTGAATGGGGTAATTCTGCTTTCCATTTAACTTCAACTGGTATGTCTTTTAATTTTTATTAAATGTATTAATTATTCCATTGACATAGCAATGGAATGATAGTGTCATTAAAATTATTAATCAATCATTTGTGATTAGTTTGGGGTGGGGATTTTTGTCCATTTGCTTGCTTTTTTGTTGTTGTTAATGTCACAGTGATTCATCAGGTGCAGTGACTGATAGAAGGGATAAATTACAGATTCTTTATCACTGTCTTGGGCAGACACACATATAGAACTTTTATTTCTGTCTAGGAAAGGTGCTGGGAAAATCTGCTGTTCATGTTAAATACTTGGTTTTGATTTGGAAGATGCTCAGTGTAGTAGCAAGAGTGATTTTGACTTCTTGTTTTCTGGTTCTTTGGATGGTTATTCAAAACAAGGTCCTGCTATGGACTCCTCTTGGTTCACACCACAGGTCTGCAACTAAATGGCTTTATAGAATGGGATCAGAACTTGAGTGCTGGAACACATCTCATGGAGTGATCATTGGGAAGGGAATTTATCAGTTTCCCCGTTGGTTATTTAGCTTCCCTCTGTGGTCGGTAAATCTTACTGAGATGTGTGAGAACAGGGAGTGTTTAGCTCATTTCAGAATTATGTTATTTATGCAGTCAAGTCCTGGAAGGTCTGGGGCCACCCACACTTAAAAATAAAAGTAGCCAGGTGAGCCAAATGAGTGCTCAGGTCCTCTTGCTCCTGGGGTTCCTCTGGAGAACAGCTGTCTTCCTCAACAAATTACCTTGCATTAGCTGGTTTGTGGTACCTGATGTTTGCAAATTCTTTCCTGCTGTTTATAATTCAGGACTTTCCACTCAATCTTCCTTGGGGTGCCAACACACTGAGTACTGACCTTGGTGTACATTTGATTGGTACAAGAAGCTTAGGGAGCTGCTCTGTCAGATACAAATTCTACCTGACCACTAGAAAAAGTGATTAAACACTGAACTCTTCTTTGCCTGTAGATGATCTATGTGTTTCATACTTGACACTCTTTTAATTTGATCCTGATTAATTAGGGGTTTTATTCTTATTATTTATTTGTTCCTGAAGATGGTGTGGGATTTTTGTGTCTGGTGGGAAATGAGGACATAACATTAATTTAACTTCGCTGTAAAGTTCTAATTATAGGAATAACTTGATTTTTTTTTTAGTACATACCATTTCTCCCCTTTGAATGGTGGTGTGAGTTGTTTAAATGTGCATGTTCTTGATCCACCAATAAAGGGTTGTGGCTTTTTCCAGTAAAGAGAATCTCTTGTCAGCAGAAGTTGTAGAGGTTTAGTGTAACCAATGGCTTCTGACTTTTCCCTTTTAAAGCTCAGTCACAGTCAGGATTACAACCACTCACTCCTAGGCTGGACAGCAAGTACTAGTTTTATTTACTTCTCATTCCCTAGTGGCTTCTACCTATTTTTCTTTTTCTTCAACTTTTACAAGAAGTTATCAAGATCCCCATCCTAAGTCCTTGCAGGAAGGGCACGCTGATGGAGAATTTGATAAATTACTTCTTGTAATATGATTTAACTTTCCGAGTGTTCTTCATTCCTCCAGTGTTTTTCTCCTCACTTGCTCCATATGTTCACTTTCTGTCATCACCAGCTGTGAGAAATGTTCTTGGCTCTTGACTCTAAGATATGTCCAGTTACAGCCACTGTCTTCTAGGCTGAACACTTTAAAATATAGCCCTGATTTTTACTTTTCCTTTGCCAGTCATGCTGTTCCCTTACCTGTGTGACTCAGTAGTTGAATGTTACACTGTTTACTGTTTCTGAAATAAATTCTGCATATAGAGGAGTATTTTTCTCAGGGAAAATTATAAGGAAATGGAATAATGGCATATAATAGAAAGACTGCCTGTGAAAATGAGCAAAAAGGGACAGAAAAATGTAAGAAAGAAATAAAACAAAGCTATTTGAAAAGTGATGGACTAAAAAGAGGTGGTCGTAAGGGAAAGAAAAATTGGTTTTAAGTTTTAGATGTTCATGGAATAATAGTCAACTCTCCAGTGGAACTTTTTGATTTCTGAAGACTTGCAGCAGTTATTTGGTGTCCCACCTTGGTTTTGTTGTTATTGAGTTCTTAGTTAATCTTAAAACCAAAAGTCTCTATATTTATTTCTTTTTCCCCCCCAATACTCTGTAAATCCTTCCTCTGAAGTGCTTATGAGAAAATGGTATTACTTCTTTTTTTTTCAAATTAAAGAAGTTAAATGTTTGTTTTGTCATAGTAGTGCCACGGGTGAGTGATTAGGCACTGACTCTTCAGTCTCTCTTGCCTAAGGTTAACTTATGGGGATTTTCTAAATCCCAGCCTAAAGATTCATGGCTCTCTTACTACTATATAGTTCCCATCAGTTCAAATGCTGTTATCTGGTGTATGCTCTGGTTGTGAGCACAATTCTGAACAAGAGAATTTGGAGTAATTTTATGATTCAAGTATTTTACCTGTATTTTTATACATGCTGTCCAGCTGATTTGGTTCACACAAACAAGACACAAAAACCTTATTAGATCTTTGGAAATCAAATTTGGAAACCACCAGTACTGTCTCTTCAGAGTGGAGAGGAATTGTTCTCTACTCATCAGATATTCTGTAGTGGCTGCCACACACTTGGCTATGGGCACTGATCTGTAGGTGTTTATTTATCTGCATAAAAAAAGTTGAAAATCTTCCAGTGAATTGCATTTTTTTTCAAAAAGCTGAGGAGCTGGAGCACCCTGCAGATGAACTAAAAGAGAGATATTAAGTATCGGAATAAAAAGCTGATTTGAAATGCAGATATTTGCTCAGACTAAGAGTCTTCTGTAGCTGATTTGGACCAGAGACTATATATTCAATTCTGAAAATTCAATGAGCATCCTTATCACTAAGCTGTTGAGTGCTCTGAAATATAGGCCATAAATGGAACAAGTGCAAATGCTCCTTCAGACAGCTTCAGATAAATAGCTGAATTGGATGCCTTTCTTCTTGTTTTGACAAGAAATCTCACTCTGAAATACTCCCCACCTCTGCTACTAAGGGTTTTCTGTGCATGCCATGAAAGATTTGCTGGTGTTCCAGTGGTTACAGCATTCACCTGGGGCAGGGCTGTCTGGTTCAAGCCTCTGCATTCCATGAGGCTGAGATTGGGCATTAATACGCCCTCCCCTTTGTGGAAAATGCTTTAAATGCCTGCTCTGAAGTAGGCATTTATTTCAACCTAAGAAGACCTTAAATTTCTCTCTCTGCAGACTATGAAAATGTTCACAGCCTAGGAAAATCATTTATCACCCTGCTAGATAGCTGAACAATCTGCCTCTGCATTCTGACCTGAAAAACCTGATCTGAAGGGTTGCTGTGGGTTGGAGTTTCCAAGGAGAGTGAGCAAGGCTAATCCAAATGCCTCAACCTTGCAGTTTGGCAATTTACTGCTCTTAGTCCAGTTAACCTTGTCCCGTTGGAATTAAAATGTTAATAGAATTAATTCAGCTGTTCAGTCAGTGCCACAGGTGCTGCCTTGTTTACCCTAACTGAACCTAGAACAGAAAGATTCAAAGGAGCCAGCTCCTGTGCCAGAAAGGGCAATTCATTTACTGTTGAATTAATATCTTTTATAAGAGAAATTTTCCTGAAGTGGGATTGAAACAGGAAAGGGTTGTCAGGTTGGCAAGAAGCAGACAATGAAACAGCAAGTCAATTCTTTTAGTCACTACTGCAGAGTTTAATTTTCCACTGCAGTAGTGAGAATGTCAAGTGGCAGGCTTTCTCCAGCTTCCATTAGCTGTTTTTAAATGGTGTTATTAGCAGAAGAGGAGGTCAGGGGGAAAAAAACACAAGTGAAAGCTATCTTAGCTCAAAGTTCCAGGTAAAAGCGTGTTACAGATGAGAAACTATATTGGTGTCCCCAGATTACTGAGCAAAGAAGTGAGCCAGGACAGCAGGAAGGATCCTGACTGCTCTGTTAAGTCAATATCTGTTTCAGTGACTAAATCTTTCTCCATCTCTGTGTGGGATGGCTGAGTTTATCCCATTGTAAAATGTCAGAAGGTTGATAACCCAGATTTTATTGAAGATAATTGAATATCTTAATTCTGTATAGAATTCTGACATTCTTTTAATTAAAGCAAAGAGGCAAAGACTAGGGGAAGAAAAATTTGTTGTTTTTTAAGGAGCTTCTAAAGCTGTGTGGCATTTTCTGCCAATGACTCATGATGTTGGGCAGCCTGTGGTACCAGAGAGCTGGAACTCTCCAGAGAGGTGTGACAGTTCTGATGGAAGCCTCCCTAGATGACCTCATCTGGAACAACCCATTTTGCAGTTGTGGTGGCACTCACCAGTGATTCAGCTGCAAATTTGTCAAGAGTTAAGTGCAAGGATAAATAAATTCCAAACTGAATGAATCAGAGGGACTTGGAGCCCACAACATTTGTGTAAACACAACCCTGTATGAAAATATATTAAGTTATAGGAATATTTTAAGATCCTGATTTAAATCTTCAGACTATTAAGATGTTGTGTGTTGAAATAAATATTTAAATAAGTTTATTTCTTCAAGCGTGTACTCAAGTATTGTGTAATAGCCAAAGTCAGATTGTTAAAGGCATAATGGAACTTTCTTGTGCCAAAATTAATAGTAACTAAGTTGAAAAAGTAAGTTTTTTTAACAAATTTATCTTTATTTTACACATGGGAAACGAGTCAGAGATTAAATCCCCAAAATTATGCAAGAATAGAATTGGTGTTTGTTGAACTGAAATGTGAAAGCACCAACCCTGAAGGAGGATCATGCTTGCCTCAGTATCTTTCTAAATTAGAAGGTGGTAAGAGACAGTGCTCCCATTCCATACTTATATGTTCAGTGTATTTCTCAGAGAGGAAAAAATCCACTTTTCACACTTTTGCAAGGCTGCATATTGAAAAAAAAAAATAGTTCACATTAGTATTTCCTAGAAAGATTTGAAAAGCAATTTCTTATATTTATTTCAAATCAAAAACTTAGAAGCCTCAAACATTCAGAATATTTTCCCTTTCAGTTATTTTCAAAGAGGGATGCAAGAGAGCATCTTCAATTTGTTCTGTTTTTTAAATTAGCTACTCAATGCTGACACCCAATAATTTCAGTTCTGTTGAGATTTTTTTGGGAGTGGGCAGGGAAAGAAGTATAATTTATCAAGCTGCTGGCATACATGTTCTAATCAAACAATTTGTAACAATAAACAATAATCTGGGAGAACCTCAAATTTTGCCCATCATGTACAGTCAACTGATGTGCTGCAGCCTTCTCAGTTTTATATACAATGAGGAAAATCAAATACCCTCTATGTCAGGAGTGGGGGTGAAAGACCTTCAGCATGGTACCTTTAATCTCTTAATAGGTCTTGAGACATGAAATTCAAGAACTAAAGTTTTAAGCACTAGAAATCAGAAGCAGTGGTGTAGTAAATATCTATATAAGAAGATCTCAAATACTTTTTTCTTCTCCAGGGCTACTGGAATTCTTTCCACTGAGAGGCATCCAGGTGGTACCCTAAAGAAAAAACTAATTCAGATTGCACAACTTTACTTGAAGATGCTAGAATTTAATATGTAAAATGCAGAGTAGAAGCTGAAAGGATTCATTTATGAATGCACTTTTTAAACATCTCCATCAAAATGGTTTTCAGGAATTTTGGGAGGGAAGAAAGAGTTAGGCATATTCCAGTTAAAGTAATTCAGTGAGTGAGTTATTTACTGACAAAAGAGGAAAGAATGGAAAAAAAAAAGGATGGAAACTGTCTTGTTGGTGTGATGGATTAGAATCTAACAGGCTTCATAGGATAAAAAAAATATAACCTAAAACCAACAGGGACCTAAATGAAAAGTGCTTTCAAACTTGTCATGTTATTCAGTTGAAATCCAGCAAAATCAGGCTCTTAATGATAGGATAAGAAATAAATATTATTGTAGGTTTTCCAGATCAAAACATTTTAAACCTGAAGATCAGTAGACAAGTAAGTCAGAGCTGCTTTTTAAATCGATCTAAGTCCAATTATGTTTGCCTGGATTAGTCAGGGAAGAGGGAGGGAAAAAGAAATCCCTATTGATGTACTGCTAAGCAAATGCAAATATGGTACTTTCTAGTTCAGTGTTTTTAAATCCTTAAAGGGTTTTTCAGATAATCACTTAATGTTCTGGTGTGCTCCAGAGCTGTTGGTTTGCATTCTCCATTAGATTATTAGAAGTGATTTTGTCAGCTCTGCGTGTGGATGTGCTGTCTGTGTGCCCTGGTTCCTTCTCCTTACCATCATTCCTGAATTGATTGGCTTATTTCTGCCAGTGATGGGAGAGTGGGAATTTAAAAAAAAGAAAAAAAAAGAATAAATAAAAAAATAGTCTACTTAGAATTTTAATTTTTTTTCCTAAGTGAATAAACAGTGGGGATCACTCAATATCTCTATTAGAGTACCTGAGCCTTTTCCCTGTGTATTAGTACAGAACCTGCATTGGGGAGGGAAGGCAAGTGAGGAGGATTTGGGTAGAGATATAGTGATTATCAACAGCAAATAGAATTTCTGTCAGGTCCTGCACAAGGATAATTCACAAGGGACTCATTCATAAAGGAAGAAAAGCTTTACCATAGCCACAGCTTGTGAAACTTTCTTCTATGGTGACACGAGGTGCAAGTGCTGTATCCTCAGCACATGGGGTTCAGTCAAGGGGTGCTACAATACATGCCTTAAAATATTTTCCTGTTGTTCATTTGAGACTCACCTTCCACCTTGAATTGTGCTGGGCAGTGATTAATCATGCATTTTCCCAATGATTTTCATGTGTGTCATTGCAGCATAGTTGCACATATGGCATAAATTCTAATTCTTAATGAGCAGTAACAGGGAGGTGACCTAGAAAAGAAGGAGGAAGAGAAGGATTTTCTCTTTTTAGATAAAATGCTCAGTTTATCCTTACTATGTTTATACCTGCTTATGTAAATAGGAAATGTCTATTAAGATTGGAAAAACAAGAATTTAAGGTTGTGATAAATAATACAAGTATAAGAAAGCCCTGCTGTTTTAGGTCAGCCTGTGGCTTTCTTGCTGTGCATGCAAAGCTGTGCCATCTGATGTATATTTTGAAGTCCTATCTCTAATAATCTGTTCCACTACAGTTATCACCAAAAAAAAGCAAAAAACATTTCCCCAATCCCACAGAAAATCAAGTCAATCCCTCTTTATCTATTGCTTTGCACTGGAGCAAATTAATGGAAGAGTTTGCCATGTAGATTTTGGTGGGGGAGTGATTAAAAGAGCAAGGATTCTTTTTTTGGATATGAGGAGACAAAAAAAGCAAATGGGATATTTTAATTATTCTCATCATAAACATCTTCCTGTAAAAGTAAGAGGGCCGTTGGATAGAAAATTTGTCTTTGCTATGGATTTTAGCAGTGCAGGGAATTTTTCTCGTTGCATTGGTCCAGCTTGAGATGTAAAGCTTCTGAAAATGCTGGAAGCATTAAAATAAAACTGTATTTATTAGTTTTGGTTTTTCAGTTTTACTGGGACAAGAACAGGGAATTTGTATTTGCACAAATTGTTTGCTCACTGACACAAAAGTCTATATACTTCAGTAATGAAAAAAGGTATTAAATAATAAATTAAAAAATAATTCCCTAGCAAAAATTGCACTCTGGCACACTGAATGTAGGGCTGGGTATTTTTATGAAAGAAGCATAAAATCTTTCCATTTTACTTTTGGCAAATTACCCAGCATTGAAAATAAAACTTTCTGTGTACTGCAGCTAATTAATGTGGAATGAGGGGTTGCTTTCCTGAAGGAACAAGACATACCTGTGTGCTTCTTTTGCACTAATCACTTCTAGATTTTACCTAGAATCTAACCTACTTCTAGATTTCAACCCAACTGAATAGAGGAGTTCAAGACAAGATGTTCCTAATGGGTGTTAAGTAGCTAGGCAATCATGAAACAGAGAGAGACCATATTCATGGCCCTCACTTCACTGCAGGAACTGACATAAAATTACCTAAAAACCTTATTAGAAACCAGGAAATATACTAGTGAAAGAGAAATTACTGTCCTAATAAAGAGAAAAGTTTAAATTAGAGTTTACAGACTACTAATCCTAGGAAAATCTATTGCTGGACTATGAAATCAGGAAAAGAAGCTTCACAAATACAACTTGATATGAATATGTTTGGAAGAATGGCAAAGAATGGGAAAAATAGCACCAACTTTGGTGGCTTGAAAAGGAGATTGTTATAGGCAGACAAGAAGTGATATGCAGGAGAATAAATGTTATGAAGTAGGTGCTGAAGAAAACTGTGTTTAGAGGAAAAAAATAATGTTGAAATTTGTATGATATTTGGATACCTACCTCAGCATCATGTTTCAGCCAAAAATTCATGTTTTAGGCAAAGCAGAGGAATCAAGCTCTCCTATTTAGTGATCCCTGCTTGCAGCTGTATTTTAAGTCAAATTCTTCCAGTGGTTTCTCTGTTTGTTGCAATCCTCACCAAACCTTTTGTTCAAAACCTTGCACAATCCCTGCTGGAGTCTTTGTAAGCTTCCAGCATCTACAGCCTTCTTTGGAAGGGATTCCCCAGCTCAGGTGAATGCACAAAAAGCAGATTTCTGTCTTTCTTTTCCTGCTTTGCCATTAATCTGGATTGGTCTATCTCTGGTCAGTAGCTCTTCTGTGGAAGGAGCCAACATCAGATTTTCCCTACTCATCTTCTTCTTGACACTCATGTTTTTATGCCTTTTTATCATTTCCTGCCTCAGTTATCTTGTTCCAATATGAGATGGTGGAATAATGCCACCACAGCTCTGACACATCCTCACTGTTGATTCTTTGTCCTTATTTGATACTCTATGGGGCAGAAAGGGACAGGAGATATTTTTGGCCTCCAAGGGTACATTTACTACCAATGTAGAAGTTATGGCTTAAAATAGACCCAAAAAAACCCCCAACTGGTCTGATGCTGTCAAAATATTTTGCTTAAACTTCTATTACACTAAATGCTAAGTTGTATCTCGTTCTATAGGAGAAAGCTGGGAATAGAATCCACGTGGGTCTAAACAGTAAGATCTGAACGTTTCTTCTTCCAGCCTAAGGTATCAAAGGAAAAATAAAACTAACTTCTATTTTGAAACTGAAAGAGGCAAAACTTGAGTTTTTGTGTTGTTTAGGGGATTTTGTTTTTAAATTGCCAAAGCAGCTTCTGTCCAGCTAAACGATTTTACTCTGTGGAAGTGGACGTGAAGAAATCTAACAAATGCACCAGTGTATTGCATGGGTACATGCACAGCCACTTTGAGAAGTGGCAGGAAAAAGCATAAAAATAGCCAGTGGGAAGAGCCAAAGCATAAAAGGAGACACAGTCACCAAGAGACCTTGAGAATTACAAGTAGGTTAGTACTAATAAATAGGTTGGTAAAGTATCCAGCTAATATTCAGAAGAGGGGCACAAATAGAAAATCAATGTGCTGCTGTGTCTAAAGCATTTTCACAATTTTTCCTAAGTTTAGGAGCAAAAAACCACATAATTGGGCTGTTATACAGAGGCAGCCACTGAGAAACACACAAGCCCTCAGCACAGAATACATTAACATTTTCTAATTATAATTTAGAGGCTTTAAAACATCTGCACCCAGTAAACTTCATTCTGAGTACTTAAGAGGTGCCAATGATCTCTAAAAGCAGTTTGGGAATAAATGAGTAACCAGAGGATTGTCAAAGGTAGAATTTGCTTTTGATCTTTGAAAAGAGCTGGGGAGGGGAGGAAATCTTGGGAGTCCTGAGTTGAGTAGCTTGAGGCTACTTCTAAAAAAAAGAAAAAAGGTAGAAAAATAAGTTATTACCAGAAAACAAGGAGGTGAATAATTGTTATGGATTTAGGTCAATTGATCCAGTTTCCCTCTACAGCACATTAACAAGTGCTGTAGACAAAGGAGAGTGTCAAAACTGCAGCTCTGTTTGCATGAGTTTTCAGCTTTTAGTAAGTAATGATAACAATTTTAGTAAATCTTTTCACCTGACATTCTCATAAAGCAGCCCAGGGATCCATAGTCTAAATATAATTTGAAATATGCCAAGGTGGATACAAAACTGTCTTGAAAAACATATGGAGAGTAGTTCCCAGAGACTGATTATCAAAACAGAAGAATATATTAAGAGAAGTTTCTTGGAGTTCTTGGATTTGAGACCAATCAATACTGTAGTCAGTTTTTAGATGATAGATCACAGCTTGTGGTCATTAGATTTTCAGGGCTGCAGGTACACTGAGAGTGAGCAAAAGTTCAAATGAATTTTACCAGTTTTAACATACAGTCTGAAAACGTTTAAAGGATGTTAATAACTACAGAAAAATGCAAGGTTTTACTCTGACACACAAATAATATGTGAAAAATGAGGCAGCAGCCCTGCACCACTTAATCCTGTATGCCAGTATTATGGTTTGGGATGTAACTTTTCAGGAAGGACAGAGAGCACTTGAGTGTGGGGAAGAATAATGGTCTGGAAACCACCAATTATGAGGAGTGACAGAATGACCTGAGGCTGTTGTAATTAAAATGTGATAGACAATATGAAATCTTCAGTAGTACAGAAAAGGTGATTATGGGATGATTATTAAACTTTACTTTTTTTGTGCAATGAGTAACTAAGCTGCAGACCTTTCAAAGGATGTTTTGCAAACACAAAATATTATCAGGTTGAAAAAATGAAAAATCTTGAAATTAATGTCAGGAATTTCTGGGCTGCAGTTGCTGAAATTTTGGCAACTTTTACAAGGGAGGGTCTCTCTTCCCATACTAGTTTTTACATGATTTTCCTAACCTATTTGTCACTGAATATTGGAAAGAAAAATATTATGGTAGTTGGCTGTTTGATCTGACAATCTGGTCTTCAAGGTGTTTCTCTCTAAAAACAGAGTTAGTGGGGTGCAGTAAGTACAGGACCTTCTGCATGTGGACATATAAAAGGAAAATATTTTCCCTACTTATCAGGTGTTGCTTGCAAAGCAGTGACTCCAGTTGGTGGCTAGGGAAACTCATATTAGGCACTTGCAGGGGGAAGAACCACTAAAATGAAAGGCTTGTATGATGACCTGCTAGAAAATATGCAGCCTTGCTGCCAACTTTGAAGGCTTTTGAGAACAGGTTAGAAAAATAACTGTCATGGAGAATCACAAATATAGCTGATGCTGCTTTGGAGGAGGATAATGGCAAGATTTCTTGAGTGCCTTCAATCCTCTCAGTCTGTGATGAATTTCTCCCTCAGTCTCAGATAGAGCAGCTCACAGATAGTGTAATCAAAACCTCAAAATTTAGGGGATTTTCAGTGAGCTGAGAGCTGAGTGATGACTTGTCAAAGCTGTCTCTGACCAGTCTCAGTTGGCAGCAGTACTGGCAAAGAGCTCAGTTCCCCTTTTAACACAGAGTGTGGAGTTGTTTGAGGCAAAGCTGTACAGTAATACAAATCTCTACAATCTAAGATTATTCAGTAATCTTAGTCTGAGGATGAGAAGTGTTGGGGCTGAGCAGTTCTACACTCAGATGTGAAGCTGATGTACAGGATCTTTATATTCTGCTTGAACTGCAAAAAGAATTAGGAGTTCTGCATTATCTGTATAATGAAGTGATACAGGTAGTAAGACTCTGCTCATAAACTCCCATTTTCTCCTAAAGTGTGCATCACACATAGGTTAAATACGTAAAAATACTCCAATTACATTTCTTTCCCTTTTTCTGAGGATTTATTTTCTGTCTATACTTACTTTTCAAGGCAGTCAAAGGCAAACAATAACTAAGGTTGAAGATGGATGTCAATGATTCACACCTATGTTAACAATTAGAGTACATAAATATACACTTTAGTTCATTATAGACTCTCATGGCATAGGAGTGTCAGCAGGAGAATACTTCAAATTAGTTCTGTAGATTCTTAACTGTGCAAATGTGAACTTGATGTTTGCTTTGAATTTTAATACCCTTGAAAGATTAAATAATATTTCTTCCTCTTGGAAGGCAGAGATTTTATTATAAAACCTGCAGAGGAAATAAACACAGAAATACTCACCTAGGGCCTGCTTTAATTCACATGAAAGCTGAGACAAAAGCTTTTGTTGTCTCTGCTAAAAGTTGGCTTATTGCATGCAGTTTAGTAATTTTCTGAGTCAATTAATGTGAGGCTACTGTGATCCTTTGGGGGGCTTGGCATAAAGATGCAGTTCAGGAGAAAGTCTTGCTCTTGGATTTCCACTTGCTCTGCTGAGGTTGGCTGTGTGGAACTGCTACTGATGCAGCTTCATGCCAGGTTTTACATCTGCCCTAAATCATGCTTTATCATTTGAGTTTATTTCAATTTTTCTGAATGCAAATCTTGCCTACCACTGGTATTATCAGCATCGACTGGAAGGGTATCAAGGTTGCTCAATTTAGTGCAAGACATCTACATCTGGATCTGTGAGCTTAAAAGGAAAAAAACAAAACAAAACAAACAAAACAAACAAACAAACAACAACAACAAAAAAAAAAACCAAAAACAAAACAAAAACCAACCAGCCAACCAAACAAACAAACAAAAAAACTCCAACAGAATAACCTAGATCCAACCATAAAAAACCCACAAACACGCAAACCCCAAAACTCCACAAAGCCAAACACCTCTACACACACACACAACAGTAAAACTCTATTGTTGTGTGCATCATGCTGTAGTATTTGCAAATATTTCGATTTCTCATGCTCGATCCATCTATATATATGAAATTTTGGAAGAAATGTGCTCACATAACAAATCCAGCACATCCTTCTCTTTCTATCATTGCATGTCAGGGGATTCTTAAGTAAAAAGTGAAATTTTTGAGGAAAACCTTGCTCTGGGACCAGTTCTGTATGTGCTGAATAATTAGTTTGCTATTTGAAGGCTGTGGTCAATTCATTACTCTCATGTATTACCAGAAATGGCATATTTATCACACAGGTTGCTTGTCAGCAGCTCATAGTCAGGTAATAATTGCACACATGGTCACTGTGTGCTCAGCTTTATGTTCCATCAGACTGCACTGTGCTTCATAGCCTGTTTCATTAAGGATTCAACCTGCCAATCACATCTCAGCTGCCCAGGAGTGATCACCAGATACAGTTCTTATTGATGGCCAGAATAATTAGGAGTGACCACTTCAGTGTGAACACTGCAAAAAAGTAATGTCTCAGAGGAAGTACATCAGGGCACAGCAAACTCAGGAGAAGCTATCCTGATGCTGAATTTAAAATACAGATGTAATCTGTAAAATTATATGACAGGAAAAATACTGGAGTACAAAATGTTCTAACACTTGAGAAGGCAAATGGCTGGCGTATCTCTGGGTAGAATATTTCATAAGTCCCTGAGTTTCTCATGCCTTCAAAGAGCCAGACTAAACTATTTCTCTGCTAAAATGAGCTGTCTGTACAATATTGAAAATACTTGGAAAATGTTTTGCAAAAGCAGAGACTGGCTTTAAAAAAATACCTGCAGTTCTTACATTTCCTCAAAGATTTGTATTCTCTAGGACTCCAAATTTTGTAAGTCCTTATCTCATCTGAGAGGGACAAACATGTTTAGGTCACTAGTGTGAGCTACACTGCATTTGAAGGTGTAGGTGGTTTTCCCATAGTAAATTAACCTGGAGTAATGAATGCTGAATTGCACCTTTACCTAATCCTTGAAAAAGTCAGTTCTTAATCAGGTGGTTTTCCAATTAAACAAAACTAATGACAAATTAGCAGTGTTCTACCTAATGTTCATCCAGCTCACTGCATCTGACCATGCATTTGCATTGTGTAGTTCTTGTGGCTTGTATTGGAGGTTTGTAGACTAAATAAGAAAGGATAATCTCTTAAAAATCAATCAGCAATGGTCTTTGTAGATAGGTTCTCATAAGAATAAAAGCTACGTAGTCCTTGTTTGTTTATGTTCCCACTACTGTTTGTGGAATACCTTGGAGTTCTTTTTTTGTTTGTCCCTGTAATATCCTTCACCTAAGGGGAAAAAAAATAATATTTTTACAAACGAGAATGTCAGGCGCAGAGCATGTCCATGTGAGTGAGATATAGCTGAGCCTGAGGTGATACAAGCAGAACAATTCATTAACAAAGAACTCCAATCTGTCACTACTCAGCTGTGATACAGGCTTTGAACCATCCATGTAGAGCAATAAGATCATATTTGAGCCAGTTCAAAGTTTTGCAAACTGCTGCAGAGGGTCATGCTGGCATTCACCATGTGACTTGCCGGAAACCTTTAGTACAGGAGAAATTCAAATGCAGGTCCCTCCAGCTCACCTTTTTTCACCATACATTAATAACCAGTAATTTGAGGTGCAAGCACTTTTTATTTTCCGAGGATTTCTGTGAAAGAACGAGCTTTCTGATGGGAATGACTAATGATGGCAATTTGGAGACAGTTATGTAATTGCTTTATTTGAAATATTTTTCACATTGGTTTTTGTGAGCATGGAATTACTATTGGCATATTTTCTGCTTAATAGGTAATTTTTCAAGACATTGCCTAAGCAATTAGACAATCAGTTATGCATCTCTTGAGAGCAATAGTGGTATAACTAATGGAAACCTCCAGGTATGATGCTGAAAATGGACTGCTAACTATTCCTTATTGCTCCTTCAAAATTGCTTGGGGTGGTGGATGCCTTTTTCTTGCTAACAGAAGGACAAAATTATTTGGTTTATTATTTTTTTCCTAAGCATAGCTAATGAACATTCTTATGTAGGAAAATAATGGTTTAGAGACATTACTGTGGTATGTAACCATGTGCCTGTCTGCCTGTTTCATGCAGCTCTAACAAATCCTTCCCTGTTTGTAGACAAAATTCTCATATTTTTAAGTTTCCAACTAAAGCAAAAATGAAATTGGATATCGCATTTCCTTCTACAACACAAATTAAGGACAGAAAGTTTGCCTGGTGATGTCCAGCTGGAATTTGACCTTAAATATTCACGAAAATGGGTACCTGCTTGCCTAGTTGCAGGCCATGCTCCCATATGTGGGGATGAAAGGTCAGAGAATCGATCATTGTCCAGGGCAGTTAAAAGGAACATTTCCTACAATCCCATAGAATCTGGAAGAGATTCATCTGTGCAACTGCTGAGTCAGTGGTTTACAGCAGTAATCACTATAGATGCTAAAACACCACTTTGCCAGAAGAATTACTGCTGGCTGGAGAGGCTCAGAACCCTAAATTCATGGTGTTGTAAAGGGTTCTGTTGGTCTGTGGGAGCTGTTTCTTGTGAGTGATCACCTCCTAAACCCCCTCTAACTCCTCACTGCTTCATTTGAATGAGGAGATGGACCAGATGCCCTCCAGAGATCTCTTTCAGCCCACACTTCTTTAAGCTTTTATGATTTCTAAGTGCGTGTCTGTGCTTACAGTGCTTGGAGACTTTACAAGTGTAAATGGATTTCTGGGCTGAGTGAGTTTACAGAAGGAAATGACACCTCCAGTATCTTTTGTGAGATGATGTGGAGGGGGTTTACTGGTGAGGAACAAGTTCAGCAGTGGCTTCTGTCAGAAAGGCACTTGAGAAAATAATTATGGGTGAGGAGCAGGAAAGTGCTTGAAGGAGAGGAGGATATGACTTGACAATGCACAAGGCAACTTTCTATTCTAAGGACAGAAGAAATCTCACCACAAGTCAGTGTAGCTATCTAAAGGTGAAAAGACTTCAGATAGTTTTCTAGACTCCCTCTTTAATCGATAGGTAGATAATATTTTAGAGGACAACTTGTCCTGTGTTAAAACAAGGGTAATTAGGGATAGTCACTGATAATAAGATCTGTTAGCATTGCAGTAATATTTTCAATTGCAAACTTTTTTTTTCCTTAACAGTGATATCCATGCCGAGTGTCACATTTAATTCAAAAAATTTTATAAAGTTAAACCTGGTTTCAGTTTAATTGCATTTAAGTATCCCACTAATCTAAGTTGTAGAAACTAATTGCTCAATGACAGATTTGAAGCTGAAAATCGTTGGAAGAATTCCACTCGTAAGGAAATCTCACATTTCTTTTTCTGTTGCTCAGATAGTATTGGGAAGAGATAATAAATTAATGTCTACTAGTATATTACCCCTTTTCAGCCTCCCCTCAGCTGATTAGAGACATGGATAAGGTGACCCCTGAGCCTTCTGGCCTGAGTGCTCAGATGCTCCAGTCCCTTCATCCTCTTTGTTGCTTTTCACTGGACTCTCTCCAGGGTGTCCATGTCTCTCTTCTACTGGGGAGCCCAGAACTGGGCACAGTACTTTGGTCCTGGCCTCACCAGTGTTGAGAAGAGGGAGAGGGATGATGTCCCTCAACCTGCTGACAAATGCGATAAAGAAAATGGTACTTGAAGAAAGTACTACTGTAAAATGTTAGTATTTTAGATAATATCTTCAGATTTTATTTATTGGTAATTGAAAAGGTGTAATTCCTTTTTATTCAAGGTTGGATCGTTTTGACTTGCACAGCTTTCACTGAAACAGATCTGATGATTATCTTGCAGCTAAAAAGACTAATAATGGACAAATGATTAAATCCGCAAAGCAATGAGTGCTGAGCGTTAAAACAGGTGTATTATGGATACTACCATATGTTTTGAACAGCACTTCCCTCAGAATTCCTATAAATTTCTTCTGGTATTAAAAAGTAAACTGTCTCTCATCTGTAACAATCTGACATGCTCAGATAACAGATGGCTTGGAAGCCCTTACAGGTTCTTCTTCCTCCATAAAGAAGAGCTAAAAATGAAGTCTATCATCTATTATTTTTCTGCACCCTTTTTTATCACTTTCTGACTAAACAGAAAAGTGATGTATTACAGGGCAGTTGCCCACACTGTGGCATTTCAGATGTGATTATCAACATGCAGCACACTGGGGGTTGAAGTTTCTCAAATGAATGTGACAGGAGTCAGCATTTCACAAGTGCATGCTCCATAATCTCAGCACTCAGTAACTCCCTGGGTTGTCTGTGTGCCACAGTGGAGTTCCTACAACTCCATGGCACAAGTTTTAAATTTCTTAGTAAGTATAAACCTACAGGCTGCTCTTGGGGACTTTCTCAAATTATTCTTAGAAAGTATGTTTTAAAGGCAGCAAAGTTGGCAGACTGAAGCTTTTATCTAAGCTGAAGTTCAGTCAGCTCCTTGTACAGAGTGCCCCTCAGCAGCTGCTCTCCTCCTTAAGAACAGCATCTTTAAACTGTGCAAACTTTTATCAAAAGGTGGATTACTTTTATAAATCTTCATTTGCATATTGGTCAGTCAACAAGGCAAAAGGAGTTGTGTTGACTATCAAGAGATGTTGACTATCAAGAGAAGAGCCTGGAGAGACCAGAAGGAATAGGATCAACAAAAGTCACTCAGGCTGGTACACCAGGAAGTAGAAAAAGCCACTCACTTTGAGTGCTGTTCAGAAGAAACTTCTGTGACTGTTACTTCCCATCACTTCTTGAGGGAAGTTAAGACCACAAACTACAGGGGGAGAAAATTCCTTGCTTCTTGGATTATTCTTCTGCCTGAGGAATAATTGGTATCTGACCTCCAGGTTATACAGACATTCCTAGCACAGATCTAATGCATCAGCAGTGGAAAATAAAAGGAATATCTTGTGTGCTTATTCAAGTGAGCTGCTTACAAGGTAAACCACAGGCTGTCTGTGTACGTTCCTGCACAGCATCACTGTGAATCATGTACTGACCTGGGTCTACTACTGATGTATATCTCCCTGAGTTTCTTTGCTTATTTTTGTTTCTCAAACTCTGTTGCTCATCGTTCCCAAATAACTATTTTCCAGCTATTTAGTGGAGTGGAGGAGTTAGAGCACACAGGGGATGAAAGTACCAAAAATTCACCAAGATCAACTGTGACTGTACGTTAAAGTCACCTATGGGCTACTTTAATATTTCATTTGTCTCCATTTGTTTCTTACAGGATTAAGACTTTTGCACTGAACTAACAGTGATATTATTTTAATTGTTTTTGTCAGCAGGATAGGTCATTCGAAGAAGAGTCAGACATGAGTTGGTGCCAATTTCTTATGTCAAACTGAGTAGCTTTTATCTTTTAAGCATTGATTAAAATATAAAAGCACATAAGTAATTTCCCCATTTTAATCTAGAATGAGTCAAGACATATATAAAGATTATCTATTGCTTCCAAGTGTCCAGTATTATTCCATGGTAAAAAATGATTTCATAGATCTTCTGTTGTCTGTGCTTTTTGCTTCTAGGAATAAAACAAACTCTAGTAGCCAAAGAAGTCAGGAAAACACATTTTGTTATCATTAAATGAACTGTAGCAAAGTAATGCCATAGATTTATATTTAAATGGCAATATCTTCTTTAATGCATTAAAAGACCATGATAGAACTGTTCAAAGTCACATGAAAATGCATTGTGAAACACAGAGGAGGAGAAAGCAGTGAGGGGAGCTCTCTGTGAATATTCAGCTGTATCATAAGTAACAGACAGGTTTCCATTAGTGCTGCAACCCAACACCAGTTTTATGGGGACACTGAGCTTTCTTGTAATGATTTGGATAAACTGGTCTGTGGCATTGAGGAAATCTTGACTACAACCTAAAAAACAATATTTGAGGAAGATGTTGATCTGCTAAAAGCATAAAATAAGGGTAAGATTAGATGAATGGTTTGTGTGTCCTCCCTTAGCTCAGGAATGACTGGGCACCTAATTAATTTTCTGTATTTTAACAGCCTGAGGAATTCAGTCTTTAACCTTATGTTTTATTCCTGATGCACCATGTACTCTACAGCTACTTTGACAATAAAATTATAGTTCTGCTTAGATGATGAAGTCTTACAGAAATAGCAATTTTTTCAACTCTTAAACATAAAGGTTACCTCTGGAAGTAGAATTATGGAGGGTGTATATACTGTTGAAAGATTTTAAAGGAATTGAGATTTTCATTCAGAGAGAGAGAAAGAGGCATTAAGGGATCTTTCCTGCCCCTTTTCTCCTGTCATAACTAAGTATATCCCTAACTGCTATAAACTATCTTTTCCAAAACCAGTACTTTAAAATGAATGTGTGTGAGGTTGGGTTTTTCATGGCTTTTTTTTGTTTGTTTGTTTTAGGAGGGATTTTTTGGTGGTGGTTTTTTTGGTGAGATTTTTGGATGGATTTTTTTTGGGCCGGGGAATTTGAAGAAAAATGTTGTGTTAAAGAATTCAAAATTTTGCTTCAATAGAAGAATTCTTTAACAACCCTAGTTTTTAGATATAATGGCACAATATATTATCTACTAAAACCTCTTAAGATGCTGCAGTGCATACATAAAAATCCAAATTTTGATATCTCTAATTTTTCACACGGACACATCGTAATCTGTTTGATTTTACAGTTCAGCAAACTGAGAGCATCCATTCTACCCCACTGTGAGAAATGCATTAGCAGCTGGGGAACCCAGACTCTGAACATCAGCGTTGTGAATTATTAAAGGAGGGTTGAGTGTGCATTGTGATGGGCTGGCATGGTGTGCTTGAACCCATAAATCAACAACTTCTGTCAGAATGAGTTATTCATGAACACTAGGCCAATTTCTGCCTGGAATCCTTATTTCATCTGGAATCCTATGGCAAGCAAAATGATTTCCACTATTAGGATATTGTTAGGCTGGGGATTTTAGGCTACATCATGTTTTCTCTGCGTGTGTGTGGCTGAAAAAAAAAAAAAAAAAACTTAGAAGAAAATCTTGACATGTTATAACAGTTTTGCTCCAGCGTGGAGAACAGACAATCATGAATTTCCTGTTGGCTTGTGCAGAATTTTGTACCTCCTGTGTTGATTCCCATTTTGGTTTGGATGCTGGCTGTGTGCATGCCAGCTGAGAACTGAGCTCCTGTTCTTATATTATTATTCAGATGGGTGTTTTGCTATTCCAGCAGCAGGCTCTGCATTTGTAGTGTCCCCCCAGAGGCACCAGTAGCATCCCAGTAACTGAGCACACTGATACGTGTTTTGGCTATTTTATTTTTTGAAATTTATTATCTTTTAGCTATGAGAGAGGCATGAAATGTATTTATTGCAGTTTTTAATTTTTTTTATGTCCTTTTATTAACCCTCTATTTCACAAGCATCTTTTTGCAAAGTCTTTACTGTTACATAAAGGGGAAAAAGAACCCAGACCTGAAAGTGCACAGATTTCTGGTTTCTAGTACACTTTCAGAAGCAAATACAATGACCACAATCACAGCTAGTGTTGGTGCTGTTCACTGCATTGCAACAAGGTAAAGGCACAGGTGATGCTGATACATGTGCACACATGAATCAGAACTGAGACAGGGATCAGAATTCCCTTTGCAGATGGGCATTAGAGCCACCAGAATCCCAGTCAGTGATGCCAGTACAGTTCAGAAAGGACAAACCCTGGTGATAAATCGACTCCCAGCTGATTGAGAAGCTCACTGTGATAGCTCTGCTGCTACCAAGGTCTGATGATAATGGCAGCTTTGGCACTGTAGTGTAGATTACTGAATTTCAGGGATTTTTTTCCATTGTCTATAACAAGGGGAATAAGGCCTTACTCTGCATCCACCTGCAGTTATACCATGTTTTTCTCTTGGGTTTTGGCAGAGGGGGAAAGAGAGAGGAGTTAAGGGGAAAACTTATGCCAAAGGGGGGAGCCAGTCTGAAGTACCATGTGGAAAGGTGAATAAACAAAACCCTTTAAAAGGTTAAAATTATCCAGTACCCTCATGGCATTTTCCTTCATCTTGTCCAAAATTTAAGTCCTAGGGGGCAAGCTCCAGTGCAGAATTTAGAGAAATTATACTAAAGGTTTGGGAGTTGAGGCAGAATTTGCATTAGTATAAATGACAGTGTTCTTTATAAAAAGTTTTGTTTATCTGTCCTTATTCTCTTGTGATGTGGCATTTCCTCCCTATAATTCTTACCCATCATTCGCTGAAATGATCCTTTACAGTGGGAACTGAAAAATGCACATTAGTGAAGTGAGCATGCAGCAGGTTACTTTATGAAATTAATTATTCATGGGAATGTGAGGCACAAAGCCAACCTAATAAAACAATCAGGTAGATGAGCAATTTATTTCCTGGGAGAAGAAGGTTTAAAGTTTGGCTCTAAGAAAGTGAGCTCTTCCCACAGCATCAAAAAGTCACAAATTTTACACTTTCTGCTGATAACTCTCTTAATATAAGAGCAGGAGTTAATGGATGGGAGCTAGTGTACATCACAGAGTGGTTTATTATATGCTTCTTTATTGCTGTAAATGAAAATATGAATGGGCTAGGAACTGAAGTGTAGATGTGACCTGTTATTTTCATCTCTGGAAGAAGGGGAATTTCTTCTGTAATGCTTTCACCTTCATTAGAAAATACAGTGTTAAATGCATATGTTCATATATATATGTATGATTTTCTGTTATGGAAGTGTTTGTAAACGACTGAGTTTCCGTGCACTGTGGGAGGAGAGCCACAAAAATGGTAACAGAGAATACAAATTCCTTCTGATGGAATTGCTCCTTCCACACTGAGGGCTTGCTCCCTGCAGAGGAGCTGTCAGGGCTCTGCTGGCAATGCTCTTGTTTCCTCTCAACATGCAGACACTCAGACCCATTGTCAGCACAGCTTCTGCAGAGGATCAGCCGCCAAAATTACCCCCTTCTTTTGTTTTTGACAGACAACTGAACATAGGTTGAGCTTCCTCTGTACTTGTGGAGTTCAGGATTTTCCTGTGAATGTTATCCTTCCCTGGCAAAGGCTATGAAAAATCCTTTAAGCAGGGGATTACAGGGTTTGTCTGCCTTTGCTGTAGAAAGAGCTGGCCCAAAGGACAGGCAATGTATAAATGTCATGCATTAAGATGAAAAAAGGAAAAAAGCTCTGGATGACATTGAGAGGGAAACTGGTCTCTTCACATTAATGCTGGCCTGGATCAGGAGGTTTGATGTTATGAAGCACTTGTCTCAGGTTAACAGTCCTGCTCTGTTTGGAAGGATTGACACTTAGTCCTGCTGCTCACAAACCTAAGCTGTGCTGCTGCTGAGCCTCTTGTTTCAGAGCTATCATTGTGAAGGCAACAAGCAGCACAAAAGTCCCACGAATCCAAACCCAAAGGCAGATAAAATATTTTTCTTCTACTTTCTCGGTTGTGTAAAGTGTTTGGAATCACTAGACTGGCCCTGATCACCAGTGTGAAGTGCAGTTTAACATGAAGTTACCTCGTGTGTTCAGTGTCAGTGTGGTAGCAGGGAATCAGCCCTGTGATCACAACCACCCAGCCCAGATCCCTGCACAGGGCAGTGACATTGGTGTGGGATGACACCAGACTGAAAAGTGATGGAGCAAATGGCAGATGCTGTTAGGTGAAATCGTGATGAAGGTTCTGCAGAGCTGTGTCATGTTCTGTTTGACAAAATGACATCTAGCAGCACTGCTACCTCAATTACTTTGTGAGTAGTCCTGTTCAGCCCACGTGCTGAGCAGCACAAGCAGCAGTGGCAGACTTTGGTACTCCCAGTAAGGTTGTTGGTTACCTCAGAAAAAAAGTTGCATTTTTAATTTTCTGGAGGAACCTGGATTCTTTTTATACATTTGTATCTTATGTGACGTTTAGCAATCCTTTTTTAACTGGAAGGCTGTATTTGCTGAGATTTTCTGATATCATATCCTTTTCCCTTCTTAGAAGAGTGCCAAATGTGTGAATACATAGACTGTCTTTCATTCCTTGCTATTTTTTTGGCAAAATAAATTTTAAAGAACAAAATTCAATGGAATTCCTAACCTCCTCTTCAATTATATTTATTTGCACCACTTTCTGTCTTCCAAATGTAAAATAATAGTTTCAAACTGATGTCCTGTTGTCCAGACCCATCTAAGACATGACATTGGGAACAAGAAAAACTGAACAGCTTTGGTAACCAAAGGTTGCTCTTGGGTGTCTGAAAAGTGCTCTCTTGCACATGGAAGGATTTAAAATAAAAAGTCTGTTCTGGGGCAGCATTTTCTGGGAGGTTTTTGTACTCTGTTGCAACCAGCACTAGGATGGTTCAGCTGCAGAAGGGATCCTTCTCAAAGGGGGAACCTTTAAACGTCATTAGATAATCACATTACTTTTTCTGGGAGGTTCAGCCATGATGTAATAGAATATGAAGTTCATGTGGAAAAGGAAGTAGAAAAATGGTGACATCATAGTTGGAGTGTTCCAAAGTTGCATGAAAGGACAGACAAATAGGGGTCAACTCCTGGGAGCAGTCTCTGCTTGAAAAATACTAACAGTTTCATATTTCAAAGGAATTGAAAAAATGGGGAGAGAGATGAAAGTTAAATTTGTTCCTTCTCACTGGGATCATGTAAGTGAAAATTTGCAGCAGTAGTGCCTTTTCCACCTCTGTAATTGTAATGCTGGAGCAGCATTGATTAGCTCCTCACGGTTTAAGAGCTGACCTGACACTGAGCCAGCAGTTGCCACAGAATATTTTGTCACTTCACCTGCTGAGAACATTTTAATGAATGTCAGTTGAATCCCACATAAAAAGCCACAGTTTGAAGAGGAAAATGAGAAAACGTTTGAAGACTTGCTGTCCTGCATCAGATCAGAGTTTCCAGGAGCCTTAATGGTGTAATCTCATGTCTCTCCCCTGGCTCAACTTCAGGCCATTCCCTTGGGTCCTGTCACTGTCACCAGAGAGGAGAGATCAGTGTCTGTCCCTCCTCTTCCCATCACAAGGAATTCCTCCCTTAACTTGATAGATGGGCATCTGAGTTTGGTTAAGGTGTCCGTTGACACTGCCTGAAGTACCTGGAAATCTGATAATAATACTGACTTTGAGGTGGTTGTTCTTTCTTTCTGTTCCCATCAGTAAGAAATCTCAGTAATAATCTTAAATGATCTCTTTTTTTGCCTTCTCCCTCTGCCTACAACCCACAATTAAAAAAATAAGACTTGACTATTCATGGATAACACATAAAATTGACAGAGTGACTGCTGCTTAATGATTTTATGAATGGTTGTCTACCAGTGTAACAATTAATTATCACTTTTGTGTTTTAGTGGAATTCATTCTATATGTCAGCTTAAACCAGTGCACTTCCACAGCTGCAGATTGAGAAGCAGTGATGGTTAAAAGGGCAGGGATACCACATGCCTTTCCTATCACTTACAGATGGAATGTTCAAATTTAAATTGCACTCACCTCTCCTTTCCTGGAATAGCTGTCCACTTAAAAACATCCCTTACAACATCTAGAGGCACTGAATATGAAAAACTCAATGCTGAAAATGTTGGCACCTAACTTTCTAGTGGAGAAAACCCATGAAATATGACCAAGTGCTCTGGGAATAGTGAGTAATTTAGATTCCTTCAAGCTTGTGACATAATCACACAGAAAGACATGGCACTGCCAATGTTTCAGGCATTTAATATCAAATACTCATAAACCTGATAAAACTGAAATTGCATCCCTAATTACCAAATACATCTCATCAGTTTCTGTCACTCCCAACACAAATGTGAGAAGCTGGCAGAGTTAGAGCACTTTACTGCCCTGTTTACTGATAGGCAGTCTTTATGAATTTACCTCTGGAGAGTAAAAGACTTCTGACTTTCCCAGTGCTTCATCAGCTTCTACCTTCTACTGCATACAAATACTTTTCCTGATGCTTTATTATGAGGTGAACTGCTTTAGAAGTCACCATCACTTTCAAATGGGTAACAGTGCTGAATGATTAAATCCTATTGTCTGCACTTTCTATAAAAATCATTGAAGTGGAAAAGAGCTACCTCCAAATTTAAATTCTGTCTTCAAGGTCATTACTATTTTACCTTTTCTGCCTTGTCGGATGCATGCTGGTGTATACTCTAATGGTAGAAAAATATATCCAATTTTCAATTAAAAAAGCTAAGCAATACAATCTTTGTCAAGTCAGAAAATGGGAAAATATCCATCAGTACATTGCTTTCACAGCCTTTAGCTTTCATGTCAGTGACCCATAAAGCTATTCTCAAAGATCAGTCTGATTCTGTGTCCTTAGCAGAATAATCCAAAAAACTTGAATGTGAGATGCAGGGAGGCAAATGTTACTTTAAGGTCTAATTGTTCACCTATTCCTTATTCCCAGTACTGACCCTGAGTGCTGATTATAGTGACACCAATGAGATTTTAATATTTTTGGTGGGTAATACCTGATTCAGCACTTAAGTGGAAATTATCCCATGTATTAGCTGGCATGCACCAGCAGCTGACTTTTTCCAGTATTAAATATGGATTTAATAAAGTAAAGAAAAATAAAACAATCCAATACCCTCACTCACCAACTCTGTTTCTGCAGAAAATTGCTGGAACATGTTCACCATGTTCATGGAATTGGTCTGTCTGAGGTGAGAAATACCCTTTGTCAGTCTGGCAGAATAATCAGTTGAGACCTGAAGTGTCCTGTGCAGATGCTCCACACCACAGCACTAGCTAAATGTAATTAGATAAACCATATACCCAGTTTGCTTGTACCTAAAGGAACAGCCTGAGGGAACTCACTCTCACAAGGCCTTTATCATCTTATTCTATGTCTTACAATCAAAGAAATAGCACGAGGAAAAGCTGAATTATCCAAATGGTAAAACAAAATGAAATTAAAAAAACAACCAAGGCCATCTTTAAATTTATCTCAAGACTTAGCTTGTATATATGCACACATTCAAATGAAATAAAATTCTATATGCTTGCTAAGGTCAGTGTTTTCTGTAAAGGAAAATTCTGACCTCTAGTATCTCAACAGTCATAAAAGAAAGTATAACCCTTGGAGTGAAATACAACTGTTGTAAAAGCTAAGTAACTGGTGAATAGCAAATGGTGACAGTGCATTGAAGGTGTATTTCAGATCTCTGAAAATTTGAGAAAATAAAACCCAGAATTTTTACTGATGTGACTCTCCTGCCTTAGCATGACTCTTTGTTTTTCAAATACCTGTTTTCAGGTGTTCAGACTCTTCCTGTAAATGACATGTCCTTACCTGCATGATTATATGCTTAAAAATGATTCACAAAATGATGCAAAGCTTACTAAAGCATTGGTTGTAGGGGTCCTTTCAAACATGCACAGTTTGACCCACATTTCCTCCACCATTCCAAGTTCTTGGGAATTTTGCCATGATTGCAACAGCAAACATCTTGTACTTTCTGCCAAAAGGAGGGAGAATCAGACCAGGACCGATTACTCAGAAATACTCCAGTTGTGAATACATACACATAACATACATACACATACATAACTGAGTTTCTAATCAGTAAAAGGAATTCATGGCTCATATTGGCCAGTGAATGGAGCTAATGGTCCAGAGTGATTGTTGCATCCTCTGTCCAATTCCACTTCACCTTTCTGAGCACCCTTGGGCACGATCAGGTCATGAACTCTGGAACAGGAGAATTTTTCCTTTAATCCAGTCCTTTCTGCCTCACATATCATGGCTACAGAAAGGAAATATATGTTTTCTCATACTCAGAAAGTCTCTAATATCTACTTCAATCAACATAGTTTATCTCTCACTATCAGTTGTTGTGAGTTTAATCATCCAGAATGGGCTTAGTGTTGTGAGGAGTGTTTGAATTTAAATCACTCCACAGACATTTCTATGAGTAGTATGACAGCAGGAAAGATAATTTCACCTCTGGCTGTGTTGGTTCCCCTAATCTGACCAAAAACCCAATAATGCTGATGTGCCCCACAGAGATATTCTTTGGCTTGCAAGAATAAGTTTTTAGAAGATCTGTCGCTTACAGATTTCATGAGAGAATAACTAGACTGGTAGTTGAGTGGTATATTATTTATTCTTATTGAATTTCAATCCCACATATCACAAGTAAAAAATGGAACCTGACTTTATAATAATGCTTATTACAATAGAGCTTCTTAAACTTCAGCATTGGATCCAGACTAAAGTGATTATTTACAATGGGCTACATTTTGGTGTGGGTTTGTCTGGATTGGGATTTTTTGGTTTGTTTATTTGTTTTTTGTCTGTTTGTTTTGTTGTTTTTTTGGGGGGGCTGGGTTGGTTTGTTTTTTTTGTAATTTATTAATTTCTCTTGTAAGTGAGATTCAGCATTTGTTGGAATGTGGAGATGGGTTGAGGTGATTTTCATATTTGGATTTCTTATGTAAGGCATATTACTTTTGATATTTTATGAAAAAAATGGTGCACAACAAATGCGCTGCAATGACTTTCAAACATTCAAAATGTAACAAGGACTTCATAACAGTTTAAACCACCTGGTTATTCAAAAATGCCATTTCACATTCAGCTACCACAGTTGAAACTGAAATGAACAGGGTTATATCTGGAGTGGTTGCAGAGCATCTGAAACCACACCTGGCCCAATCTGCAAAGGAATCTAAACATTCCCAGACATCAAGCAGCAGTGTTTTCTTTCTGGTATTATGGCTTTTTACAGATCTGTTGCTCATAGCAGGACCTGTTTCTGCTTAAATCAAGGCCTGACTTACCTGTTGACAGTATTGAATTGGAAACCTTTGTGATCTACATAAAATTCTTGAGTTCTTTGAAGTCTGTGCACATGGAAGGATTTTCTCCTTTTTTTTTTTCTTTTTTCTCCCCCGGACGAGTATATTGGTACTTGTTTATTGTCAGATTTATCTTTCGATTTTTACAGTCTCCCTTCCCAGCTGCATACTTTTATCACCTCTTTATGCTAATGCTCTCCCTGGCTGCCTGTGCTATCACCTCTCCATTTATCTTCTTACTGTGTGTGATCTACTGTGCTCATTAGCTTCCTGTTCTCAGATCACTTTTTGCCTCCTCAGCATGCCAGGTGACCCTTTTATCACCCAGCTATGTTTCACAATCAGCCAAGATAATGCTTCGTACTTCCTCACTATTCCTTAGCTTTTATTTTTGTGCTGCTTACTACCTCTTGCCATTCATTTCTCCCCAACAAGGTTTGTTTTAATGCTCACCCAATTACACCAGGTTTTTTGCTTAGTACTAGACCAGTTGTCTTCATTGCTTAGGTAGTACCTTATTGATTTCCATGGTTCAATATATCAAAGTATATTATTCCTAGCAAATTTCTTTCTCCATCACGTTTATTTAATCCACCCTCTTCCCAGGCTCCCTTTCAGACCAAACTTCATATTCATGAGGCCAACAGTACATTAACTGCTTAACTCATGGATTCTTGCACCTTACAAAGTGCTTCATCCATAACCTTACACATTCTGCCTGAATTCAGCCAACTTGTAATTCCTGCTCTGGATATGGCTACTTAGAGCACTTCTTTAATGTGTATTTTAGACAATTTATATGCCTCACTTGATACTTTTGCAGCCACCACATAAAATGTTTTCAGCTCATTCGCTCCAAGGTACTTAAACTGGTATTTCCCAACGCTCCTTTCAGGTTTTATGATTGCTTGTGTTAAATAATAAAATCTAAAAAAAAGGAGGGTTGTTTTTGCTGCTGTTGTTTTATCCTAAAGATCTTTTCATTAACGGTATGACTTTGAGTTGCTGGGAGACTTGTAGACTTTCATACATGAGTCCTTTTCAAAAATAAGCCTTCCTTGGTCCCATGTAAACCCCTTTCAGTCTCATGGGGGTTTTGAAAAGGTAACTGCTCAGATATCTGTAAATTTAATTTTCCATATAAAGTTCCAACTGTCACATACAAAAAAAGTCTGGATATTGCACAAAAAAACATAATCTATATAATATGATGACAGAATAAATGGAGAAAAAGGTAAATTAAAGACATTTTTGGATAATAAGATCAGTTATTGAGCCACAAAGTTTACATACTTCATGGGGTATAGAACAGCAAAGAACAATCCGAGGAACAGATAGTGTGGCTTTAGTTTTCCTGTTATTTTAAAATACTCCCAAAGTAGTTTTCCCAGTTCTGGATGATGCAGAAATGTGGTAATGGCCACAGACTCTTCTTAGGAGCTTATTGTTTTATAGTTACCCTAAAATATATTTTGAATCTTTGTTTTAATAGCTTTCCTATGTTTGAACAACCTCCTGTATATGGTAAACTACTTTGATTATAGAAAGAACATGGTTGAGCCAATTAATAATTTTACTGAAGAAATAAATGAGTTCTGCAGCAAAAGATAGTCCAGCAGTAGAAAAAACTGATGGTTAAATGGCTCCAAATTGAAGATAATTCCTTTCAATTTAAAACTTTTGACTCTGTGCATACACAAAACCGTCCACTCACAAATCTATTTCAGTATGTCTCATTACTTTCACAAAGTAAAATCAGAATAGATATAAAACTTTTGCTACAAAGCATATATGAGGCTAAATCCTGCATAGCTAGAGCTGGACTATGTGTTTGTAGATATTTTTATAGTGTTCTATATTCTCTACTGTGCTTTATCCAGGGACAGACTAACAGGGGTCAAGAGGGTGTAAGAGAAGTTTAAACGTCATTTGTTCATCTTCCCTTCCTGTCAGACAGGCAACACGTGGGGTTTTCTGGTCATCTTCAGCATTACTCACCTGGAATATGTTGCAGATTTTCTAATACAGAAGCAATTAATTGTATGATTGTGATGGTTAGGAGGAGAGGTTTAAAAATCTTAGTTCATCAAAGGAGATAAATATTTTGAGGCCCTTGATGTCAGCAATGAAGAATAGCCACGACAACTGCAGAGAGCAGTTGCAATCCAGACGTGTATTACCACTGGGGAAGAAAGAATCAGAATCTTTCAAAATTCTATAAGTATTGCACTGACTTTGTGCTTAGAAGCACTCTTGGCACTCTCACAGGATGCATTTACAGGCTGCCCTCTGTGGTAAAGGCCAGCCTAACCTTGAGGCTGTTTTAGTTCCAAGTTAGAGTCTTATCCTGGAGACTTGTATTTCAGGGTAATAGGGAGGTAAATTAAACCTGGTTTAGAAATTGGCAGTATTTTTATCATCTGCAATCCCCTACCTCTGAAGGAAACAGTTAAGTCATCTTTTGTCATTACTTCTATTACTTCCATGAGATGATCTTCCAGCCATTGTGGATGACCTCATGAGCATTGCTGTCCAAAGGAAGGAGAAAAGCACACCTCATGTTTTTCAGGTACTGGCTGCAGTTGCCATCAGAGATGTCATGAAGGGGCTGTGGTGCTACATCAGAACCTTAATAATTCCTTCTGGAAGGACAAACACAGGCAGAGAAGATGCACTCACATGTGCATCCCTCTCTGTTGCAGTGGAAAGTTAAGGTATTTCCTTCCCTTGCCCATCTGGGCATGAGTAGCAGCAGTGCAGTCTGTTTGGTCAGGAAGCTGACTGCAAGACTGAAAATCTGACATAGATGTGTTACCAACTTCTTGCACATTTCCCTATGCAGAGAAAATAGAAGAGATGACATCTGCAGTTGTAAATCTGTGATTTTTCCCATTAGCCACAGTCTTTCTGAAATTAAAGATGAAAGTTGCAGACGGGAGGTGCTTTGAATAAATTGGGTTTTCTTTTCCCCCTTGAAATAAATGCAGGTCATGGTTAATGAAGTGCATATTTGTATATGGCTGAAAATCACTGCAAATTCCCATTTCACTCATACATATTATTTGATTTCTCACATTAGCCATGGATTAGTAAGTACCTGTGGGACTGCTCCAGTAGACAAAGGTTCATAAATCAAAACAGAAATGCAAATGCATTTTGATCCCTGTAGTTTCTCCCAGTACATACATATATTTCCTTCAGAAGTGTCACATGTACAATAGCATTAAAGAATTGCAGTTAATGTTACATATTTGAGCATCAAATGTGTGAATAACAGGTCTAGTTCTTATCACCATGTAAAATATATTAAGGATCAGATGGAAATAAATGGAAATTGATCTTGACAGAAACTTCTATTTTTTATACAGCTAGTTCTAATAAATACAACTTTTTACTGGAAGGGGTCTGTGGGATAATTCACAGGCTAATGTACAGGTCATGCAGTATTAGAGCCTGCTCCAGCTTTGCTGTCATACTCTTACTGAATATTCAACATTGTTGAATGTTGTTATTCATAGATGCTGAGATTCACAGCTCAGTTAGAGGACATGCAGCTGTATTATAGACCTAGGGAGCTCTGACAACATAGGTCAAAGAAGTGAGGGGAAAAAACAGCTTATTCATGTGCCATTCAGCCTTTATCCTCTTTTGAACTTTCTAACTTAGAGATCAGCACTTTGTTCCTGTTGCCATGCTGGTCTTGCTGATAGGAATCAATCCTCTGGGCATGGGGAGATGCTGGAGCTCCTTGCCTCACCTGTGGGCAGTGTTCTCACACCTGGGGCCGAATGACCAGCTGTGTGCTGCATCAACACCACTGTCAAAAGCAGAGAAAATTAAGTTACTTGTTTCCAAGCACACTGGCATGAAGATGAATTGTCACTCTGCCAAAGGCATCTCAAAATGTTGTGACTTCAGCCAACTTGTGCCATTTGAATCTTTTCCCTTTTTGTTCTGCTTTCCTTAACCTTTTCTTCCCCCCAAGTTATATCACTGGTGACCCTGTTGTACATGGAGGTTGTATAATGCGTGTTGACACAAGATAAATCCATTAGGTATGTGACAAAGATATTGTAGAACAACGCCCAAATGGAGTGGAATTTTTCCAGTGTGCTCTTCTGAATTTTAACTCTGCTCCCATGGAAGCACATGGAACATTTGCCTTCAGCATTAAGAGGTTAGAACAGATAAAAACAAGTGAGTTGCTTTAATAATTAGGCAGCTGATTTTTCCAAGTGTTCTAAATTCAGTTTAGACTGCTGTGTGGAGGAAAAGAAAATATATGAATAACCATAAACCTTTAAGAAGGGTACCCATTAAAAAAATCAAAACCGAAGCATGGATTAATACATTCTACAAGTCAAGGTTTTGAAGGTTCTGAAGTGTAACATTGTGTAATGGTGAAACACATGTGCATAAAACTGTACCATTTCTTCATGCCCACAATTTTTAAATTAAATATATCACTGCTCTATTTGTAAAGTCTATAGCACAACTAAACACATGCAAGTTAGGTTCCTGTATGTCATATAGGACCTCTTATTTGGAACTTTGCACAAGAGGTAAAACATCCCAGGGATGTAGAGAAATATTTTCATCCTTTTTCTACAGAAAACTTCCCTGAGTTTTGGAAAAACCAGGAGCCAACACTGGAGCACTGTAACAGAAAGTCCAGACGTGCAGACTGGGTCTGTTTAGCTTCAAACATGTTTTCTATTTCCTACACCTAAAAATTCAAATAACTCATAAGGGTTTTCTGTTTGTTGCCAAAACTGCCTGTTCTGAGAAGTTTGTTGTTAAGTCTGACTAGATTTCTAGGTGAGATGGCACCTCAGTCCTGGCACAGCTTCCACAGCATCACAGCAAACTCTTTATAAAAAGGAAACCTGTCCTGGCAGCCATCTCTGAGACATAAAACCAGAAAAGGATTCCATTTTGCTTAGTGTTTGCTGTTGGTTATTTCTAGCTGACTTTTGTAACTGCTAGAATATTTTTTTACTCTTATTTCTGAGGGGACTAATTTTGATTTTTCTCATATAATTTTTAGAGTCATGGCCCTGCAACCTGCTTTTTAAGTTACCTCTTTCACCTGGAACCAAACTACTGAAATGTAGATATTAATACACATGACAGATGGAAAATTAATCTAACCCCAAGAGGCACAAGCAATCTGTGGCAAAGGAGGAAGGTGAGCTTTAGTCATTTCTCCTTGCCTGTCCTCTTTCTTCTCTTCTCCATGCTAGGGAGGTCTCTGAACACATTTCATCCAGGAAAGCAGGAGCTGTCTTCAATGCCTGGTATCAAATTGACATTTTTCATTTTACAGGCAGATCTGTGCGGCAGAGCCATGCAGTGTGCAAATACATTTAGAAATAGAAATGTGGCTGTGTTTCACAAAAGTGCAGCAGATGCAAGTGTGTTTTCCATCCTTTAAATTTTCCAAGTACCCTCAAGCTCTGCGAAGTTGATCACATATAAGTCTTTAAAATAAACCTCCTTACTCTTCTCTGAAAAGCTTGATTTGTGTTTCAGAGAGAGGATTTACCTGTTATTCATTCCCCTTCCGTTAGTGGGATTGTTTGCAGTACAATCAGCAGGGATTAACTGATACCTGTTCAGGGGCACACACACAGAACAGAAGGAATTCAGGAGTGAGTTCATACACAAATGAAAATAACCAGGATCTTGTTGACACTGCTCACTTATTTGACCCTTTAAGCTAACAGGCATTTAGTTTCACTGGGACTTGAAAATCAACATTGAATGGGATTCCCAGTGAGCTTCACGTTCCTTGGCAGGTAATCAGATGATATGCTCATTCTGTGTCTGGTAAACCCATTTCCACACTACATTAGGAATTTATCAAAGCAAGTCAAATCACTTCTCTACAAAAATGAAGGAATCTTGGGAGAATTTTCTGTCTGCTCCTTTACTAGCTCCTCTGTCTCTCATTAGGATTTATAATTTGGCAGTGTATTTCCTTGAACTGATATCAAATTCATTATGTGACTTAATCCATCATAAAAAATATATATAGTTCCTTCTTTTTCTTTGAAACAATAGCTATGGAGTCACTGTACTATGGAGCTCAAGTAAATTGAAGCACTAAATTGCCATATATGTAATTCACAGCTATATGTCACATCTCTGCAAACTAATCTCAAACTACCCTCAGATCATTGTCAGAACTTTATGACTTTACATTTTCTTCTGAAACCAGCCCTATTTTGTATTAAAGAAAATGATGACTAAGATTTATTATTCATATCTTCATAGATTTTCAGCTTTTTCAAAGTCTTGTAAATGACATTACTTTAATATAGTAATTTCAGAAAGAAAAGAAAGCTAACCTGCACATGGGTTAGTGAATGTACTTTTTGAAAGCGGGCTTTGCCAGCATTCACTGCAGTTTCAAATACTTGGCCATTTCCATAGTATTTTGCTGACTAGAAAATTCCCAAGTTCATTTTAAGTTTGTCTGGAAAAGGTGTTTCTGGCTTAACCATTTCTTAGTTTTCAGGATTTTCCAGAGAATGAGCAAATATTTCAAGAAGTGTTTGGTTGTTTTGTTTTTATATCTGTGTGTGAAAGCATATTTGTGTGTGAAGATGTGTGTTTTATTTTATTTTGTTTTGAGGGAAACAGTCTTGTCAGACAAGAAGGAATTTCATCCTTGAGTCACTCATAGTGACTGACAGAGGGCAGGTAGAGAATAGAAATTCTTCCCTGTGAGGGTGGGGAGGCCCTGGCACAGGGTGCCCAGAGAAGCTGTGGCTGCCCCTGGATCCCTGGAAGTGTCCAAGGCCAGGCTGGACAGGGCTTGGAGCAGCCTGGGATAGTGGAAGGTGTCCCTGCCCATGGTAGGGGTGGAACTGGGTGATTTTGAAGGTCCCCTTCCAACCCAAAACATTCTGTGACTCTTTGAATAGTAAAATTATCAAAACCAGTGCAAGCATCCCCCAGATCTCCAGCAGAGTAGCTGCAATTTCTCATTTCTTTGTGGAAGGAAGAAGGGTACTGAAAGGACAAATGGAAGATTGGGAAGGAAGTAGGGCACAGCTTTACAAGATATGGCTTGTAGATCCCAGCATTGCAACGAATCCTTCTGATTTTGCATTGCTTCACCCCCTCCTGCCCTGCCCCAGTAGTGGCTTCTATTCCACACATTCAATTTTTCTTACTATTTTGGTTCGTTGTTTTTTTTTTTAAGGATCTGAAATTGCTGCACAAAAAGTGCTGTGTTTGCATTGCTGTCTTAGGGAAGTGCTCATTTTACCTAAAGCTTGATAATATCTTATAAGGAGTTTCTAACCAGTTAATACATAATGAATAGATTAGACAAGTTTGCTAAGTGAATTACTGCCATCTCAGCAGGTCTCATGCAGTCTGGATTGTGATCCATAGCAATTAAGTGTTCTTATATATTAGAGCAGGCTATTCTCTGATTGAACCTGTATCAATTACATGAAATTGTAAAATAAGTGTGAATATATTGAAAAGTGTTTATTACACGGTTGTTTGGGCTATGGTAGCGTTTCTCTGACAGGAGTAGAGGGTCCTGACAGAAGCACTTTGTGGCAAGGAGATGATCAGCACTTCTTTGAAATACTCTGAAATGTAGGACCTTAATTCCTCCATCTTTTAATTCCTTTTTTCCCCCTAGCTTTGATAATCTGGCCTCTGCTTCAGGCAAAGATCAGGTTTATGGCAGAAGCAAATGCTCTATTAGGAACCACTCTAAGATTTGCATTTTCTATCGTAAAGCATCAAATCAGGCTCTTTGGGTTTTGCTAAATCCTTACAGTTCCAAAATCTGTTCACACTTCTATTACTTTTCTTCAGCTTTAAGCCATGTTTTACCCATTTTCTTCTTTTGAGCTGTATCTCTTTTTTTTGCTTCTTTTCTTTTCTTTTTTTTTTGGAGGGGAGACTTTTTTTGATTTTTAATTTTTTTTTTTACTCTGTACCTTGTCTTCTTGCCTTGATGGCTTTGTTTTGTGGCTTAAACCTTCTCAGTGACCTTCCTTCATAACTCAGATTTTTCTAAAAAGGTTGATTTGTCATTGGTACAATGAAAACGTGCTCAGTCCTCAGTGTTAAAACAGCAAATCTCAGAAGACATCTGTGATTTTGAATTGGCAATGCTGCCAAGTACCTCCCCTATGCACTGTTACTCAGTTGGCAAGCATTACACAGCTAAAAGGGATTGAGAAGTAAAAATTACATTGTACAGCACAACTGTTCATTGCTTCTTTCAACATTACTTGTATGAGATCTTGAAAACTATGGAAGCTACAAAGTCTATTGCAGAGGAATCTGCCTGCCCTCAATGGTCGTCTTGAAGGAGGGAGACTCCACAACCTCCATCACATAATTGTATATCTCACATAATATTCATCCTTATCTAGTGACTACTACATGTGAGATCTTTAAATATGTTTACACATTAGAAAATAAACAAGAAATCTTTTTATTAGACGTTACTGATTTCCTGCAGTTCTCCAATATTTTCTTTCTAGTACCCTGTAAAGGAGTCCTTCAGATTAATATGTTTCAAGCACAGTATTCATTATTGTAAGCACAATTTTCAGATCTGAACTTAGTTCTGATTTATCCTGTCTGCTGTTTGTTTTCTTTGTTGCCCAGGATATTGCCTGTACAAGTGAATGTGTCACTGTTCTTCCTTGCAGAGAATCTGTGATAAGATGCTAAAAATGTCCTTTCCAGACTGAGTGTTAGACACATTAAATATTGCATATATTGTGACTTATTCTTCCACAATTAATGAGTGAGCTGTTCTTTCTTTTGTATGTAATGTAGATAACAGGGTACTTCTTATTAAACTTCTCCTGTGGAGAAGTATCTATGTGTGCTTTCAATTTGGAAAAGATCCTGCCTTTCATAAGCTGCTGCACTTTTTTAGTTGGCAGTAAAATTGGCCTCAATTTTGAACCTCTTCTCTGCAAAATAGGTTAAGATTTTCTTTACAGCCAAATGCTCTGTTGCTGGAGGAGACCAGGCATTGTTGTGTATTACCTCAGCTAGTTAGCTAACATCAACTCTGTCACCTTTCCTGATCTTTGCTTTAAATTCAGCAGGGTTAAGAAATGTCTTACCTCCTTTAAGGATTTACCTCTGAGAAGATACCTTAGTGTAGGCACACATTTTGTAGAAAAGGAGTTCTATTGTCAAGCACAGGGTGAGTTTCTTAAGTTTTTTTATTTATTATCTTTTCCTGTTTATTATACACTCTTCAACCTGAAGTTTTTATACTCAGACTCTTCCAGTGAACATTTAGTTATCTCTCTCTGTCTTTACATAACTTTCTTCCATCTCATAATTCTTACTGACTACTCTCAAAAACTCCATCCTGGATTGGAGATTCAGTGTTTGAGATGAGGAAAATAAAGCCTTATTTCATAGAAAAAAGGCAGGGTTTTTTTTGGTTGGTTAGTTGGGTTTTTTTCCTAATTTAAATCCATCTGGTCAGTACAGATTGAAAATTAAATTCAGGCTTTAATGCTGGGTTTCTGCTCTGTACAGCAGAACTATAAATAATGGAGAAAACAAAACAGAAGGAGAGAAAAAAAATCTTCACAGCATTTTTGTAGATATATCACTATTAATTTTTTTCTAAATGATGAACTATATTTAATACAATATTAGCAAACAGAAATCTAAGAGAAATCAAGAACTCATGGAGTTCTATGCCAGGGAGAAAAGAAGGGAAGGAAAGGAAGAAGAGGGAAAAGAAAGAGAACATCCCCTCATGTCACTCAGTCCATCTAACCTGTATGTCCTTCTGCAAAACCTCCAGGTCTGGGGGCTTGAATTCTGCAGGTTTGGCTTCAGTCACCCTGTCCTGGGGCAGAGACCAGTCCGTGCTGTGCTGCTGGTTCTCCAGCCTGGGGCTGCTTCTCTAGGCTTATACAGCAACAGAGAGGCCCAGAAAGAAATCCTTTACAGAGTATTTCTTGCAAGGACTCTCCATCACAAAGTGGCATTTTTTGTATTTTTATCAAGTGTTTGAAAGCCAAATATAAAAGGGGATGACTGCTTTACAAATTCCAATTTACTCCAAGGGACCTTAAAGTCACTCCTAAACCACTTCATGCATGTGTGAACTTGAATCTCTCTTAACAGACTGTTAATGCTGTTAACTGTTTCAGCTAATTACAAGAAAACATTTCCTTTCAGCACCATCATCTTAAAAGATCATTTCACTGTAGATTTAAAAAAAAAAAAATCAATATTAAAAAAAAAAATCAAATAGGATTGCAACTAAGAATTGAGCCCACAAGAGCAACTTTCCTCTTCTTTTTACTGCCCTGCTTAAGCATTTGTGATTCCAAGCAAAACAGATGCAGTCAAAGATGCAACTTCTTAATTTGGACTTATCTTTTTGCATGCCAACACTGTTGTCCCTATACTCTATGCTAGTAAAATGTGAGTACATACAACCCAGAGAATTACCTCTCATTACAAAATTGCATTTTTTAAAAAAAAAGTTTTGTTGTGATCTGCTTCTAGAAAAATCAGTGTTTTCATACAGTATTTTTTCTAATTTACAAGCTAAGGTATGTTCCAGTCAGAGTGTTTGGAGAAATTTTCTTGGCTATTAGCTCACTTGCTCTCTCTCCTATACTGAGGAGAAGCTGTGTGAACAATTTGTCAGGTGAAATTAAACACCAGTTGGAAAGTTTTGTCTGTAAAGGCACTCGAAGGAAAGGTAAACAGCTGTCATTTAATTCTGTATTTTGTAGTCCATTTCACTTGGATTAGTGTCCATCTCTTTTGGAACAGCTGCCTTCAGGATCTCAGAAGGCATCATAGTGATTTCTCCACTCAGTCCAGAACCCAAAACTATCAGTGACCTTAGCAAAACATTAATGACATGAGTGATCTATCTGAGAACAGCATGGTGGTTTGCACAATCTCATCCTAAAGCATTTTTGTTTCTGTCCACTGAAGCATGTGAATTTCAGATGGAGCTGGATTGAACTGTAACATCTGTTCTGAAACCACCAGTTCTTGCCACTACCCTCACACTGTCCTCCCTTAGAATATAAAAACATATTGCACCATCCAGACTATTTTGAATTACTTACAATTTTCCAGAATGTATTTAGTTGTGTTTCAGTTCTGGTTGTTTTGCTTGATTATTTTTTTTTACATTGTTCCTCTGCATACAGATTTTAAATGTCCAGTTGTGTATTATGACACTTTACTTAAGGGCTTTATTTTGCAATCCCGGAAAGAACTTAAATTTATCATCTGTTTAAGAGGACTGATAAAGAGACAATAGAGAGCAACATTTTATTCTCTCCTTTTCTGCTGAGTTGCTCCCTGGTCATGGCCCTCTCATTTTCTTTGCTCATAACTATCTGAAACTGGTCATCCGAATATGAGTCAATTTTTAATGCTTTTTGTCTTTCCTACTAGAAAGGCAATAAAGAGATATGGAGCAGGCTAAAAACTACTGGGTATTGGCAATTTTAAATGTGAATATCCACAGAAGACTGTATTTATTTAATAGCACTATTGCTGCTGTGGCAGTAATAAAGGCTATTTAAGACTTTTCTAGGTGGTGATTTTGTTTGTTCATCCCTTCTCTTTGCTTCAGAATGACTGTTGCTTCTCCTCAAACCATTTTGCAAGAGCTATTAAATGGCTTCAAGCATATTCCAGCAGAATCACTGATGCTTTGATTCTTATGTCCTTGATTTATCCTTTAGAATTCCCTGAGACCACTGGGATGCGACAAATAATTTGTATTTCTGGTTTTAGCCCTGTTAATGAGTTTGTGTTATTCGGTTAAACTAATGGTAATTTTTTGCCTTCTATCATCTTCTTCCATCAAGTCTGCCTGCTGAATGTGATGCCATGTTATGAGTTTAATCATGTGAGAAGAGAAACAAAGAGAAATATATGTGTGTGTGTGTGTATAAATAAATAAATAAATTAATTACTTAACTAAACAGACTCATCTGATTCTGTTCCTGCAAGTCTGGATTCAGGTTAGGAGTGACATTTTTGTCTAGATCCAAAAACATGGATCCTCTTTACTCTTTGTTCATGATACTTTCAAAATTCAGCTCTCAATTGACTGGTTGGGACTTGGAAATTTTTAGCTTATGTTTCAGCCTTTTCACTTTCTTTGAAGATGCAAATTGAAGTAAATCCTAGGCTTTGAAGATGGAGTAAAACCTGTAATGCTGTTACACCATTTCTCATTTATAGATGCTGCCCAATTGCTTGCCACTACTTACATTTGTTTGGATTTCTTGTGATTAAATTTATTTTTAATTTAAGGTCATTTTCTTCTACGGGAAGGGCAAAAAGGGGCACTGTGTGTTACTCCATGACATTGTACACCTCTATGCATCTTTTGTACAACTGCAAAATGAAGGTAGAAAATTTCTGTTCTCAGCTTTTGTGGTTTTACTCCTCCTGTAAAAATGTAGAATCACCTTCAGAGTAGAAGTCAGCTGGCTACTCAGACCCTTACTGAGTTAACCATAATATGGATATCAATCCTTGCAAAAGCTCAGAGGTTTGTGTTTGGCTCCTCGAGGACAAGTTTATAAAAACAAAAGCCATGTTGGTATATGGTGAGCTTGAAGTGAATATTCTATTAACAATAAATATATTGTTGCCTTCCTAAGCTCCCTGCATAATAAATGGAGATGCACTTACCCTGTTCAACATCATTTGTGTTCGCAAGCAGTTCAAATATTCATCTTGCTTTGGGTCGCTGGAACTGGTGATATGAATTGTCAGTATCCAAATTGACAGTGAGCTCTTTTACCCCTTTTTCCCATTGTCTGTGAGACACCCCTTTAACTGCCACTGCAGATGGGACTGAAATGTCTGATACTCAATAATAAAATCTCTGCCCTTGTTTTCATCTTGGATTAAATCAGCCGCAGCAAGTAATGCTGAGATCTGACTAAAAGTGTTGCTCAAGTGCAGAGGAAATAGCTTTCTGCTGGCATTATTTACCTCATTTAGGGTGAAAATAAAGCAGCAGGGCAGGTCTGGACTCACTGAAACACCTGGAAGAAGAGGAGATGGGCATCAAGAATTCTTACTTTTGTTTTGACCCCCAGTGCACAGATGGATGCCACTGGTGTGTGACAACTGCATGAACAGGTACATAGCCTACATAGCTATACATGACATTCTTTCTCAGGTCATTTTTATCCCTTTTAATTTTCACCATTACTGTCTTACTGTCCTTTACAGATCACAGGCAGGAGGCAGGACGAAAAAGTGGGATTTTTTTTTCTCCAAGAGAAATGAGATAGTCACGTAAGATCTCCTACAGGAATAAAGTAAAACTTTGAGATAATCTCAAAGTCCACTGAACAGGTCTCAGGAACCTGAATGGTTTAGTCTAATTTTTATTCACCCATGCAAAGATGTTAAATGAAAATATCAATTCACTTATTCTCATTTTTTTCTTGGAAGGCACCATGTCCATGTAAAATTAGGGGGAATTCACTTTTTAGTTCAGTGAATGCTGGAGTAGTTTCATAAGTCTGAGTAGTTTTGATGTTTGACTTATGCAGAGACTCAAATTCATTTGGGACTGGACTTAATCTTTCTTCTACTTCTGTGTGGACCAGCTGCCTTAAACTGCACTTGGACTAATCAGGGCACATTGGCCCTTGGTGTGTCCCATAGGGAAGGAAGTGGCAGAAGAGATGAATACAGATCTTTGTCTAATGTATGGTTTCTTGTTTAGGGCATGTAGGTCCAAAACTGCAAACCAGAGAATAAATCAGGGAATTCTTTAAATAAGGTTTAAAAGCTGCATTAAAGGAGGGAAACTGCTCTGAGAACTTTCATTGTTCCTGCCTCCATTTGCAATCGAATGCCTAGTACTTAAATTTGTCTTAATTAAGGATGTTTCCACTGAGGTGGAGAATGGTTACATCTGTATTTCCATTAATCACATCATCATTAACTATTATAAAGATGTTTGCCTCAAACACGTTAGTGGTTTTTTTTTATCCTGAGGGGGTTTGCTCCCCCACCCATAGTGAGCAAACCACTAAGTGTGGAAGAATTAACAACTAGAAAAGTTACTTGGGATAAACTGTTATCTCTTAAAAGAACTTTTAAGCCTTTTTCATGCTGTCAAGGGACCAAGAATCAGGAAGCAGTTTGAGAAACAAACATGGCCAGTGGAAAAAGCAAACAAACTGAAATTAATGAACAAAATTAATAGATTATTAAACCAGTTAGAGCCACTATGACATGCCACATAATATAGGCCATAGGGCTTCTCTTGGAATAACAACTTTGTCTTGGTAATTAGCTAAAACCGAATTTGGAAATTATTTTATATTTCTGTATTCAGTCTTATTTTAAAAACCGTTTGAATAAATGGGGAATCAACCATATCACTTATCAAAAAGTTTTTCATTATTATCTTCTCTATTAAAAATACAAATTTTATCCATCACCTACATGAAGTTAGCTACAACTTTCATTCATTAAGCCTTACCATTAAGGAAATGCTTTAAAAAATATTGCAAGAGGCTTTCTGGCCCATCTTTCAGCTTCTTGGCAGAAGCAAACCCCAGAAGTTTTCCTTGCCTCAGGGCAGGATTGACTCTATCTAAAGCACTCTTAACTAGAGTTTGTCTAAACTGTTCTTGAAAGAGGCAAATGATTCTGTGATGCATAATCTCCTCAGTAAATCTATGCCAGTACTTTACTTATCTGCAGAAAGCTTTTTCCTGAGGCCTAACTGAAGTCTCTATTTCAGAAATATAAGCCTCTTACTGCTTGTTCTATCCATAATGAAGGAGGAAAACAGATTAGTTCCTTTTTTTCTTCCAGATATCTCATGCAGTGTGCCTGCTCTTCCCCCCACAATGATCAGCTCTCATGTGCTAGAGTCAAATTTCCTGTACTACAAATATTTACCAAGTTCTTAATTCTGTAATCACGATTCTGGTCTTCTTGGGAATCTCTCCATATTTCCAACGTATATGGCAAGCCAGCAGATTTGATTCTATTATCCATAAAATTGAATCTAATTTTATATATATATACACACACCTAATATATATGTACACCTATATTTATTGCTGATGTTGGCCTTTTGAATTATAATAAAATACTTTAATTGACTACATTAGCCAAAGAGACCAAGTCCCCTTTTCTATAAATATGGTTTGTTTTCATTGGGTGTAGGTAAAATCTAGTATTCAGAGAACTGGATTCAATTTTACTTCCTTCAAAAGAGGGATGTACTCTTCTACTTTGTCTCAGGACAGTCATGAAAAGAAACAAGATCCAGGTTCTTATGAATTACTTCTTTGATGATGTTGCAGGTCTGAAATTTGTTTATTCCCCCACAGAATAAGAAAAGCTTACACCAAGTTGCCATCAAGTTTTGAGAAGTGAGGGCTGCATTCTTCACTAAAAGCACCATGCAGGTGGGCTTACAGTGGCTGAGAAGTGCCATGAGTATCTGCCAAGTTCATTGAACAGGCCCACCCTCCAGCCCTTAATGTTTTTGTCATTCAACTTTAGTCATTACAAGATGTGCTACATTTTCACTTTATGGTCCTACATGAGCTGGCAGAGGACTGACACATCTTTGGAAAGAGCTATTTCTAAGGTGAGATAAACCTTATCTGATACTTTAAATAGTGTTGTAAGAGGTGAAGGAGGAGGGGAGAAGGCTTTGGAAGTTCCTTCTTTAGACTCCTCTCAATTTGAGAAGGTAACTTCAGATGTTCTTGCAAGATTGTGGTCACGATCAAGGATTAGATGGAAGGCAGGGTCACAGGAGTGGGAATAGCAGAAGAAGGTGTCTGAAGCTATTTGAATAAAGTGGGAGTATTTTAAGTAAGTATTCAAGTAAAGAAAGATGTGAACCATAGGAAGGAAAATGAAGTGTCTGTTCTATGAAGCATTTGAATCAAGAACAAGGATAGATGTGATATTTGGAAGTTGCTATGGAAAAGAGCGCTTGTATCATCCACAGAAGCTGATATCTCTGTAACACCTCCAGGAAGAGCTATAAACATATTTCTTCTAACTTCCTCATGATACCTCAAAAGAGAGAAGCTTACCTCAGGCCATCAGATACCTTCCCCTCCCTGTGTAACCTTTGACCAATTTCAAACCAGCAGCTCAGTGTACTGACGTGTCAGAAACTTAAAAGCTGCCTGAGAGGAGATCTTGGGAAATCAATGGCAGCTCAAGCTCCTAAAAGTATCAGGAGATTTGTTAGATGAAAATTCACAAGTGAAACATACCTGTTGCTGTGAACACCCCATTCCAGGGTCAGATCATGAACTCTCATGTTTTCTGCTCACTGTTTCATCTCCTCCTACAGTTAAAACCTTTCATCTAAACTTCCCTCTTAGGAACAAGCCTTATCTGCCAACCTGCACAGTTTGAAACTGAATATTTTCTTCCTTTTATTTCTATCCTCACCTTGATGTTATTTATAGACTAAGACAATGTTGCCCCCCAGGTTTTACTCTTCCAGTAAACTTCCTTACTGTCTCATGTTTATGTCTTATGATCTTATAATTCTTATATTGGTTTTGTTTCCTGATTTTGTATTTCCCTACATTTCTTCTGTTCATTCAGAACATCTGTTTTTTTCATTCTTTAACCCATTTTTTTACAAGTAATTATTATTATGAAGTTCTCAGTTACGAAGTCTCCTGAAACCTCTGTGCTGAGAACTGCTTTACAGCTCCTTTAAAGTTCATGTGTCTGTATTTGTGTTATGAAGTTTTACAAAAAGGGAGATAAATACAAGTTATTAGGATATTTGCAAAGGTTGTCAGATACAAATATTTCATCTGTATTACACAGAAAACTGCAACCATTATTTAATAGTCTCTTCCAGCTTTAAACTCCGTGAAAGTTATCAAATCCCTTGTATGAAAACTCCCATAGTGAATTTAACAGTTTAGATATCATTTTTAAGCTTCAAAGGTTGTGATAGAAAAGGTTGGTCTTCCTCTTGCTTGTTTAATGATGTGTAAGATGTTGATGAATTCTGGTAGTGAACCAGTTGATGATGCCACTTTAAGGTCTTAAACATTTATCTCAAACAGTAATATTCCATTTTTATAATGTTGTTTACCTCTGGCCAAAATCTCACTGTCAGACCAAGAAAAATTGACTTGATACAAGAATTGGGAGGTTTTTCCAAACAAGTAACAAAAACTTAAATTAAAAGAAATTTAATATTGAGCAAGTGTGTGATTAGCATGACTTCTAAAATCTTTCATTTAAAAATATTCTTCAGAAACTTAATAAATTTGAAACAGGAAGTCTCTAAACTCTTATTTATGAGATACATTTGGATCACAGCCTGAGATTGAAAGTGTGTGAACTGGACTACAATTTCATGTTTCTTTTGTTTTCTGTGACACCTGACTGGCTGTGAACAACCTGACTGTTTACATTAAAAGATTGTCTCCCTGCTGATAAAGATGATTGCTTAATGATAAATGCTGAGATCTGAAATACAAGAAGCACCACTTCACAAGGGTAATGCAAAAATGCCATCAGAGATGTCCTGCCCTATATGAGGAACAATTCAGCAGGTCTCATGCATAAAATCAATTCTAAGACCCATAAAACAAATTTCTAGACTTTTCCTGTCCATCAGCAGATTCAAATGAAGTGGATTTTAAAGCATAATGCAGAGACTGTAGTGGGTAGGGGAAAAAGCAGTGTATGCCAGACTTGGGTTCTCCTGTCACACTTCATGTCAGGAATCTTTGAGAGATGTCTGTGTCCTTTTACCTGTGACCTTTACAAAACTGGGAGTTAATTATTAGAACCAGGAAGCACTATTATCACTGTTTGTTCATGTAGCTCCAAGACTATTTAACCAGAACATATAATAGTCAAGAAATTAAAATCATAGAATAATAGAGTCATGGAGTGGGTTGGAAGAGACCATTAAAGATCCTCTCATTCCAATCCCGTGCCCTGGGCAGGGACACCTTCCACGGGACCAGGTTACTCAGAGCCCCATCCAGCCTGGTCTTGGACACTTCCAGGGATCCAGGGGCAGCCACAGCTTCTCTGGGCACCCTGTGCCAGGGCCTCCCCACCCTCACAGGGAACAATTTCCCTTGAGTAAAGAACCTCACTTACAGTCTTTCAAGAAATGCCTCAAGTGTGCTGTATTTGAACAGAAAAATCAGTTCAGGTCATTGCCCAGGAGCTCAAAAACATATTTTGTGGTTTATCTTGGGCCCCTTTGGCTGTGCAATGAATACTCAGTATTAGTATTGATGAGAGCAGTGCAGCATTGTGGAACAAGGAGTTCCAGGCAAGCACTGAGTGTCTGGTTGAATACAGAACCCTGATGATTTGATTAAACCAGTCATTTGTTTATAGGATTTTGTTTTATTTGTATGGTAAATTCTGATAGATGGTCTGTCAGCTTGATAAGGTTACTTTTCTAACTTTATTTTAGCCATAATATATTCTATTCTAGGAGTTTAGAATATGATTGAGAACTTCAAAGTGTAAACCCCTTGGAAGACAGCGGAGGGTGAAAGCACATGGAAAGGTGAAAATTGGTTCATGGGTGAAGCCCAGGGTGGGGACTCAGGAGAGCTGGTGCATTTCTAGTTCTGGCACACTTCTTTGTGACTCTCAGGATGACACTTGTCTGTGCATCAGTGTCCACTTACAAATGGAAATAATAATCCTCACATCAGTCAAATCCTTCTTCCTTTCCCTTCCATATTACAAAAACATTAGAGCAGGACATTAGATTAGAGTATTTTAAGATGTGTTTGTGCCTTACTCATGACAGAGAGTCCTTCAAACACTTCTGTAATGTGAGTGCAAATGAGTAAATACATCCACCTCATCTTTCTGGGAGGGATCTTAATTACAACCTTTTTGAGAAACCTCGTTATTTTTCATTGGTGTGAGTACAATCAGGCTTTAAGGACAGGAAAAGAGAAAGAAAACAAGGACCCTTTAGAAACAGCCATTGAAAACCGTAAGTGGTGTTAGAGGAAGGCAGCTTTGCTTAGGAAACTCGAGTGAAAAGAGGCTTTCTGACAAGAAAAGGACTTCAACAGGATACTTTGGTTTCTTTTTCTGTTTTTGGTAGCACTTTTTCTTAAGAGTTTAATTACCAGGTTGATTAGAAGGAAGGAATTTGTGTTCATAAATGGCACTTATAAAAATCATCTTTTCATTCTTGGTCTCTGAATGAAAGATGGTCTCTGATGCCAGCTTACCTATGAGTAATTGAATAAAAGAGCAAAATATACTACCTGGTAATGGAATCATTATGGTCTACAGAACACAGATATAAAATCAGCTGAAATGTATTTCTTCTGCTCAACAAAACCAAAGTTTTTATAACTTTGCACCTACAGAGAAATATTTTTATTAATTATGAAAATGGCATTTTAATACTCTGTAGAGCAGTGTTATAATCAGTGTTCAGGAGTCAGCAATTACATGCAGTTGCTCTTTAGCAATGTACAGTCTCCTGTGAGGGACTCTTTACGAGAATTTCAGTCTTTAAAGCAGCTTTCAGTACTAAAATAGAGAAAGTCCCCTCTACATCAGATGGGATGCACTTACTGCTGACAGTTACACACCTTTTTTTTTTGCAATTAACAGAGGCAGGTTAGGAAACAGCAGAGCAGCTGATGTGAGGAACACAGGTGTCTCCTTACTCAGAACATGTACAATATGTCCAGCAGTCTTGGAACTAACTCTGAGTTTGTGAGGTAACAGTCACACAGCCAGAGCAGCCCAGATCATTGCAAATTCATGAAAGTTGCAGAAAACAGAATCAGATAGCTTTTTCTGTATCCATCCATTGTTATCTCTATACTCAGTTTAAGGCAGCAAGAGGAAAACACACTCCTTTTTCACTCTGCTGTGCAACTCACACCTACTGTTTCTTTTAATGACTGTGTGACATAGTGACATCTATGAAAATCACCAAACCAGAGTCCAAAACTTAGTTTGGATTGATAAACTGACTTACATTTTGCCTTATGGTCGATGCTTTCTAATTACCTTGTTGTTTTCTTTCACTAAATGGGTTTGGTGAGTCAGTGTTTTCCCCTGTTTGGAATAATGTGATATTGCTAGAGCCCTTGATCTGCTTTGTCTCCGGCCTCACATTTCTCTGCTTTCTGATTGCCTGGTTTTGTGTGCACTGCTGGGTCTTCTCTCATCATTGTCTGTCTTGGATATTGTCTTATTCTCTAGATTTCTTCATCTTCCTCTTCCCCCTTCTCATATTCAAACAGTGTTTGTAATATTATTCAGTTAACATCCTGTTTCCCACTGTGCCAGAATTTCCACTTCTTAGGAAAACAATGGCTCCCTTTTGCAGGTGACCATTGGTTTCATGTGCACTAAAGAGAAATTCAGCTCTCAGCACAGTACAGACACTTTCTTCTGCTGCTGTGGGGCAGCTGCTGTAATATCACCTTACATATCAGAATCCATCTGAGTCTGTCCAGTGGTGGGCATACAACACAAAAATTTTATTTCATTCTGTGGAAGTGTCCCCAGGCAGCTCTACCAGCTGGAGCAGGACAAGAATAAGAATATGGACTGCCCAGGGAGTGTCCCTCTTCTGTTTTCCCTTATGAGTATGTGCTGTCTTTCTTGCACAGCTGTGTTTCCCAGCCAGCAGGTTGCTGAGATGACGAATCACAGCAGTGGCTCATGGGGAATAGCAGTTTAGGGAAAATATGGGTGGGAGAGACAATATTGTGATTCAGAATGTGAAAAAAACCCACAGAAATTAAATGCCTTCTCTTTTTTTTTTTTTTTTTTTTTGGCTTATTTCTTCTCAGAGATGCCTACTCCAAGATATCTCTGCATACCAACAGGATTTGGAACAGAAAAGAGGCAGCAGCAGTGAGAGAAGAGATTAAGGGCTAACAAGGAAAGCTGAACATGCACAGGACAGTGGGATGCTGCAAGAGTTAGTCAGTGTGACTGGGAGAAAGCTCTCCCTCCTCTAGGAAGAAAACATCAGTCAAAGGAGAAAATATCAATGTTGCACTCATTTTATTCACAGTCAGGAAAGAAGTGTGAAAGAGAAGAAGGTGATTGAAAACAGTAAACACCATTTCCAATGACAGCTCAGGCTTGGCTATCCTGATCTCTTTATGTGACTGGAAATACAGACAAGGATCTTCATGCCATGTTTATATGCACCTGTTTTATCACTGTATTTGTAGTCCTGTACAGCTCAGATGACTTTGAAGTCACATGCTGGAAAATGAGTTGTGTGGAAGTTGCATTTAGCTTACCTTGGAAGGCTTGTTCGCTTTGGTGAATTTATTTTGCTTGTTGTTGCCTTAGACCTGGCTGGAGTTTTGACCTGTATGTTTAGCCTTTGCTAAAATGTTATTCAAAGTGTCCAAATGTCCAATATCTCCAAAGATGGAGACACTGACCAACAGCTGAGTGGGATAAGAGATTAATGAAGCAGGAGGAACAGGAGAGGGAAAGAATAAATGCCTTTATGGGATATCAGGTGTTTCTGAGACCAAGGAATGCATCTTTGTGAATGTCTCAGAAAAATTACAGATGTAATACTACTACAGAATTATACTGATCAATGAATGTAAGAGAAGTCAGAAATGTCGTATATTAATTTCATGCTGAGGGGTGTCAGCCTCTGTACAGATGAGTGAGTGACTCTTTCCATCTGTCCAAGCGCTGGCTCAGTTTTCTGTGGGCTCCCTGTGGGGTCCCAGGGACCCAAAAGGTACCATGAGAAAATTTAATTCAAAGTGCCCAAGGTAATACAGAATGTGTGTTGCATTTGAGCAGGAAAGTTCTTTTGTGTGTGACATCAGAGCTGCTGTGGAGCTTGGGGGCATGGGGTCATTCTATGCTTAAACGTGGCTGAATAGATTTTGGAGACAACCTCACCAGTTACAGTTGATATCCATACTCTTCTTGGGACAGAATGTGTAGAAAACCATTTTGTCTGCTGTGTCTAGGTTTAAAGTAGTTGGTTTCCCAAGGAAATTAGCATGTACCCAGCCAGGTACCTCAGGATCAGGAGACCAGAACTCAAGAATGAAATGCAAAGTTCCCCACTCACAGTCTATGCACAGCTCTGAGCATATCTTTTAGAGGAAAATAGATTTGAACCTTGCCCATTTTTCTATTACAGCTGGAAAACACTGCTAGAACAAATAATTTCTCTCAAGGTTATTTCCTGAGATCAGCAAATCACCAGAACACTTCCATTAATACAGAATGAATTCAGAATTTTTTTCTTTGGGCAAAAAGCACAATGAAATTCTCTTTAAGCGTATCAAAAAAGTATTCATAGAATCAAAGAATGATTTGTGTTGGAAGGGAGCAGAATATCATTTACCTGCAGGACCCCTCATTACAGCACAGCCAGGTATTCTCAGTTGTGCCACCAAAGTCATGCCCTTGTCAAATCCTCTAAAGGTAGAACACCACATTGTTGTCATGGCAATATCCAGAAGCATGGCTGAATGAAGGAATGCAAATCTGGATGTTCATGCAAGACTGAGTTGCGCATTGTTGCTGAGTTCAACCAGTTTCTAATTTAGCAAGGGAAGTGCAATAGATGGGGGATTCTGCTCTGGGTGTTGTGAATTATGGATTGACATTTTGTAGAGTTTCACCCCTGACCATGTTTGTATTTAATTGGAATTCCCCACAGGTGTGACTGCAGTCAGTGTAGCCTTTGGGACCATGCTGAAGTGCAAAATTTAATTATGGCTTAATGTGACCGTGTTATAAGTTTCTACATCTGTCAGACAACTTCCTTCCTTCCTTACTGCTTCTGCTGTTCCTTAGCTTTCTAAATTGTCTTTGCTTTCCTGCAGAATATATTCAGAATTTTTATACCTCTAACAAAGAAAAGACGTAGCATTTTATTGAAATCAGCAGTGCTACTGGCCTATATTGATTCAGTGGCATTTACTATTTATATAATAATTTAAGACCTTGCTGTAGCTTATGAAGGAAATATTTATCAGAATCCTTAATTAACGGCTGATGAAAATGATGTGCCCAAGGCTCATAGCACTTGTTCATAATATAAAAAAAAGAAGCCTCATTTAATTTTGCTTGAACCAGAGTCCCTGCTCACTGGGATATACTGCATGTAATCTAATTATTTTAAACCTTGCTTTATAGTGCAGTGTACTATTCTTAAAACTAGAGCCATATTCATTAATTAATATGGGGGGTTTTGTTCTCTGTTTATCTGAGTATCACCCCCAATTCATTACAAATGTTCTCACAGGAGTTTTCCTTGTACAGAGTTTGTATTGACACCCTGTAGTATCAGCACATTACAGTAAACAGTATAAAGTATTATTTCATGATAAGGATTCTTCCATTTCCTTGTTGATGACAGTCTTGTCCAACAGATGTCATATAATCATTCATTTTACATAAGTTGTCCAGGTACAGGTCAGGTACCAAACTCTAAAAAAAGCAGTCTGGCTCCTTTTCATAGTGTTTCCAGAGATGCGATTATTTGGATTGATAGGGTGCATTAATTCCATTCCAAAACAAATATATGAAGTAGGTGGCTGTATAATTTCATGGCTGAAGTTTGATCCAAATGATTCTGTATGTTTACTTTGATATTCTAATCAAGTATATACAGACCTGATCAATAGCATTAGCAACATACCCAGCTCAGAGAGAGTGGCAGGCCACTGAGAGGAATCTCATGCTGATATCAAACTGGGTGAATTTCTCTCAGGAAGAGCATGTATTTTTCCCTGAATTGTAGAAAGAGACTGAGAATATAGCTAAAAGAAAATATTTCAGGTGGTCAGAGGGGAACACTGCTGTGAATGTCTAGAATGAGACTCTGGAGTAAGGAAATAATATTAAATATTTTCTCACTGTCTTTACATGATTTATTGCATCCCAAGGGTCCTATTAAAGCTTTATACACAGACGTAATCTCACTTTCACTCTTACTTAGAATTTCTGCAAATACATTATTTTTTTCTCCCCGCAATTTTGTCCAAGGCAGAATTAAGGGATTTTGTACATTTTCTGGAATTTCTGGGATTTCCTCCCCATCAGACTGTGATCAGAGTGTGGGAACTCCGGAAATTGTTAATTTAGCTGCTACAAATGCAGCCCAAAAGAAAGAGAGAATCTCCAAACATTCCCTGCCAAAGATTAGCTGAAGTGGAAGTGCTGCAGGATTTTGAACGAACCTTGTTCTTTCACAGGTGGGAACTGGAAAAATCAGATCTGTTGTAGGTCCAGGCTGACACACCCTCACTTTTTGGTGCTCCTGCAGACGGCAAGTTGAATTTGTGTCAGAGTAAACCTGTTCCTCCTTTCCTTTCAGCTGTACATTAGAGATCAGCTCCCCAGTCACCTCCTCCAGCATAAAAAAATGTTCTCCATAAAACCATATTAATGGAGTGATTAATAATACTCAGGGAACTCCTGGAAACTTCCTAACCCAACCCTCCCACCATGGGTCTTCCAGAATCCTCTGCCATGAGAAAATCTTTGGATATCTGATCAGATGTATCAGATGTGTAATATCTCCACCCCTCTTACAATTTCACAAATACCTCCTTTTTTCTTTTTTTTTTTTTGTTTGTTTTTGTTTCTGTTTTTGTTTTTGTTTTTGTTTTTGTTTTTGTTTTTTTCCCTTTGTTATTTATTTTGGTTGGTAGGTTGGTTTGGTTTGGTTTGGTTTTGTTGGAGATTTTTTGTTTGTTTCTTTTAGGGCTTGAGGTTTTGTTTCTTTGGGGGTTGTTTTGGTTTCTTCCCCTTTTTTTTTTTTAATTAGAACTATTGGGTTTGATTATGTCTCCAATGTTCAGCTGAACAGAAGCACTACTATTACTGCTGCTACTACTATTACTATTACTACTACTACTACCACTACTACTACTGCTACCAATAATAATACCCGTGGTATCCCTCAGTGGTTAATCTGTTAATTCACTAAAGTTTGCATTATCAGAGCCCTTTTCACCCTCAGTTTCTGAGTCATCAGTGCTTCTGTTGGGACTTTTGGGTCACAGTGACAACACAGCAGCTGCCTTTCCAGTCAGTGAAAACATTCCTGGCCAAAATGTTCCAGGCAATCACTTTGCTTGAAGGCAGATGATGCATCACAGGCAAGCAGTCCCAGTTTTTGTTGGCTTTACCTCCTGTGGGCTGTTCACAGAGGTGAAATATCAAGCAGTATAGGCATGGAAAGACAAAAATAAGTGTCTTCCTCTGTCTCCTCTTGGGTTTTGTCTGTCAGTAGTTACAATAGGTGTAGTTTGTCTGAGGCTGGCCCAAGGCTGTGTAAGGTCTGTCTGGTTAAACCTTCATGTTTGCCTTTATCCTTAGAAGAAGCTTTAATTGAATTGTGGAATATCTTGTCTTCCTACTCACAGACTGTGGAATTTAGCTAAGAGTGAGGTTTTTTTTGGCCTGGAGCCAATTTCCCAAGTTCCTAAAACCAGCTCCTGCCTAAAAGATTATCACAGGTACACTGAGGGAGCTTACTATGTAGAAAAGGAGCAGAAACATTCAAATCCCTAATCCTGTGCTAACCCAAGACCAGGTGGCAGGGTTAAACTGCTCTGAAATCTCTGTATTTGTAACTTTCACCAGATTACGCAAAGGGATTTAGTGCCAGGTCCAGCATCATGTTAATGTGGCTCACAGATGTCAGGACTAACTTGCCTGTTGCAGGCAATTTCACTTGGTGAAACTGTCTGTTTGAGCAATGGGAAGCTTGGGTATTCCTCTGTCAGAAATGCATCCTTTGATACTTTGCATTTCACCTGACAATAGTGTGTGTTCTGCATGCATGAGGGCTCCTTTGGAAACTTCCTTCTGCTGGGAGTGTAAGGCAAGCTTTTTTGTCAGAAAAATTTTCTGATCCAAGTGGTACTTCTGATTTTTTAACACTGGTCCAAACCTGTCCTGCTTAGAGCCTGTTGGAGGAATTAATGTGCTTTTTCACTTCCCTTCCCAAAACGTCTTGGTTGGTATTTAGAAGGCACTTCTAGCCCATTCCAGTTCCTCTCCCATTTTATATACAACAGTAGTGCACACAGTAGCAGTGTAGCTGCTTTTTCAGAAATCTTGATGGTTCTGCAGACCCACTGGAGTCTTCAGGTAACAAGTGAACAGCAGTAGAAGTAGGTGGGAATACCTTAGACTGTATTTGAAATTAGGATTAATTTTTCTAGAGAAATCCTGTTGATGATACTACTGTGAAAAATGTTGCTCTATTGGTAAACTGGCTTTGCTTTTTAATACTTTTGATATATTAATCACCTTTGTTATTAAAAACATTAATTTCTCTCATTGTATCTTTTAGTTAAAATGAGAATTTAAATGGGAACTATATTCAAATTAAAAGTGAAAATGTTTAATCCTTGGACCATCTACCAAGGTAAACAGCAGGTTCTCTATATCCTGGTAGTATTTATATCCAAGTTTCATTGTGTTCAGGAATACATTTTAGACACACACAGTGTTTCCTCATTGAGTTCAAAGGTGGCACAAGGGTGAAGCACAAGCGTTGGTAACATATAAGTAATCAAAGTAAATTTTAGAATTATTTTCTATGGCCTGTATATCCTTGGAGGCACAAGATCTGCTGACATTATTTGTACACCCATTCCAAAAACATTCATACAGAATTATGTGGTTATAAATTGGTAAATAAAACATTCTGGTCCCTGGTTGGTTATTTGTGCATAACTCAACTACATGTTCTGATTCTTCATCATTCTCCACAGAGCTTCCTTTTGTAACAAAGTGTTAAAAGATTAATTCTGATATATATTTTAAATGTATTTTGATATTTATCTCATCACATAACCTTGTTAGTATTCACCACACATAACGACACATTTCCACTGTTCAGCATCGTACTTAAGAATTGTTGAATTTGAAACAGTCCAAGTGTCCCAAAACAGATGACAATGAACTTGAATTTCTTGCAGAATCAGGATTATAATCATGTTTACATTAAATGAAGTTATGCTTTCCCCTCTTCTGCTGCATAGGCATTAATCATCCATGAAATCTTTCAGTTTCCCTCAAATATGATTTTGTGTAAGTGTCTTGCATCAATTCATGCTCTTGCTGCTTCTTCATAAATTCAGGGTAATTTCTTTGATCAGTAATAGCTTCTTCACACAGCTCCTGCCTTCTGTTTAACCAAGACCCATTACATTTGCAAAGGGGCTGCTTGACTGACCAATTTGTTTTCATTCACCATTTACAGTCTTTTCATGTTTTTAAACTTGAGTCCATCCTTATCACTCATCTACATTTAAAAATTTACACTTGATGTGTGCTATACAGTTTCTGGCTTCAAAATGTTGCAGCACATGCAGCTTGTATGTATAAAACATAGATATTTGTGAATATTTTAAATTTTGCCACATATTTGATAACTGATTTTGTAAAAACTTCTCTAGTGTAAAATGTCATTTTTTTTGGTGGTTCCCATGAGTAGCAGTTTGCTTTGATTGCTTTACTTTACATTTACATACTATTTGATAAATCAGAACTAAAATTGAGAGCGACTAGCTGATGTCACCAGATTAACCAGCTGCAATGTGGAAATGCTCTTGATGGCAGTGCACATGTGAGCATGACCTTTGATGTTTGCTGTAATATATAGATACATATTTGAAAGCAGCAAGAATTAGAACTATGGTCCCCATTTGGGGAAGCAGTTGAACAGTCCTTCTCTGGACATCTGTCTCTCAAGTATTAATTCCTACACATCATCAAGAGAAGCCATTTAGACAAATGCATAAATTGGACGGAATATTCCTTTTCCATAAGTGCCATAACTCCAAGTGCCTCCTTGATGGAGTTATTTATAGAGAGCTCCCCACCACTTCTACTTTTGCGTGAACAGAAGAAAAAATAGAAATTAGTAATCACCCACTTCAGGATGGGGTTAAGAGTTTGCCCAGAGAAAATGATTTCTAACAAAATATATTTGACTGCAAGTCAGGAGGAATAGAATTTGATGTTATTGCAGAAAAAATTACTACGAGCCTTGCTGCTTTCTTTTTCTCTTAAAAGATGTCCTCATTAACACTGCTGTCACAAAGATACATTGCATACAAATCATAGCTTTATATCTATATGAAATATTTATGTGCAGAATATTTTCCTCCCATTTTAATTAGAGGTACTTAGCTAATCATCAATATAGCTATGCCTGTGTGTAGCACAGTGCCCCTCCTAGCCCCAGGTTGGTGGTGGTTTAATATTGAAAGGCTGGCTCCAGTGTTGTTCCAGCAGTTGTGATCAGCCACAGCACCAGTGTGATTGTACAATCCTCAGAACATCTTTCCTACTGCCTGAGAATTCACTTTTTGTCTCCCATTTCCCTCCTGAGGCAGCTCTTAGGAAGGTCATTGTAAAATATTCAGTCTGAGCAGCACAAGATTTATTCTGGCCACAATGCAAATCACTCAGCCAGCGTCAGACCAATTAATTTGATCTGTTTTTTCATCTTTCTGCATAACTAAGATTAAAAAAAAATTAAAAATGTATGGGAATGTTAAACTTAGTTACTGATTATGTGGTAAGTGAAAATACCCAGAACTATGAAAATGAAAACTAGCCATCTTCATGATAAATTAAAAGAGCAAAAATTATCATGTAAGGTTTCACCTAAGAAAGAGGAAAAGATGAGAATAGTGATGAGGAACCAAACAAACAAACGAAAAGAATGGCCAAGAAAAGGCAGGCAAATATATTATGATAAAAATTCACCAGGTAAAACCAGTAAGAACTACAGAGAATTCTGGGGGGAAAATGTCTCTGTCTGGAGGGACACCATACACACATCTGCAATATGAAGTTACAGGGTGTTTAAAATCAAGTTTATTTTAACTATTAATATCTTCTTGTCTGGTGTCTATTTCATGAACAATAAACTATGTGTGCATTTTTGATGGTCTAACCACACTCTCTCCTGTAATTAGTGTGTTGGATCCACTCCACGCATTGAGTATAATTTTTATTTGCATTTCATCTTTCAGTTGGAAAGAGAATTTGGGTGACATTAATTGATATTTTCAGAGACTCATATATTCCTCTTTCTTTTGAAATACTTAGGCTCTAGAGAGACACTTTTTGAGAGATACTTTGAGTTGAAACAATGACAAGCACAAAAAAGAGTGGAAGGTGGGATTTAACCTGTTAAGCTGAGTGAATTTTTGCTAGAAATCAAGTTCTTTATTTGGCAGAGGCAGCATTGGTTCAAGTAAAGGTGCAGGAGCTCTTACTTCAACTCATGCTCTTCATGCAGATGCCTGTAATCTCCCTAGCAAATTTAACTGCTCTGTGCCTCAATTTTCCTCTATAAAGTGTTTATTAGTTACACTCTGCATGCATGCATGCCATATTTACAAACATAAATAGAGTAGATGCATATATATGCATATACATACATGCAAATCATGGGTTTCAGCACAACTGATGGAATTCAGTGACTGAGTGAATGTTGCTGTGCATTTTTACAACATGTTTCATGTTACTGTGTGTTGCAAAACCTGTTGGGACAAGGGAAGTTCTTGTTTGACAGGGAGGCAGTCTTCACCTTGAAGATTTAATGCTGGAAAAGAGCCCAAAACTTCACAGCTTATAGGTTTGGGATTTACTCAGGCATTTCTTGTCCAGCTTTGGATAATTGGTTCCCCTTTGGTGTAGAAGCAGTGTTGTACCTGCATTTAAAATATTCTCATTCTAATTCATGAAAATGCTCTACTTCACAATCTTTACAGTGAACCAGTTCTTCCCTGGACACAGCACTGCACAGGGGATAGAGGGAACCAGAAAATCAGGTTTACAGCCTCCTGCACCAAAATGTCCATGTAGTAAAGACTAAGCAGGGATGCTCAAGCTAAAGCAAACAAGCTCTGTTGACAGTGTAAATGTGACATTTTTCTCAATTCCAGTTTGAAAAGATGGGCTACATTTTAACATGTACTTATATTTCAAAAGGTGGAGGAAAACAAACCTTGCTTAAGAGTGTGGATGTGATGGAGGACACTAAAAACTTCCCATTTGTTTGATGCTGTACAAGAATTTTGGTTGACCTAAGTACCTAAATTATGTTTCAGTTCAAGAACTTTTTATTTAGCTAAATTTGATTGACAGACTGAAAAATTATTCCCCATCCACACTCTCTAATCTGATGTCTTCACCATGCAAGGACTGATTGTGGAGTTCATTGGTGAAATGTTTTGTCTCTCTGCTGGATCTTCACCTGGTAGTGGCTCTTACAGGTTTGCATTCACAGGCATTTAAAATCTTGGCTCACATTCGAGAACCTGAGCAAGAAGCTTGTGCTGATCAATAGTGAAACATTTCAAATACTTGTTTCTGCTCACTGTAATAGCCATGGTAGTTGTAGGAAGAAAGTCACTCCTGACCTTTTTAATGAATTATTCACTGTGGCAGAAGGAATAGGACAGCCTAGAAATGGGTGACCATAGATTTCATATTTGCACAATTTCACTAAAATGTATGTATTCATTAACTGAAGGGGAAAATGTGGGGATTTAATAGCAATAACATATATTTAAAGAACTTTTCAATGTCATCTAAATCCTGGCCAAATTACTTTGAAAGTATGGAGTGTAATAGCAAAAATTTCATGTACTGCTACCAAAATTCAAAACACAACAGTAAGATAAAAATTAAGTGAACTCATAAAAGACTGTAATACTAATTAATGTGCACTCCAGTATTTAAATCTGTAAATCTCCATGACTTCATACTATTTGTGCTGGAGATGGTTTGATACTCTCACAGCAGGAATAAGGTAGTATAAAATATAAACATTTTGAATATGATTGCTAACATGGCAACAGCAAAACTTCGGGTGAAATATAACATCTGGGAAAATGCATAGAAAGGTGTAGATATAAATGAAAGTTTCAATATAATATTCCTCCATATCTTGGAGAAAATCATGCTGATAAAGCTGGAGATAGTGGATGATATGGGAGAATTACTCCAGGATGAGACACTAAACAAATTGGAACAACGTATTTAAGCAGAAATATTCTAATTGCTTACTGCAGTTTTATGTTATTGGAAAGTGTCTGGTCATTTCAGCACCAGACTTAGCACATAAAATTTTATTGTAGGTTTTTATACAGCTGGTGTTAAAAAGGAAGAGAATTTATTGAAACCAATGAAGTACACTCCTCTGGATGGCTTTTTTCCCCCTCATGTACACCAGTTTTACATCATTGTAATTCCTCAGGTGTCAGCAGGGTTATTCTTGATTTCCACTGGGATAAAAGAAGGAAGACTTATGACCCTCACTTCCTGTGTTTTTATATAGCTGCAGAATTCTTGCTGTTTAAAAGCCATGACGGAAAAGAGCAGTGAAAGGTTTTTGGTTTGTTACTTTATTCTCACATTAAAACATTTTCACATTTTATGGACTTTGCTGGGTTTTTTGTTGAGAGGGTTGAGTGTCTAAACCAGCTGATCTCATTCTTTGACTTTGAACAGAGTCCCTCCTAGAGTAAGAAAAAACATTTAATGTGCATGTTTTAGCACCATGCTGAAAATGCAGAATAGGTCTTTCAAGCTGTGGATGGTTTAGTTGCATGGAAAAAATTGTTATATGTTTAACTGAATTCATTTGTTTGTGCCTTAGTATCAAGCTGTGATATGAATGCAATATTTAACAACAAGCATTCAGAAACCTTGTTGGATGCTGTCATGGATGGAGTGATGCACTTCACTCCCAAGAGAGAAGTAGCAACATGTTTATCGATAGAAAACAGTGATTTAACAAAGTTTTATAATAAATGAGGCAGTGTTTTAGCAAGGTGTAATGGCAAGGTACACTGGATTATTCACTGCATAGAGGACAGGGTGAGACAATACAGTCAGGGAGACCCTACCATTGAGTCATGAGGTTCAGAAAGGATGTTCTTGCTTCCTAAACACATTCTTAGTGAGGAGTTTAGGTTTAGCTGGATCCAGACTTTGTGCCAGATTTGTCCAGTTCTTTATGTCTAAAGAATTATATGTCCACAATCAATCCTATATATTACTTAGCTAAGATGTCAAAGTTAACTATGAGCAGGGAATGTCTCAGCCTCAAGGAGTAACCTCGAGAGGTGTCTTGATACAAGGGCTGATCCTGCTGTGCATCCCTGCTGTGCATCCCTGCTGTGCATCCCACTGCTGATCCTGCTGTGCATCGCACTGGTGTGCAGGAGAGATCCATGAGCCCTGGGCTGTCCATAGTTCATGGAGTGAGAGGATTCCCTTACAGTCATATCTGCATACCAGCCATGTTTCATTCACTGCATGCTCAACCAGCCCTCAGCTTTTCAACAACATTTATGGCCCTTAGCTACAGACTCTTCCCAGAGTCCAGCATAAGCCTGGTGCAGCCACCACCACTGCTGGCTGTTGCTTAAGCAGAAAAGGACAGGGGAAAAGCATCCCAAAAGCATCAAAGGACAGGGGTTCCACACCCTTTTAACTCTGTCAGACCAGTGGATTTAAAGTAAACAAGTGCATCTTGCTTTATCCACAAGACTAATGTTGTTCTTTTTATCTTTTCAGTTCTCTGCATGTTTCTTATATTTAAAAATCAGTACTATGTGTCCTGAAAGTCTTTTCTTCAGGGGCTCAGTAAAAACTTCCCTAAGTCATGTTTTCTAGTTCTTCAGTTACTCTCGAGGCCCTCTGAATTCTCCATCATTCTGGAAGTACATTCAGCAGAACTGAGTGTCTTATTCTAAGTGAGAGTTTAGCAGTTCTTGAAAGCCAGAAGGGATATTCACTTTTCATGCAGATACTCATGATCATAAAGCATTAATACCATCCCCAAGAGTCACAAGAGGCACTTTGCCTTGTCGAATTCACACGGTTGGTGATTGCCCAGCCCTCTCCTTTGTTGAGGTCTCTCTGCAGGGCCTCCCTGCCTTGGAGGGAGCAGCTCCTCTCAGTTGTGTATCATCTGTGAACTTGCTCAGTGTCTCTTCCAGTCCTGCATCCAGGTCATTTATGAAGATGTTGCAGAGCACAGGGCCAAGGATGGAGTCCTGCAGAACCCCACAGGTGGCCAGTCTGATGTCACCCTGCTCACTATAATTATCCCTTTGTGCCCAACCCATGAGCCAGTTGCTCACTCATCCCATGATGTGTTTATCCAGCAGAATTTTGGATATTCTGTCCAGAGCAATCCTGTGAGAGACAGAATTCAAATTCTGGATTCCCATTTCCCAGGAAAAGACAAGACATTTAATTTTCCCACCCTCTGCTCACACAATGTCATGAGAAAGAATAGTGGTATCAGTCTGCATTTATACACATTTCCATAATTCCAGATTATCATATTCATCAGATTAATATTCTATATTTATAGAGCTATCAAGGAGACAATCAGCAGTGGGAAAGCCCAAACCTCACCATACTGAGGGCTGCATTAGCAGTTTGCCAAGAGCCTAAGGCCTGCAGAGAATTTGCATATTATATGTACACTATATGTTTAATCAAACAAATATGCATAAATATATTTTCTTCTGCTGCTGCTTTCCCGACAGCTACATGCTAACTATTAGGGTTTCCCTCCTTCCTTCCTTCCTTCCCTGTTTTGCATGTACAAGCTTTAAAAGCCAAAGGTACACTTTGGAGGATGGAAGAAGACAAATGCTGATGTTCTGAGCATTGCCTGAGATAAAAAACTCAGATCTTATTGCTCAGTGTCAACTTCACTTGGTGACTTTGGCAATTCAGCTGACTTGCCTGTAAGAATGTGAATGGTATTTGTTTCATGTGGCTATCTTGAGCCAAATTAACCCAACAATGTGTGTAGTTTTAAAATTACATGTACTGATTAAAATGGCAAATTGTGGTGGGTTTGTTAATCCTGGATTTTGTGTCTCATGTTGTCAAATTCATTTCTGCCTTTGATTCTCCTGCTATCCTCAATGAATTTTCTGCCATTTAAGATGCAATGTGACACTAAAATGCAGCCTTAAGTAAGAGAACATTTGAAAGGAGGAAAAGTGGAATCCAAGAGCAGTTCATCTAATCTGCCCTGGACACACACACACTCAGGGTGGATAAATCATTCTGGGGAGATGTCTGGCTTTCTCTACCATAGTTACAAAGCTAGGTTACAATACTAGATTAGACAGGTGGATTAGAAGTGTAGAAACCAATTATGACTTGGAAAGTCTCTGGGCTGGAAGCAGTTGGCATCTGACAACACACTGGTGTATCTCCTTGCAGTGATTCCTATTAGGAATCCATTTTTGGCCATTGAGAAGAGACAAGCTGCTGTGCTAGGCAGAACATCTTCAGTCCTTATTAACTTTTAGATGGCAGAAATTTGCAGATACAATCTAGACCTTTAGCTGGGAATACTGAAGAAGAGAACTGAAGTTTCAGCCAAACTAATTCTACCAGGAACCAATCGTTTTTCTTGACTAATGTTTCGCTGGAATGCCTTGGATGAGAAGAGAAAAATAGTATTTTAGACTTGTGTGCCAAAAGGCTTGTACTTGCTAAGTTCAAGCCTACTTTGAAGTGATTATCATCTCATTAAATTATTCTGCACTGTGTGAAGGAGATGTACTAAGTGTGCTATGTATAACAGCTCTCATGTGACTTTGTATGTACTACACATGGAAACAGCAATCCCTGACTACTATTCCACAAAATTTCCATCTTTTCCAGGAAAAATTCCATCTCTAACCAGTCTTTTTTACTCAAGTGAGTTTCCTTACTCTCACATTTAAAAAACCAGAAACTATCTGATTATATGCAAACATCAGCCATCTACAATGACACAATCCACAAATCAGCATCACTGCACAACATTGTGGTGCTGCTCATTTTGATGTGGCAGTGCTCTCTGAACACCTACCCACACACCTAACTGTCCTCTATGAAGAGAAAAAATATTTCATGAGCTGTGCTCCTGAGTATGTTTCCTGATCAAATTTAATCACAGCCATGACCCCGTGCTCCTGCTCCTGTCTCCCATTAGCACTCCCTCATTCCAGACTGCCAGGACATATTCTTAGTAATGATCTTCCTTGAGAGGTGAATGGTATGCAGCATCATTACTTCCTTAATAATATAATTTTTTTTTTCTGTAACGTGTCTGTGTGCATGCAAGTCTTTGCCCATTTATTTCTCTTTGACACTTTATTTGCTGTTAGCATCAGCCTTCCTTCTTCCACATAGCAAGCACTTCCCTCAGCCCTCCATTACATGATATTAATCCCCGATGGTCTGGCAATGAATGCTTAAAATATAAGTTATGAATGCTGTGTGTGTAAATGTATTCTTCTGCCTACAAGACATCAGCTTCCCCTCCTTCCTCCCAGTGTCCTGCAGTCAAGAGCATCAAACAGAACAAAAATGCAAATGTGGTTTCTGCAGTGCATTTGCATTTGCACTCTGCTCTGGTCAGCAGAGCTGGGGGCTGGCAGAGAAATCTGGCTGGGTCTGAATGAAAACTCTGAGCTGTCATCAATACCCGTGGATATTGATGAACAAGTTACTTGTGCTAGTCAAGGGCATTTTAGAGGAGTTTGTGTGGAAAAAGAAGAGCTTAGCACAATGGTTAAGATCAGAAGTGCAGTACTTAATCACCATTAAATGTATTGAGGCCTGAGGAGCTCAACAATAATAGCAGGAAGGAGGCTATAGAAAAATCCTTGTTTTTTCACCCCTCACATACAAATAGGCTTAAATGAGATAGATCTGGGACAATCCATCTACTCAAATAGTGTCATCTGTGTCAGGCACAGCACTAGCAGGGGTGTGAGAGAGGGTGAGTGAAGAGTGACCACAGCCCAGGCAGGGCTTTACCCAGCCCAGGTGTATCTGAGAAGCAGGGCAGTGTTCTGGTAAGGTCTCCTGGAAGTCCCAGAAAGGCAGGTTGAGGATCCTAGTCGCAGGTCCTTTCAGAATTCCCCCATTCAGGAGCAGGAGATGGGCCAAAGGCAGAACTGAGAAAGGGCTGCACTTTGGTGTGGCTGGTTCATCCAGGAGGCAGTGCCAGAGACATGACTGGAGCCAGGGCCCATGCAGGAGACAGAAACTGGACTGCTTGAACCTCCAGTGCAGATCAGACAAGGGCCAGGATGGAGATTAAACAGATCTCCAGAGCCCATGGGCAAAGGGTGGGGTAGGGCTCCCAGGTCAGTCTGGTCAGGAAAATAAAGATCCATAGCCACATTTATGGTACTGACACTGTTACTGCAAACTCCCTGGAACATAGAAATGCAACAGACAGACCTCAAGCAATTTGTTTTTCATCATTTTTGCTCATTTCTGGCCTTAGGACATTTCACTCGACTCTTTAGTTTTTTTACTCTGCATGATGCAGCTGATCTGGACATTTAGATTGCTCCCACCACAGTAACGCTCCAGTAGCATAATCCTGTTGTCTTCAGGTTTATTATTCTTCAGAAGACCATGATAAGGATCCCAGTGCATGTGACAATGTTCCCTTGTTCACTTCAGTGTGTGTTATATAAGCAGATTGCTTTTGGCAGCAGGTTAGCCTTCTTTCTAGTGCAAAACAAAAACCAGCTTTTTACATAAATCTGGGAAAACTTTTCCTTTCACTTACCCATATTTAGGATTTTGTGTCAGAGTCATTCTCTAGTCTAAAAATTTTGTGATGCATGTAGTTATTAAATGGTTCTCCCTCTTTTTTTGCCTCTTGCCTTAAACTGTCAACGTGCAGGAGATGAGAATAAACCCTTGACTTCAACCATTGGTATATTTATTTTAGAGCAAAGCATTTGTGTAGACAAGGAAAACCACATTCTGTCTCAATGGAACTTGTTCTTGCTTAGAAATAAGGTTAGGTCTATCAGCCTGAATAATCTCAAAGGTTTACTGAGCTGCAAAACACTGCTAGCTGAAATGCAGATGAGCTCCAAGCACACACTGTCCTGAGAGCTGTGTCCATTAGCAGTTGCCATTTTGTCATCCTAATGATAGCAAGGTGTATTGAATAATTTATCTTGCCACTTCCTTTATTTACCGGTAGAGACCAGTGCATTGCATCCTTCCCTTGTGGCCCCTGAGGACATGCTCTGTCTGTTCTGATACTGTGCTGAGGTGAAACCACATTATCCACCACTTTACCAGGCAGCTTAATTTGTTGTGGAAGGAATTCAGTTGTACAGTCAAGAAGAGAATTTCCACGTTGTTCCTGTGTGTACTGTCAGGGCACTAGAATTTGTAATTCCCCCAAAACCACAACACCAAAATATAGACTTTGTCTTTTCCTTCTCAAAGTGAAGGGGAGAATTCTATTGCAGTTCATTGGTGTATTTTTTCTAATTTTACATCTATGATGCTTTAGTTGTTCAAAGATACAGAGAAACCTGTTCTGCATAAGATTTGGGGGAAAGGTAAAATTTCATGCAGAGATATGGAAGCTGTAACTGCTTGTTTTAAAAGCCAAATATATGTTTGCAAAACTGCTTTTTCAGAAAACAAGCATAATTTCCATGAAGAACAGCTCCTCGTGGCTGAAGTCAGGAGGTCCTGACCATTGTCTTTTTGCACCAGATAAAGTTTAATTTTCTTCTAAGTTTTTCCAGAGTTCTCACTAATGAACATCTCCTGCAAAGTTCCTTGCAACACACGGCATAATTATTTATGTTTTATTTCCTTACTTCTAAAGGAAACCTGGCTTTTAATAGGATCATAAACCAATTACCAATGCATTTTATTCATTGTTGAATCATTATTCATAGATAATTTTGCAGTAACTGAGGATCAAGTTCTCGTGAATTCATCTTCTTTCTATCAACATTTAACAATTCTACAAACCAAGTAAATTTTTATAGCCTGAGGGAGAAATATTCCAAGACAAATACTCATATTTTCTTCATCCTTTAGAATAATATGTTACAGCGAAGTTGAAATGTCAGTGTCTTGTTTGTGGACAAAAATAAAAGATGCTGCATGTTTAAAGGGGGGTAAACTTGCTATTCAAAAGGCAGCTGCAATCAGAATATCTCCCTGAGTATCAAACCTGGCACATCAGCCTAATCCAAATTTTATGTCTAACTCAGTATTAGAAGCTGAGCAGCTTAGTTTGTGAAAAATTCTAAAGTTGGAAAGACAAAATATGTTCTTCTGTGTTGTTTATAAAAAAGTCAGATTTGTCATTGCTTTGTGTGTTTGGCAGTGTTTTTCACATATGAAAACAAATTAAGCAGCAGTAGTTTGTAATACTTGTAAGAATAACAAAAAGGTGCAACACAATAGACAGTCAAATCCCAAATGCATATTGAAGAAACCTGGTGATATATCTCTGTCATCCTTCAGGAATGTTAGATGTTAGGAGGTTTATTGCTTGAAATAGTCATCAGTTTCTGTCATTAGGCCCACTGGATCTTTCTTTTTCTCACTTTTCTAAGCTGTCTCCCCATCTCTCACCCCTCTCACCCTACCACACACAGAACTCCTGTAAGACCTTTTAGCCTTGCCCATGGCCAGCCCTGGAGCTCAGTTGGAGCTCGGCCAGGTTTATAAAACTTGTCCTACTGGCCCTTCTGGTCACTTTTGGGACCACTCAGTTTCAGTCGATGTGACTGGGAGAAAACTGCTTAACCCTGAGTGTTGGGGATTTTCTCCCCTTCAAATGCCCAGATCCCCCAACATTCCCAGATGGTGCCAGGGAACAATGCATTGTATCCAGAGAGGAGATAAAGCCAGCAATACTAAAATGCTGTATCCAGATGAAGAGCCACAGTTCTAAGGATTAAATGCAAACTGGGCAATGGTCTGTTTTCCTTGGAGGCAAACATCAAGGATATCAAGAACCTGTGTTGCTGGAAGATGGAGTCCCAGTAAATAACAAACACATTGTTCTGCTCCTGCCCCAGCAGAGCTCAGTAAATTCACTTATCACAAGGCAGGAGTAGTCAGTGCAAAACCCAAAGAATCCACACGATAAAATCTCAGGGGACAGGAATTTTAAAGGAATCCAAAACAACAACAACAAAAACTTTTGCTAAGTTTTAAATATCAATGGTTCTTAGGGTAGATACTTGAAGTGCACTCAATTACAGCACATCCGTGAATTGGCAGTGGAAAAATCCAACTCCAGCAGCAGAGATGAGTTGCAGCTGCAGCTGATAGTGAGGGATGCGAATACACAGAGCACTTACATGATGAAGGCAAGACCAGCAATCAGTCGTGTGCTTCAAAGCAATAAAGCACAATCAGTGTGACAACAGGGCCCCACTGTTGGCTCTGGCTTTGTGTTGAAAGGACTCGCACAGGGGAAGGGCCCTGTAGCAGAGAGCCTTGCCCCCAAGCCATTCATTCCTTCTGAGTTCTTCTCTGTGTTCCTTTCTTTCTTTTACTTATTTTTCCCTTTCATGTTGTAGCTGAGATTTCCTCATTATGGGGGCAGTTCTTCAGTGTGTTTAAGATGCTCCAAGTTGCCTTTCCTCGTTTATATTTTGTTTTGCCCTCACGCTAGTAGTTCAGGTCACAGAAATGTCTCTCTGCAGGGGTGGCTGGCAGCCAATAAAGCAGATGCAGCTCTCCAACCTGCAATGGCATTGTGCTCCTTGGGCACACTGTGCAGTGGCCACATGAGCATGCAGTGAAGCAGAAGGCAAGAGTACACTTTGCCTAGGTCTTGGTATGCATGTGTTGAATGATGCAAAGATCACTGTTCTATTAAGAAGAAAATGTTCTCTTTTTTCCTTCCCCAGTCAGCAGTTTTTGTGCCAAAACGCTCTCTTCACCAGCCCTGACATTCCCCCATTGTGGACAACTTGATATTCTTAGGGAGCCCTAGCTCTTTTCAGCTCATCTCTCTTTTCAGAAGAGTACAATTCTGTCCCTCATAAATGATACTTTTAATTTCTAAAGCCTTTGAAATGTGTCTTCTCTTTTTCTGAAAGACCCATTGTTTAGAAGTTCCTTAGAAGCACACTTTTTAATAAGTCTCCTGTCCCAAGCAACCACAACTACCTGAGTGGTACCAACCTTAAAGCTGACAGGCTTATATTATTCCTGATTTTGTTTTTGCAGCACACAGAGGCATCCCAAACATTTACGGAAAAATAATTCCTTGCTAGCTCCTAAACTGAGCATCTCACTGAGCAATTTAAACATGGGTAGCAATACAAAGAAAGACTTGACTCAGAAAGAAAGAGCACTTAACCAGGAAATGGTTGCAAGAAGATGGTGAAATAATGGTCCTTAATATATGGCCTGTGCAGTTACCTAAATTATAGTTCTGCTCTCACTGAAATCAATGGCAAAACTCTACGGTCTTTAATTACAGCAGGGTGCAATGTGGGAAAAAAGAAGACAGGCATTACTCATAGAATTGTAGAATATCCTGAGGTGGAAGGCACCCACAAGGGTCTTTGAGTCCAACTGCTGCCCAGTACAGCCCCATCCCCAAGAGTCCCACCCTGTGCTGAGAGCATTGTCCAAACACTCCTGGAGCTCTGTCAGGCTGGGGCTGTGACCACTGCCCTGGGGAGCCTGTTCAGTGCCAGCCACCGTCTGGTGGTTAGACATACACCCAACTAGCTGGTATTCTCCTAAGTGGTTCTTGTCCTGAGTGGATATTGCCCCAATATCCAACCAAAGCCTCCCCTGAAAGCTCCAGCTGTTTCCTCAAGTCCTGTCACTGTCACAGAGAGCAGAGATTGGAGCTGCCCCGTGTGAGGATGTTGGAGACCACAGTGAGATCTGGCCTCAGCCTCCTCCAGGCTTGGCCACTCTTACATCTTCCCCTGCAGACCCTTCACCATCTGCTATTCCAATCTGATGAACTTTTCCATCTGATTTAGATTCAGTGCTCTTGCAGTGGCACTGCTGGCTACCCTGAATGCAAAGTAAGTGAGAATTAGCTATTACTGTTACAGCAAGAACCTGACAATGTTTGCCTGCACTGTCTGGACATGACAAAGAGTGATTCAGTTCCTCTTTGCATTTCAGCGACCCCAAAGGAGTCTAGCAGCATTCATGCATTTGCCAAGAAAAAATGTCCTTTAATAAGCAGGTAAAGAAAAGTGAGGTACAGCCAGCTGCAGAGGTACCCTCTGTTGTCTAGTGCCCCACAAGCTCTGAAGGAGGATGCTGAGGCAGTTTGCTCTGTTTGATGCATTGTGGTAATCAGGCAGCTATTTGCAGACCTTCAGGGATCTGGCTCCATATGAAAAGGAAAGTAAAAGCCATATAAATCCATGTGAGGAGATGGTTTCACTGGAACGTGTATGTTGTGATTCAGAAATACTGGAAGCCATGCAGGCCTAGAGGGAAGGATGGATCAAAAATTGCAATGTCCATACCATATATAGATATAGATAGATATAGGTATAGATATAGATAGATATAGATATAGATAGATAGATAGGTATAGATATAGATATAGATAGATATAGATATATCTAGTATATCCCAAAACTCATCCAACTGCCCACGAAGATCTGTCCCACATAAAAGCAACAGATGAATGACAGTCTGTCCTTAAAATGGTACAAAAATTGTACAAAATGGAAAGCAAAGTTAAATCTCATTAAATCCTTAGATTAAGAGCAGCATCTGGGAGGATATTCAAGGAGATCTCTGTGTGTCCCATGTTATACCCTGGTTTCTGGACATCTGCTCTTTGTCACTGCATATGTAGGCATTTGTTATGACCTGGTACACCCATCCTCAGTTTCTCCTTTGAATTTGTATCATATCTGTTTATTCATGACTACAAATTAGTCATTTCAGTTATAATTATTTCAATCATCCTGCTCTGTGAGCGATTACAAGGACCAGACTTCATAAATTCTTATTTATTGGCTGAAAATACAAGGACTTTGTTACATTCATATTGAACAAAAGCATTGCTTTGAGCATAAAAAAAAAGGGGTGGGGGGAACTATTTTCACGTGGAAAATAGTTTTAACTTTAATCCATATATTAATATTTCCTCCATTTTTGTCTTGCAAACTGTATCTAATTAATTTTTTCTCTTGAAATTATTTTTTTAGACTGTCAGGGAAAACTTGAATTTCTTTTCTTCAGCTACACTGGATTATGCTAAGCAAAATCATGAAATCCTCAAAGTGAATAACATATGCCAATGGCATCTTGCATACATTATTTGCACAACTGGGAAGCTTACATCAGTTTCCTTCCAATGTGCACCTGAGCCTGCTTTGTAGGGATTGAAGAAAATTGAAATTCCTCAGGAATGTTTGGTATGCCATAGATCAGTTAGAGGTCATCATGTTATTTAGTGTTTTATGGTGAATAAATCAGATGCTCACTTCCAAATCCTCCTTTATATGAGCTATAATACATCGAGTTCTTTATGGAAAAGGAATTTTTATGAACTGAAACTGAACCACATTATCCTGTAAAGTAATGGGGCAGCGACACATATAATGAATAGGACATCACTCACTTTTTTGTATTCTCTGCATCACAATGAGAGCACAAAAAAGCTGAATCAAGTAGGTGCTTCTCCCTGTGTACAAACACAAGACTTGAGGCAGTGAGGTGGGAGTTTTCACACCTAGTTCAAACATCTACATTAAGCTGATTGTTCAGGTTCTCCATAAAAGGGGAGAGTAAAAGGAGAGTTCTAAATAAAACCCAGCCCAGCAATAAAGCAAAATACCACCAAAAATATACACAGGACTAAGAGAGGCAGATAAAACAGCTATTTATTGGCCCTCAGAGGAGTTTCCTGTGGATGAGTATTGAGATGGTGAGGTCTTAGTCTTCAGAGCCCATGGACAAGATCTTATAATCTATCCCTTGATTTACAACTGAAGCTTTTCTGTTACATCATTACTGCTTTTGATTGGTACAACTGTAAAATTCTTCCATGAGTATAATACTTTCCAAAACAGCTACAAGTGAGTCACATAAGTCGAGGAGTCACATTGTACAGCTTCATTCGTCACAGACCTCAGCTACTACAGGCATTCATCCACAACCATTAGCTAAATACAGAGCAGCATGTGGATTATGAAAAGTTTCTGTACAATTACTTAGTTGTTTCTTAGAACTTGTCTCATTATTTTCCAGATGAAATAGGTTTAAGACAGGTCAGAAGAATTATCTTAATTTTCATAATAGCTAATTATAACTTTATAGTGTTTATTTATTTTCCTTTTCCTTTATGGTAAGACAAAAAATTATAAATGGAGAGATTTAATTCTTATGAGAAATATTCTGTAGGGCCAGAGATTCTTGGATGACTGAGATTTAAAACACTTTTTTGACTGATTTTAAATAAATTTTGGTATGTGTTGTAAGAAGGCTATAAATTATTTGATTAATTTTGATATGCCCATTCCAGCCTCTCATCCTTGAAGAGAATGAACATACAATTACCTTCATTTGCAATATAACAGTTGATTGTTGCTTCAAATACGGATTTTGTTACCATTTTTTCCCCTCATTGTGCAGCTCTGAAGTGGCAGGAAGTTCACTGTGTAAATGGGTCTGATGAAAAACTTAATTTTCCAGCTTGGTCAGAAAAAGTTCCAACCCTGCTCCCTCCTTATTCAAAGAATTAAGAACTATGAGGTTATCTTTTTCATAGTTTAGTATAAAAGCAGATCAGGCTCCAGACTAAGGGGATGATTCACTTATCTTAGAATCCAGGTGTCTGAAATTTAGGTGTCTGTACTGGTTTGGGACAAATTTGGAAGGGGACTTCCAAAGGGATGTTCCCTAAAGGGTAAAATTCAGTGGCCCTTCCCCCCGATCTCTTGGTAAATAAACCTGTTTATTTAACAAGCAAAGCATTCACAAACATGAGAAAATGAGTAATATTAAAAAGTGGAACCTCTGGCTGTTCTGAAGAGATGGCAGATGCAGAGAGAGTCCTTTCTTAGTTCAGAGTCCTTTTCATGGGTGTCTCCTGGGCTTTCTCTCAGTCTCTCCAGGGCTCGGGTCCAGTGTCCCAGATGAGAGTCCTGGTGTTCCCAGACCAAACAATAGCTGAACAGTTCCAAAAAAAACCTTCTGGCCTCAGCTAACGAGAGAAAAACCAGTGAAAAAAGCAAGGGAAAACTCCTGGTCTCTCTGCAGAGCAGAGAACTCCGAGAGCACTGCTTACCTCTATGTTTCAAATACAACCACAAAAAAAATTCCACTCCTTTTTCTTCTCCCTCCCTTAGCTCCAAGATCTAGTTTTAAAGGTGCAGAACTTATTTGTGGGCTAAACAGATGAATGGGGACACAATTCAGCATCATAAAGCCAGCCCAGGACAGGTGTCTCATCTAAAGGAGCTGTCTGGGTATCCTGCCAAGGGACTGGAAACAATAAACAGCTGCAGGAGGTAATGCACCTTACCTGGGCTGGAGAACATCCCAGGCTGGGGCTATTTCTCACTCCACTCACTCGAGGTGCCAAGGCACCCTGATGCCTTAAGTTTTAGCTTTCATATTTTTCAGATTCTCTACTACCACAGTGTGTGACTCTGAACTTCATATAAAGTGTTACAAGTTCTCCTCACAGTTCAATCACACAAAACAATCCTTTTCCAGCCCAGAACCAAGGACACCATTGCAGCTTCAGCCCCAAAGAGTGCAAACAGCAGCAAATTGAGGAGAGAATCTGGGAGGATGGGACTGCAGAACCTGGAGCTGGAATTGGACAATGAACCCCAAGATGGAAATGGACCAAAACTTATAAAAGTGTGAAAACTCGTGATCCGGGGTCCATCTTGCGTGGAATCATGGCCAGACTCTTGTACTGCCCAAGGTGTAGCCTTTGAAGGTCTTTTAATAAATACCTACTTTATTCCTTTAACTCTGTCTAGCCTCTGTTCTAGGTTGCCTCTCCAGGCATCACCCAGTTAGACTTTGTATTTAGCTGGTCTTCAGAGAAAGTTACATGATATTAGAAAACTGTAAATCTTTCGCTTTCAAGCATTTAGCAGGTAATAGTGAAGGAAGCACATTTGGGGGGGAGGGGAAAGTGGCTGCTGTAAGATTTATCACTTAGTTTTTCAACTTTACTACTATGTCAATGCTGAGGTTTGAAGCAAACAAGAAAAAGATGTTTTATTGATCAAATATTACCTTCACTATAGGTCCTAACTAGAGGCACTGCTAAAAATACATTATAAGTAAATGGTCTGTTTTGGTCTTCTTTTATTGCCCAAATTTAAAATAAAATATTAATGTTATTTTGGCTTCAAATATCATTATATTTGAATATAAATATAAATATCATTGTGAAAAGAAAGCCGTGTACAAGACCTTTAAATAGAAGTTTTTAGATTTGAAGAGTCTTATTTTTCCATAGTTGTGTTTTTCTGCTTTTAAAAATCCATTTATTAATAATATCTGCTCTTCTTTTCCATCCTATGGGAGATAGCAGAAAATAATCACATTTTTTCAGACTGTTAGAGAAAATAGAAGCATGAAAGGGTTAAAAAGTTATTTCAGAGAACCAGTGAATACAATAGAAGTTCATTGCTATGTTTTCTTAAAAAATATTTTAGTGATTTGTGTTATTATTAGTGATGCACCTGTTTTGCTTGTAGCTGTTTCTGAACTGATATTTTTGAAGTAATTTCCTTGTTCCCAAATCAATCCAAAACATGAGCATAAAGAATCTCAATCAATGAATAGAAATATTATAAAATCAAATTAATAATAAAAAACTTTAATAAATTCAAATTCATAGCAAATATATTTTTTTCTGAACTGGTTACTAGTATTCCTTGTTAGTGGATATTTGGATATTCCTTGGGTTCTTATTTGATATTATTGATGCTGTGGCTCAGCAACAGAGGCCTTATTTACAGGTCTTGGTGTCATTTAATCTCTTCAGTCCAGTTATAGTTAAAAGACTCCAGGATATAAGCATAGATAGAGCTTCCAGCATTAGAAACACCTGTACAAAACTGGTGGGAAGCATTGCTCTTCAGACAGTATTCATGGCTTTCCCAAGAAATTTGGTGAGATAAATTACAAGGAAGAAACTAAAGAGCAGCTGGCTTTGCAACAGAGAACATATTTGAACCTGATTTGCCAATAGCATAAAAGGCTTCTAAAAAGTACAATTTTATTGCAGGAAAAACAAAAAAGTAAATATTACTGCAGATAGAAGACATCAGCTGTGCAAAAGTCCTTGAAAAAGCTAAAAAAAAATTGGGGTTTTGCCTAAACAGAGGCTTATAAACTCATGGGCTGAAGAGCAGGGGAAGAAAGGACTGAAAAATAATGTCACAGCTCACCTGTGAAATGTGTGGAGCTAATTTGACATAACCTGCAGGCTTTGATAATGAAGTCACATCTCAGATGACATGGTGTGTCACAGTATTTGTGCTCTGGATCAGTGTGGGAATCTCTAATAGCCACTGTACCCAAAATTCCTGTGCCCTCCTCCTTTGAGGACCAGGAGTTAAATGGACAAAATTATTTCCTTCCACTAATTGAGCCCTCCTTGTGAATGTCACTGGCCCTTAGCTGGCTGCAAAGTACACACCAATCCCCTCTGACAGTGATTTTTGGTTTATTTTCTTGGTCACCTCTATCTGTGACATGAGAATTCACCACTCAACAAGGTCACCTCTCCAGCAGCTTGCAGTGCTTAACCCCAAACTCCAGCTGCTTGAGCAGCCTGAATTTTGCTGTAGGTTAACTCTTCTGGAGTAGATTTGCTAGAGGATTACATAGAGTTGACAGAAAGTATGGTAAAGAAGAAAAGAGTGGTAATTTTCCCAGTAAAACAGGAAAGAGAACATTTTTAGGATCTGACTGTAATGGGGTTTGCACTGTTGTGAGGGTCCCTGCCAAAATCAGTTAAAGGCAAATCAGGTCTCCATCAAATTCCTTGATTTGAACTGGTGATCATTGCTAATGAAAAACAGGAATCCATTTTCAGGGAGGACCCTAAAAATATCAAAGCTATTTAGTAAATTATTTTATAGTCAAAATATGACCTACTTGTGAAGAAAATGAACTTTATCCCAGACAAAACCAGCACACCCCATTTGACAAACTGTTCCTCCTAACCATGTATTTATATAATAACCATGTAACCATAATGCAGGCCCTTGGTTTAATATTCTGTGTTGGGTTTAAGGTTTTGGTTTAGAGGGTTGTCCTGCTATAACAAACCTCATCTATCTTTATGCAACCTGGAAAATTCTGGTCTTCCAGCCCATCTGAGAGGAAACAGAGCTATGCATTGAAAATAGCATTGGCAGATTGATGGAGGCACATACAGAGTATTTCATGAGCAGCCTCAGGGAGCACAACTTGGTGTAACTTCTGTTTTATTGGGGCCTGGAGGAAGTGCAAATTGCAGCAACTTAGGTTCCTCTGATGTTACCCACTGTGTCTAGATATAGTTCCAGCCCTTTAATATGGTGCTGCCTGTTTCATGCAGAGTTGTGAGTGCTAATTGTGTGACACAGACATCCAAAGGCAACACTGAGCAAACATCTGTGTGCTCTGCCAGGCTGCTTCCCTGCATTCCCAGGTAGGCAGCTCCCAACCTCAGCAGCTGGAATGTGGGAACGTATCTGACTCAAGAGTGTCTGAAAGGGAGCTCAGCAAACCTCAGGTCACTGTGGTTTATAGAAATTAGAGTCCTGAGATACAGTTTCATGGGTAGATTTGTCTTTCTGACAGTGTTTCCAGCAGGAGAAGGGGATGTCTCCCATTCCCCTGATCTCCCTTAGTTCTGCTTTTCAGATGTATGACTTCCTGCTGACCTCCCAATGCTATCTCCTGCCTTGCTCTTGTTCTTGATGAGGCACCACATTTCATTGGCTTCTTTGACTGCCTGGTTTAAAAAAAATCAGTTCAATGCTTGGCATCATGTATACATGGTTTATGTTGTTTTGCTATAGGTGCATTATTCACAACTACATAAAGCACTTGGGCCACTTTTTTTTTCTCATGATTCACTCAGTTTCATGAGGTCTTTTTGTTGCTCCTAACCTTCATTCTGACTTCTGGTTACCAGAACAAAATTACAAACATCTGGATGTAAATATTTATTTTTCTGTTCATTGTTTTTAAGTAGAGTTTGTTTGGCTGAACAAAATCAGCTTCAGCATTGTTTCCTAGGGGACACCTTGTGTGCTTTTTGGCTTTTCCCTGTTCCTAGCTTAAATATTTTTCTATGGCTTTCAGTGGGTACATTTGGATAGAACAAGTACAGGTATCTTTTGAATACAAGTTCTTCAAATCTCAGAAATTTCCCCAGTTCATAGTAAATGTAGGTCTCTCTTCACTACACCACTATCTCATCACTGCTTTGAGACTCTGGATCTCTGTCTGCCTTTGAAGCTTTGTGTTTGACAGCATTCTGGAGAATAAGAGTGTGGAGGTTGTAACTCATCCCCAGGTCTGATTCCACCTTTCCCATCCAACACAAAGTAGTAACTCTGCAGCCTTTCACATGCCACAAATGAAGTGTCCTTGCACGTAAAAATTAGATCTTCCATACTTACTGCCTGCTGCTTCCTATCCATGGGAGTCCAGAGAGTACTCTGACATCAGGCTGTGTCTTCTCAGATATTGCACTCCCACTTTCAGCTGAGTGCCCTCATTCCCTGAGCCTTCATGGGCTGAGTGTTTTCAGGTTTTACCTGAAAGGTCATAGCTGTAGGACAAATCTTACAACAGGATGCCTTTTCCTTCAGTTTTGCAGATAATGTTTCAGCTGTTTGTTGGCTGTGATGTGCTGCTAATATTTAATAAGTGGTATCTTAGAAGATCAGCTCATCCTTCTCTGGCAGATTGCATAGATTTCAGACTTTTGTCTGTCTCTATTTTAGGAAGTGTACAGCTTGTTTTGGGAGCTATCCCAAAATAGTGTTTGCTCATATGTATATGTTTACCTGTCTGCCTAGTGTTTTCCATCTCCTTGCAGGCTTGTTGTTCAGTAGCCTTGGTACTTAAAATAATGCAGGTAAAGCTGATGTTTGGGGGATTAACTAATTCTTTACATAATTGCCTTCATAGATACAAGGTTAAAAATTTTCAGTGCTAAGCAACAAGAATTACAATTAGCTCTGTCAGTCAAGGCCCTGTTGCATGAACTTCTCTAACATCCAGTGTATTAGTACTTTTTGTGTTATTTCCCTGAATAGTTCTAGTGAAAGATAATATAGCCTTGCAGATTTATGAATTGAGTAAATCAAACCTACATGAAGAAATAGACTTTCTCTTCAGTGTATCAGTATAAACTCTGTTGCCTATGCATTGGTTCAGTATTACCCATGGTTTTGGTGTGTGAGGTGCTGGGTACACAGAAGGTGCAGAGATGATCATTTAGTGTGCAATTTGAATAGGAAGTCCAGATTCTGATAGTCTGACCCCATGACTCATTTGCATGATGCACTCTTAACCCCTTTTAGTGAGAAATAGGCTTCTGCAGGATGTAATTAACCTTCCTGTTCACATCCAGACTGGGTTTGCATTACATAAATAAAGCACAGATGGGAAGAACACCCTAAATTACCATCAGGATCAGCTATTTCTTTGATTATACTGATTATATGTGGTATGTAGTTGATTCATGAACATTATTGTACATTAATGTGCGTTCATGTCCATAATTTTCATTTGGACTATTGAATATTTTTTTTTTTTTATTGCAAATGGTACAGTACAATCAAATCCACCACAGAATGTTGTCCTAGAGTTGAAAATTTAAGCTCCTGCTCAGTGCTATAACACACAATTTGGATGTGTTGTAATGTAAAAGAAAAGCAGTTTCCATAGGCAGCAAGTTGGGATGTGAAGGAATTTGTGCTCCTTATCCAGAAAAAGTTAGAGGAAGAGTAAATAACTTTGTTGTTCTAGCTCCTATTGCAGTCAAACAGAGTTAAGTCACCAGATCCTTAGAATCCCTTGATTCCATCTCCTTTAATTCCAATGGGAGCATAAACAAGTAATTCACGTATAGATATTTACATGAAAATCTCATTTGAGATGGTTTAATCTTTAAAGGATATCACACATCATACTGAGATTTAAGTTCCTCATTCCAAATTCACAGGAAATGTGCATCCCTGTTAACTAGCTAATCAACACTTCTAAATATCAGGGTGTTTTGCTAATGTTCTGGAACACAGTTTTTTATGAATTAATTTAATTCCACATCCATCCTTTTGTGAAGGGCTCCTGTGCATATGCAAATATCTATAGGCAAGTAGATGAACATGAAATCACTTGAATATTTAATTGCTGTGTCTGAATGTTCAGTCCATGGTCTGTATCAATAGATACACAGTGCTACTCATTTACTCTGTGACCATTCACTGTTCAGGGCAGCTACTACTGATAAAGCTGATTGTCACCAGAAAAATTTTGGAATAATTTGTGAGTAAATTTCTACCTCTCTGAAGTCTGAGTTGGCATGTGGTTTTTTTTTTNTTTTCTTTTTTTTAGCAGGACAAAATAACTTTCAAACCACTAGTGGCAAGAAAATCTCTCAATGCAAAAATACCTCCTGTTGTGGTGGGTGGGTTTTCTATGTATGCACAATATGCCTTCATATGCAACAGCTTCAATTCTAGATTAAGAGAATGAAAATGCTGAAAAGAAACAAAGTTAAATGCTCAGACAGACTACACCTAAATTTCAAGAAAATGGCAGTGGCAATGGTCCTTAAGAATAAAACTAATCAAACAATTATACTTAATGGAGGTCTTAATTGACTCTGTGCATCTTCTAAAATTGCAAACCTTATCTCTTATATGGTATTCCTTTCAGGTAAGTAGGTTAGCAATTTAAATACATGTATCTAAGTTTTTGTAGTGGGTGGCTTAGGAACGGTATTTGCATGGCATTTACTCTGTATTTTCTTAAATTCATGTTTTAAGAGATAGATTGCTTTCATTTCTCTTGGAAAAAAAGACAGAAAAGCAACAAAATTACCATCCTGAGTTGAAACAAATCACAGTTAATACTGTGTGGATGAATTCAGATTTTGCTAATCCAATGAAAGTTGTCTATAATGGAGATTCAAAACAAAGAAAATCCAGTTTTCTTCTTAGTAAGTCTCCTCTTGCCCCAAATATTTGAGCCCTTTATGCAAGGTTAAAATTTTAAGAATATGGAATCTTTCTTTTCTAGTAGAAAATGTGTGGAATCTAGTGGAAGAAGTATCAAAATAAAAGTCTAGTAATTCCCATTCTGTCACTACCAGTTGTCAATCCAAGACAGTTCAACATTTGAGATATGGATAGTATCAAATCCTGTTCTCTGAGTTGTTTGTTTTGTTTTGTTTTGTTTTTTCCTTAGTCAAAGCTTTAAAATATAAATAAACACAAACTATTTCAATCTTGACATTGACTTTTGCTGTGAACACAGCACATCCACCTTCCTGACTCAGCCTTTGGGATCCAAAGAGAGTACAGCAAAGAACTTTTCTTCTCTGAAGGAAGAAAATACGAAAATTCCAATATTTTGTGATTGTTCATTGTCGTGAGAAATACCTTTAACATGAATAGAAATACATTGTCAGACTGGGGCTATGGCATAGCCTCTGCTAAGCAGGCAGAATGTTTTTGTCTTGGAAGAGGACTACAACACATATAGGTTCAACAACTATTTCAGAAAAGCCTGTTTCTCTTGCAAGAACAAATTTGGGTCTTGAGGACCAATAGGATGGCACAGGAGCATGTAAACATAGGTGAATGTACAAAAAGTCTGACACTTTCTACGTGGCTGTGATTAGAAATGGTGAATATTGGTCTAGAGACTGCAGATCTCATTGGAAAAAAAATATTCCACTTCTACAGATATTTGTGGAAGTGAGAGAAAATGTGTTAGAAAGTCTTGAGTTTAAACTGGTCTTACTGATTGCTTTTCCACTCAGTCTGGAAGCTCATCGTGGTTTGGGTGCAGTCTGTGGACCAAGGCACATCTAGAATCACTGAATCATTTAGGTTGGAAAAGCCCTCTGAGGTCCCTGAGTCCAACCATTCCACCAGCACTGCCAAGGCCACCACTAAACCATGTCCCCAAACACATCTACACATTTATATATATTTTTTTTAGCAATTCCAGGGATGGTGATTCTGCCTGCCCTGGGCAGCCTGTTCCAGTGCCTGATCACCCTTTCTGTACAGAAATTTTCCCTGTTATCCAGTCCAAACCTCCCCTGGAACAACTTGAGGTAATTTTCTCTTGTTTTATCACTTCTTACCTGGGAGAAGAGACCAAACCCCACCTGGTTACAGCCTCCTTTCAGGTGTCTCTATGTAGATGTTCACATATGAGTTGGACATCCCCTTGCAGTCAAACAGATTTAAGCCACCAGATCCTTAGAATCTCTTGAATCCATATACTTTGACTCCAGTGGGAGCATGGGCAAGTATTTCATAAATTGATATTTACATGAAAGTACTCATGAGAGTTTCATTTTACATGAAAATCTTATTTGAGATTATTTAATCTTTAAAGGCTATCACACACCATGCTGAGATTTAAATTCCAAATTCACAGAAAACATGCATCCCTGTTAACTGGCTAATCAACACTTCTTAATACCAGGGTATTTTGCTAATGTTCTGGAACACAATTTTTAATGAATTAATTAAATTCCACATCCATCATTTTGTAAGGGGCTGTTCTCTGTCATTTTGAAGCCATTCCTCCTTGTCCTGTTACTACATGTTCTTTAAAAATCCCCCCTCCATCTTCCTGGTAGTCTTTCTTCAGGCACTGGAAGGCCATAATTAGATCTCCTGAAAGCCTTCTCTTCTTTAGGCTGAAAAATCCCAATTCCCTGTGTCTTTCTGAAGGGAAAAGTACATGACAACACATCCAGGTTCCACAACTTCATTCCACACAAATGTGAGCACATAGAGAAGGCACATGGAAATTTTTATATGGAGGCTAAACAGCCCCTATATCAGAAGCTTACTAAAAATAGACATACTGGAGTTGTTCTTAGCCCAGGCTAATGGAGAAAAATTTATTTAGAAAGATTTCTCTTAAATGTAAGTTAAGTACTTAACCTTAAGTGTGCTAGATGTTGCATTGATGTTTAAAAGATTGGCATTTTCTGTCTGTCAGTCAAAAAGCAGAGGAGAAGGTGGAGAATCTTCTGCAGGCATCTGCAGAGCTCCAGGGGCTGAGTGGTTGGGAAGCTGCCTGGCAGGAAAGGACCTGGTGGTGCTGGTGACAGTGGCTGAACGTGAGCCAGCTGTGCCCAGGTGGCCAAAAAGGCCAATGTCACCTGGCCAGTGTCAGCTATGGTGTGGCAGCAGGACCAGGGCAGGGATTGTCCCTCTGTGCTGGGCACTGCTGAGGCCACACCTCGAGGGCTGTGTCCAGTTCTGGTTCACTCAGGACAAGAGAGATGTGGAGGGGCTGGAGCTGTCCAGGGAAGGGAATGGAGCTGGGGAAGGCTCTGGAGCTCCAGGAGCAGCTGAGGGAGCTGGGAAAGGGGCTCAGCCTGGAGAAAAGGAATCTCAGTGAGGATCTTCTGGCTCTGCACAACTCCCTGACAGGAACATCCAGGAAAGCAGCTGAGAGTGGGTTGAGTGTCCAGCTCAGTTCCTTTCTCTGGACATGCTCCAGCACCTCAATGTCTCTCATGAACCTCAGGCTGTAAGATCAGGCAGGTCCCTGCGCTACTGGTGTCCCTGTGGCTTACTGACACTTCAGAGTTTACTAGTTCTCCAAGTATCCCAGCTGTCTACTAACACTGCAACATTTATCTTCTTACCTTCTCATCTACTCAAAAAAACCTGAGCGTCTATAGAGCTAAACTGTCAAAAATATTTCTGGCTTTGGCCACTGAGCATTCTTCCAGATGGAAGAGTATGGCTGCTAGAAAAGGAAAAAGATGACTTTGTACAGACAGCTCCCTTGGATTTGGAGTCAGGAGGGTTCACTAGCACAGACATGAATCCTGGATAACCACAACTGTTGAATAATTCTGAATAACTAAAGAGCAGTTCTAAGGATGGTTAATTTCCTGTTACAAATGTAGTCATTATGCATCACTGATCAAACAGAGCAGAATAGGAAAAATTGTTTACCACCTTGAAGCTAAATAATCCAAGCCATGATTCTTGCTTTAATATGTATTTAATCCTTCTGTTGTGCAATATATCATGTATCTTCTAATGGCTTTCATCTCCTCTCACACCATTTTAAAGCTGTTAATTAATCTGCCTATATAATCGGCATTCACACAAATTCCAGGCTTTAGTATCCACATCCATGCAGTTCATGGGGTTTTATGTTTCAGAGACATATTTGGGCATTTTCCAGTTTCTGTGTCCTTTCCTACTGAATGCCACATGTATCTTTTCTGTCCAGCACTCGGTAAATATTACAAAGACCTTCACAAGTTCTTTGATGTGTTACAAATATCCAGCTTGTTAGTCTAAAGTACAGCTCCTTCTCACTTACTGTGTTAAGCTCATTATTTCAGGCACACAGCTATGACAATTAAACTTGTCATCTGTTCAGCTTCCATGGTTCTCATTTCTCCTGTGTGCCTTTCCTTTCCTCTGTGCTCCCACCTACTTAAAGAAATTGGAGTAATTATTTTTGTTTGGCTTTTGAGCCATGCTTTGCTGACCAGAGTTTTCTTTCTCTTTGAGCTCTATAAAATTTTGTCAAAAAAACCCCACAAAATAACCAAGAATGATGGTTTATAATTATAACATTTGAGAGTAAACAGAATAAATCAACATTCAGTTCTTAATTGTTCTCTCTGCATTAAAACTGCCCACTGTCATTTATACTTCCCTAAAGATTTCAGTTCTAGTGCTGTTTTACATTTCTTCTGGATCATGGACCAAGGAACTGCACATCCCAATTATGCAAAGAGTTATATGTTCAAATTTTCTTGTGTCAGCAGCTCTGCAGTTGGCTTATTTTACAGCACTGGGTTGTAAGACAGACAAGCAAATGACAAGGGAGCAATGTACAAGAGACTCATATTCAGTTTAGTCCTCAAGCGTGAGATTATCCTACAGACATTGCTGAAGAGAAATCGTTGTGTAATGAATGTCTCTGGATCCACTCACATATAATGTTACTACATAATCTTTCTAATAAGTACATGAGGGTCCCTTTTAAAATATTTACATTTTTAAAATCAAATATGTCTGCTGTGGGACTTGTTTGAAAACTCATTGCTTCGGTGACTGGAGAGGTTTTTGTTTCAAAGTGAGTGCAGTCATGGTCAGTTTATTAATTTCAATGCCAACACTACTGTTTAACTTCTTTCCATTTCTAAAAATAATTTCTGGTTAAAAAAAAACCTGGTCTTGTAAACCAGGTTTTACAGAAAAGCTGTGTTTTACAAAAGTAAAGAAAGCAAATTCTGCTTATATATCATGAGTATTGAGCAGCTCCTGTAGACACTTGTCTCAGTGCAATAATCAAAATAGGAGCTACTAATAAACTAGCTGAGAACCACAGAAAGTTTTGTGTGAGGATGATAGGAAGATAATCACAACCAGAGTACAGGCCCAGTGATCAGGATTGTTGTGATGATACAGAGGGAAAACACAAATACAGGAGAGGAAGGGTAATATCTTAGTTTTTTTAGCAAATACGAAAAGTCAGTGTCAAGGAAAAAAAAGATGGAAGTCACGGCCAAAATCCTTCAAACACTAAAAATAAGAGAGAGAAGTAGAGGATCTACTGACAGCAAAGGGAACTAGAGCAAATATCATAGTGCATGCAGCAGTGTTAAAAAGAGCGAAAAGAAGACTACATATTATCAAAATAAGAAAAACTTTATAGTATTATTCCCATAAAATTTTTCATATCTGTATATAGGGGATTAAGAAATGGCTTCTCTGAACCTTTACAGGGAGAAGACTATGAAAGCCTATGCAAGGCAGTGCAGAATCAAAGCAAACCCCCTCCAAAAGCTCTGAAATAAAACAGTGGCAAAGTAAATATATTCAATAGCAAATCCAGGTGTGTGGCTCTCTGCAACCTGCACTTTGCACAACACAGTACATTAGTTCCCAACCAGCACAAGACCAGAACTAATACAAAATAAATGCAGCAGCATCCATTTTTCCCCCTACCATTGAGCCAAGCACTAAAAATTCAGAGCAGCCCCGAGTGATAAACATCTCTCCCTCTATAAATGACTGGCCCGTTGCTAATGGCAACAACTCTGTTCCTAAAGTTAGCTGAGCTCTTACAGTGGCAAATTCGATGTCCTCACGTAACTTGCAGGATTCAGCCCATCAGTTTTGCCAACTCCTGCAGCCATACAACTGCATTTAAGCATAAACTGTTCCTTTCTCTTTGCACGATATTTATCAAAGAAAAATGCATTTAAAGTTAGAGCCAGAGTTATAGGATCCTGAATATGGAAGTGGAATCAATATTTAGTCTTGCCATTGTGTGATGCCATTTTATCCCATTTTATGCCAGTTTTTGTTTTAAATAACTCCCTACAATACTGTAGGACAGATCTTTTAATTCCAGATACAGATGGATGGAAGTAATTCATCCAAATTATGGGACATAGCTAAAAGAGGACTTAGGACTAAGCCATGTGTTACTTAGGGTTTCAAACTGTGGTTAGCAGATGTTTGCTGGGATGATGTGATGTGAGAGGCAAACATTGCATTAATTTATGGTTGTAGTTTTGCAAAAAGATACACGCTATATCCAACCTCTGGGGTAAATGAGATGTTAAAAATCATCCCTTGTCCTGATTTGTGAGCTTTACTTTTGATTTCAGAGACCTTTTCATCAAAATCATGAGGAGAACTAAAGTTTCTTACACAAGAATTATTTATGAAGAATTTGGAATGAGTTTTTTGAATATCTTACGGTATTTGGATTTATGTTTTGAATTCCAATAGCTTAGAAAATTGTGTGTCATAAATGGGATATCTGAACTGTTGTATTAAACAGTGCTTAAAATTTCCTTTTAAAAACTAGTTTCAAATTTCATGTTGAATTTTTTTAAAAAGAAAAAAACTGTATTCCAGAAAAGAACCTTTTCCTTGTAATTACAAAACTATGGAAACAATTAGTTCCAGCCATGTAGAATCTTATAATCATAGAATCATTTGGGTTGAGAAAGGCCTTTAAGACCATCAAGTCCAACCCTTAACCCAGCACTGCCAAGGCCATCACTAAACCATGTCCCCAGGTGTCACATTTTAAAGGTTTCTGAACTCTTCCAAGGATGGTGATTCCACCATCATATGATAGTGACAAAAAAGATAGATGGGGAAAATGTCAAAGTATCAGTTCATAACCTTTACAATAATGCACTTGGAGCTTCATAAACTTCAGAGATAAAATACAAATGATTACTTTTCTTCCTTTATGGCTTTTCAAAGGAAGGCGTAATTATCTAAAGTCAACACTGATTGTCCCACTATAAAATTTATTACAGTCACAACCTGGAGGCTTAAAGAGAATAGGAGCTGGGACAATAAAAAGCACAGTACACAGAGGTATCTGCTCAGAGCTGTGTATCAAACCTAAACTGATTTCAGGGAAAAAACAAATCAGTGTACTTAATGACTCTGGGTTGGACACAGTTCTATTCTGTGCAGGTTTATGCCACAGAAATTGCAGGAGTGTCTGGGACTCTGTTTTGTAAGGATAGTTTCATGCACACACTTCCAGCTGCTGTTTCTGAGTGTGAGACATGGAGATGAAGTCTGGGGGAAGGTAAAACAAACTGGAAAGTCACAGAGTGGTTTGTGTTGGAAGGGATGTTAAAGCCCATATATTTCCACCTCCTGCCATGAGCAGGGACACGTTCCACTGTTCCAGGCTGCTCCAAGCCCTGCCCAGCCTGGCCTTGGACACTGCCAGGGATCCAGGGGCAGCCACAGCTGCTCTGGGCACCCTGAGCCAGGGCCTCACCACCCTCACAGGGAAGGATTCCTTCTGCAAATCTAACCTAAATTCCCTAAATAAATAAGGACATATTCTTTTTTAGTGATTCACTATTAAAAAGGCATGGTGAGTTTTGATGCAGGTTTTACAGAGGCTGAGATGTCTGCACCTAAAGCAAAAGGAGCTGGTAAATAAGGTCATGGATGCTACCAAAAACCTCTGTGAGCTTTACAAGCTTTTGCCTCTTGTCTCTGAAACCCTTTGCAGGTGTTACTGCTTGTGCAGCATACTTCCTGCCAGGTAAATAGAAATCTGCTTTCTATAATGCTTTGCAAGCATTATTTGCCACCATAAAACATGAATAAAAGCATAAAATATGGAGGAAGATATAATTTTATAGTGCATTAAAAATAAAAAAAAAATTAACAAGCATGACGGGTTAACATTTTACGAGCATCAAAGGAGCAGGTGAATTATGGGATTATAGGCAGCAGAACAAGCTGTCTTGTGTTTAGCCTTGGAGCTCTTTATTTTTCCAGACCATTTCTAATTAGAGTCTTGAAATTAGATCCTGCTAGCAAACCCCTAAATTACAGGGAGTAAAGAGGGGATTCAATCCAGATATTTTTCCAGTACAGGAGACTTTGAGCCCAACACATTCTGTTCTGAATACAAAGCACTGGAGTTGGACAGGTACAGAACAATCATAAGGAGTAGAAGAAAGTGTAGGTGTTAAAAAAAGGAAAGAAAATAAGAGTTCTCCATCCAGGCAATCTTTTGAGTTCATTTGACAAAGGAGGAATTGCCATGTTGTGCATAGAGTCAAGAAAACAGGGTTTTTTTCAGGAAAAAAGGTGAAATTCCACATCAGTGTACATAACTGAGGTGCTCAAAATCAAGAACTAGAAAAATCATATTCTAAGCAAGGAAAGGGAAGAGGAAAGGAAAAGGGCAGATGAGACAGGAGGGGGAGGAAAGTGACTAAGAGGAGAAAAGCCAAAAGCTTCCTTGTGTCTAGAATAACAAACCATGAAGCCTTACATTGATAAAATATAATCTGGGTCAATACACCATTTGAAGCAAAAGGCAGGGTGTCTTGGGCTAATCTTTCTTTTTACTGGCATCTCACACAGGGTGTAAGGATTTATATGCACCCATATGAAGAAAGAAGAAAACATCTGCTTCCAGATTATGTTAAACTGATCCAGGGTGATTCCTTTGGGAACTGAGGTGGATTCTGCACATGATTAAATACCAGTTTCTTAGCAGAGAACACAGGAAGAAAATCAGTGTTTTGAAGCCAATGGCACAGGTTGTCAGTGTGTTTGGTTAAGTGAGGTCAGTGCTTCTCCAGGATTCCAGGGGTTCTTTGCTTTACCCAGTGGCCTGTTATTTTACAGTCAATGAATTTACTGGTGTCTGTAGGAACATAGTCTGTGTAGTACTGGAAAAGAATTAGGACTTTCCCTCTCACGGTTTGTTTTGGTGGTTTTTTTTTAAGAGTTAGTGATAGTTTTCTATTATGTAAAAAAAATAGGGAGGACAGGAAATACTGGAATAAAAATAATTAAAAGGAAAATACGTTACTGAAATGCTGGAGGATCTCATGTGGGGAAGATGTAATAGGTAGGGAACTCACGGTGGGCAAGTCAATGACTGTTTTTTGTCTTATTCCATCTGAGAAGCAAAATAAATAACAGACTCCCAGAGCAACAAGAAACACAAGAATATAAAGGTAGGGAATATCTATGGGAATATCTAGGGAATATAAAGGAGGGCAAAGATCCATGGATTTTTGTTAACAAAGTGGTCATTTCAGTACTGGAACAGAGATGGGAAATGGTTCTTGGAGCAATTCAATCTTGAGATTTTGGACATCTGGACTCAGAGAAGATAGAGGAAGTTTTCTGCTTCAAGAGGGGACAGCCCAATAATAACAGCATCTGATGTTTGTCAGAATTGTTCCAGTAGTACCAAGCTTTATGCTCTGTAACTGTCAGTCAAAAATAAATTGCAACAATGACAAGCTTTTGATGCCCATTTGATGGGCAGAAGTGATAAAATATATGAAGGGTTCAAATGAAAAGTGTCATTATTCTGGTGAGTTGAACCAAAGATGGCAAAAATGAAATGTTAAAAGAAGACGTAGTCAGGAGGAGGATAATTGCTGGTGCCAGAGACATTGGCCTATTAGCACAATTTCAATTACATTTAGGTCTCACTACTGGTAGAAGATCCAGCACAAAAAAAAAAAAGAAAAAAATATTAAAAATTATATTACTGTTTTTTGGGTTTTTTTGGTGTTTTTTTTTTTTTTTTTAAGCAGGAAGGGAGATAATCTCAGACAATATTGATTGAATAGGGAAAAATAGAAATAGGGAAAGAGTTTCATTGAATTTGCTGCACTAAGCATTGAAAGACCAGAAAATTTCAGTAGGGCAGAGAAATGGAAAATCTGTGAAAGTTACAGTAAAGCAGAAAGTACAGCTGACACCTGGGTTTAGCAGAAGAAAGAGGATATAGCTTATACTAAAGGCAGAGCATTGTACAGGAACATGTCACTTTCCCAGAATAATAAAAATTATCTGAGGTCTTTTAGCCTTAGGTAGAAGCAAATCTTCATTTCTGTTATAATAGAAAAAAAATTAGCATGAACAGAATGCTGAAAATCTTAACCAAAAGTCTTCCTTAAAATTTAGAAAATAATTTTTTTAGTCACTCTAATAATGGATGTTTGTAAAGGCAAATGAAATTATACAGACGAATGCATCATAAGATGTTTGTGGCCAGTATCCAGATGAGCTGGAGAAAAATAAAGTCCTTGAAGCAATACAATGCAAAGACTGATGTTTTCCCACTGTGCAGACAGCAAAAGAAGGTCAAGGATGCATCAATAGCAAAAAGACAAATTACTGAAGAGGTGTAGCCATGTGTCTTTATGGGAATAGAAGAGCTGCCAAGAGAGTATGAAATCAAACCTGTGACATCAGCAATTCCAGCAGCAGTCTCTGACCTCTGCATTTTCCTACTAGAGAAGGTAAAAAAAAGAGCAAAAGAGAATGAAAGATATGAGAGGTATTTGACAGATAAAAGTGCTTAAGGACTCATATGCAATGAAAGCCCCAAAGCTCAGCAGAAAATTAGCATATGTATGTGAAGAAATAAAACAAGCTTCTTATATTAGCTTGTTTATCAGAAACCAAATACTCCCGAAGTTATATACTTTGGAAGTCCTCTTGGCCTTTCTCCTCCCCAGCTTTTTCGGGGAAGAATCTAAGCATTAACTGTATTTATCATTATATTTGGAAGGTACTGGTGTCAGCTGGCTCCCAGTCAGCATCACTCTAGCAACAGAAAATTTCTGAAAAAGAAATCTAGGATGCTGCCAGGGTTGCTTGGCATCCTCTGCCAGGCAGAAGATGTGTTGGTTTATGACAGAAATAAAACTGAGGATGATGAATTCTGAGATAGTTTCAGCAAGCTGGCCTTGCTCTGAATGAGGCTACTGCTACCTGTGAAAAGGAGCAGATAAATGTGTGCTGTTTATTATTAAAAAAATGGAAGTTCTGGTGAACCATCATGTTTCTGCACTTCCAGAAAAATCTCAGCAAAGTTTGTGAATGCAGCAATGTTTCAATCGTCAGAAAGAGCAGATTTTGGAAAGGCAGTAACAAGGTCATTTAACATAATTAAAGAAGTATTGGTACATTGACCTCTTTGGTGCAATATTCTGTATTCTGCCTGTGGTGCAGAGGTAAAGGCAAGGGATGCAGAGTTGTTTGGTACATCTGTATCTAATTATGTCTTCATCAAAGAAAACCTGTCTGGAGACAAAAAACTCACACCCCGTAGTATCCATATAAAAAAATTCAGAGAAATCAAAAAACGGTACATTCCAGCATGTGTAGGCTGCTCACAGAGACCTGCAAAAGGCCCAGTCTTTACATGCTTGACAGTTTGATAACACCCAAACAGATTGAAGAATCTCTGCCCTTAGAGAACTCGTATTCAACATATAACTTTCTCTTTCAGATTCAGAGATTTTGATCAGAGAGAGTGCTTTCTTTTAATCTTTGTTAGCAGCAAATAGTTTCTTTGCTAAGCAAAAACTCATCTGAAAGAAGGGAATTTTGAGGAAGGTGTCCAAGTAAATATATGCTAATGTTGACCTGACCATACTCTTTCAATCAATATAAATCACATTTATTCATTTTTAATTAGTTAATTATTTATTCAGTGGTAATCAAATGTATTCAGTGCTACCCAAGAGGACAGGACCTAGGGATGAAATGCAAAACTGATCAACGGCCACATTATTAAACACAGGTTGGTGCTGGGATTATGGGATGAAAGCACTGAGGTTTCAGAAGAGCTGCTCTCCAAAATCCTGCAAGAGCACAAACAAGGGCATGACATGAGTGCAGCAGTTCATAGGGTTTGACTAGGATGGATCAAACCTAAGGAACAGCTGGGAAGAATATAATGTGGGAGGAAAAATAAGCAAACAAGAATGAATATCCAAACACACCCCCGTCCCCAGGAAGCAGTTGCTAATATCATTAATCTCTACAAAACTGCCTGAGAGACCTGGGCAGCAGGCAACAACAGATTTTTTTTCTGTGTGTTAGTTTGATTTTTTTTGCATGACACACACATACATTATTGTATGTATTATTTCTCCATGCATACAGACCTGGCTGTACTGTCATCGTTGTCATCAGCACAGTTCATGCCAAAAGCTAAAGCTAATTCTTGCCAGGCATGAAATTCCTAAGATCTCCATAGAAGGCTGTGAGCCTTTATTAGCACTTCTGAACTCCTCAGCAAAGAGAAGGCAGAATTGCACATACTTAAGGGAACAAAAAAGGTAAAAATCAGGAGAAGCTGCGTATGCAACAATTTTGATGTATTGATCACCTGCATCTGGATTTTCTCCAGTAGAACTGGTGATAAGTATATCAGGTATGGCTCTACTTGAAGCACTCATTAATCTTAAACCTTACAAATCCAACCAGAAGGAACTGTTGGAGCAAAATCCCAAGTTTTAAACTTGGCCACTGTAATGGTTGACAGTAAAAAAGACAGAGAATCACTCCTAGAGCAAAAGGATCATTTTTTTTTCCTTAAAAATCTTAGAAATCTTTTAGTACACTTTGTTGGAGCTCTTACTTGTGATGGCTGCAAAGGTATTTCTTCAAAGGAATGAAGTGCTACCTTCTTACTTCCTACTGCAGTTAAGAGAAAATAGCTAAGTTATAGTGGTGCCAGGAGGCAAAAGCAAAGAAGTATGTCCTGCCCCCAGCCCCTCTCTCGGTCTCAAGGAGCTGCACATAGAACTGATCCAACCTAGTCCAAGTTCAGAATTCAATTCAGGCTTATTTCTATGGCTGGATGAGAAGATACATCAGTGGAGATAGCTTTGAGTCATTCGAAATTGTTTCAAAGCTCTTTAAGAAGGCAGAGCACAGTTTAACATGGTGGGAAAAAATAACTCCCAATTCATGAGTATATCAGTTAATATTATCTGCTAGTTGTACCAGTCATTAACTCCCTTAAAAATTAAATTCTTTAGACTTTTTCATTGAATGATGAGATGTAAAAAACCTGTTCAAAACTCCTGTCATCTTCTAAAGTAAACAGAACAGTATGCACTTGAATTTAGAACAGCACACAAAATGTCAATCATTGAAATTAGAGATCTGTTGCATGCAAAATTTTATGCATGAAAAGAAACAGTTCTGAAGCTCTGGATGATATAAAATCTTCCCCTGCCTAGTCACACAGTAAGAATTTTGTGATTTAACATATTGTTTCTTCTTTGTCTTTCTATTTTGTTTAAGTATTATATTCAGTGTAGTTCTTATGTATTTAGATGCTTGGCTCTGCACTGGTTTATCAATGTTTCTCTTCTGCTCCGTGGGAACTTCCTCACAAAGAGTGGTACGAAATACACCTGCTGTCTGGATAGACACATTTCTATTCTTTTTTTGTACAATTTATTTTATGTAATTTCTCTTAGCTTTTAGACTGTGTAGGCATAGCTTTGCACTGCTCCAGGAAACTGAAGTGCATTTCCTTTGTAAATTGTGTAACCATTGGTTTTGTCTCTTTGGGAACAAGGAAAGGCTAGAGAGTTCCTCTAGAGAAAAGGAAGTTCTGTTATAAATGTGATACAGAGATATTGATTCGCTGAACTATTTTCTTGTCTGTTTAAAGGAAATACATCACCTAATTTTTCACTTGCATTCCAGCAGCACCTGCAAATCCCAGTCCTGAAACAAGCCCCAGCTCTGTTTGGCAGTGGGGAAGATTGTTTTTGCTTTATTTTGGAGAACTGATGTGGAGCATATTTGGTTATCATGCTCCATGACAGTTTTGACATTTGCCAACTGGTGCCATCCATGGTTTCTGTAACAGCCTGGCCTCAGCAACTGCTCTGCATGAAGCCACTGCATGTAAGAAAATGTAGCTATATCCGTCCATCCACCCATCCCTCCATCCATCCCTCCATCCATCCATCATCCACCCATCATCCATCCCTCCATCCATCCCTCCATCCATCCATCCATCCATCCCTCCATCCATCCATCCATCCATCCATCCATCCATCTCTTCATCCATCCATCCATCCATCCATCCATCCATCCATCCATCCATCCTCCATCCATCCATCCATCCATCCATCCTCCATCCATCCATCCATCCATCCATCCTCCATCCATCCATCCATCCATCCATCCATCCATCCATTCATCCATCCACCTATCCATCCTTAATCCTTCCATCCATCCATCCATCCATCCATCATCCATCCATCAATCCATCCATCCATCATCCATCCACCCTCTGTTACTTTCCCCAAGGCTGAAGAATGGAGCTTGGCCCCAGCTGTTCACTGTACAGATGGAAGTTGTGAGCTCACAGTTCAGGGACAGCCACAGGTTTTAGCTGAGTGTGGAGGCAGCTTTGCCCTCTGCTGGGCTCTAATTGCAGATCCCTACCTCAAATGCACGAAGTGTGGCTGGGGCTGGTGCTTCAGAGCTCAAGAAAGGATGAGCTGGGCTGAGCTGTGGCACAGAGAAGGGGTGAGTGGCTTACACTTCCACATGGATTTTGGCTGATGTATTTCAGAGGGAAGCTGAGCTGGGGCAGTGACTGTCCCCTTCAGGCAGATACCTGAGCACAGTTTGATGCTTTTCCTGGCCTTGGGTCAAATATTTCCTTTGTGCAGAGTCTCTGTATCATATTTACTTCTCATAATCTTCTGCTTTTATGCGTTTCGAAGTGCTCAGCCAAGGGTACTCTGTTTACCTTCATTTTTTCACACCTTGTGAACACTTTTGCTATTTCTGTCTCCCTTTCTAAGTCCAGGGGTAAAAATGCTACAGCCCCTGAATTTTCAGCAAGCTGATCATCCTCCTGGTCTCAGTGCCTTATATTCCTGCTGGGATACTCAGGGTACTCACAACATCAGGTCTTGCAGGCTTTCCTTGCAGGCAAACTAATTTAATCTGGACAGGTACTGGTAAAAAACTACAAATGACAGCACTGATGAGAAAAAAAAATTCTCTAGTTTCCTTAAACTCCTCTGTTTTGCTTTAATTCTGTTTCTGTGGTTTGCTATTTCCATAAATATGTCCTTTATGCTTTTGACATTGGATGTCTCATAGGTGGTGTTAGGCAGGAAGGAGTGTGAGTTATTTCCCCAACATGGAAAGACAAAAGGGTTTTTTTCTTAACCTTGTTAGTTTAAAATATTTATAACTATATGAATAATTCCTCTGAACAATATCCCATAACTCTGGGAAAAGATAAAAAATTCCTCATTTAAATTAATTACATTTTGGAGCTCAGCATTTTTTATATTACTTTACCTCAAGTATTCCAACTGAAATTTAATTGAAGGATTGTTTAATTAAAAATGGAGAAATGAAACAATTGCAAACTTTTTTCCAATCTCAAAAAATCTATAAATATATTTATTTTGTCTCGAGAAAACCAGTGAGAAGGAATTGCAAAAACCATCCTCCCCACGTGGCTATTTTGGCTGTGCATCTAAATGGAATAATTCACAATCAAAATTTACTCATGTCTTGGAAAATGCATCTCGTTTCTCACCTCAGGGATTGAGGTATGAGAAACCAGTGCCAGCAGTAAGATATTCACAGCTGCACAGTGGTATCACACGTGAACCCTGATTTCCACATGCCTATGTCCATTAAATACCAGCTGTCACCTGTAATGGTTGGCAGATATAAATGAGGACACTAATGGCTAAAATTTTGGGTACTCGCAATTCCTTTTATAAATAAATGTGCATTTCCTACGTCTGTGGGAAGCAGTTTATGCACAGTTCTTGCATTTTCAAAGTGCAGCTAAATCTTATCCTCATAAACTTGGATTCTCCTGATGGGATTCACAGCTTTGGACCTCTGTTTTGTTTAGAATTTATTAGGCTTCAGCTGTTGGAGTATTGGAGCACATAATGACGTGTAATTCAGTTATCTTCATCATACCCCAAAAAGGAGTATAATGCCATTAGTCCCATTTAATGTTCTAATCTATGGCATGAAAGTATTTTTGTGTTCATCTTCTGGTGAAACACATCTGAGCAGCACAGCTTAAACCTGCTGGAAGCTTTAGACATCTCCTGTGACAGCTGTGCAGGTGTGGATCGCTGTTCAAGAAGACAGGTACAGAAGGAGAAGGCAGCATCAGATAAGAATCCCTTTCTTTCAGGAAGACATACCAAAACCATACTCAAATTCTAGGTTTGAGTCCCCCATTGGAGCTAATCTGGATCCTTCCGTCTTTCAGGTGTGTTCACTAGCAGAAGTAGAAGGAATAACCTATCTCCTTTCTTCTGACTTTGTCTCATTTCTAGGAAATAATTTAAAATTACTTTTAAAGAAAAAAACCAAGAGCTTCATATAACTAGCGTTTTATATTGAAGGTGTTAATGTGGATTAGATGGGACTTAGAGAATCACAGAATCACAGAAGGGTTTGGGTTGGAAGAGACCTTAAAGACCATCTGGTTCCAACCCTCCTACCATGAGCAGGGACACCTTTCACCATCCCAGGTTGCTCCAAGCCCTGTCCAATCTTTCCTTGAACATTCCAGGGATGGGGCATTCATTTGAGTCCAAGTCTTTGTGACACATAGTTCTCAAGAAAAAATCGAATCATTGGACATCTTAATGTATGTGGCAAATATCATTTTACACACACATCCCCTTTGCAGCTTCTGCACTGATTTGTCAAAAAGGTTTCTCATCCACTAGTCCACACAGAACAGTGATTCCACATTAAACTTGCTGGGGAGTCACACAGGACAAAAGTTTTTGAGCCTTTTGCATGAGAACTGACCAAATGCTGAGCTTATGATTCCTGCTGAGCAGCCCTTGGGAGACAGATTGCTGAGGGACACCAAATCCTGAAAAGGAACAAGGGAGTGTTGGTGCTGTGTTGTAGAAAGAAGAAACTTATTACAAAACAGAAGGTTATGAAGAGATACTGAGGGGACAGGTCAGCACAGAAGTGATGGAGGAAGAACTTTCCTCAGAAAGGTGTAAGGCAATTGGGGAATAATCTGAATCCTATGTACAAAACATGGGGGAAGTTTATCCTTCTGGTGAAGAGAGGATCCAAAGTTGAAAGAGATCAGCTCCACTTTCTCTTTCCAAGAGAAAATGAAACTTTAAAAAAAGAGGAAGTCTTACTGGAATATGCTACAGGGACTTGTTGCCTCTTTTAGGTTCTCTTTTAGGTTTGTGATAGATTGATGCTTTCGATGTTTTAGGAAGCCAGAGAATGTCTCATCGTCAGATTCTGAGACTGTTTTGTACCTAAAATAATAGGTACAAAAATAGCACCTGATAAAGCACAGACGTCTCCTTCACTCCCACTCCCCAAAAGGGCAGGGAAGAGCACTGTGATGGCTCCAGCTATGGTGTGACTGCTCCTGGAAGCCCAGACACATTCAGCCTGCACAGCTACTCGGCTTCGTCAGTGTGACTCAGATTTTAAATTACGAGGGATGCATCTGCAATGTTCAAGGGTGAATTTTAAAGTCAAAGCAAGCCTGTAAAATGTCCAAATTTGTATATGCAGAGCTGTCTTGTGTCATGTACTTCCCGCTATCTTCAATTACACTAATAAAATTTTCATTTAGGAAGAGAGGTTGGATATAAAACTGGATAAATTCTTTCAGTTCTTTTTAGATTATTTATTAGTGATAACAGCTAATGTACTGCTTAAGGGTAATGAATCTTATTAAACACACTTTAAATTATCTCCTAAATTAATACAAGAGTGCAGTTCCAGTGCTAAAGACCCACACAGGACTGTCAGAGGAACTAATATTTGCTTCTTACGAAAGACTCATTGCCTCCAGCTAAATTATGTATATCCAATCAAACTCTTGTCCCTAATAGAGATGTAACATATGTAAGCAGATTAAAATGTTATGTACTACTTACAGGAGATGTCTATAGATTTCATTCAGAGAGTCTGTCTCTTCAATTCATGCAGCCTCTATCTGATAACTCATTCTTTTTTTTTTTTTACCTATTTCTCAACATATTTCTCAGACATTACTTGCTCCATGACACAGATCAGTGTAATCATTCTACATCAGTATAAGAGAAGAGATTTTGCCTTCAGGGATAGAATTACTAGCTTAAAATGCAAATTTATTTTGGAGGTGAAAGTCAGATTTCTAAAATTTAAGCAGTGTCTGCACAAAGCTGCATTAAGAACACATAACTTCACATCTTTCCCAGCTTCTCCAGTTTAGCACAGTACCTTTCTCACTCTCGGCTACTCTTCTCCTCTCCTACCTCTGCTCTCATGAGCTTGGCTGTGGCTCTAGGGAGGTCTTAGGTGTGACTATAATAAGAGAATACTCGATGGGAATGGTTATTTGCATTCCCTTTAGCCTGGGTATCCCATTAATATTCTGTCTTTCAAACACATTACCAAGTTTGAATTTAAATGCATCTCTGTGTCTCCTGTGCACTACCAGAGGTGAGCTACCACAAAAAGTCAGTCTCATTTTAGCTCCTGAACATGAGAGAGAGATTTAAGGGAGGATTATTAGCAAAGAAAACTGAGGAAAAAGTCTGAGAAAGTGAGAAGATTAGTGGTTAGGTTTTAGACTCAGGAAGGTTTCCATTCCATATCGATGGAGTGAATAGTTTCCTTCATCTCCCGTCACACATAGTAACATCTTTGATGACAAAACAAATTTTTTTAGCCAACTTCTCAGGACTGTGGAGATTTCCTAAAACTCCTGTGACCAGAGGTGGGCTGTGTCTGCTGCCCAGGGTGCTGCTGGGTCTCCTGTGACACTGAAAAAAAATTCAAGTACTGCAAAGGAAAAGCCAACACAATTGTTGAACACAACAAAATTAATAAAAAATACATTAGGTGCAAAAAGATCCAAAAATGTTCATTTCTTCAGAGGCCACAATGGTCCAAAACTTTGGTATGATGTGAGATTTCTGTACTGACTTTAACTGTAAACTGGTAGTTAACCATAAAATACACATTAGAAATTCACTGAACCCATTTCAGTATTTGAATAATTTGTATAATTTCTACAACATCTTCTAGTATAATTTCTACATATATTTCTTGAAGCTTAAAATTAGTCTTTCCCTTGAATATTTCAGAAGTAGGTTACTACTGATATTCCTTGGAAATAGATTTAGTTCTTGGAACAGTAGTAAAGTTTTCTTTCTTTTTTGTTAAAGTTTTCTTTAAACATTCTTTCATGTTTTCACCTTTTTCTTGGCAGTTGATATATCACATTCAAACTGGATTGTCTTATGATCATCACTGTCATCAGCAGCCAGTGTATTGATCTGCTGTTTTTTCCTCTTCATAGTTAGTGCACAGAGAAATTTATTTCCCTCTTGAGCTGTTCTAGCAGTACACATTTAGAAGAGACTAATTAGAAATACATGGGCAAAGCAGCTGATAACCAAACCTCTCCTATATCTCCTCCTTGAAAATTCCCCTCCTTGAATATTCCATGATAAATTTTGCACCAAATTAACAAGTTTGTGAGCACTTGCTCTAAGTTCTGTGGTGAGCTGCTTTCTGAGCTGTCATATCTGATCACACACAGCCAGGCTCCTCAATTTTCATGGATTCTTGGTTTTCTTGACTGCCTGACACACAAAATTTTGTTGCATAGTGAACTGCTGTTAAGGGCTGGTGCAGAAGCTCAGTGACCAAGGCATGGGAAGATCATTGGATCATGGAATGGCCTTTCTGTAAGAGAGAGCAGAGGATTCTACCCAGGAATTCCACTGCAGGGCTCAGCACTTCAGAGCTCACTTCACATGAAGACTTCTGCAGAGCCTGAGCTGATAAACAAGAAAACAAGCAAACTCAGTAATTATTTTTTTTATTATTATTATTTTTTCATTAAGACCAGCTGAGAAATTTGGGGCTGTTCAGCCTGGAGAGTAGAAGGCTTCAGAGAGATTTTCAGCACCTTCCAGTGCCTGAAGGGGCTCCAAGAGAGCTGGAGAGGGACTTGGGACAAGGGGTGGAGGGACAGGACAAGAGGGAATAGGTTCAAACTCCCAGAGGACAGGGATAGATGGGATATTGGGAAGGAATTCTTTGCTGTGAGGATGGTGAGGCCCTGGCACAGGGTGCCCAGAGAAGCTGTGGCTGCCCCTGCATCCCTGGAAGTGTCCAAGGCCAGGCTGGATGGGGCTTGGAGCAACCTGGGATAGTGGAAGGTGTCCCTGCCCATGGCAGGGGGTAGAATGGGATGATCCTTAAAGGTCCCTTCCAACCCAAACCTGTGATTCTGTGTTTCTGTGGTTCATGGAGCTGATGGGAATCAGTAGTTCCACCTTATCTCCAGTAGGAGTTGTCCATGCTCCGCTGTTCTGAAAATCAGGTTCTATTTAACAGCATTACTTCCATGAAGAAGTAGGTTTTCATGCACAAAGAAATCATCAAATTTCTGTGAAAAATGATAGATAGATTTCATAAAACCTTTTGGTTTTTTTCTATAAAGCAAGATAACATCAATCCACACTAGAAGTGCCAAAAGAATTTGATGTCAGTATCATTAGGATATAAGTTATTTGTTACCTCCATACTCTTGTACTTATGGTTACATTGACAATTTTGATTTATAGTAGTGTTATCAGGCAGTTGGAATAATACTAATTTATTAAGAGTATCCCATAACTAATAAAATAAATATTAGGAAATAAAGGATCTCTTGGATAAAAACGTACCACAGGACAGGTCCTCCCCTTTAATGGTGCAAAGACTGTGACCTGTCATAATTATTTTATCAATAACATATCAATTAATAATTAAAGCTCCATAATTTATAAACTGGAGACTCAATAGATCTTTCTTTAGGCTATAATGACACCTTGGCAATGAAAGGAATGCTAGATGGAGAATAATGATTGATCAAATTGTTAAAAATGTGAAAGAACAAGAAAACAAGTTGCAGTATAGTTGCAAGAGACTCATCCTAAAACTGTCACCTAGCTTTTGTGCCTAGAGAGGAATAACAAGACTAATAAATATGGGTTTATTTCTTTGTCAGTGAGGAGATTTCTGATTAAAAAATGCTCTACTTTTTTTTTTCTTGCCATAATTTTTAACTCCCTTGCTGCTGTGGACAAAATATTTACAATATGCTGTTACTGCATATTTGCATATGAAAAGCCAAGTGATGACTGGGAGATTTTTAGTGTGGACAATCAAGAAAATTTGTTTTGATTAAAGAGTAAAAGGGTTAACTTTAAATATTGAGTTTGGGAATATAAAATGATTACCAACAGATCGAAGTAAAACGTAGGGGGGAAGAAGAAGAGAGGGAGAGAATAGAGTGGGGGAAGAGGGACAGATCTTTCTTAGCAGGGACAGCATCCCACACACCACAGTGTCAAGTCATTTACCTTTGTCTAATTAATCAGAGGTAATGTGCATTGCATGAGCCCTGTTAAATTTCACTTAAGCCATTCCCAGACTCCTCGAGCAGACACGACTAATTTTGTGGATTTTTATTAATCAGAGTGTGGAGATTGGATAAGATGATGCTGAAGTAAAGCCAGTTTTTATATCTCTCCATGTAGTTTTCACAGAGCAGTTGCTAACACGTGGGGATCTCAAGCAGGGTGGCAATGAGACACAAAGACATCTCTGAGTGGAGATTTCTCATCTGACTGGAGCAGGGGATGCTGTGAAGGCTCCTGTACTCGAGGAGCAAGGATGGGGTGCCCTTTTCCAGCTGAAGGATGGGGTGCCCTTTTCCAGCTTGCTCAGCTGGGGTGTGCTCAGTGGCCAGCAAGGAAAGCTGGACTTCTGGCTGGTCACATGCCTTGTTGAACATAATTTTCTCCTGGTAGATCAGCTGGTCACTTGTTCTAATATTTATGATGAATTTATTCTATCCATGCTCTTCATTCAGCATATTTTTAATTCTTCATGGGCTGTAGAGGGAGCCTCAAGCACTACCTGAAATTAGATCCCTAATGGTAATGGGGAAAGAGATGAAAACCTTGTGCACCACTGCTGGTTGAGGAGGTTTTCACTTTTTCTTTGCTGTGGCTCACACTGGATTTAGGCAAAAGAAGTTTGCAGTTCAGGGTGTAGCTTTCAAAATTCTGTCCTTTCCCAGAAATGCGTAGATAACAGTGTTTGCCAAACGTAGAGCAGTGCTTTGACCATTTCACAGAAGACCTTAGACACAAAATATAAATTATGTTATATGCTAGGACTCCACTACATCTCCATTTACAAGAGATAACAGCACTGTGCATACCCAGTGCCCTACAGGTTTTTCTCCCTTTATGAATTCAGGCAGTTTTTCAAACAAAGCATGTATTATGTATGCAGCAAGGGAAATGTCTGCTTCAGAAAAGCTGATCTCTCGAAGGTAAACATGTATAAATGTTTATACATTTTTTAACACATATTATTTACCCAGAAGAGCACAACAGCTGCTTCAGAGTTGTTCTGGTCTCAGTGGTAAATAGGTATTTTGGCAGTTGTTAGAAACAGAAATGATTCTTTGGTTCCATTCCATTCTAGCCTCTCCACTTGTTATTCTAATGATTGTTCCAAAGGAATCAGGAGTCAGAGGAGATTGATTTCACTTCACGTGAAGCTTCACACAGATTGGATTGGTACATCCATGAAAAGCCCTCAGTAGAAGGCACCTTTTGTTTTTCGTTCTGAGTCACAATTTAGTCTCTGCACCCCCCTGACCTTGTGATTTGCATGGCCTGTAAAAAGAGATGAATTCTTTCCTATTCAGCCTCACCTGGGAGTATTTGTGTAGGTGCTCACAAGCTACTCTCATCCCAGCTAGCAGCAGCAGTCCAACTGGAATGGCACAGCACTGTTTAAATCTGATTACTTGCCCTAGTCAGTCTCCAGAACACCAGATGAGCTTGAAAGAAATCTCATTGCTTCTGTCAGTGCTGAGAGAGAGACCAAATGCTCTCACACATGCTGCAGCAAGTGCACTGCTGGCTGGATAGACAAGAATTGGCCAGATGCTTGAAGACTTAACTAGATACTTCCTCATCCTGCAGGAAAGCAGGAACCTGCCCCCTCCAGCCTGCCTCTCACAGCACTGGGACCCAGGGCTCCAGTCCCTCCCCAGTGGGTGGTTCACAGGTTATTTTTACATTCAAGCCTACAGCCAATCACTAATTAAGCCCCAAGTGCACACCATGTGCATCACTAATGCATCTATGTGTTATATTTTGTGATTCTCCTGGCTATGCTCATTTGTTATAACATCAGCTCACTTTCCTAGCTAAAATCCTCTGCAGCACTAGAGATGGTTGTTAGCAGGGATTAGTCCTGATGTGTTTTATGCCCTGAAGTTTATCACAGAGATCTGATTTATCTGGTCTGTGGTAGCTGTTCCAGTTGTTTTCCCACAGCTTTCCAACCTTCCAGGACTTACTGGGGCTCACAAGAAAACCGAAGAGGGACTTTTCCCAAGGGCATGTAGTGATAGGACAAGGGGGAATGGCCTTAAATTAAAAGAGGTAAGGTTTAGATTGGATATTAGGAAGAAATTCTGTGCTATAAGGGTGGGCAGGCCCTGGCACAGGGTGCCCAGAGGAGCTGTGGCTGCCCCTGGATCTCTGTCAGTGTCCAAGGCCAGGCTGGACAGGGCTTGGAGCAACCTGGGATAGTGGAAGGTGTCCCTACCATAGCAGGTGATGAAACTGGATGGGTTTTAAGATCCCTTCCAACCCAAACCATTCCATGATTCCATGACCTTCATGGCTCTAAATAAGCCACTTGACCTAATTATACCACCTCTTACACCATTTGTGTTTGCCTGTGCCAAATACAATTTTATTTTGTGTAGAAAAGCAGTTATCTGTCATTTTGCTTCACAGACCACCACATCAGTGCAAACTCATTTCCACTGTGATTATAAATTCAGCTACAGAATGATTAAATGCAGCAGAATATGCATTGGGATGTTTTCTCTTAGCCTGTGTTAAGGGTGTGATAAACTCCCATAGATGGAGACAGAGAGAGCTGAGGGCTCTTATGTGTTAAGCTGCCACAGAAGATTCTCCAGGGCTCATCTGGAGAGCTAATCTGTGGGAATAAACATGATTCATAAAATCAACCATCAGAGTAAATGTTATGAGATGGTCTGTTAAAGCAAAGTTGCTTTCTTACATCAGGACACAGAGGAACCAGAAATGTCACCAGTGAATTTATAAAAAATGCACTTTATTGCTATTTGTAAATGAGCTATCTTAACATTCCATGGTTTTCTTACAGATTTGAATTGTGCTATTTTTTTTTATTTTAGTATCCTGCTGAGTATGGCAAATAATTAAAGAAAAGAGGTTCATAATGTTAAAAGGTCAGATGGCTCAGAGAGCCAGTGATGGGATAAAGAAGTGATCATTGTGAAGTCACAGACTGAACAGAAAGTCATTGAGAATGTTCTTACACCAACTACAGTCTCAGGATGTATTTAAGTTAGTTTTGTAGCCTTTCTTATTTGTTGGTGAAGAGCAGTAGTCACCTCCAGGAAGTAATTAATCTCACCCTTCATAGATATTGAGGATGGATGGATATCATTCCAGGAGGTTATGCCACCCTGAAATTAGTTTTCCAATCATAGTTCTTCAGTAGTCAACTGATAGGAGTGTAGAGTCTTCAGTGTGAGTTCATGCAGCATTCTGTATTCACAAACCAACGTTACGTTTGCTGACAGCCTTAGATTAGATGAAAAGACAAGGCAAAGTGAACAAATTAAATATTTCACTACTGCTAGAAGATAGAGATCAGGAGAGATTAGTTCCCCTTGCTCTTAAGAGAGAGCTGTAGTCCTGTGTGCAGTTCTTGACAGGTGGTGTAGATAGCTTAATCAGTTTATGTTAGCTAGAGAGATTAATTTATTAGCGTTTTAATTTTCCCTGCACCAGCAACACATTTACTCACAAAACAGTATTTGAAGGATTTTGTTTAACACAGTAGTTACTGGAAGTTGGCAAACAAGGGCAGTGCTCATCAAATGTGAAAGTGCCTGGGAGTATCTAATGACTGATCTGCATTTCAGGGAAGAATGTGCACTGTATAATTATTGTTTGTATCTGGATTCACGTGACAAAAATCCTTCTATAAGGTGTTTATCAGACAAGAACTGAAGGAGGGGAAGATGTTTGGGTGGGAGATGCAGTAAAATAGCTGCATTTTCTGTACTATACTGTCAGCATCAATACAGAGGTGCAGTCTAGCCTGCTTATGAGCATCTTTAATGGAGATTTTATTGCTTTTGCTGACTTATCTTAGTTATAAATGTCTTCAAACCCTTTCTGATACATTTAAATTTGAAGATTCTCGATGCTATGTGTCTTAGTGTTTTTTAATGCAATCATAAAAACAATTTCCATCCGTGTCCAAAAGGAAATTCTGGTTATTGCAGTCTCAGTCTCCTGGAACTTGCTACACCTGACTCCTGCAAGTCTTCTATCTGAATATCTTTCTGTTCCAGTCTACATCAAATATCTAAGCTTCACATGGCTTTGAGATGATCATAACTTCCTTAACAAGCCCCAATCTTTTACACAATTTTATTTTTATCAGTCAGATCAACAAACTGGTTGGACCTCATGCAGCATTACATTCAGTTTTTGTGTCTTCAGTGGTTAATTCTGTGTTACAGATAAATTATCTTTTTTTTCCTAGAAACTTCTCACCAGTCTTAATCACCCTTTCTATTAATTCATTAATCCTAAAACTGCCTCAAAATATCTTATGTGTTCTTCTGAATTCCTTTCTAATGACATGGGATCACAGTTACTGAAAGGTTCATTATAACCCTCTGAATTTTGAGTTCCTTATCCCATCTGACAGATCTTTTTCTGATGTGTCACTCCTTTCAGCCTATTCTGACTCCAAGTCCAATCTTCTTTGGATGTTCTGGCATGGAATGAAAAAATGCTCTAATTCTTTAAATACTTTGTTACTGCTTTTATCCATGAAAGATAGGAAGGAATTAAAACACTCCTCTTTTAGAAAATTTCGAAGGAAAATATTGCTGGTCTGCAGCTCAAGTTTAATAGCCTGGGCATCACAAATTAAAGTGAAGACATGGGCAAATTTCCCAATAGTCAAAGAGAAGGATGGGGTAGGGTTCTCTCTCAACTTTATCTTAATTCATCCCATTCATTTGATACTTAGTACATGAATACTTGAATCTGGCTTTTATCCTCATAGGCTTTTAGAAACGTTTATCACACAACTTCCCTGAAATAGAACCAGACTATTTCTGCTTTACAGGAAAGGATTCATCAGAGAAGCTAAATGAATAGATGAAGATGAGATATCAAGATGAAAAAAGCAGGTTGACCGAGATATCCAACCTCTTTCAGTATTCCTATTTCTACTTTTTACTATTTCTGCTCAAGCATTATACTTTCTGTATAATGGCCTTTGTTGGAGTATCCTGCTTGATTATTGTGTTGTCTATGATAAATGCAGCTAAACTGCAGTAGTGAATAAGATACCACAGTGGGATCTCCAGTAACTATTTTATATGTTGAGAAGAATCAATTACTTCAGAGTTTAGGACTTGTTTTTGCTCACGTGTCCTTGAGCAAATCAGTTTGCTTTTGGGGAAGAATTCTTCAAAGCTGCAGAGCTGGAAGTACAGTCTGGACTTTTTCAGGAGCTAAGCATGGCTGTGGGGAAAAATACCAGGTTTATTTCCTTTCCTTTATTTCCTTGGTGTGGGTTTCTCATCAGCTGCTCGGTTCTTAAACTCTCACTCCTTGTTATCACACTCTCCTTTGGTCTCTCCAAACACAGGAAGCTACAGAGAACCCTGGCCAGGGGCCTAGAAAGGGACAGCTGGAAATGAGTGGCAAAAATACTGATTATTTTTGACTCCTACCTCCTCTCAGCCCACACACCTCCTTAGTTATTACTTTGAAAACAGCCAGACAGAAAATATGGTTGGTTTATGGTCTTGTTAAGACCTTGCACAACTCACTTTTTTCATTCAGTCATTTATATCCAGCAAACCTCTTTTTTAAGGAATGTGCTGTTGCTACGCAACCAAAGGAACCATATAGAGAAAGGAAGCAGGAAGGATGAAGGCAAGAGGGAGGTAAAAAAAGAAAGATGTTCTTGGGGATAAAAAGAGGGAAGTCACAGACTATGATTTGAAAATCAAAGATAAGAAAAGCTTTTCCTTTAGCTGGGTGAAGGCAAGACACAGAAATGAAGGGGATCTCCCTGGCCCTCCACTCCTTTTCTTGACCTTGCCCGATCACTTCCAGGTTGTGGAACATGGTGATTAAACAATTGGAGAATGGCAATTTGAGTGGCTGGAGTGTCTGACTGGGATTCAGGAAGTCTTTCAGATATTCCCTGCTTACCAAGTGTCTTAATGGGTCACCTAAGGCAAACTGTTTAATCTCCTGTCCTAATTTCTTTCCTCTAATATAAGGATAACACCTTTGATTTCTGCCTTGTCATTTTAGACTAGACAACTTTCTTAATAAGCAATGAATAAACACCCCAGTGAGGTCTCAGGTTCTCTGCTTTAAAGGATAGATATTAATATTAAAATAAGGATCATCACACCTCACTCATCTTCCCACTCTGATGGTGCAAAACATCTTATAGCCCTTAATGTTGACACCTTCCCATTCTGTCCTACACTCCACATTTCAAGGCTGTGCTTCAAATGCAAGAAGACTTAAATCCACTCCACTGTGCTACAGGCCTATGCAAGGAAGTATTTTGTTCCTTGGGAACTCAGGCCCTTTCTGTACTCTGTGCATGTACCTCTAGATCTAATTCACACTTTAGAAATGCCCATTTTGCTTTCTTTTGAACATCTTCTTCTAGCAAAAGTCTACAGTGAATAGGTGCCTGAGTTAATTCTCTAAACTTGAATAAGATGCATTCAGACCAATGTGGTTTTCATCTCCTTTATGTATGTGTTTTACTGTGGTGTTTCCACACAGTAGAAATCTTGCCTTCCCTCATGAAAGAAAATTTCCAAACAGAGTAAGAGAAGCAGCAGAAGGTAGAACTGCACCCTGCAAGGGACCTGTCAGGATGATGCTGCCTCATTTAGAATTAATTTGTTTGTGCAGGCTTGTGAAAGTGAAAATGGCATTTTGTTTGCTCTGATGAAGGCAGAATTAATTTAACTACGATTAACATTTCTGCTTCTTATAGATATTCACTGGTGCTCAGCTTTTTTGCCTGTGATAGAAGATCATTTACAAACACAATTAAGAGTAAAAGCCCCCCCGTCTGTACTGACATGACAGTGTTTCCAAATACTGAGGTTGTTTGTAGTGCTTTGAAGTTTCCTGCAGTTTTGTTATAATAATTGGTGTGGTTGATGTGCTGGTCACTCTCCTTGCAAAACAAGGAGCAGTTGTCATTGTCCATGAAATCAGCAATGGAGATTACTGGTGCAGATTGCTCCTTGCTGTACCTTGCAGTGTATCTTCATGGAGCAAGTCAGCTCACTCCTGATTACCTGGAATATCCGTGGTCTGTCTAATCTATTCAGAAAACTAAATCTTTGGTGGAACCTTAAAGCTCAGCCCTTAGGCAAAGCATTGAATAGTCAAGCATCTAAGGTGTCTTGGATCAGAAGTTTAAGATTTGTTTCATATTTATCCATCTCTAAGTGGGTCCTGGTTAGGATGGTAATTAACCTTAATCTGATAGCTCAGGGAAACACTTGGTTATGTATTAAATTGATCTCTGCTGTGTGGTTCCACAGCCACTATGAGAATGGAGAAACTTTCAGAGACAGAATTGGAAAAGTCATATTCGTACATGTATACTGACTGTTTTCTAAAACTCTTGATCCTTTCCTTTCCTTTCCTTTCCTTTCCTTTCCTTTCCTTTCCTTTCCTTTCCTTTCCTTTCCTTTCCTTTCCTTTCCTTTCCTTTCCTTTCCTTTCCTTTCCTTTCCTTTCCTTTCCTTTCCTTTCCTTTCCTTTCCTTTCCTTTCCTTTCCTTTCCTTTCCTTTCCTTTCCTTTCCTTTCCTTTCCTTTCCTTTCCTTTCCTTTCCTTTCCTTTCCTTTCCTTTCCTTTCCTTTCCTTTCCTTTCCTTTCCTTTCCTTTCCTTTCCTTTCCTTTCCTTTCCTTTCCTTTCCTTTCCTTTCCTTTCCTTTCCTTTCCTTTCCTTTCCTTTCCTTTCCTTTCCTTTCCTTTCCTTTCCTTTCCTTTNCTCCTTTCCCAGAACTTCCCTTGCCATTCATTTTGAATTCATCAATAATTTTGAAAGCCTGATTATTTGAGGTCATTAGCAGGGATGGAGCATCAGCAATAAGCAGGTGATTTTAATGCAAGCTTCAGGTAGCTGACATTAAATTTTGTATTATCTTCCAGTGGTAATTAAGTGGGGTCAACAGCCTTTGACTAAACATTGGAAGTTTCTGAAGGCGCTTGAACTGTGATTCTCTGTTTACATAATGTATTTTCTGTATCATAATGAGATTTTAACAAAAAAAAATCTAAATCATCTGTCAAATGTACCTTGTGCCTTGAAAGTATGTGATACCTCATGGGAAAAAAAAAAAAAAAAGGAAACCCAAACTCTTTGTCCTCAATTTGAATTGCCAATTGTTTATGTTGGGCAGGAGAATGACCATAAAATGCATTTGTTTAGATGCACATTTCCAGTTTTGTAAAGATATTCATGGGGTTTTTTTAAGAGTGAAACTCTTGCCATAAGCACAATGAAGCGTATCATGTATCTGCTGTGATGGAAGGAAGATTGACTTGCTGCCACACTGTTGTTTAAATAGCTGCCAAAACCCATGTCTGACGAATGCATTGCTATAAATGATTTCCACTTTTCACATCCTTCTACAAAGACCTTGTTAGACAAAGAGCTTATCTCCAATACTGCAAAGATTTAGCAATATCTTAGTCATGTGTTATACTGAATCATAGAAAACACTTCAATTCAATATACATTTAGCTTTTACAAAGTAAAAGGCTGAGGAAATTTGACAGTAGGTAAAGTAATATGAAGTTTTGATATGAAAAGGTAACTGATTAAAAAAAAAAAAGGTAAAACTTGGCTTATATTCCAACTATTTATACTGTTGGATGCAGAAGGAAAGATCACAAGCAGACAATCTCTGCTGTTTTTATATCTGGACTGATAGAAATTAAAAAGCTTTTTGTTAATAATTTAGTATTCAGAGAAAAATTTTAACAAGATCACCTGAAGAACTTTCCTTCCAGTACCTAAAGAAAGCTGAAGAGGGACTTTTCATTTTCACAAAGGAGTGTAATGACAGGACAAGGGGGAATGGCCTTAAACTGAAGGAGGTTTGATAAGGTATTAGGAAGAAATTCTTCCCTGTGAGGGTGGTGAGGCCCTGGCACAGGGTGCCCAGAGAAGCTGTGGCTATCCCTGGATCCCTGGAAGTGTCCAGGGCTAGGCTGGACAGGGCTTGGAGCAACCTGGGACAGTGGAAGGTGTCCCTGCCCATGGTAGGGGGTGGGACTGGATGAGCTTTAAGGTCCCTTCCAACCCAAACCATTCTGTGATTCTCTGATTATTTGTAAGCAATCATTCAGATTGTGGAGGAGAATTTACTTTAGAGAGCTGCAATAGCCCTGGCACAAGCAGGCACTTAACAGTGCAAAATTGTATGAGGCCAGAGAAAATGGCCTCATGTTACACCAGGGGATGTTTGGATTGGATATTACAAATTATCTCTCCTGAAAGGGTTGTCAAACCTTGGAATGCTGCCCAGGTCAATGGTGGGATCACCATCCATGGATGGATTTAAGACATGTAGATGTGATGATAAGGGACATGGTTTAGTGGTAACCTTGGAAGGGTTAGGTTAAGGGTTGGACTCCACCATCTTAGAGGTTTTTTTCTAGCCTAAATCATTTATGATTCTATGAATTTGACGACTGAAGAGATTTCATCTGTTCATAGCTTCACTCAAAATTCCCTGTCCTGGAACAAGGGTAAGGTGCACATACATTAAACAAGCTATGGATTGCTGAGCAGAAAATGTCACAAACACTGAGCAGTACAGAGCCAGTAAAGCAGTTATTAAAATACCATTTCAAAAGCAGTCCAGAGTGAGTCAGGCAGCCTTGGCTATTTCCTGGAGGTTCTAGAGGTAAAGGGGGAGAATTAAACAAAAGACTTTTTGCTTAACAGCTCTGTCTTTGGCCTGTTTTACTGCCAGTATCTTGGCTGCATCTGCCACGTCTGTCAAGTGTGGAAGAGAACATTTGCCTCCCACCTCATCTTCTTTGATCCATGCCTTCAAGTTGTAGCCTTCCATCCTGATTTTCTTATGAGAGCGAGTTATTTCTCTTCAAGAAATGTTCTCTCTTACCTGACTGGCATGGATTATCCTATACTTTCTTCATCTGGTGGTCAGAAGTGACCTTTCATGGCACTGAGGTGCATTCTGGTGCTGATCCCACTGGAATGCCTTGACATGCTGCTTCAGGGAGATGTAGGGGAATGGGAATTGCCCAGTCCCCAGCTCACACATCTTCCTGACATCTTAGACCTGAGCCAGTAGTGAGGGAAATGTGAGTATTGTGGGGCTCAGATGTAGATTGTTGAGAAAAGAGATGTGCCTTTTTCGGTGACCCTTTGAGATGGATTCCTTCCCTTAAAATCACTATTCAGGACTAATATTTTAGAATCATGGAATGGTTTGGGTTGGAAGGGACCTTAAAAACCATCCAGTTCCATCCCCCTGCCATGGGCAGGGACACCTTCCACTATCTCAGGAAGTCCTATCCAACCTTAGACACTTCCAGGGATGGTTCAGCCATAGCTTCTCTGGGCAATCTGTTCCAGAGGAACACATAATAATATATAAAATAACATAATACATGTTTTAACCCATTTATATCTGCTCTGTAATTTATAGCATATATCTTTTCCTGCAGTGATCTAAAATGTAAATGTGGATGAGAATCTGGGGCCTAGTTCCATTATTTTTAACTAAATAATTAAGAAAGTTGCTTCAGTTAATGCTTAATCACCTAATGACTGTTAAAACTTTTAGAGACTGTGAATACTTACCTCTTCCACTAATTAAACAGAACATATTATTGAGCAGGTCTTCAGAAAAACAGAACGTTCAAGTGCTTAAATTTGGAAACTAAATAGGACTGATATGTTCTCAGTTATGTCTCAACTCACCTCCTAATTTATAATGAATAAATAAAAATAAATGTATTCACTAATCTGTTAAGATGCTTTCATGACAGGTATGTCTAACATGATCTTGATCCTGTCCTTCTTTTGCAAAACTTGCCACTGTCCTGATTACTTGCTTAGTTCATTATGTTACAGCTAAAATTAACCTGAAAATTATCTAGTACAAGCAAGTCCAAGCACAGATTTGAATCGTGTGAAATACTTGAAAATGCTAATGCAGTGCTAATAATAAAAGTGGGGTGCTGTGAAACTTAGTGAATGACTTAATGTTTATAAATTATTTTGGAATACTCAGATGGGGATTGCATTCCTGAAATGGTAATCATGTTTCTTGCAGTTGTGCTATTTGTAGATACCAGTGCTCTCAAAACAGTGTGATAAACCTAAGAGAGGAAATTCTGGTTTCTTAAAGGACGCTGAGTGAGATTACTGTTGTGAGATCTGTTGTGGGAGTCAAAGAGATCCACAGAATGTGGTATTCAAGGAGAAGGAACCTTGTTGCAGCTGCCACTGTTGTGCTCAAACACAGACCCCACTTCCAGAGGATGGTTCACCTGTGTAACACCAGTGAAGCCACCATGGTGCACACACTGAGACATCCCCTACTCCTGCTCCTATTTCAGTTTTGGGGGGCTCTTCCCTCTGCCCTGCCCTTATGCCAAACACAGCTGTGTGCCCATGGTCATACCCTGTGCTCTGCACAGAAGTGCAGTCAAGAGGATCCTCAGCTCAGATAGGTGCTGTGCATGATCCAGTATAGCACTACAGCTTTAGTAAGACATCATTATAGGCATAAAAAGTACCTTTTTAAAAATTGTGGGTGATTTAGCTCAATGCGGTGGGACACAAATTATATATAAGCTGACTGGTTTTATGAGCTAATCAGGATTAATATAGTATCATCTATGAGCTTTGTGAGATTCCTCACATTTTTGATAAGTATAAAACTGTGTCCATCTTTTCAAACTACCAATTTGAGCATGGGCTGATTTCTTTTACAGCACTTATTATGTGGGAAGAAATACTCTATTCCATATATTGTAGCATAATATACATGTCGTTGTTCACATTACTCTGAAACAGTGGCTGGGAGCATTGAGCTGCAAAATGTGTATTGTTAATCATTGGGTCATTAACCTTAACAATGTCAATGCATTCCCCTATCAGATCCAACTAAATGACTGCCCGAGGTAATAGTTAAGAGAACATTTCACACAGATGAACATATTAATGCTTTATTTGGTTCTAAATGCAGTGTGAAGGATTTAGGTAGGAGCTAACGTATGTGAGGAGGAACAAGGAAGATGAAGCACAAGTGAAAAAAAAAGAAAGTTTGGCTTCCCAAAAGAAGGAGAGTAGTCCTCAGTTTTTTGCATCGGAGAAGTGCATACCTGTCTCTCTTTCGCTGCAGTCATTCAGGCAAAAAACTGCTAATTGAAAAGGACCTAAAATCTTGAGGTTTCATTAGAATCCAGAGACTTTTCTAATGTCTAATGTCCAATTTCTGTATCTAATGTGAGTTATGTTATCTGGTATTTTCACAGCAAAAGGCAGATTATGAGACTTGATTTATTTAGTTACAGCTGTTGGGCTTCTGCCTGAGCTGTGGTCTCCCTCCTTTGGGGAGATCAGGTCTTAAGTATCCCTTTGAAGTGAGACGATGCCACTTCTATCCACCAAAATCTACTGCACATATCCAGTACAGCTGACCACAAGGCATGAAACCTGTGTCCAGTGGCTCTTTGGGTCAGAGGAGAGCCTGGGAAGATGTCACCCAGCAGCAGACTTCTGCCTTATTTTTGCAGGCTGCTCTTTGTAGACCTCTGTCCACGGCATATCCCTCAAACCCAGGCTCAAACTGGGTGGCAGCCTAGAGTAAATCTGGTGCTGCTCCTGGGTACCATCATTTCCAGGGACCTGAAGGAAGTCTGTAGTAATTTCCTCTGGGTCATTTCCACATGAGCATCTGTCACCTTGTGGGGCAGCTCAGAGAGCCCGGGACACAAAATAGCCTCTTGCCACTGCCTGAAAAATGCACATAATCAGCAGCCATTTCCCAGGTTGCACTCAGGAAAAAGGCTCTAATAATGCACTGGAAATTGGATGATTGGTTCTGGTGGTCTGCAAATGGCCGGGAGGGTGTATAGAAAAATATTCAGATTGAAGGACTTCTAAAACAACTGCACCAAGCTTTTTCACTGCAGGTACTTTCCAAAAGCCTCAGTTCTGGGGTTTTCACACTTGGCTTGTAAGATTAAATACACAAAATTACACATTTCAAAGTCGGTTCCCATTAAGCTGTTAGCTTGCCTAATGACTGACTTCTGTAAACACACAGTATGGACTCACATTTCCTACAGAAACCAGTCCATTAATGTTGCCTCACCTGGCAATGAGCAAGGTATAAAACACCTGGCAATGAGTCAGGTATAAACACTGACAAAAATTTCATTATCAAAATGTACTATCAAAAGCCATATATAGCAATTAATTAGGGACTCAGAATAGGAAGTGTGATATTGTTTGGTGGGTGTTAAGAGGATGGGGCCTCTTATTTTTCAAGTTTTGATTGTATTCCCTTACTTTTAGTTATGCTCCCCTGAAGGACCTAAAATTTTACTCTCCTGTCCTAATATCATTTGCAGACAGTTATCATGTTCTCTTAGTCAGCACTTAGCAAAAATTACACTGTTTGAAATGGCTGCTGAAGTTGAAAAGTGGAAAATATTATTACACAAAGGAGTTTTTGTTGTTAATGTTATGGAAGAGTTCACCTGCTAGTTTTGTTGCTTCTCTCATATGCATGGCTATAAACCGGTTGTAGTTCCTGGTGAATAAACACTGATAATTTTGCAGGAGTTGAGCCTCTGTGGTTACATGAGCTTGGAAGGAAAAATTTGGTAGCATGTTAATTCTAAGGAAGCTTTTTAATGTCCTATTCCTTTTTGGGATTTAGGATTTGGATGCTGATGAGGGGGAGTGAGCTTTTGTCATCAGTTTTAATGAGACATTTATAATCTCTCTTGATTGTATTTAGGGTTTTTTATTGTCGCTATTTTTTTTTTATTTCACTCATTCAAGCAGTCACTCTGTGAAAGCTTTTTTAAGTACTCCAAATCTATTCTGGTGATGAAGAAATGAATGTCAAGCAAAGCAATTTTTTCTAAATTTACAACTCATTCTCTTTGACAAGACCAAAACTGACATAAAGAAAATATCCTTTATGTGTAACAAAAAAAAAAAGACCAAACTGCAGCTCCCCAGTTACATCCACTGGGATATAGTAAGGTGGCATCTTTATCCATTACCATTTGTCTCATCTATCCCAGTCATTGCTGTCACATTAGTTTATCTGAAAATGAAAAAGTAATAATATTTTATAGGAATGAAGCTTCTGCAGCTGTTGCTAGGTCCATCAAGATTCAACTACTATTTCTGTGCGTGTTCTCAGCCTTCCATCCCACTTTCTCTCGCCAGGTAATTGGAATTTGGCCCAGTGAAGCTAAAAGAAATGAAGAGCAAATATGAGTAAGATGCAAGCCAAGAGTCTGAAAGGGGAGAGCTACTGCAGCAGTGCCAGCTGGGTATGGAACTGGAATTATAGCCTTAATATTTATGTGTACTACTGACATAAATGTGTGTGGGACAAATTCTGCCTTCTCTTCTTTTTCAACATAGTTTTGGTATATCACTTTCATTCCCTTTTCCAGAAGAATTCTGACTCTCATCAACCCTTTGGCATCATGCAACCAGTGTAACCTGGCTTCTAGAGGAGACTTGAAAAATCATGAGGTTATGCAAGGCAGATCTTTGCCTCACTAGACTCATTTTCCTCTCTTTTAGCAAGGAGGAACTCAAAGTGTCTATAAATTCCATTCTGGAAGATGTCATGCTCTGGAAGTGCAGTAATAACCAGGACTGACTGTTCTGGAATGAGAGTGGCTTGGTCTGGGAGTACTTTGCTTTCCTTCCATGCTGCTGTTTATCTATCCCACAGTGGAAAGAAAGAAGCTGTTGCAGTAGATTTAAACTTGCAATCCCACCTAGCCTTATGGATGAATCATTAGGGCCTTGTTCCAAATCCAGCTTTGTTGCCACAAATCATTTGTCTGCATGCTTGTCAAGCCTGTCTCCTAAAGATGATCTCAGAGGTGCTCCTCGTGGAGTAGAGATGTGCTTGAGAAGCATAATGAACTGGGTTGTGACTGGAAAACAAATACATGGTACTGTATTTGCAGAAGAGGCAGCTGTAGCCATACCTACACCATGATAAGGAAAAGGATCAGAGATAGCAAAGATGATGCTTATGGATAGAGTAGAATCCAAGTCCTGGTGGCATTATTTTAAGGGCTGATGAGATAAACTGTTCCAGTTACTGTCATTGTTGAAATATGTGCTTTTGCCTGAATTTTTCAAGCTTCAGGTTTAGATTGGATATTAGGAAGAAATTCTTCCCTGTGAGGGTGCTGATGCCCTGGCACAGGGTGCCCAGAGAAGCTGAGGCTGCCCCTGGATCCCTGGAAGTGTCCAAGGCCAGGCTGGACAGGGCTTGGAGCAACGTGGGATAGGGGAATGTGTCCCATGGACAGAGGGAGTGGAATGGGTGATCTTTAAGGTCCCTTCCAACCCAAACCATTGTATGATTCTGATGGAAATATAAAATACATTTTAGTTACGTGTGGTTAAGCCATTAATATGCCTCTGTGTAAACTGCAAAGTGTTTCCTGTGCATTTACATCACCTCCACGTATTTACAACTGTCCCTCTTCACTGATGATACTTTGTCCCTATTTTTCTTGTAAACAAACAATTGTGATTAAACAGCTTTTTTTTCTCTACATGAATATTTATATAGTGGTCTATGAATGACACTGTAATACATTGCTGATAATCTGGTGTGCTGTTGATTGGTTCCAACTGCTTGAGAATATCTGGGCTGACAAATTTTTAATTTGTACTCAGATAGTTTCTTTATTCTACTCCTTAACCTTTTATATACATGGTTCAGTCTTCTTTCTAAGGCAGTACAGAAAGCAGGATAACAATCTGGTAAATCGATAAATACAATTGCAGTGTTTCTAAATGTAGCAAAATACCTAAATTCTAGGCCACACAACTAGGGTGAAGGTATCCATGCTGGGTTTTTTCCCAAATATTCCTTCATACTATAGTTACTTCGCTCTTCCAATAGTGCTCCAAAAATACAGGCATTTCATTTTCTTTTGCTTAAGTTAGCACATTTCTCACTGAAGGCCCTCAAGGGAAGTAGAAGCTCTGAAATTCGAAATGCGATTTATGCTTGCCTTGTAAAATGCCAGGGAAACTGCTTTAAGACTGTAATAACCCTTGCTGCTCATTCCATGAACATGCCTATAGAAAATGTTAATTTAATCAACAAATTACAGCTTCACACAAAGCAAGAAGTGTGGAAATACTGGCAGAGGAGGAGTAAAGGTCTCTCATAATTTTTATGTTTAATCATGAATTTGAGACTCTTTATTATTCCTGCATAAATGAAGAACTTCTCCTAAATGGATTATGTTGCACTTCCCATTCATTTTCTCTCCTGATTTACATCTACATACATGTGTATTCAAAATCTGTGAGAACTCACTCATGCTGACAGGAATGCATCTTAGCAAAACTGTTGATAATTTATTTAATTTTTTGCTTGTCAAATATGCTGTTTGAGGGGGAGCTCAAACAGAGTGCTAGTACTTTTAGAGGAAACCCTGCAGCTTTCACACTGGTTTCTCCCAACATTTTTAGCCCATGGATACTGATCACGGGATGCCTGACACAGTCTAAGTGTTCCCTGCCAAATGTTGAAGCAATGAAGTTAGAAATAGGAATATTGGAATGAAAAGGGCCAGAAATAGATTTCTACAAGTCAGCTTAAACACCCATTTGCAGTAGGGCAATATTACATTTTTCAAAGGCATATATTAACTGATTAGATCACCTGCAAATGGAGTGTTAATTAATAAATCCATAATAAAGTGCAATACAATTACATTTGCAGGAAAAGCTGACAGATCTATGCCATTCAGGCATTAATCCTAAAGATAATGGACCAAATTCTGCTCTGTGTGGGTTTTTTCTCAGCTTATATATGGAGTAATTCCAGGGACACAGGCTGGCTGTACCTTCATGTGGCTGAATATTGAATTTATCCTATTATCCTTTAATGAAAAGCTTTCTGAAAATACCTGTCAGTGAGGCACACTTGGGCTCTTGCCATCTGTTTGGCTGATATTAATTCAAAAGACAAAATACTTGATCTCGTGGAATGAGGGGAATGCCATGAAGGGGAAGACAGCAGTTCACAGTCAGTTTTGTATTCCTCTAATGCTAAACTCAAGTAATCCTTATTTCATGTTGTTATTTCTATTATCTAATTCATGTCACCTACAGGAAATCTGCAGGTAAAAATTTTGCACTGGCAGTAGATATACTTCCAAGGACCAAAAGCAAAAAAAAAAAAAATCTGTGGATTAGATGGATACTCTGATGGCAAACAATCCCATTTCCCTATTCAGGGATATAGTCTACGGTCAGCAGGAATGATCTGGTTTTTGTGGAAAAGGAATTTAAGTGTGTACACCAAAGCTGAAGTCAGGACAGAGTCCATCTGACTCCTGTGGCACGCGAGGTGCCATCTTGATTGACAGAATGGGAATACAGCTAGACAAATTTTTGGTGGAAAATCTGATTTACTACAGCAGAAGATTTTTATTAGGGTAGTCAAGGACTTGTGCACTCCATAACTGGTATAGCAATAGATCCAATATAACAAGAGGATCATGTTTTAAAGCCCATGTCTGCCTTACAAAAGAACACAGAACCAGATGTTCTAACTTTTACTGTGTTTGGCATTTAGGCTAAAGGGCTGTGAGGAAAGAGGAGATTGAATAAATTGATTAATGCAGTTCTTTTCCCCAAAGAAATGTTTTTAGATGCAGAATAAATATCTACCCTGCCCCAGTCTGGAAAAGGAACCTGCAGCAGTGTTGTGAGGCTGGGAAAGGACAGAAGAACAACAGGGCCAAGTGTGAGGAAGCAAGTGAAAAAGTGGCCAAAGGAGCAATGTCTGGTGGTCATAACTGTACAGCTTCCCACAGTCAATAGAAAATATTGATTTAGTGTCCTCTGGAGGCTGCTGGTGGCAGAAACACTCCTGCACAAGTCAGCACTGCACAGTGGAACTTCTTGGTCATCAAACATTTATTCCATTTACTATTCCAGGTGTACAGCCGACAGCACTAGTAATTAGTAGTTTCCTGCATCTTAAATAGTTGTTGCAACCACAGTTACATGATTTTAAGAGGACTCAAAGGTCCCAACTTCATCTCTTACTCTCCTGCTCTCTGCTGAGCTGTGTTCACAGTAAATTTTCTGTGTAGTTATTCCCCAACAAAAAAAGTCATGGAATATCTCACTTGATGTGTGGAACTATTTGTATCCTAAAAAGAGCCACCAAAATAATGCAGTCCTCACTCTACCTAATTAATAGATGTTCTAATGTGTTTTTCATATAGAATCACAGAAATGTTTAGGCTGGAAAAGGTCTCTAAGATCATCAAGCCCAACCACTGACCCAGAACTGCCAAGCCACTGCCAAGCCATGTCCCTAAGCACCAAATTTATGTGTTTTTTGAGCACTTGCAGGGATAGTGACTTCACCACTCCCTTGAGGAGTCCATTCCAATGTTTGACCAACCTTTTCACGAAGAAATTTTAATGTCCGATCTTATGACAAAGCAGTTTCACTACTTGCAGTGTGAGCCTTGGGCACACACAGTATTTCTCTGTAGGAGAATCATTTATGAGATGTGTATTCCAGATGTTCATATACATAAAGGTGTGAGAGTACAGAATGGGATAGTTTGCTTCATTCTGCAGGGGCATTTGCAGTTCCAAGATGTCCTTGGTGAACTCCTAGAGTTATTCCTGTAGTTTCCATATTAATGCCTTGTCCCATTTGACCTCCATGAAGGACGTAGGCAATATAAGGTATAGGAGAAATATGATATTGTCTATTTTATGGTGAGTTTTTTAATTGAAGCAGCTCTGGATAAACTTAACAAAGTGAGTACATTGTATTTTTGTCTGTATTGAACAGGCACTTTTTAATCCTTTTGATGTCTTAAGACCTTTATGTGTCCCTCCCACATTTTTCCTCTAGGAGAAAGGAATTTTTTTCCACCTCAAAAAGAAAGATAAAATATAAAAGTTCCTATTTCCTACAGAACAGTTAAACAAACTGAATAACTACATAAATGCTCTGGCCATAATAACTGGCAGATAACAAGGAGATTGCCCAAGGTATTTGCAGGAATCCTGAGTGACCAGCCAGCAGTTGTGTCTGGTCTGGCTTCAGCTTCCTGGAATCTGCAACTGCTTTGGGTTTGTTTACTTTGCAGAAGGAAACACATATTTTCCCTCACATGAAAGGAACTGCAATCTTTTGTTACTTGGCAAACATATCTCACAGATTTGAATGTTAATCTGGTTTTGAAGTGCTTTTTGATCCACACATCTTTAGAAAGCTTCCCCAGTGCTTTTACTTGAGTATCTATTTCTTTATTTATTGTCTCAAGCAAATAACCCAGACCTTTCTGATATATGTCCCCCAGCATCACCAAGGAATTCCATGACAGCTTCCACCACTGCCTGGGTGTTTTTTAACGACAGTTCTCAGCTTGCTTTAGTCCATTTCTGCTTTTCTTCTTCCAGTTGCCTTTTTTGTCATACCCTGCTGGCCACATCACAGGTTCCCATGATGATTCTGGGCAGTGCAACTCTTCAAGTAGAGATTGCTGGACTGAAACTCAAGAGCACAGTGTGCTTTGGAGCAAGACTTTCTCCTTGCCAGCCCCTCCAGAGGATAGATGCCAAGATTTCTACTGAAATTCAGGCTTTCTATTCAAACAGCCCTGGAGCTGTAAGGACTGATGCTGTGGTGTCATAAATCATAGAAAGAAATAAAAGTATATGCAGCAAGTGACTTGGTCTACTCATCATCAACTGCATTATTCCTTGGGGTAGTTATTTCATTCCTTGAGGGAGCTAAGATTTAAATATTAAAGTCACAGGACTGAGGCAGCTGGGATTTAAATATCTAAGGTCACAGGTCTTCCTCCAAAACAATTGGTAATTTTTGTTAGAGGCTCACTATACCAAAATTGGTATAAATATTAATTTTAATGGCATCACTCAAGCCTTGATTGTAGCCTGAACAGCTCTAATCAAAGATCAATACATAGGAAAGAGTGGTGCAAGGGAGAAAAAGGATGGTGTTTGTGGTCTTTAGGTCAATAAGGAGTATCTTGTGAGTTATCCTAGCAGTAAGACACAAATTTAAATGGACACTGAGAAAGCTGTGTTAAAAAAAAAAGCAAAAAGAAAATAAAAAGCTTTCCCTGTAGCTGGTAAAAACTGGAGGAATAGGAATCTGAAACAAGGCAGGTTTTAAAAAAAATATTTGAAACTGATAATAGACGTTCTTCACAAATGTTTAGAGTGACTTTTTCAGCAGTGGATGTCAAGAGTAGAAGTGTTGATAGGAAAAGCAGGTGATCAATAATAGTGCAAAGTTGAAGGCTGGTATCTTGTAGAAATCACAAGTCTAACAGGAGGAGGTTAAATGCTTTTTTAAAGCCTGGCACTTTCTAAAAGAGCTTGAAAACTTCTTTTGGTATGTAAAGGATCAAGCCACACATCGTGGAGGGAAGGATTGCAATCAAAGCAAGGTGCCAAAACCAACAACTTGAATAGTGATGCCTGCCTGGATTGAGATCCCAGGCAGGTGGGATGGTTGATTAGTATCAAGGTGAAGAAGCAGCCACACTTGGTGTGTATTTATTTTTACCTCTCACTGATGATACAGTAGTCAGATACTAGCAAAATTTGCCAAAGTCTGACATAGGAATGACAACCTGATGAATAGAAAATGTGTGAATTTTTTAAATCCTAAGTTTTCCCTAATTTAAAAATATATGCTTCTTCACAAGGCACTCTCATGTTTCTGAGTCTAGCTAGTTTTGAAGGATTTAAGATTCAAAGCCCTCCAGTTTTTACAGATTCTGTGTGTGACGAGAGATTTTGTAATGGATAGGCGGTGTGGGGTCAAAAAGAAGAACATCTGAGCCACAAAACACTGCATGAACCAGGATAATTAGCATATAAAGAAACTGTATTACATTGTATTCCATTTAGCAGGGGTAAAAATAGACTCAATCCACTGTGTCATCAAAATACGGACCTTCCTGAAGCAGCACAGACTGTGATGCACTTGGGAGATATGGAATATTGAGGAAGCACTGGAGCAACAGCTTGGTAATCTTTAGGGTTTGTGAACTGCTAAAGCAACTCCCTTGGATCTGCTAATTCAATAGGTAAACTACAGCAATTAATGAAATTTATGGATTATAAATTTATATAATTAATACAGAGAACATTAAGGTCTCCTTCTGCATTTCATCTGGAAAACCTTGAATTCAAAATTCAAAACTTCTGAGTGAGAGCTCCAGGTCTCTTGCTCACATTTCCTCAAAAACCATCCAAAGTGCTGACTGTAAAATGTTGAATTCCTATGGTGAGGAAAAACAATTATACACAGTTAAAGATTGTATGGAAGCACAGAGTAGCAAAAAAGAGGATTTAGATTGATTATATCACTTTCATTTTGGCACAAGAAATATTTGCATATGTAACTTCAGAAGAGTTTGGTACTGCATGTTATTGATACCCTTTTTCCAAGTGGGCATTTTTAAAATTAAAAACAAGTTTAAAAACTCCCAACACTTGATAAGCAGATCTATTTACAGGGAGCAAGTGATTACTATATTTTATTTATGTGTGCATGATAGGATGATTTGCACAAAATAATATTCTAGTACTCAGAGAGATGTTGATAAACCAATGACTAAAAGGAGAGCAGAATTTAGTAATATGGGGAAGGAGTTGCTTTTTCATAGGCACAACAAGGAAAAATTTCAATAATCTAGAAATTATGTGTAAGTTTTCTCGAGTGCTTAACTTTCTTACCTGATTAAAAACCATAAACTTCTTGGCTGTGATAAGTGGTCTCATACATCCATCACAACTGTTCAGAGAAAAATATTTCTTAGGCATTTTAAGAATTTCTAGCAGCTTTTGGGCTTTCATTTATAAATTTTATTTCCCCATGTGGGCATGCCCCATTAATCAACTACACATTGTAATTTGGGACAACAATTTTTCCTTTAATAACAAGTAATTCTTTCAATACTGTTTCCATACTAGGTCTGAACAATGTGCTGTGCATATGAAGGAAACTTCAGCTTCTTGTACAGAGAGAATTTCTCCAGGACTTTCGGCTTTGAAAGTGCTTTCAAAAGGGCAATGTGGGTTTTTGTTTCTTTCTCTTTTTTGTTGTTGTTGTTGTTGCTGTTGGTTTTGGTTTTGGTTTTTGGTTTTTTGTTTTGGTTTTGGTTTTTGGTTTTTGTTTTACCAACCAACTACTAATTATATAATTTTACCACCACTCACACCTATTATGGTATCTATATTGATAAATTGTTTCACTTCCTGTTTACCTGCAGGGTTCTAGAGTCTACCTTATTGGACTCTAAACACATCATTTAATTCCCAGGGTCTAGCATGTAGGAAGCCAGTTACTTTCCCTTGCTAGAAAACTCAGCAACAGGACAAATGAGAGGTGTATTCAAAAGAAAAAAAGTTAAAAGGGGAATTTTTTTAAAAGCCAAATGAACACAAAGAAAAATGACCCATCAGTGTAACTAATCTGGCTATTAGCCAAGTTTTAGCTTGGTGTCACCATTTGGGGCAAGGCGAAGAGTGATTTGGTTTAGGAATGGGAGATCCTCACATCCACATGTGGCCTTACTGTGCTATTTGAAGGGCTCTCATGGGATTGGCTTCAGGATTTCAGTCCTGTGTTTTGAGGTGGAGGTTTGATCCCATTGTGACAATCTCATGAGACTGAATTCAGGATTTCAGTCCCGTGTTTTGAGGTGGAGGTTTGATCTCATTGTGACAACCTGTGAGTGCCTCTGGCTGTGCCAGCACCACTGTGTTCTCTTCTCTGGGGACAGAGGATGGGGCTGTCACCTCTGTGCTGTGCTGGACACAACTACAGGGCTCACCCTGAGCACTCCCTGCTCCAGCTGTGGTTGTAGTTACAAGAAAGGAAGCAGCAACTCTTTAAATATTCCCTGTTGTAGAAGGGGAAGGTTTTATGAGACGTGGGAGTAGGACACAAGCCTCATGATTCACCAGCCAGACTAGCTGAGGTGAGATATTTTATTTAAAAGGCCAAGTCATTTACTCCTCATTCCAAGAAAGGAAAGCTGTGCACAGGTAGCATTCTTGGTGAGCAGTAATGAAATCCTTTTCTTCTTGGGACGGTTGCTGCTTGGGGAGCAGCTCCTGTGAAGGTGATACCTCCTGGTGGCTCCTGTGCCACTCTTGCTGCCTGCCCCAGTCTCACCTTGCCCAGTGCCAGCCTGCTTTAGCAAGAAACAGGGACAGATCTCGACTTGTCCCTTCTTCTGTGGGAGCTGAGGGTTGGCTTGGGATGCTCCCAGCACCCCTCTCAGATCCTTCAGTCTCCATGGCAACCCTCCCTGCAGCACAGCCTCCTGTGCATTGCATGTGTGCAACATCCAGCTTTCACACACCTTGTTTGATTTTTTGGGTTTTCTCTTCTGTTTATGTTTTGTTGTGTTCTCCTTCAGAAATAGTTCCTTTAATACAGCCAATGAGCCTGCTGTGCTGCCACATGAACACTTGGGAAGTCCTTTCTGGGTGGAAATCATGCACTAATAACCAAGCATTGTTTTCCCACACTGTTTCCTGAGGTTAGTTTAGAAATTCATGTTGGTAGTGCTCATGGCACAGCACTGGTGTTTGCACTGCTGAGTCTACATACAAACCAAGGACAATTAGGATGTATGCAGTCATGCATGATCCTTTTGGAGCCATTGTACAATATTTATGGGTTTTTTTGCTTCATCTGTCCTGAATTACATGTCTCATTCAGCTGGAGCCCTGTTGAAAGCCTTGTGCAGAAGGTAAGGCTATTACTGAACAGTTTATTCAGGACAGCATGAATTTTGCAATATTGTTACCAGTTTCAGATCCTTATGAACAATGTCTGCATAAATACAGTTCTCCCAGTCCCCATGATGCACTGTCAAAGATTAAAAATATATAGGCCAGCCTGAAGCAACCAACATCTGCTTTTGGACATGTCATATTAGCAGTGACATTGCCCACAGGAAATCACTTCTTTTCTTCTGGTGGGATTTTATCTTTCTGCTACCTAAAGAGTGTTTTTGAAAAGAAGAAGAGGGAAAGAAGAGAGAGGAGAACAAAAGAGAAGAAGAAGGAAAAGAAGATTAAAAAAACTGCAACAAAACAAAAAAATTAGAAACAAAATTAAAAGGGAAAGGAAGAAAAGGAAAAGGAAAAAAAAGGAAAAGGAAAAGGAAAAGGAAAAGGAAAAGGAAAAGGAAAAGGAAAAGGAAAAGGAAAAGGAAAAGGAAAAGGAAAAGGAAAAGGAAAAGGAAAAGGAAAAGGAAAAGGAAAAGGAAAAGGAAAAGGAAAAGGAAAAGGAAAAGGAAAAGGAAAAGAAACCCAGTTGACAAATAGCTCATGGAGAGTCCTTGGATAACAAATAAAAACTTACTTTGCAGTTACCACACTGCTTCCCACAGCCCATTTAAAGGAGCTCAATCGAAGTGTGCAGACCAGGCATTTAACCCAGCCTGACCTTCCCATAGCCAGTCCACATCTCACCTCCTCTGGCCTCTTGGTCCTGTCTGAGTGCTGAGAATATTGTTTCCAGGAACACTTAAAGGGTGTGGCTCCACAAGTAAGCAGTGGCATCCCACAACTGAAAAGAGCTGGGTATTTCCAAGCTCACTTTGTTCAGTGTCCTGTGGAAAATCTGGTCTGTCCCACGTGGTGCTGGCTGTGTGTGGTTTACTCGGCATGGGGGTGTTCACTCAGAGGATGAGCTTGATTATCTTGTAGGTCCTTGTAACAGTGGTGGGAGTTTTGCACCACTTGATTAGTGGTTTGTTTTAGTCTCTTCTGCCTTCACTCAGAGCCAGGATTAAAAAATACATGAAGGAAATGGATTTTCTTGTGTTCAGGCTTGGTTGTTTATCAAATCTTATCAAAAAGTGCAGAAAATTCAGCAGCACTTCTGGCTACCTGCTAGAAGCGAGCAAAATGGAGAGACATCCAGCTACTACAAGGTCTCTTAAAGCTAAACAGTCTAATAGAGAATTCACACCTATATTATTTATACTTTTAACCCAATAACCAAATTCCCATGACTGTCAGTGTGACACTAACTGACCAGCCAGAAACTACTGGCTGAAATGATGAAGGAAGATGAACACTGAAAGAGACATCACCCAAAATCCTCCATCTTGTTCCATACCTATTACTAGATTATAAAAACCTCAAATTTAAAACCCTTCACCATGTGAAATCACACACTTCTATTTAATTACACACCAGTGATTTTAACTCCATCACTCAAATTTGGAAGCCTTCTCCAAGGTGAAAAGCAGTGTTCTCCAGGGGTCAGTGCTAGAAAGCACAGGAAGCTCAAAACCCCCAGGTTTCTGGGATCCAGCAGGTCCTGATGGTCTTGCAGGTCTTTTCCAACCTTAAGGATTCCGTGATTTCATGATTCTGTATAGCGTTCCAGTGGAAAAACTAGTTTTGATTGTTTTACATCACAAAGATCGCGTGAGGATAAAACTCACTGAAAATCATGAAGTGTTCAGCTCATTGAGTCATCAGTAGAACAGCTTGCTTTACATTACACAATGGCATTATAATTTATTAAAATTTTAAAATATGATGGCGGGTTTTTTTGTGAAATTTCCCAAGAAAGTTTCTTCCAGATAATTCAAAGTGAATGGTGAAAGTAGCACAAGTCTTCTCCTGAGAGTGTTCTGTGGAGAGAGGAACCTGGAAATCTGAAAGCTCTGCAGCTGAAGACAGACTGGAACAAATGTCTTCTGTTCCTGGACTCATAATCCATTCCCTAAATGATAACTGACACGTGCTTATGTTAAAAACCCCAACAACTGAATGAGTTAGTTTTGTCTAGAAGAATGTCTTAGAGCTGATATATGACAGGAGATTTTACAGACATGGGTTCCCACTTGATCCTGAAGCTTGGGGTTATAGATGAAAATCCAATCTTACACAAAGGAACCTAATTGTTCCAAGGTGCAGGATTATAAAGATAAATAATTTCACATTTGTCAAATAAGTAAATAAAACAATGGTGTCGTAAAATGCTTTTGCTTTCATGGAGAACATGAAATGAAACAGTACTTGGGAAATAAAAAGAATAGAATGTTCCTGCCTTGATCAGAAAGATATGATATTTTGCAGAAAGGACATTTTCAGGAATTCAGGGTACTTTTGCTGAGAAATGAAGCAACATTTCCTCTTAAAAAAGAAAATTCACTTCTACTTTTTTGATTCTTTCCTTAAAGATAAAATATCTTTGTACAAATTAAACATTAGTGAAAATGGTATAGGAAAAAGAAAGTTTTACATGCAGAAGGATAAAGCCAGAAGACAGATAAAGCAGAATAATTAATAGAAATATGCCTAATAATTCTTCCTATTGCTTGTTTTCCTGAAAAGTCATTGCCTGCCTTATCACAGTCAAGTAGCATACGTGTCCACTGCTTAGTCCCCTGACAAAAAGTATATTTTATTTTGTGGCTGAAATTTCTTTTGCACTGAGCCAACCAGCTTTTTATGAAATGAAAGCTGAGTGCAGTTCTCAGGAAGAGCACTCGGGAGCTCTGCTGTACTGACAAAAAATTACATTACTGTCCTAAAAGGTCTTGAATCCTCCGTTTGGCAGACTGGGGCACAGATCTCACATTATTCCTTGTATTTGATTGGAAAAAGAGCTAAAACTCTGATTCAGCAAAAAAACAGTGGAGAGCAAAAGTCAAATGTGATATGGGCAATGTAGTGAATAGACTACGCTGCCAAAAACACTTCGAACAGCTACAAGCTGTAGCTGTTCTTCCCCCATATTTAAATTCTCAAAATGAAAAAAATGTTCTTTTTCACTTCTTCAAGGGTTTGCTATGAAGAATGAAGGGGCATTATTTCAGCATGAGTGGGTTACATCTGCAAAACCAAAGCAAACACCTAAAGCTCTGGAAGAAGATTTGTGATTTTTAACTTTGTTCTTACAATGAAAACGTCTTTTCTCTCGCATGAATAACCTTTGTATAAGAAGGAGACAGAGATTTGTTTGCAATCTAAGGGTCATCAAATTCATTGTCACCTTGTGCTTTATATCAAGTTAATGCCTTGCACTGCTTTCACCAACACAGCCGATTAAATATTTTCTAAGAAGAAAACAAAATAAGAAATGGAAAGAATTCCTTCAAATGGAACCTTAGAATTCAAAGCTCTCATTAATCTCCACACGATTTTTCCTGAGGAGAAAGAAGAACAGAAATGAGCTACAAATGTTGTGTTTTATTCTTATTGCTAATTCTTGAGTCTTAATCCATGGATTTATCTAGACTAATACTACTGTAGAAAGCAAAAAAAAAAAAAAAGAAGGAACAGAGAGGTGAAAAATGTTAGTCACCCCATTTAAGGCTCTCTCCTACTGAATGACTTGTTACAACCTTTAAGGTTTCTGCTCTGATCACAGAACAAGGAGAGGCTTTTTAGGTGCATGATTCAAAGCACAGGCAGCAGATTTTTGCTTTGAACTGCCCTGTAAAAGATCCTGTATCAATGGGCAGGAGCAAAAGGAACTGGTCCCTGAACATGACTGTCTGAGTTGGATATCATTGGATAACACAGAGATTCCCAAGTGACAACATGAAGTAAAGCTTCCACACTGATGAATGGCACAAACTATTCCCAAGATGAGTGGCTGAAGTATTAAATTATAACACTGCTGGATATCTGCCCTGTGTGGCACCATATATTTATTCTTTTGTTTCAAATCAGATAGTGTGGTTATTGCAGATGAGTGTGAAGGCTTTGAGTTTAAGTGCCAGAGGCTAAAGAGATTTTGCCTCAGGATAAAATACAGGAATTATTTAAGAACTGAAAAGTATTGTAAATTTAATAACAATCATGAATAAATTAAACCAGCCTAATTAAAAAATTATAAAATGATAGGTTCTGTAAGAAAAGCCTCACTGTGGAAACTGTTCTGTTCATGTGGAAACATTTAACTTTTCCCATCCCAGTGCCTGCCTTAGAGATGATATCATTATCATTTTTTAAAATTGTGCTAACACAGTGTCTTTGTTCTCCATCTTCTTTCAGTAAATGCCACAGTTACCCAGTTCAGCTGGAATTATGTACATGTTATATCCCATTGCTTCACCTTTCTCTTCATGGCAGTCAGCTGGGAGGAGCACAGAGAAATTGCCTGAGCAGCCAGGGACTGGGACAGGAAAATAAAGCCCTAAAGGACTTAAATGTGGCCAGTGACATCAAGAGCAACGTGGAAAGCTTTAAGGTGTCATCCAACCCAAACTACTCTGTGACTGTGAACTACAATAATAAACAAAACCTCCCAGGAATGTCTTCTGATTCCCAGGATATTTCTCCCTGAATAGCCACAGATGCCATTCCAGGAGTTCACTCCTATTGTTTTATGTAACAATTTCTCTGTTAACCATAATTATCTGCTCCAAACTCTATTTCTGATTTCATCTCTTCTGGATGCTCTTTTCCTGTGTCTTGCTGAGACACAGAACTTTGCTCTGTGTTTGGTTCACTACACAAGATCCATTACTTCACTGGCAGTAAGTGTGAAATGATGTATTGTTGATCATACAGCCTAATAAAATCCAGGTGTTTGGTAGATGAAATTCAGAGTGAGTTGTGGTTCTTTCTGTACCAAAGGATTTGACATCTCCTGGAATTGCATCTTGCATTATCTTACCATTTATTTGCCTTCTATCATGTATTTCTCATGTATCTGCTATTTACTTATATTCTGCCATCACAATTACTACATATTTTTTTATTAAATTAGTAAAGCTGTCATCCCTGAAAGGGCGCAGTTATGATCTGAGAATCAGCTGGGTTTGGTGCTCCTTTGATAATTCTGGTGCAGTTGCTAGGCCAGACCCTTCCTGCTTTCCTGTATGTGGTCCAATGTTAGAAGCAGAATCCTCTTCTATTTATTTACATGCAAATAGATTTTACTTATCAATAATTGCAACTTAAGTGGCTCATTTCAGATTCAACTACAAAACTATTTAAACAAGCAGAGCAGAAACATGATATTGTAACATGCTAAGTGAAATAATAGGATCACAGAACTATAGAATGGCCGAGGGACCACTTTGAGGGGACCTCATAGATCATTCAGTTCCACCCCCCTGCCATGGGCAGAGACACCTTAAACCAGGCCAGGATGCTCCAAGCCCCATCCAACACCTGAACACTTCCACGGATGAGGAAGCCACAGCTTCTCTGGATAACCTGTTCCACGTTACTGGTAGTTAAGGTTTTAAAACCCCATTTTTCAAGTGGTTGAACAAGTTTTAAACTTACTGGCTTTTTGTTTGTTCATTTAATTTTTATGTGATAACATGCTACATGTGCTTTAATCTCATTCTAGAATTTCCAGCAGCTTCCACTGGAAAAATACAAACATATTCACGTAGATTTTTATGTACATATTTCACACTCTTCTGTAAATCCACAGTGAGAAAGAAGATGCTGGACTGAGGAAATGATCTTTCAGCTGTTTCGAGGACAAGAGACCATCTTCAACACAAGTCTCTGCTCCTCATGCAGAGGAGCCTGTGCCCTCCCCAGCACAACCCTGCTTTCCTCCAGGGCTCTCATCTGTAGCAGCTCTCCATCAGATGAACACACACAAATGGACAACACCCTTCAAGGGTGAGAATTACATTTACCATAAGATAATGTCCCCCATGGTGATTATAGCTCTGTCTTTTAGGAACAAGCTGGGTGCACCTGCTGGCAAAAGTGTGTATAGATCCATAAAGGTTTCTATCACTAGTGATCAATTCTCTGGTATGATACCTCCTGCTTCAAATTAGAAGTAAACATTTAATTCTAAGGAGCAGCATATTCTTAACCTGATAGTTTTGCTTATGTACCAAGTATATTCTGCTCCTTGAGGCTGGTTTTTAATGTTATTTGTTATTAGCTTCATAGCTGGCATTTTTAAAAGTCATATGTTAACATATGTGCTGCTAAATAATTCTTTATATGCACAGAATATATAGCTACATAAGTAACGTGATGTATAATACTTAGTGCAAGCACACACTTCTCCATCTGCAGTTCTTTCTACATTTAATGGAAAAAATACTACAGAAAGTATAATGTTTTAATTTTTTAACTCATTTTTTATCTGTATTTAATCTCATTTTAATACATTTTTACTGGAAAAATAAGATTATTAAGATTTTGCTACAATTGCACACTAATGTACTATTCCCTACAAAATTCTTGTCCATTATTTCTCTGAAAAAATCACAGTGTTTCAATCTGTAAGAGTACTACCCAACTGAGGCACGATTTTTTGGCTGGATTTCTTCCTTTTCTTTCCTTTACTTCTTAGAGACAGAGGGGTGGAAGGCTGACAAGGAGCCAGCTATAAATCATTCATTTTCAAAATGATGTTTTGACCAACCTCTGGAACCGAGGAAATTATCATTGCAGCCTTTGGATGTGGTCTAAATTATGCCACAGGCTGTGGTTCCCTAAGTGACCATACAACACCTGCAAACTGCACATTCCTGCCAATATTCTCTTATTACTCTGATAATCCAATCTTTCCCAGTATTCTCAGCTGGAAGGTCGTAGCTTGAAAGGCAGAAAGGGCAGAAGATAAGATCAAGATCTTAGACTTTGATTTTACAGGAACTAAGTTCTGTGTTTTCCCCAGTCCTGTTAATAAAGCCATGACAATTCTGAGTAATTTCTGCCATATCCACCACAGGCTGTTTCACTGGGTTTTTCTCCAAGTCTATTCAGTAGATATTATTCCAGCACAACTGGAATAACGTGGCAGTGGAGATTCCTTCTTCTCCTTCCCTTGGCATGAGTTCCTCTGGGACAGGATTGCCTGAAGCACCAGCAGCCCGCCAGGGATGCTGTAAGGAAAACTGTGCCTCGGGAAAAGCAGCATCAAAGCCTATTGTTGGAACTCAGAAACTTGGAAGTTTTGAGCTTTCTGTGCTTTCTAACACTGACCCCAAGAATACACTGCTTTTGAATTGAAGCTTTGGAGAAGGTTTCCAAATTTGAGTGATAGAGTTAAGATCATGTGTAGTTGGAATAGAAGTGTGTAATTTCACATGGTGAATAGTTTTGCATTTGATGTTTTTAAAATATAGTAATAGGTATGCGACAAGATGGATGTTCTTGGGTGTTGCCTCTGTCTTCTTCTTCCTTCTTCTTCATGATTTCAAGTAGTAGTTTTTGGTTGGACAGTTGGTGCTGCACTGCAGGTCACAAGAGTTTTGTTATTGGGTCAAAAGTATAAATAATATAGGTATTAATTCTCTATGGGACTGTTTAGCTTTAAAAGACTTTGTAACTAACTAGATTCACCTCCATTTTGCTCACTTTCAGCTGGTAGCTAGGATTACAAAACTCTCTGTACTATACATAAGATTTAATAAATAACCAAGTCTCAACACGAGAAATTCATCTCCTTCATGTTTTTAATCCTAACTCTGAGTAAAAACAAAAGAAAATAAAGACAAGCCACTAATTAGGTGGTGCAGCTAACCCATTAACAGCCTATAGTAGTAAAAATGAGAATACACAAGGAGCTATAGAAACTTACTCAGCTGGATCTTATCACATCCATGCGGAGAGATAAGCACAGTCTGAGGCACTGAGGTACAGCACAAGGGACACTGATTCCCACTGATGACTCAGGTTAGTCCACAGGAGCCATCTGGTTCTGACAAGTCTGTTTTCTGGCATTTTTCATTAGATATTAACCCCTGTTTTTCCAGGTAGTGACACTGGCTGTGCAGGAATGTGTGCATGAGCCTGTTAAAGGTGTGTGAACCAGCTCTGTGTAAAAAGCAGAAGCCAGGTTTTGCATGGTGTGGAGGCACCAGCTGCCAGTTCTGGACATAAGGAAATATGTCTTCACCAAAAGGATGGTCAAGCATTGAGGCAGGCTGTCCTGGGGCAGTGGTGGAGTTGCCATCCCTGGAGGGATTTAAAGGACATGATGGGCAGATGGGCCACTTCAGGATGTGGTTTAGTGGTGGCCTTGGCAATGCTGGACTTCATCTCAAGAGTCTTTTCTAACCTACACAATTGTAGGATTCTGTGCTCCCTCCACATGGGACCCCAGGTCCCCACCACCTGAAGAAGAGAGACTGAAGACAGAGTATGCATCCATCCTGCTGGCATCCCCCTTGTTCTTGCTGCCTGGAGAAGGCTTAAGACAGGAGGCCCATGAGATGAACAGTTCTGCACGTGGTGAATGACAGAAACTTCAGCCCTGCCAGTTCTGGCACAGGTGGAGCAAGCCTAAGGAAAGCTTTTGAGGTGTCTAGAAACTTGCATTGAACATTGCACTGAACTTCTTCAGGGACACGATATTGTCCTCAGAAATCCTCACTAGAACTGCCTGCAGAATTTTCAGAATTGAGTAAATCCAAGTCAGACTTCTGTATGAGTCCAACTGGATTTATAGAATCCATTGAAATAACTGACCTAACTACTGCAAAGGTCAGAGTTTTTAAGATGTGGTCAGAGAGACATTACATGTGATGTTTCTTTAGGTAGGAAAGCCATCAGTTCAAAGGCCACAGCTCTGTCCACTGGGTTGGGATCATGGACTGTGTGTTTGCCTGGTGCCCAGGGTCAGTCAGTGCATCCCAGGGTCAGTCAGTCCATCCCAGAGTCAGTCAGTCCATCCCAGAGTCAGTCAGTCCATCCCAGAGTCAGTCAGTCCATCCCAGAGTCAGTCAGTCCATCCCAGAGTCAGTCAGTCCATCCCAGAGTCTGTCAGCACATCCCAGGGTCTGTCAGAGCATCCCAGGGTCTGTCAGTGCATCANCCACTTTGTCAGGAGAGCCCCAGAACTCCTGGCCAGTGGTGCTCACATCAGCAGCTCCAGTTGTCTGGGACCTCTCCAGTTAGCCAGGACTGATGATGAATGCTGGAGAGGGGCTTGGTGAGCTCTTCTGTCTCCACCTGGATTTCAGGGGTTCCATTCTGCTCACCATCCCTGTCTACCAGCTTAGGGGGCCAGTTGCCCAGGTCATACTGTTGAGGACTGAGGCAAAGAAGGTCTTTCTCACCTTTAGTGACTGTGTTTTCCCCTGGATCCAGTAAAGAATGGAGCTTTTCCTTGGCCCTCTTCTTGCTATTAACGTATTTATAAAAGCCCTTTTTATTATCCTTTACAGAAGTGGCCAAATTAAGTTCTAACTGAGCTTTTGCCTCTCTGATTTTCTTCCTACATGACCTAACAATATCCATAAACACTTCCTGAGCTACTTGCCCCTTTTTCCAGAGGTGGTTCCCCTGGTGGGCTCACCAGCTGTGCCAGGAAGGGAAGTTCCCATGCACACACTCCAGGGCTGCCCCTGCTGTGTTGAGTTTCCAGCAGACATCTGGCAGGTCCCTCCTTCTTCCTTCTTTCCCCGTCTTTATGAACGGATCCTGATAGAATATGGTTTCAATTTGAAACCTTTGGGGGTACCTCTGGGGTGCCCTAACCCCAACCTTGGGGTCAGCTGTGCTCTCTGTGTCTACTCCCAAATAGCCAAGTACCCTCTTGTGGTTCCAGCCCCAGCCAGAAATTAAGCACCACACAGCCAGATGCTCAACACCCTTCTCATCCCCCCCACCGTGGTGGAGTGGGGAGGAGAATCAAAAGCAAAACTTGCAGGTTTAGAGAAGTTTAAAAATTAATCATGTAGATAAGTTTAGTAACTGAAAACAAAGTAAAGTACTGCAATAGTGTTTATAATGAAAAGAAAAAAAAAACCAAACAAACGTGATGCACAATACAAGTGCTCGCTAGCTACTGACCAACAATGCTAGAGCTGCCTTTCTGAGCCCAGATCAGGCCCTGTTCCAGAAAACTCCCCCAGTTTATACACTGGGCATGCTATTTTATGGTGCAGAATTCCTCTTTGGCCAGTTCTGGTCACCTGCCCTGGCTGTGCTCCCTCCCAGTTTCAATTCTGTACCTTCTCACTGACAGAGCATGAGACCCAAAAGAAAGAAAGAGAGAAAAAAAAAAAAAAAAAAAAAAAAAAATCCTTGACTTAGGATAAATGGGACTTAGCAAAATCAAAACCATCGGTATTTTGTCAGCATTTTTTCCCCAAGTCAAAACCACAGCATTGTACCAACTACTGAGAACAAGTTAAGTCTATCCCAGCCGAAGCCAGGCTATCCCCCAGCTCCCTCACCAGCGTGGCAGCACGAGAAGCAGAAAAAGCCTTGATACTGTGCAAACACTGCTGAGAAATAAGAAAAACATCCCTGAATTATCAACACCCTTTTCAGCACAAATCCCAAACACAGCCCCACTCTGGGCACTAAAGAAAATTAACTCAACCCCAGCCTAAACCAGCACACTGAGCAACAGGTTTTGAACTATTTTCTATGGCACAGAGAGAACAAAATTTAAGCACCAAAGCCTGCTAGCTAGTCCTAGTAATAGTACAAAAGGTCATTTTTCCAAATGGCTAAACTACACCCCTAGGCTTTCAGGATTATGTGCTGTGTCATTATTAAGAAAAATCTCATTGCATTAAGAAGCAGCCATTGCTTTTTAAAAGACAGAGGCAGTGAGTTTTCTTAAAAAACAAACCCAAGAAAGCCTTATCACAAAAACAGTGTGAGCTGCATTTGAAAATAAAGTTTGTAGTTAAAACTGACATTTCCCTGATGCCTGTTTCCACCAGCAGCCATCTCACTGAGGTCTGACAGGTGTTTGCATGGTTGCTAAGCCCCTAGGTTAATTCAGTGCAAGAGGAACAGTGAGATTAAATTATTTCTGCAAGTGGAGTTTTGAAAAATTAATTGAAAAGGTGAACTACTCTCCCCAAATAAAAATATGTGAAAGCAGACCTCAGACATCTTTCAGTGTGGGGAAATGGACAGAGAATATTCTGAGTCTCAGTTTAAGATTAGCTGGAGTATCAGATTTCAAACTTGATTCAAGTCAGAGTCAAAAGGGAGGACCAATGCAAGCAGCCATGCACTAATTCAGCACTGAGTTGTGAATAAACAGTACATTTTACGGCATAGAAACAACTTTCCTCAGTAGAACTACATCTAGGCATTCATAAATAAACAAGCTCTCATGGTTTAACATCATAATTCACCAGATTTGTTTAAGCTCAGCCGCCGTGGGATCTACATGCTGAGACTTCCTGGTGGGCCACTCGAATTCTCTTTCCACAACTGTTTTTCCAAGTCCACAGACAAGGGACTGGCAGATTTTACTCTACGTTTGCAGTGGGATGGCATGCCCAGAATATTAGTGCCACTGTTTGTCCGAGAAGAATCAACTTGACCACCTGTGATGATCTGTTTAGAACCTCATTGGGACAAAGAAGTGTAAGAGCAGAGCTAGTGGGAAGTGTGACTCCTCAAAACATGCACAGTGCAGACCCTCTCTCCTCTGCAGGTGGTTCCCACTGAGCTGCAGAACTGGATTTACAGTGTCAGTGTTGGGCAGAGGGAGTCTCATTTCCTGTGTATCCCCAACTGTGCTCTGAATGCAAAGCAAAATCTTCCACAGCAGAGGCCTCCAGTCCCCCCGGCCAGGGGCAGCAGCACTCCCAGAGCTGCTTTAGGTGCTGAGTCCCAGGTGCTAACATGAAACATCCCAGATCTGTCAAACTGAGTAGATTTTTATTATATTAGCAAAGATATTGTATGTGGAGAGAACCTTTCAGCTGTAAATCACAAACTGTACTCAGCTCACATCCTCTGTCCCTGAGCTGTGATGTCTGCATACTGTGAATATTGTTATCTCCAGGCTGATACACTCACAGCCACCTGCATGTGTCTCTGTGTGAGCTACTTCTTTCTGACTAAAAACAACCAGGAAAAATAGGAACTTCTACTAATCCCATCTCTGTGAGACCACAGAAATCCCTGACATTTGTCTCTAAGATTTATTGTACACCTGGCCAGAACAATTCATATTCACCAAAGTAATACCTTGTGTGGGCCTGCTGTGTCCCCTCAGCACAGTGAGGGTCTGCCACTGACCTCTTCAGGTGTCAGCTGAACTTCAGTCTTTGAGCTCAAGGCAGAGCTGGACACGCATCTCCACATCCCACAGCATCACTAATACATTCTTATCTCTTGCACAAAGTCCTTTATCTAGGAAACTTGGCCTTAGTAATAAAGATAACAGGCAAGTAAGTCAGTGTCTCTGCTGATTGTCGATATTTATTAGATATTGCAGAATCCACAAGAACTGAATCTTCTAGCAGCTGCTCGTGTTCCTGTCACTCTTCCATCCTGGAGCAGGACGTGGGCAGCATCCAGAGAGGAGCTCTGACATCCGTGTGCTGCTGGAGGGCTCCATGGAGCATCTGATGGGATGAGTTTTACCTTGTGTTTCCTCCACTGCTGGGACAATGAGCTGCCTCAGGATCAGAGCTCACTGCTCCTAGAAACCCTCTGCACAGGTTCTTACACCTGGAGCAAATCTCCAGCTGGTGCAAAACTTGCTGTTTCCAGCCTGGCTGTGTTGGTCTCAGTGTGTCTGATGCTCCTGCACATTCCTGGTGAGCAGCCCCTGTGAGGAGCAGAGCTGCTCTGAGATGGTTTTGGCAGTGCAGGAATGCAGCACAGGCTGCCTGATCCTAGGGTAGGCAGCAGCCAGCTTTCCCAGTGTGCTGGTTTAACTGGGGGAGAGCTAGACTGGGAAGGGCTTAGGCTCATGTGGGGTCATATATTCACTTGGTGCTTCCCCAAGGGCTGGTTTACTTTACCTTAGACTTAGACTTCTATATATACTCAGTATGGAGCTACATATACTACATGTACCCAATGTACACATTTTTGTGGTCTGAGTGAACTTTTTCTATGCCAATTGTGGTTACATGCTCATGAAAAGGATGCAAGAGCTTAGGATCGCCTCATTCTATATATTTTGGCCTCAAAACCCCCCACAATTAATATGAACCAGTTGATAACCTACCTAAATAGTTAATTCACTTTTCATAACTGAAAGAGTGCAAAGCAGCCAGTGCCTTTTGAAAGCCTCAGCACAGGGACAGGAAATTGGGCAGGTCCAGTCCCTGTAAATCAAATATCCTCCCCAGAAGGCAGGCAGCAACACTGCCTCGAGGCAGGACACTGCTGCTCTGTTCCAGCCTTTTTGCCCAGCCTGAGGCAAGGCACTTCATTTGCCTTGCTCCATTTCCCATATGGAAAATGCTGTAAACATGGGCTGGCTTGTGAGGAAAGAAATCCTAAGCAAGCACCACAGGTGTGTAAGTTAGGAGGGACTAAATGTACTGTTCTGAGTTTTGTCCTGGACTACAGTGGCATGACTGTGCAGATCTTCCCTTGGAGTGTTTCAAAGGTGGGGTGCACTATATAAAAACTCCATACCATAACCTACAACTTCTGTTAAAAATGGATTAAGCCTTTTATTTCTAATGTGATTAATCATTTGTTTTATTGGCAAAACATCTGACACCTTTTAAACAACCTTTAACACTCAGCTCCTCATTTGCTTGCCAAATAACTGACCTGGTTAACACTTTATTTTGTCCTTTTCACAGCAAAAGAAAATAAAATTATTTAAAATTTGGTTGAGTGTGGTCCAGGAGCAAGAGAATACAGAGTATTTCCAGGTAAGTGAGTAGGAGTGGCTTCTTAAAACAGTTAATGTTTCATAGATTCTTTGCACTCACTTGTAGTCTCATTGTCACTTCTTATTTTCCTATTTTTAATTTAAAAAAAGAGAAAACAAATACTTTTTGTTTATTATAAGTGCACTGTTGATGTGCAGTAATCAGTAGTCACCAAAGCCGTATTTATAAAAGTAGCTATTTAATAATTTTTGTTTGCCAGTGTATTTACTGTAAAGAAATATATTTCATCTATAAAGAGCAATTAACTTGTGCAATCACTGTGTACAGTAAGGCATCGATTCTCCCCAGTACTGCATTGCTATTAGACTCCAGCTGAATGTGTTAACTAACCCAGGACTGACACATTACAGAGGAACAAAATGTGCTTATTTCAGAGGAGTCTGAACCACTTGCAGTTTCCAAATGATTAGAGAAAGGATGCCCACTGCAAGGAATTTACACTCTTCGTTGTACATTTTATTTGACTGATTTTCATAATAAGTCTCTTTGTAGTGTTTGGATTTCTCTTTTCCAGTAGAAGTTGAGATAATTTAAGCTCAGATACGGCTTGATGTTGTTGCTATTCACAAACATACCTGTTTGCAAAATCTTATTTGTTGTAGCTAAAAAAATGTGGAAAAAGATATTTACAACGAAAAAGAGCGTTAAATATTATGGCTGTGAAATCCTCTAATAAAAAGTTAAAGGACAAAAAATATCAGGGTCAATGTGTGTCATTAATTTTATGTTCATCTGCTGTCTCATATTGGTTAATTTTAGTAGGCAGGTCTAGCAGCTACTGACCAGAAATGAGCAGAATGAGTTGGAAATATAAATCTTCTTTACTATATAATCTTATTAAATATATATATATATGCATGAACTATAAACTCTCTCTCCCTCTTATATAGATATATACACATATATGCACATATAGAAGTGTCACAGTTTTCTCACTTGGAAATCTCCAAATCCGTCTCTTCAGCAAGTTCAATGCAAAAAACCATGTTCACTATTTCTTGGAAGCTCTTGTTCCTTCACCCAAAACCTGCCTGCTGCATGTGTTACAAAAGAGTCTTGTGGAGCACTCACAACTCAGTCATCTGATCTGCTGGAGAACCTAATGGTGAGAGAACAGAGGCCATTCCTATTCATTCAAACCATTTCAAATTAACCAAAACATTCTAGGAATTGAAATATTTCTGTTTCTGGGACAGGTTCAGGCACATCTTTTGAAAACAAAAAGGAGGACTACAAAGAGTGGATGAAAGAAAACTCACCAGGCTTTATGGTGTGTTATCCTATAACAGGGCATGTAGGTTTCTGAATCCTACACATTTCTAAGCATACAAGAAAGGGGTTTGCTGAAATCTGAAAAAGCAAAAAAGTTATTTCAATTATTAGTTCAATCTGCTGCAAGTTACACAAATAATTTCACCATTTCTTTGTGGTCTAGCAAAGAAAGACCAATGCATCACGCCGCTGCTACCTTCCTGATTGCCAAGTTGCCACATTTCACTCAGAGGTCACAGCTTGTACTCCTTATGATTAAACTGCCTGGCACGTGTGAGTTAGAGTCTTTAAGTCATTAGTTTCTAAGCATATGCATTTTCTTGGTTCCTCCTCATTTGCTGCCCATCATCATGCAATTGATTGTCTAAAAGCCTAATCAGCTGGTTTTCAACAATTTGCAAGGGCCAATCAATCATGTCTGTGTAAAGTTAGCAATTCTCTCTGAATCTTAGTGGGGTTTGGATTTTAGCAGCTTTGACACAGCAGAAGAGATGCCATTTTGGGCTTAAAAGATACAGCACAGTCAGTGCTCCTCACTTGTTACCGTCTTTAATTATGCCATGCACTCTTACATTAGACAATGAAAAGTGCGGGTCACCTTCCTGCTGCTCTATGAGACGTCACATTTCTGACTCACAGTAAGATTAGGTAAGGTCTTACCATGATACTGCAGTTACCTGATGTACAAATGAATATATAAATTCTTATATATATTACATGTATACACATATATCCATCTGGAGCTGGATGGGGCAGCCCCTGAGCTCTCCTGGCAGAGGATTCCCTGGAGACCCTGCTGCCAACACCTTGCCATGGACACCAAATTCAAAAGATAACTAAGTTCTACTGATTATTGCTAACTGCCAGTGAATGAGAGGTTAATGGGAATGGCAGGGTCCTTTTTTAAGGATTTCACCCTCGTGCATACCTACAAACCTGGTCCAAATACTCTTTGCATGCCAAAAAAGAAATGCTATGGCTCGTGTACAGAAATGAGATATAAGCAGCCATTACTCCAGATCAAAAAAATACATATATTTCTCCTAAGTTGAGTTTGTGGTGAAACACAGGCTTTTCTTCTGAGGCCTGAGGAATAAGGGCTGTTGTTATTTCTACTGTTATAGGTTTGTACATACTTGTTAACACAGCTGTGGCTGCAAATATTTTTTTCCCATCTCCTGGAGAAAAGATGAGAGAAAATATGACTGTTTTCCAAAAGATAAATCTGTAGCCTGTGTGCTCTGGAGAGGAGATCTTTCTCTGCTTGTTCATTAATCTACCAGGTATCATCACAACTGTGTAGTCCCAACTAGAGTTTATTGGCCATGCTCCATTTGTCAACATGGTGAGAATTGTACATGGAAATTTCCAACTGCTGTATTCAGGAAGAGCAAGTCCTAAAAACTGTTTGTCTCTGCAGTGAACAGAATCTAAATCATATTCTCCCTTAAAAAGCACAACTTGATTCATTGCAGCCTTCAAGCAGGAATTTTGGAGGCTCCGTCCACAGTTGTGTGGAAGATAAATGGTTTCTTTGGTGCACAGGAGATGACTTGGTTTCATGAAGTTTATTAAATTATGGTTAAAGGATGAGGCATAAAAATTTGACTAAGAACAATTACCTAAGTTTCTAATGTGGAACAAAACAAGTGTCATTTGGTCTGCCTTAGAACTTAGATACTGAAGCATTTGAATGTTTTATCCACACAGAAGCAAACAGGAATATGCTCTGTTGAGATTGCTTGAACTTCTTGGACACAGGATATTGTCATGTATTGTCTGCATTCCTTAGGGATGGATACTGCAGGAGAAAAAAACCCATACAGCAGGCTGTCAGGAGGTTCCTTGGTGAGAACAGCTACACGATGAAGTTTAATACTTCGACTTGTAGGACTTTAAAGCAGGCTTATCATTTCCTAGAGCTTAAACTGATCAGGATAAAGTATCCTCCTTCAGACATCTGCTTCACAGTACATGTGATTTTTAAAGTTTCAATTAATACAGCTGAACCTTCTCCAATAGCAGGATTCAGAGGAGTGAAAGATGTTTTTTTTAAGGTGTTTACAGTCCAATCATATAGAAATACCAAGAAGAGTAAAGCTAAGGCAGAAAACAGTGAGAAAAGTAACCAAATATTACAAAAGCATGCAGAGTGATTAAAAAAAGGTATAATTAGAACAAGAACAGATGTACCCTGAAAAAGGTATTTGAAGGGGAGGGAATGGAAGGAGAGAAATATATTATCATGACCAGGGAAAAGTATAAACAGAGAGAGTGTTAGGAAATAATGCACTGGGAGAAACTCCAGATTTCTTTTCCTTGGCCTTCTTTCTTTGTCAGTCAATGTCAGTAAATGCTACCATCAAGTTATATTATAATTCTTTTTCTAGTCATTGGCCATGTGATGGAAAACCACCTCCTACAGCTGTCTGTCACTGAGGCAGTTGAAATGACAGATATTTGCTTCTATAGATCTGAGGTCTCCAGTCTGTCCAGTGACCCAAACTGGAACCTTTCTGATGCCATGTGATGCAATAACACACACAAAAACCCCTTCAGATGTTTAATTATGAAAAACTCTTCCACAAGATATTCCCTAAGGCTGTAAATCCAGGCACTTGAAGTTCACTGAATGTCAGAACTGACAGCTGCCTTTGTAACCTGCTTGGAGTGCTCACATTATGGGAGTTTTCCAACAAAAATTCCATGGCATTTTTCTCACAAGACACTTCCTCCTATTAGCTCAAAAGCTGTAAGGAAATCATGGCATGGATTGTGACAGTGAGATTAAATGTTAAAAGACATTGAGGGGCTGGGGCACATCCAGAGAAGGGGATGGAGCTGGGGAAGGGGCTCAGTCTGGAGAAAAGGAGGCTCAGAGGGACATTTACCATTTTCTACAACTCCCAGAAAGGAGCCTGGACCCAAGTGGGGAGCAGACTCTTCTCCCAGTACAAGCAATAGGACTAGAGGAAATGGCCTCAGGTTGTACTAGAGGAGGTTTAGTTTGGATTTTAGGAAAAGCTTGTTCTCAGAAAGGGCTGTCAAACTCTGGAAGGGCAGTGGTGGGGTTACCATCCCTGGAGGTACTTAAAATACATGTAGATGCAAGGCTCAGTGGTGGCCTAGTTTTAGTGCTGGCTTAAGGCTTGGACTCAGTGATCATAAAGGTCTGTTCCAACTTAACCATTCTATGATTCTAATACGTTTTTATAAACTCATCATTTACTGTGTGGACTTACTGCCTAAACGACAGTAAAAACACTATACATGTTTCCTAACACTCTTACTCACCTTTGAAACCTTCATTCTTATTAAGATCGTTTCACATTATTTGCAATCTGTTTTCTTCTTTTTTTCTCTGCTGTCTCTTAAGTCTCTCACAGATCATTCAGTCTGGATAAGGAGAAATAATTGCAAGTGATTGAGTTACTGTGGCCTAATGAGTAGCTCTAAGACACCCAAGTGAAGCCTTTTCTAGTTTACTGAATACATTAAAAAGAAAAACTGCCCAAAAATGTGTTATTATAGTGGCTTGTAAAGAAGGTGTAAGCAAATATATAGCTTGTGGTTGAGATGAATTTGGTTTATGTAGTTGTGTTGCTCAGCTGGTCGTGCTTTCATTTTGAAAGCAGAATTCTGTTGCTGTAGAACATCTGTCCCTCATTCCTCACATTTCAATCTATGATGATAAACAGTTCAGGAAAACAAGTTGTTCCCCTCTTTCCTAAATTCTGCAAAATTTCATATCTGGTGTTCAAACAAATTATCTATTAAACTGTATGTTCTGAGAAGCATCTTTTTTTTAAAATCTATTAATTACTATGTCAAGGTTATATTTTAAAAAAAATTAAAACAGCAGAAACTTTCTGCAAAGGGCATTTTTAAAAACAGATTTATGCATTTCTTTTCTCCCCTGGACTTTCTATGCCTCATGTTGTTGCTACCAGTGGTCTCTCCACCTCCCCTGCTGCTGCTCCTGTAACTGTCCTGGCTCTCTGTGCTGCTGAAAAGGGAACCCAAAGCAAATGCAGAGCCCAAGTGCCTGTTCAGGGAGGTCAAACAGCAGACCCCACATGAGTCTGACCCTCTCTGCCTCCAAGTCACCTTTCCTCCCCCTCTGGACAGTGAAACTCAGCTTGACTTCCACATCTGGCCTCTCTCTGGGTGACAAGCTGATATTTATTACCTTGTTAAAGGATAGACACAAGAGAAGCAAGGGGGAGTTACACCCTGTGCAGAAAAATAGATTTTTATATCCTGTGAACTGAAAGTGTTTAATGTGGTCAAGAGGGCAGATGTGATAACCTGCATCTTGCTGTAAAAAATAGCCAAAATGAAAGTACAAGTCTTGCTAGCAGGAATTTTTCTTACTAACAAGAGATCATTCCCTACAAAAATTAAGACTGGCACATGTACTGCCTATAAAAATACACAGAATAATTGCTGAGATCTTCATTACCCTTTTAATGTGATTTTAGTAGTATGGGTGCTTTTCTCTCTCTTTTTCTCTCTTTCTCTCCATTCCTACTCCTAATTTTCTCTTCTTGAAATCTGGGTAATTTAGGGTTGGATGACTTAGAGTTTGCTAAGTCAGTGCTTTGTAAAATGCTTTATTTTGATTGAATTCTTTCTTTAACTTTTGCCAAATTCCCGATCTTCTAAAGTTTGCCAGTAAAATTTGTTTTTTAACCTTCTGGAGACTTCTGTTGAGTTCTCCTTTGTGCCACCTCAGGGAAATGTGGCATCTTAAGCCCATTTTAAACAAACTTGCTGGGACCAGGGCTTTACACCTCTTTTCCAGGCAAGGTTATGGAAGAGATCACCCTGAGTGCCATTAGATGGCACATGGGGAACAACCAGGAGATCAAGTCCAGCCAACATGGATTTATGAAAAGCAGAAAGGTCCTGCTTGACCAATCTAATCTCCTATGAAAAAGTGGCCCACATAGCTAAGGGGAGGGCTTGTGGATGTAATTTGGTTGATGGTTGGACTGGGTGATCTTGAAGATCTTTTCCAGCCTTCACAATTCTGTGATTTTTTTGTGCACCTATGAAAAATCTGCTCTTTGCCACTCATAGTGCACTAAGAGAACTTTCTTTAAAGCAAAGAATTCCCAACAGGAAAACAGCTGAAGCAATACCCAGAAAATTTCTGCTTTGTGACACCATTGAATTTAGAGCAGTTCAAGGCTTTTATATCTTAAAATATCAAATATCTCCCTTTCTTTCTACATTATAGTAGATTGTAAAGTTTATCTACCTAAAGTCAGAGGAATCCAAGAGGTCACCCAAGGCAGACTGGTTATTTCAATTCATGTAATTTTTAGAGCAAATCAGTCACTTTTACTTTGTCACCTGTGAAACACTGAAGCCTTTTCAGGGTCTGTGACAGGTTAAGAAGAAAATCAAGCCTCATTTCTGTAAAGTCATACAAGGCACTACAACTTCCTTAGGAAATGTTTAAAAGGTCAAAATCTGAAAAAGTGTAATATCATCTATATTGCCAGGACACCGAGTCCTAGTGTCATTAATCTGACAAATGAGTCAGCCTTCTACTACTATTTGTTTTTCAATTTTTGTGTTTAAAAAATATGACAGAAATACTTGACAAGAATCCAAAATACTTGACAGCAGGAAGCATAAATACATGTTCTCATCAGTTTTTTTTAAAGAATTTCTTTCACATTTTATTATTGGAAACTCCCTACTATTATGCCGTATCTAAAATAGCCTGTAATCTTTAAGAGTTCCTTGCTTATAATTAATTTTCTAAAAGGTGCCATTGTTGATTTGCTCTTTGTAACACAGGTAAAAAATTATTTGGGTGGTGGCTGGTAAGAGACCATGGAGGTGTTTCACAAGCTTTTCCATCTGATTCAAAAATTCTGTTTATAGGGATTGCCTTGAAACAACAAAATACTTAAAATTCAAAACTCATATGCTTCTGAATAGGTTTGAGAATTAATTTTGTTATCATCTTTGATTCTTGTTGTTAAAGCAATCCAGGAATTGAGAAACACATTAGCCTAGCCCTGGGGAAATGCATGGAAATGCTAAAGACCGGAGGAAAGCTGAAAGCTGGAGAGATAATGAATTCACTAAAGAGTTTGTTTTTTTCAACTCTATCTCAAAAGTTGTTTTGAACCATGCAAGGGAAAATAACCCTTCCCATTTGCCCAGCTCGCAGATCCAACTGGCCAACAGACCTGTTCATGTGCAAACCTGTCATCAGCTTCCTGGAATGTGCTTTGAAACAGAGCAAAAGGGCCCTCAAAACAATAGTTTAATACCATTTTATCTGTGCTGGCTGTCACACAGGTGGGAACAAAGGAAAAGTCAGGCACTGATAGTCTGCATCCTTTTTTGTGCTTGTGCTTGTTCTTGTGACACCAAGAACTCAATCATTAATTTTTAACACTGTACAGAAGTGGGAATCAGAGTAGTTGTTCAAAGGGGCTGATAGTACATGTTAGACTCAGTGCTGAAAATTGGTCATGGCCCTTCTTTTCATGTGTTGGATATCACTGAAGACAGAATTGAATGAGGGGGGAAAACCATCAAAAAAACCCATCAAGAAACTTAAAACCCCACTTTCTGTTTGATTATGTACCAAACTTGAATTTCTTTGGCATTTATTGTAGTTTCCTGTTTTTAGTATATGACTTGGTTATTTGTCTCTAATGGCACTTTCCAGTTGTATTTTTCTCTGTAAACGTCAATTTTTACTATAGAAGATATATCAGAAGTTTAGGTTATGGCATGCATCTTTTATACTCTTTTCAGCTGAAAGCACAGAATCACCATAGAAAACAATAAAAACCTTGTTGTGGGTTGTGGCCTCTTATGGAGTGACCTGTATTTAGGATCATTTGTTCTGAACCAGAAGATAAATCTTTGGTTCCAGGTCAGCTTGAGGCTTCCCAAAATTGTGGTGAAACAGCACCCACAGTAAAATTTTAAAGCATTCTTTCTAAATTCCTACATGTGGGTGTAGTCTAAATATCCACACACACTGGGAAAAAAAAAACAAAACAAAAAAACCAAAAACCAAACAAAAAAAAAATTATGAATTAGGGATTTAAAAAAAAAAAAAAAGGGAAAAAAAAAACAAAACAAAAAAACCAAAAACCAAACAAAAAAAAAATTATGAATTAGGGATTTAAAAAAAAAAAAAAAGGGAAAAAAAAAACAAAACAAAAAAACCAAAAACCAAACAAAAAAAAAATTATGAATTAGGGATTTAAAAAAAAAAAAAAAAATTTAGGGATTATGTCCTAAAAAGGTGTTTCCTCCACATGATTAAAAAGCGTTGGGTTCTGCAATTAGGTTTACATAATTTGATGGAGTCACGTTTGAGGCAAACTGACTAAGCTTTATAATATGTGCTTTACCCAACTAGACATTTGGGGTTTTTTTACTGCCTCTAATTTAATAAACCATCACCTGAAATCAATAAATATTTATAAAGATGTTGTTCAGGAAACATGGAATAGCATTGGCTTGACATGAATTGAAATAGCCTTTTTTAAAATAAAACCACAGGATTTTATTTAATACCTATGTAAAATCTGTTAATGGAACAAATACCTTTCTGTTTTGCAGTTCATTCAGATTTATGTGGCTCTTTTCTGGCTTGTTTCACAAAATAATCTTTTCTGCTTTGTGACTTTCCTTCCAATCCCTGTGTTACTAAGCACTATTTATCTTAAAGCTCCAAGTATTCAACAGCAAAGTAATTTGATTTGGTGAGGATATGTTTTCCTTTAATTTCATCATCACTTTCTGCTTGTGATAAAAATCAGCCCAGCATTTCCAGGAATAAAGTTTTGCAGATATCTGGTGAAATCCTGTCTCAGAAAAATCAAGGCAAAAATCATTCCAAAATTAAACTAGAAGAGAATTTAATGTATTCTTCCCTGTGAGGGTGGGGAGGCCCTGGCACAGGGTGCCCAGAGAAGCTGTGGCTGCCCCTGGATCCCTGGAAGTGTCCAAGGCCAGGCTGGACAGGGCTTGGAGCAACCTGGGATAGTGGAAGGTGTCCCTGCCATGGCAGGGGGGTGGAATGAGATGATCTTTAAGGTCTCTTCCAACCCAAACCAGTCTGTGACCCAGTTTTCACCCACTGAGTCCTGATTTCCCTTTTCCTGGTGGATTAAAGAGCAGTGGAAGAACAGAAGTGGTTCAGTTCCCTTTCCCTCTCTTCACAGGCATTGATTATTGCCCATTAGGGATGGCAGGATATGTTGGAACAGATCTAGTTATGGTTTTTCTGCCATATACTTCCCATAAGGATGGGAAGTGTGAGGTCCTATTCTAAGGGAGGCTTGTGCTATAGAATTCTTTCGGTCTGTATGACACAGATAAAAGGAGCAATGCTCCAGGGCTGCAGTTTCTTTTTTCACCAAGGAGTTTTTCTACTGTATTTCCCCTAATCTCAGATGTCTTTCCACAGCAGTCTTTCCCAATACAAAAGACTGTGCCTTTTTACTTCCTTTCTAGAGACCCCTGTAGTGTCTTTGGATTTTTTTCCCTTTTTAAAACCCTTCTTTGAACCCTTAAACTCTCCACATATCACCTCGGTCCCTCTGTCCTACTTGAAATATTTCTGAATCTCAAGACCCTTTTTTTCCGGTCAGGAAGGAACAATTCAGTATTCCTGACTTGTTTCAGCTGCAATAAATGACCAGTCTAGATTTAGTGACCAGCTATTGCCACTAGTTTGACAGTAACTTAGCACAGCCATTAACTGCAGCATTTGGCACATTCTGTCATAGATATATCCAAGACTGCAGTAGGCTCTTATTAACAGCCTCAGAAGACTGACCAGAATTCATTAAAGTGCATCCACAACACTCAATTCATCATGGTGGGGCAGAAATGAATATTTTCACCCCTGTTCTATGCCATGTGCTTGGGTGAATATATCTTGAGATTCTTCCAGAACAGCAGCCATTCTAATTCTCTTGGAAAACTTGTCCCAGCTTTACATCTGCAGTGACTTGGAGATGTAAGACCTGTAGCCCTGTAAAACAATTTTGCTGTGGGGGACAGAGTAAAAGAGGTTGACAGAACTGGGTTTATTTTGCCTTAGCAATGGAAGACTAACAAGAGATCCTATTGCTGTCCTCTCCTGGAAGGAGAATTTGGAGGCAGACTCTTGGATGAGCACATGGAAAATACAAGGGACAACAGATATCAATTGGAATGTGGGAAATTGCAATTAAGTGTGAGGAAAAGCTTTTTCTTCATGACAGGCTATGAAAATATTTATCTTTTGAGATATTTCAAAATTTCACTGGACAAGTGCTTTTGCAGCATTTGGACTTGCTTGCAAGGGAGTTGACTCCATGATAAACTCTATGTGAATCCTATGCCATTGCTTCCTCTGCATGGCCTTTCTGTATTAGAAAGTAATTATATCATTTTGAAAAAGGAAACACCTCTGTGGCTGCTGCTGTGGGGAGTGCTGAGTCTACCTCACCTTTAGTGGGACACCACATAATGCAGTATATTTACTCCATGGGGTATTACTTAGAAATATAAATGTAAAATATAATCTGTTTGTATTTCCCATTAATATGTGATTTAGTGAAAATGAACTAATCTATTAATGGCAAAGCAGCTCTATAGATTTTTGATTTTCCCTCCAAGTCTTTGAAAGACTCCTAATTTTAACTTACTGCTCCAGCCTTCTAAAAAAACAACCAGTAAAATAATTTTTTTGACCTTTTCATTCTCTTGGTTAGTGTTATGCCAAAATGCTTTGCAGAATATTTTAATCAAATACAGAAACTTGTGTTAAGATTAATAGTTTACAATTTCCAATGCTCTAAGTACCGTTATGTTAACAAACATTGAAATGCTAATTACAAGAATAAATTAAGTGACCTTAAACATATATTTCACTGAATTAACTTTAGGGCTTTTTTTCAGAATTATGAAGCAAAGGACAAAAAAAAGTGGAAGATAAATAACAATGCACAAAAATCACAAGGCAACATTTAAAAAATAATAATAGATTTTGGACACAGAAGAGATGAATATCATCTGTTGCCTTACGTCTTAGGAGACTTCAAATTTCACTTACTGACTCTTGCATAAAACCTAAAACTAGTTGTTCAAATAAAACATAAATATGTTAAAACGAAACAATAATTTCTTTTCAAAGTCTATTGAAGCATTATTTCAAAGCCTCACATGACAAAAAATCAGCCATATCCCCAGGCAGATTCTTTCAGTGGTTAATTATTTTTACATAAAATTGTAGAGGGTTGTTTTATGCTTGGATGTTTGTAGCTCTCCAGTAAAACAATGCAGGGCTTGTCGTAGGCACTTGTCCCACCATGGAAAATGAAGCAATTCTGTCTCACTACCTTGTGCTGCAGAGCCCCATCATTCAGGCTCTCACATGAGAAGGGGGGATCAAGGTTTAATATTCTCATCATGCTGAGAGTGCTGTGTTCATATAGTGAAGCATATTTTATTTTAGGGCACTCACAGTCCTCCCAGTCAATGCCATTTATTAAGCCAGTGTGAGAGAACAAGGGAAAATAACTCCATAAATTAGGGATTAGGAACTAATCTAGAGTGCCAGGATTTGAGACCTAATTTCACTGAATATGTAAGCACCACGAGAGTAAGTGGAACACTGTCAGTGGGATAACTCCTGAGAAAGGCATAATCACATATTGCAGGTTAACTGGGATACACTTGTGAGTAATGAGAGATCTGCAATTGAATCTCCACAGCTAGACAAGAAAATTGAATTTCCTTGCCCTATCTCTTCTTTGAGTGCCTAAAACAGTGGATTATTGACTGAAAAATGGGTGATGTTCCTTCCTTGCATGCGTCCAGTTGGTGCCCCCAGAATTTAAACCAGATTGCAAATTTCTCTCAGAACTCATTGTTTTCTATTTGCAGGTGGTGAAAGAAAGTAAGAGCTATTTTTCATCTTTCTCTGTTGAAATGTAGAAACACTCAACCAGAATCTGAAATTATAGTAAATGCAACTCTTCAGATGAAATTTAGACCAGGTTTGATAGAGTATTAAAAAGTCATGTAAGGTAGATAAAAGGTTGATGACAACACGGCCTGGGAATGACTCTCTGCTACATTATTAGTCAAGTGACACATAGCAGATTTCAATGTGACTCCATGCTTTCTTTTTCCCTCCTTGATTTAATTTTAGCACAGTCCATTCAATTCCAGTTTCATACAAGTGTGAGGCAAAAGCTTTCTTTGCCCACAGTCTTGAAAGTGCAGATGTATTACCTGAATTAATAAAGACCCCAAATCTCATATAGAAATTGTGCTAATAATTTAGATAAATATAATTTGAGTATACAATTCTTATTTATATATGGGAAAAGGAGAACAACACCTCTATTTTTCATATGTTTTTTTCAATTTTCAACATGTATTTTAACAGTAAAATTTTTATCTGGGTTGCACAATTTCTATTTACCAATCTCTCTTCTCTCATTAGCATGAGCCTACATTAGAAGTCGAATATATAGTCTTGTATTTTAAAATAAAATATGTTTCCAACAGAATTCATATATCCTATGGGACATGGGGAATATTTCTTTAATGGGCTGAAACAACAATAGGTAGTGAGAATAAACAACACAATGTGCTTTGCCTTGTTGTTGTTTCAGCTATTCCAAACTTAACAGAAGTATTCTGGACTAAACTTCCAGCAAGGCACTGTGCACGCAATAAACAAGAAGGATTTCAGAGTTGTAGAGAAGCAAATAATATGTGTGAGCTGTCAAGATATGGCAGACACTGAAGTAACCCAAATTTTGACTTAAAATATATTGATGCACACACAAATACAGTTCTCCCTCTCTAAATAGATGCATATATATATATATATATAAGTTATTTATATAGTGAAGTCCAACTAAGTGGAATAAAACAGATTATCTCTCTCACCCTAACTACTCTACAGAATATGCTAATGAGAATGTGGCTCTGCTCTAGAATTTTGAAAGCTTTTTTTTAAAAAAAGAACATTACACTTGGGGGTTTTTAGAGTACATTTTCAAGAGCCTTATTACACTTCAAGAGAGGTCAGTTATTATTTTCTCAATAAGGTCCTGCTGTCATCAGAAAAGACAGGCAACAGGACACAGATTATTGTACAACGAAAAAACTAAAACGTAGACTTCTCTTCAGTAAAAAAAACCAAACAAAAACCACCATATCTTGGTTTCCATGTAATTTAAACCACTAACAGTCTTCTCCCAGTACCAAATATAATACCAGCTGCAATTATTTTTTTTCTCTGACCTTTTCACTGATATGTAGTGACATTATCATATTGACACATCGGAGTAGGATAATTAGAAAATTAAGTGGATTTTTTACAAGTAGAAGCAAGCTTAAATTAATTTAGGCAACACAAGAGAGCTTTTCTCAGAACTGCAGTGACAGAGACTGACAGGGAAGTATCCTGCCTTGAGTTACGACCCAAATATAACATGTTTTCACATGAAAGAAGACAGGCAATTAGTTTCAGTGCTTCTAAATTATTATACAACCATGAGAGAAATGGGAAAAATACACACAGATTTCTTCTATTGAATTGTTAGGATGTTAGGCCTATCATATTCTCTTCTTATTTGCAAACCAGTAATCATATTCCTCTGCATAGATGGAAGAGTTTATGTGACACATTGACAAAAAATCCAAAATAGCAAAATCAGAACTTTCCCCAAAGAGTTTGGGCAAAAGCTTCAGTGCACTTGCATCAGCACATCCATTTTGGTTAAACTTTCAATGTGAAGGATTTCATGTTATGGAGGACTGAGAAGTTCTGTCACCTTCCACAAGAAGGTTTTATCTAATGAAAAATCATCCAGAAGTTGAGTGAAATAGATCCTCTACCTCCTATTGTGTCCTTAGCTTTGCTTGAGAGAGGCTTAGGGCAAATAACTGCAGTGAGAGAAAAGAACTTTACAGTGGTTCAGCTTACCTAAAGCAAGGTGATATCAAAGTAGTGTTGACTCTTATTTCTCTGTAATTGGGAAATCACAGAATGGTTTGGTCTGGAAGGGACCTTAAAACTCATCCCGTTCCATCCCTGCCATGGGCAGGGACACCTTCCACTGTCCCAGGTTGCTCCAAGCCCCATCCAGCCTGGACTTGGACACTTCCAGGGATCCAGGGGCAGCCACAGCTTCTCTGGGCACCCTGTGCCAGCGGCTCTCCATCCTCAGAGGGAACAATTCCTGCCCAATATCCCATCTAATCCCCCCATCTTTCAATTTGAAGCCATTTCCCCTTTTCTTATCACTACAGTGAACAGGTATTTGCAGACAAAAAAGTGGGAAGCATGGGTGGATTAATTTTCTACCTTTTCCCTTCATAATCCTTTTTTCTTGATATAGCATGCAGTGATCCAACTTATTTATTCCAGTAAATTGACATCCGATTTACATTTAGTAAAGTTTATTTTAAGTAATTACTTCAAGCATATTTTATTTCAATATCAATATATTCTCATTTTTTCACAAAATACCAACCTTGTGCAATTTATATAAAAGTGCTGAAATTAATATAATTCAAAACAAAACTACTTTATCTGATCAGTAAATCAAATTTAACTGCAACTCAAAATAATATTGCACCAATGCCTCAACTAATTTCTCTACAGAATCTCTCTTTGTAGATTCCTACATAGAAAATAATTTCTTTGAAAAGTTAAACAGCACAAAGTAACACTAGACTGTCACAGTGAAGAAAGCTATGAAGGTCATGAACTGTTATAATATTTAAGATTTTTAAAAATACATGGCTTTGGGTTTTTGTTTTCTGGATTTTTTTGGTTTTTGCTTGGTCCAAAATTTGTTTCTTGTTTCATTTTTTAAAAATTTTGAAATATGTGCTTCAATATTACTGAATTTGAGTTTCTTACTACGTTAAAATCTAGCAATTGTTTCTTATTTTAAAATATGTGATTTTAGTGAAAAAAAATCATGTCCAAATAAAGGTTATTTTTATTTCCACATTTCATTCCCTGATGTTATTAGCTGTCACTTACTCGTGGGTCAAACACACCCAAGCAATACAAACCCTCGATCTCTACACGGGTTTCCTGTTCAGGTGAATTCCATTTGTATATGTGGGCTCTTTATGAGGAGATGTGTTGATTTGCTCAGGCAGTTCAGCTGTGCATAGTGTTCAGCAAATCCTGCTGCCTTTTAAATTCTCTGTTGAATTTCTCCTTATCATGCCTTTCTGTGTTATGTAAAATATAAAAGGCAAATGTTAAATTGTCTCTCTCATGGTGCCTAAGCACATAGATCAATGCCACCAATAACTCGATCCTGTAAAATACTTAAAGATTTCCAAGTCGAGACAGAAGTTACCATTTTTTGGGTTGTGTATGGTGATATTAAGGCTATATGACTATGAAAATAAATATCACCCTGCTGATAGATACAATGTTTTTTAGTTCAGAAACCTATGGAACGAAAAATAAAGTTGTTAAAACTCTGGGCGAATAATTTATCCTGTTGGTCCACCATCCTGAAATGTTGAAGAGCTGAATTATTTGATCCAGTATCCCTTACATCAATGTTGAATGGAAAACTCTTCTGTTCATCTTCTGGATTTTGGACTGGGCACATGGCTTTCAACACAAGCTGCCACATAAATGAGGGATCTCAGTTATCACAGTCTCCCAGGCATGTCACACCATCTGCCTCATCTTATTGAAACATCCCAAACCATGGTATGTTCAAAGAACATCCACTCCCAGTCAAAACTTCAAATGGAGAGGTAGCCAGAATTTATCATCCGAGTGCTACTTCATTTTTCCAAGGGGCAGTTTTATCATTCTCATTATTTGACACAACCCTTGAAGAAGAAAATCCCCAAAGAGGTTCATTGCACCATGATCATACCAAAAACTCCTCCACCTGCCTTTCTTACCTGACAGAAATGCTTGGCAGATTTAGGCAATTTGACTAATGCCTTAGAAATCAGCAATGTTGATTCCCTTGTTCTCGTGGACTCTTTGTATTATCAGGTTGTTAAAAATCTCACAGGTCTCTTTTGCTTCCTGCTGAGGGAGCTGGGATTGTGCAGCCTGAATAAAAGGAGGCTCAGAGGAGACCTTGTTGCTCTTTACAGCTCCCTGAAAGGAGGTTGTAGCCAGGTAGGGGTCAGGCTTTTCTCCCAGGTAACAACTAATAGGACAAGAGGAAATGGTTTCAAACTACTCCAGGAGAGGTTTAGATTGATATTGGGGAAAAGGCTTCACAGAAATGCTTGTCAAGCACTGGAAAAGGTTGCCCCGGGAAGAAATGGAGTCCCCATCCCTAGAGGGATTTGAAAGCCATGTGGATGTGGCACCTGGGGACAGGGTTCAGTGGTTGCCTTGGCAGTGGTTGGACTGGATGATCTTAAAGCTGTCTTTTCCAACCTCAGCAATTCTGTCTGTGATTCTCTAAGGCATCATTCAAACATGAATGCCAGATGCAGTGATAAATCAGTGGTGGAGCAAGCCACCATTCTGTAAGCATTGTATGAATATGAAGATTTGGTTGAAATTTGGTTTACTTTATGTGGGTACCTACTTTGTTTGCAAATGCCTTTACTCAGCCCAGTGCTGAAGCCCAGGAACAATTTTCCAGTTAAGATCTTAATCCGCACATCATCTGCAAGGAGGGAGAAGAAGGCAGAGCTCCTCATTCTGTGTGAACAGCTCTTAAGAAGGCCCCTCTCTTCACCAGCAGTGTCCAGCAGCAAATTCCAAACTGGACAGGACAGAGTTAAGGTGGGGAAGTTGCACAGAACCTAAAGGCAACATAAAGCTGCAGAAAATGGCTTGACCGAAATGCCTGAGAGATGAGGCAGAAATCGTTCAGCAAATTGGAAATTGTGAGTCATTAATGATGCATATTGTTCAATTTACAAATTAAATTAATTGTGTTAAAAGTTCATGGTTGTGAGTCAAGTAATTTTTCAGAGTATGCACATATTTTGAACCATTAAGGATTTTCTGCGGATGGAAAGTGAGCTGCTTTTGATGATTATGTCTCTTTCTTAAGAACCCTAAATTAAATTTTTAAAATGTCAGGCAAATTACCCATGTGAGCATTTCTGAGGCACAAAATCCTTTTAAGGATGTTATTTCTTCATCTGGTAAGACCCACTATGCCTGAACATACACCACACGCTGTAGCATCTGGCCTTTTAAGCATTAAAAGCTTCTGAAACTTCTCAGAGGCTAAAGTCATTATGAGGTGTATTTTTAAATTAATCCAATAAATTAAGCAAGAGCTTATTAAATTCAAATTACATTTATGGTTTTTTTTCTGTTCCATAGCTATGAAAGAAAGAAGCAAACACTGCTTTTGTTTCCTGTTCATTAACTGCTGCACCGCAACTTTTTAGTTGGCAAGTATGTAGCTTACTGTTTTATCAGATATATTTTTCTAGATATTCATTTGAGAGCTTATTATTTTATTATTATTTTAATAACTTTTGTTTATGTTTTTTTTAAAGAACAGTAGAAAAGTAATATATTCTTTGAACATTTTATTATTTTACTTATGTATTTACATTTTCTGCATGCAGAAAATAAAATACACAAGAAAAGGTCTTACCTGAAAGGAATGTCTATTGATTGGTGATCTGGTTTTGTGTCATATTTCACTCTGTGATCCTGGCTCCATTTAGGTGATGTGATGATTTCAGTTTAGAAGGCAGAATTTCATCTGGAAGCTGAAGAAAGCTTTTTCTCCAAGTTCAAAATCTTATTTCTGCTTCTGCCAGGGGAATTTGTGAAATTTCTGGAAGTACTCAGGCCAAAATTCAGCTTCAAGCTGGGGAATTTTGCAGTTACATGATTGAGTGGCAGACTTTGGGGAGATGCAGCAAAGTTATTTTACCCAGGTACAGCACACAGGTCACCCCAGCTGGTGTTTCTCTGTAATCCCCAAGCCACAGTGTCTGTGGAAATACTCTGGTAGAGAATTTGAAATATGGTTCTATTCCAACTTAATGACCATCAAGCTGATGATTCCTCCTCTTCCCTGGCCCTATAAGCAGGAGACAAAGTGTAGGTTTTTATAAGTAACAGGAGTAACATCAAGTTTCCACGATAAAAAATAAGAGATACTACAAACATCCCATGTGAAGGGTCCTAAGGCAGAGGAGAGTCCTTGCCAGAGGCATGAGGTGGAATAAGAAGAACATTTCTGATGAATTTTCAACACAACTAGGATGAATTGCCTTTGGAACCCATTAAAACCCTCACAAATGTGGACATTTCCGTGAAGTTGGTGAAGTTTCCTCAGACTCCAGGAAACACTCTGGAAATGATACTCAACTTCCATGGGCTTATGGGCACTGAGAGTAAGAAAAACTGTCCTGAAAGAAGTATTGTAATGCCTCTCAGTGTCTTTTCTTTTCTTTTCTTTAAATACAGAATTTTTGGCAGCCCTGTGACTGTGAGCAGCACTGGCCCACGAGCCATGAGATGACAACATCCCATCCCTCGCTCCAAACCTGGCACTTTCCTCCATGTGCTAGGGGACTGCTATTCCAAACCAGAGATTTCTGTTTTTCAGAGGTGACTCACAGCCTAGTGAAAGGCTATAAATATTCATTCCAAAAATGCCAGAATCTGTCTGTCTCACCAGCCTGTTTCAAATTAAAGCCTGCTGCTTGTATTGAAGGAGAGAGGCTGGGATGGTGGATAATGAAAGCTAAACAGGAACAGATCTGAGCAGCCACTGCTGCTGTGACATTCTGACATGGAAACATGAAACTAAGATGCTTCTCCTTAAACACATCTTAGAAACCTTTCATGTAGAAAATCACAGTAGCATGTGCTAAAATATAGTGGTATGAGCTGTCAGTACATGAATTGAGGGCTAGGGAGCTGTTTTCGATTAAGTATGACAAGCAAAAAGGACAGCTACTGAGTTAATAACCAGATTATTCCAAGATTAAACACACCTCTCTTTCTTAGCTTCACAATGGATGGCATGTTCATGTTTTATAAATTCCCACTGTCTAGATCTCAGGAGGTGTGGGGTTTTTTTGGTTTGTTTTTTTTGTTGTTGTTTTTTATTTTATTTTCACCCATGTCTGTTTTGAGTAACTTAAAGGGAAAACAAAACCTACTTTAAAAAATGATTCATTCAAAAAGCAGTAGCTACAGGTAGACTTTATATGTGACTACTTCAAAAATTGAAATACTAACTACATTGTTTAGCTAGGTGTATGTAATCTGTGAATACTGTGAAAGTGTGTGACAGTGTTTTTCTCATTGCTCTGGACATGCTCTCAATACCTTTTTTCCCCTGGATCAGCACGAGATTTTCAGAAATCAGGATTTGGGAGCCTACACAATTATTAAAAACTAAAGATACCTAGGCAAAGGTAAGTGTCCCAATGGTTCAGTGAGCAGTAATTTAAATTGAAGTGCTTGGTGGCATCAGGTGCCACTCCAGAAAGACAGAGGAACCTTGACAGCTCCACTTGGAAATCTCAGACTCCCTAAAAAGTCTTCAGTGGCCCAGCCATTAAGTTGACAACAGAGTTTGGCACTAGGATTTCTCTTTCATCTTTAGGAATTTCAACCAATTGCTGAGAAGAAAAGTCCTGTAAAACATCAATGTCATATTTGCCAACTCCTCTTGGATGGGCACAGTGTCACTCAATTGGAATTAAACCTCATTTTAGGCAGCAAAGTTGCATGGCAGCTTTATGAAATTTAGTAGAAGGATTCAACTTGCTGTTTGAAATGCCCGAATCCAGGAATCTCTGTGTGGGAGCAATGTGTGGGCTGGGTGATTACTACATGCAGTGTATCCTGGTAGTACTCTCAGAGGGGCTTAGAGAGCTCTTCAGATCACCCTGAAGTAGATTCTGATATTCATTCAGTCAGAAGAGTTTCTCTTGTCAGTAGGTAAGTCAGCCAGGGGCTTGATACCATTGTGGAAATATCAGCTTTGAGCATCTTGTGATATTTCCTAGACTTCCTGAGGTGTTTTCTCAGGCTGTTAGATGGGATATGAGAAACTGTTAATGAACAAAACTTCATTGCCTTCAGGGATAAGGCTCTGTTAGAGTCCTGGAGAAAAAGAAAAATGGAATTTTTAGTCTTCATTATACTTCCATCCGTATGGATGGATATATGGCAACAACAGTTCTCAAAGCTGATAGGACCAGAACTCAGCTTCAATGGCTTCAGCTAAAAATCTACATTGTGCCAGGTAAACCTTGGTGTACGATGAAATGTGGAAAAAAAAGGTCCCTTCCAACCCAGACCATTCTGTAGCTCTACTGCCCAGCCCCTCACTGTCCCTGCAAATTCCAGTGATAAAAGCTTAACCAGAAACACTCCTACTGCAATACTGCAAATACCAGACACCATAGAAATTAATTTCCCTTGTCATTTGATCAGTGTTTTGCTTGAGGTAACAGGTTTCATAGAATTTCTCTTTGAAACCCTGTTCAAAGCATCACAGAACTGTGTGAGATGTCATCCATGTACTTTATCTTTGCATGTGATAAGGTACATTTCAGGCTGCATCATGTCCCTGTGTGGGGTGTATTTTATAGCATTTTATCACACTGTTCAACGTGTGTGTTTTGAGGTCATTTATGTAGACATTTCATCCAACACAAGGCTTGGCCTTTTAGCAGCATGTAAAACTCTTCAGGGGAAATATTTCAGAGGGGAAGCTTGAACACATGGGAAAGTACAGGAATACAACAGAGCACAAATGAGGGAGGAACCTGAGAACACCACTAACCCCTCTGCTGCTGACAGCATCTATTTCACATATTTGTCTATGGGAAAGATGAAGGGAAAAAAATGTTCCTTTGTTGTTTTTCCAGCATAGAATCATAGAATCATTGAGGTTGGAAAAGATCTCCAAGATCATCAAATAGATGAGCTATATCCTGGTAGGATCTCATTAGGGATCATTTTGGTAACTGGAAGCTAAAGTAACTACTAATCATCTCTCAAGACATTGGGGGGAAAAAAAAAAAGTCTTTTTCTTTGCTCCCACTGATCAGGGTATTGTTCTGCCACCATAAGAAAGGTCTAGACAGCTTTACTTTTCCTCTGCAAGTCCCAGCTGCCATTGCCCCAGAAGGCCAATTTAACACTCGGTATGCAAAGCATTTTCTCAACCCCATTCTGCCCAGTTCCCAGTGGGAAATAAAAGCCATAAAAGTGGCATTTCAGAATCGATGGAGAAAAAATGTTCACGTTTTTATTTTTTAATTTTCTTGATAATATTTTCCGTCTGAAGCACAACATCTCCAGGCAGCATCAGCCAACAGACCTGCTGAGAATTCAGCTGAGGGAAGAACAGAGTTTGACTTCTGGAAATCAACCCATAAGTGCCTGCTCTTCATCCCTGGATACACCTCAGGCCAGCAACACAAGCAGGTAAGCAAGATTGGAAACCATACTCAAATCACTTCAAACCCAAACTATTCCATGAATCTGTGGTAAAGATAAAGATTGAGGGACAGACAGTAATTTACATTAAAGAGTAGTAATTTTACTTAAATGTGATCAGTTGTGTTCTTATGAATGCTTCAAATAAGGTGTGCTGTACAGATATATTTCCAAACATAGAAGTGAACTTCTCTATAGTTTAAAAAATCATAAAAATAATTAGGAAAGAGTTCATGAAACACTCAGGAAATGTCTCCTTAAATTTTGATGGAATATTTCATAAAGATTAGAGAAATTATTCTAACCATAGGTTTAATAAAATATATGATTAAGATCACAAGAATGGTCCCCATGAAATTATCTTGAAAGATATAATAAATTACTTTGTTATATTGCATAGAATGTTAATGAAATTTTATTCCTCAGACATTATAATTTTCATGATGTTTCATAGAAATATTATCAAAATGTCAAACAAAGCATAAAGAAGTAATCACAGCCACAAAAAAAAGAAGACATGAAAGTCACTTTTTCATACGTAAAACATATCCTTTAAGAGTACACTTCTTAATCTCATATATAAATACTAAAACTGGATTTTCAAAGAGCTTTTCAAAAAAGCTCTTTTTCACTTCTCTTCAAAAGAAACTTCGTTGTCATAGGATAAAAAGAAAAGTTGTCCCATGGATTAACTAGTGATTAATGAATGGGGGAAAAGGTAAGAAATAATTAAATTTTTTACAATGAAGGGAAGTTGCCAGCATATGTAATATAGAAAAGATAGAGAGTGAGCTGAGAAATGTTACTGATTATTCAAATTTACCCAAAGAAGTAAAGAGAGACTTGGCTGTAACAGCAGCTGAAGGAGGTCATGGGTCTCAGTGACAGGAAAATAAAAAAAATGCATTAGTGTTGATAAGAACATTGGAGAAACATCTCAGAATCACTTGAGATAACTCTGAGAAAATATTAATAAGCAGAAGTAAGCCAAAAAGCTAAATGATGCTGTGTTATTGGGAGTGAAATAGAAAATCAAAGAGGAAATACCTTAAAGCCACTGTGTAGCTTCTGAGAGTGGTCACATCTTTAGTACTACCCCTGTTTACATCAAAAGCCATGAAGCAAAACTCAAAAAGGTGTAAAAAGGAAGGAAGCAAGAGGCCAAATGCAGCAGTGTCTGTGTGAGGGATCAGAATGAGTCACACAATTCCAGTTCCAAACTGAAGTTCTACAGGGAGGGGTTGTACAAATACAGCATGTCCATCTTGGTCCATTAACTGACTTACATCCATCAGGTAGAGGTTAAACTCAGATGATAAAAAAATAAGGACGAACTCCTTTGAAAATTGGTACTTGAGAATTTCCCTGCTCCTCTGCATCAGTGACCCTCATTACTGAATTTCTTGATTATGCTCATTTTTGCAGTTGTAAAACTCCTATTGTCAATGGAAATTTCTGCATCTGTTCCAAAGTCAAATTTGCTGCTGTTTTATTTTTACCTGGAGAACAAAACCCAAACAGATTTTAAGTATTCAACACGAGTTATAGATCCAACATCTGGCCTTTATGGAGCGAGTTTGCAAAGCTATAACTTCTGCCCTCCACACAATGTTATTAAAAAAAATCAAAACAAAACAAAAAAGTAGGATCACCTTGCAAAAAATCTCTGCTCACCGTTGTTTAGGCTTCTCTGAACCTGGAGAAGGCAGAAGGAAGGGTAATTGCTCAGCTGATGCAAAACGAGGCTCAAGGCTACAATTATTTAAACAGTGATGCCTGCTGGCCATGCCTTCAGCTACTGAGCAGAGCTGCTTCCCTCCCCTGCAGCAAGGAAACTTGCAAAGTCTGATATATTGTGTACAAAAATGGGTCTTTTCATTCCAAATCCAGTGGCAGCTATGTGTCTAATGAAAGAATGGGTTTATTTGGAAATCTTGCAAAGGCAGTAGAACATCTACTCATTATGAGAAACAAATCTGAAAGTGATATTTCAGTCTTTCGATTATTCTCTGGTGAACAGTTTTGGTAGGTTTTTCTGTGTGGTGAGATTTAACCATCCTTTGATCATCCTTGAGGAACTTCCATGGATTCACTCCAGTATGTCCATGTCTCTCTTGTACTGGGAAGCCCAGCACAGACACAGAAATCCAGATGCACCTCCCCAGTGCTGAGTGGAGGGGAAGAATCCCCTGCCATCACCTGCTGGGAATGCTCTGACTGAAGTGAATGTATCAATTTCTAAAAGGTTTTTGTGTTATTTTTCAGGATTCTTACGAATATAGAATTTATAACCTATGAATTATAAAACAACAAAAAGCACTGTTTTCTTCGAAAGAAAGCTTCTTGTCAAATGTCTATGCTGCCAAGAAACAGCACCTAGATCTGAAAATCTATTCTAAAATGTTTTCTTAATTTGTTACTTCTCCTTCCCCCATTCTCTTCCCAGTGAGCCTAACATAGTTGTGAAAAGTGAATCTTTTCAGAAATTCAAAGGCACAATTTTCCTTCTTTGGAAGGAAAGGAAGGAAGATAAATAGCACAGCACTCTGTGACAACAGGAACAGTTTGAAATGAAACAGTAGAGTAAGAGTCGACATGGTAACATTTGATTTACAATAATGAATCAAAATTACATACAGAAACAAAAGGCTGGAAGTTTCATTCTCTTCATATGCTGTCATCTGTGCTTATTTTGTGTTCTATTACCACCTCAGGATTCTCATTGTGGAGTATGTAAACTCTTAATGTACACAAAATAACTTGGGTGATAAAGTCCATAAATTCTCTTTCCCTTTATAATTACAATCAGTGATTCAATGGCTGAAAGACAAAGGGCAGGTAATTCTATATCTTCATACAATTTAAAGAAGGTAAATGTGCTATCATGATCATCTAGACTGACCTTTCTGCATTGACTGAATCAGTTCTCCCAGTGAGAGAATCTTGTAATGATTCCAAAGACTCGAGGTTAAATGAGAAAAGATTATCTCAAAGGCCTGGATTCTATCTGAATCTGCCAAAAAGGCTTCTACAAACCACACAATTATGGGCTCCTCCTTACAAACAGGGAAATTCAGACATTTGGAAACAAATGCCTAGGCTACATGGAAAAAAATCACCTGAGAAGTAAATACTTTTCTAAATAACAAAATTTCTAAAGTCTAAAATTAGATGAAGGACATCCCTAAAAATGGATTTTTAAAAACAGATTTAAAAAAAAATAATATTTAGGTTTTGTGCTCTTTATCCATGGCAGGGTAATTGATTATCCCATTCCACTGACTGAAACGGGATAATGAATTCCCAAGTGTATTGGCTCCTAAGATAAGCTGGATGGAAAGGATAATATGGTATTCAAAGCCATCCTGTGATCATTTGGTGACTCCACACGGGTGCACTCCAAAGCTGATCACATCATCAACCAGCAGGTGATACCACACCCATGTGAGGGGAAACATTCCATGTACGAGGCTAAAAATTCAGGCAGCAAGCAGCTCTCTAGTAAATGCATGCAGCCAGCTGAGCAATAAAAGCTGCAAGTAAAGAAGCATCCATAGAACAGTTTGGGTTTCCTTCAAAAAGTAAGAGAATGGGACAGTGGAATGGCAGGAAAGAGACTCCAGCACCTGCCATGACTCTGGCACAGCCAGATCAGGAGAAAGCTACAGTTTGACACACAAATATTTTGAATTACCATAAAACGTATGTATTTTTTAATATCATTTGATCGAGTTCCATGGTTCTTTTGCTACTTAAGTGAGTCTTCAAGCTGAATAAAAAATATGAGGTTTCTTAAATTTTAAGAGTTGCAGGGTAGTGCAGCAAGAGTAATAGGGTAATGTGCAGAGATGCCTTAAAATTAACCCCAAGCTCTATCTGGAGGCATTTCTTCATTTGCACTTCAGCCTTTAGTCCATGGGGTTTTTTCTATTACTTGTTTTTTTCTTACTGCATGAAGCTTAAATAGCAATGAAAATATTAAGGAAGCCTGAAAAGTGGGTTTGTGTATAATCAATTCCACTGAACACCTGTGAGCTGTTGAGTTTAACTGGGTTCCAACTGGTGTTCAAGCTGTGCTTGAAGAGAGGGAGAAATGTGTGTCAGGAGATCTTAATTGATTTATTTGCCATGTATTTACAGTGCAGTAAGGCTGTTTTTAGCCATGCCCTCTGGTCCCATCTCCCACTTTCAGAGCAGCAGATTAGACCAGCCTGGGCAGCAGAATAAAGCACTTGGAACAACCTGGCACAGTGGAAGGTGTCCCTGCTTTGAGGTCCTTTCCAAGCCAAACCATTCTGTGATCCTGCTTCTCCCTTGGGCTGGACAGCATTTTTATGCTTCAGATGATACAATCCAGTTCTGGGCTTCTCAGTACAAGAAAAAAATTACTTAATTTTGCAAGCATTTTTATATGTAATCTTAGCACTAGAATAACTGTGTGCAAAAACCAGTGCTACACACAACATGAGCTTTAATAATCATCACAAGGCTTGCTGATCTGAATGGAGCACTAAGAAAATGCCTGCCAGAGGCTTTCAGTGCATGATCCATATCCAAACCTCCCGGCAATCGACCAAGTCAGTAAGAAAGGACCATCCTGAGAGAATGCTGAGAGGATACACCTCTTGTGACCACACATCACAGCTTTCAAAAGCCAAACCCCTCCCATTCATTCCTCAGACACAAATCTGGGTACCAATGTGATGAAATAAGAGCTATTGGATTGCAGCAGAGATGTGCATTTTGTCTCAGCATTTAACTCCTTGTGTTCATAACCACAGGAGATTTCATAATGAGCTGATTGCCAGTTATCCCATGGCACAGAGAGAAGGGTTTTCTGAAATAGAGAGACCCTGTGAGACATTTAGGGAGAAAACTGACATGCAGTTTGCTGTATTTTCAGTTTCTAAAATCATCTGAGGTCTGAGGAGTGTATGCAGAGCGAAACAGCACAGTGTCTTTCAAGTACAGGAACATTGTCACAATCTGCCAGTTTTAAAGTGAAAAAAAAAGCCATCCTCTGGCAACTAGATGAAGATCAAACATAAGTGGATTTTCAATACATGTGGGAGATAATAGTTATTCCTACTTTTGTTCAGAAATAAATTAAATCCTCACTTTGTCTTTGTTCTTTCTGATTTTCTGCACTCTTTCTACTTTCTCTAAAATTTTAACTGCCATTCAATTCAGATTCCACCATGTACTGAGATGAAATAGACACAGAACATGTTCTGATTATGTTAAGCTCCATCATCATGGGTTAGAATTACCCATTTTTAGACTTACATCCCATTTTAATCAGGAACTTGATCTTGACAGATTTTGAACAAGCCAATCTAGAGGCAATTGGCTGTGTCTTAAACCATGTATGTTCCTAGAAATTCATTTATCCAAATGAAAATCTGACATCTCAGGAGGCAGGGTCATTAGAACACATCCTTTTTGAAGGGTGGAGGAAAAGCAAGGAGGGACAAAATAGTAAGGAGGTATTTTTTAAATCATATAACTGCAAATACTGAGTTTGAAACATTTTCATTGAGTACAGTGCACTCTGTACCTGTGTACATGATGACTTCTTAGCTGAGCTCTGCCCTTTCTCCACATAGCAAGGCATTCCATAGGCAAATAAAAAACACATTCATATTATGGAATAGGAAGGCAAAATTTCTATTTTTATTTTGTCAGGAAGAGGGAAAAAGGTAGCTTTGCATTTGGAGATGCATATTGATAGTAGAGACAGCTTAAAGAAAGAAAATAAACCACACTTCAGTGAACTAATTTAATCCAGGTGAACATGACCCTTGTCAGAGCCTCTCATGTCTTTTTCATAAAGGGCAGCAGTTTCATTTACAAGCCCAGCTCTGGCTTTAAGGCAACTCGTGATGGAAGCATCTTGGCTTTCTTTTCTCCCAGGATGCAGGACACATCCATGACATTTCTTCACACTTAAAGGAATTGAATTGAACTTTACCCCAATGGGAAGGGATTTAGTTATTACTAAAATAGATTAGTGCACAGGAGGGACTATTTGAAGAAAAAACCACATCATTTACCAAGAAAATAACAGATAGTGACATTAATTGCTCAGCTCTGTTCTGCCTATTAAAAGTTGAATGAGGCAGCTTGACAGATGATTTTATAATGATACACATGGGGTGTTTTTGGTGGTGGTTTTATTTCTAGCATATTCAGGATCTGGTTGGTCTCATTTGGTCTGAACTTGTGTACTGGGCAACAAGGTAATCCCAATAAATTAACCAGACTCACCACCACAAAATTTTATCAGCTGCCAATAACTAACACATAAAAAATTATAGAAATTATTCTCAACAGCAATGCTGTCTCTCTCTCTGATCTCCCAGTTCTTTTCTCTCATCCTGTATTTTGAAGAAAAGGTCTTTAGAAACATGGTTAATTGAGTATGAAAGGAAAGGATTGTATTTAAAAACCAAGGGAATCTTTCTCAATCCTACATTCCTTCTCTGGTGGTGCACAGGGCAGTCTTCAGCTTTTTCTTCTGGACCTTCTGAGAAATAGCAAATTTTAGTATGAACATGGCCATAAGGAGATTTTGCCTCTGCCCAGTCATGAAAAAGCCGGATACCAAGGAGTGGAGGAATATGCAGGCTAACTAATGTAAAATTCTAGTTTTAGTAGGATTATAATGATCTCCTAAATTCTGTGTGCCCATGGTTTCTTTCAGGCCTTGACCAAAATCCAAAACTGGTCAATTGTAGCGGTCAGAAAGAGTTGAAATAGTAATCTTGACTTTCAAATAGTAAGAGCTTCTACTGAAAGGAATGGAGCTCCCATCAGCCTAGTGCAGTTTGCCTCACTCTTTAGCAGAATCTATTAGAAAGATTTAAATTAAAATCTTGCATTTAAAATACCATGGAACCCTTAAATGGAACAAAAAACCCACCAAAACCAAACATACAAATAAAAATCCACAGAGGACAAACACATGGGAAGAGTGTATTTAAAATTACAGACCTAAAGGATTCTCTGTATGGGATGCAACTAAATTATTTAGATGATGAATGACACTGATACCATTACTATGAAGCTATTTTGGTATTAAAATATGGCACCACAACTGTTGTTTATCAGGAAGAATTTCTAAGTAATAATATGAGGAGGTGTTTGCTACACATTTTATTTCCTGTCTAGAATTCTTTTAAAGATACGGTTTTTAAATGGAATGGGTTGTGAAGGGGTGAAGAAAAACAATTACTTTGGAAGTGAGTTTGTAAAATATTTATATTTTTTTCACTTTTTCCCTTAATTTAAAGTTACAGTCACAAAGGATCACAGACTGGGTCAGGATGGAAGGGACAACAGTGGGTCATCTGATCCAACCTCCCTGCCCAAGCAGGGTCATCCTAAATCAGAATGTTATCCTTGTGTAAATCAGTCTTTCACAGCTGGAGGTCTCACGCTGCAGAAACGCAGAACTTAAAATGATCCCACAGCCAAATTAACAGTTTTGAGCCTTATCCAATTTTTTGTGCTCTTGTTTCACCAAAGCAAGAGGTGATCTCCACACAGGAATGATTATACATCAAGAATTTATACGGGGTATGGCTCATTTAATTAGAAAAAAAACCAAACCAAAGCAAAGCAAAACAAAACAAAATAAACAAGAAAATACCAAAAACACCCAAAGAAAAACAACAAAGAGAACCAACCAAACAGAAAACCTAATTTTGGATTAGAATAGGGACCTCAGTTTTCCATCAGGTATCCAACTTCTTGCCTGTACAACCTCAGGACAGACACAGAGGCCCCTCTCTCTGGGTCTCTTTCTGCTATGTTCTCTTAAATGTGTGGATCTAAATAACAGGTTTTGAAGAAATTTATCTTAAAGTTGAGTAGGGAGGAAAATAGCTTTATCAGAGTTCTTATCATGATGAGGGGTCTCCTGCATATTCCCTCAGTGCAGAAGTTCCAAAAGCAGACACAATATTCTTGGATAAAAAAGACACAGCACTCGAAATTTACACTGCCCAGGTTTTCTTCCTGCAGTGTTTTTGATCTTAGCAGATCGTGTTCTCTCATGACTGGAAAGAGAATATTTTACCTGAAGGTTGTTCCTATGTACATGATCCTACATGACACTGAACTAATGAAAAACACAAATTTGCCTCATGCTCTGCCACATAGAAAGGGTTCACTGAGAGAAAAATTATGTGAATTCAGTTTTGATGCCTTTTCCCCAGCAAGTTCACAAGTGCAGTACCTCAGACAAACTGTGCTCTGCTTCCCTCAGGGCAATATATCCCAGCAGCAAGCCCCAGTGGATTTCTGTCCATTTGCCCCTCAGTTTCACCTTCCTGGTGCCAGTTCCCTACATTCCACGTTTGAGCCATTCCTCACTAAAACCTCCACGTGAACACTACTGCACAGCAACGTGGAGGAAGAAATCCAGGTGTCTCAGTTCTCCTACAGCTCCTCTGCAGATCTCACCAGCCAGCTCCATGCAGATTTCTTGTCCATAGAGACATTTCAATCAAGATTCAGGCACCCGTGCCCCTCTCTGGACCTCCTCCTTCAGCAGTTACTCTCGGCCAGTGTGTCCTGACCATGCAAGAGGGAACTCTGGCAAAGGATGGCTCACAATGACCTTGACTGAGATTTAAAAGATTCTCTAAAAAATGGCTGGGGAGTTATCCACTGTGCAAGCACTGAAATACATGTCCAAGCAAAATCTGATGACAAAAATGCTAAATTCAACCTTTAATCACTGCATTTAGCAAATTGTGAGTTATCTACACATACCATTGCTGGAAACATGGGTTCCCTTTGAATTGCCTTCAGTGTTCACTGGATTTCTGCACTAATAACACGGTGTAATTTGTTCTGTCACCACCTGTAGTGTACTAATTTAATTTTGGTCCCATCCAAGCATCCATCTGCTCACAAACATCATCTACAACAGCCTGAAGGCTCCTCTGTAGTGTACCAAGCTCAGGTGTGCACATGAGTGTCCTACAGCAGAGGCAAAATGACTGATGGAGAATATTTGTGTCTGCTGGGGCGAGATGGTCCCAGTTCCACTCTCTGAATGAATAAAACCTTGCACATGGAAAACAATGTGGTTGAGTGACATATAAAATCACATATAAGGTTCTGTTGATCCAAAAGACAAACTGTTGCATGACACCAAAGAATCTTAGTGAGGACAGTGTGCAAAACCAACTGATTTGCACAGAAAGGCTTATGCTGAATTACAGTCTAAAAGTACAAGTCAGCTTCTTACTTTGAAAGTAGAATTAAGTGAAGTGTACAAGAAGTGCTCTAAAGTCTCTCTACTTCTATAAGACACTCTCTCATGGATAAGTTCTGGAGTTTGCAATTATTATTTTGTTAGGTGCTGCACAACCAAAACAGAAAAGCAGAATACAGTGAGAAAGGTCCCTGATAGAAATAGAAAAAGTGAGGAACATGCTCTGAAATTTAATTTATATTCTGCTGAAGAGAAGATAAAAGTAAAGCTATGAAACAAAACTGAGGGATGAAAATTCAGAGATTGAAAATTACCCTGAAAAAACCTGCTCTTTTTATTTGGTAGTAAATCCCTACCAAGCAGGAGCTTTAACTTTCTGCTAGACACATCAGAAAATATCTAAATTCGCAGCTATAAGCAGACTACCATATCAGTATGCACACCATACTTGATTTTATGTGTTTCTTATGTAAATGTGTTTCTGACTTTATAAACAAAGCTGTAATCTTTCCCATTTTTTCAATAAAACCCTTTTACTTTGTGCTTTAAGTTTACACAACATTAAAAGTGGAGTCAAGTACATTTCCCACTCACAGCACAGCACTTCTGTAAAAACAGAGATTTCAAACAAGTCAGCATAGAAACAATCACTCTGTGTGTTGCCGTCATATCTTAAGAACAGAGGTATTTTCTCATTAAAGTGAAGGAATCTGTTTGCCTATGGCTGTTAGCAAGCAGGAAAAGGAGCACAGAGGTGCTGCCAGGCATGTTCTGTGTCATTTTGGCCAGGGGCAAATCAATAATGTCTCAGTGAAGAGACTCTGGGGAAAATGCAACAGAAATACAAAGGGCTCGTCCTGGGCACAAAAAGTGCCACAAATTTTTTAATATTAACTGAATTGCCACTTTTTGACATATCCAGAGTTTTCACAGATACCTAGAGAGCTTAGACTTCTGAGTTTTGAGTTCCAAGCATCCTTAACTTGCTTCAAAGCTGAGCACTTTTCACAATCACCTTCCCAAATGATGACCTGGCTTTATGGCTCTGTCTAATGGGTTTAAATTAATGTCACCCATGTTTTATCTGTCAGGTTCCACTGATGTGAGTTCAGTGCTGTGAAGCCCAGCATTAGCATTCTCTGTCCAAATCTCCCTGCACAAAGCACTGTGTCTGTTTAGCATGTATCATTTCTCCCTCTTCAGCAAAGCTGAACACACACACTCTTCCCTTGACACCGCTAAAATATCTAAATGCAGGACAGATTAGGCTCTGTTAGTTTTGTATTTTCTGAGTAGAAGGTGAGTTCTTTTTCTGGGTTTGTTTGTTTGTATAAAGAAGCACTCTGTGCTCAAAGGAATGGTCTGTGAAATCCCAGGAAGATATAAGAGGATTTATGTCTCAGCTTTAAAAGTTGACCCCATCAGCTCCATTGAATTACAGAAAGTTTCCAGACTCAGCATGTGAAAACAGCGAAATTGTAAACAACAAAAAAAAAGTGTATAATAAGCTGTTCAGCTTCAAGGTTCTCCTCATGACCACAGCACTCTTGAATTGTTTGGGTCCTTTGACAGATGACATCCTATGATAGATGACTTGATCTCACCCAGTCTCATATGCCAAATTGCACTTAATGTGATTAATAATTCTGTTCTATCAGAAGTATGATGAGCAGTTGAGGAGATGGCATTCAATAGGAATCAACAGGAATTCTCAGTCTTACACAATATTTTGTGCAGGGATGCAGCCTTGTTGGGAGAAATGTGTTCACCACTGTATTCTGCAGTCATCCCTCTTCCCACATCTCTCAGCCCCTGAAGCTCAGGGCAGGGACAAGAGGAATGAAGTTATGGAACAGAATATTCCATTTGGAGGGGTCCTGTCCTGATCATCTGGTCCAATGGCCTGACCAGCTCAGGGCTGACCAAAAGTTAATGTTGTCAAGGGCATTTTCCAAATGCCTCAGACACTGAGGGGCTTGGGACACTGATCCCAAAGTTGGTGGTGGGATCAGACTTGGTGCCCGTTGGACCAAGGTCACAACCTGGCCTCTTGTCTAATGGGGATTTCTATTATTTACGCCTAATTTACACCAGAGCAAATGATATATGAATCTGCATTTCCAAAGGGTTATTTAATATTAGAGACCTTTCAAGACTAACATAAATCTGCATTTTCAACCCTGGGAACTTTCAGTTTTTGGTGTTGCTATTAAATTAGCATTTGATTCCTGAATTCAGAGAAGATATAATTATGGTCCATCTCAGAATTCAAGGTTTTGCTAGGAGACAGCTATGATTCCTATTGATGACTTAAATAATGGACAATATATCTTTCCACAGTTATATTTTTTCTAACATCAAATTCCTGAGTGCATCTGAAATTACCCCTTGGCTGAAAATGAGGACACAGATGTCAGTGTCTGAACAATGCCTGTAGTCATACAGTTCCCAAATGACCAATGGCCTTGGGAGAAAAACTAAAAAGCTTGTAAGTGTCTAGCTCAAATATACCAAACTTTCTGAAAACTTAAATTTCTTGATTAATTTTTCCTGTTGTTATTCACTAAAAAAATTCAGTGTCCAACAAATGCTGGTTTCTTTTGAGAACAGTGTCGCTATTGCAGTGTTCACTGCTGCCATATTTTCAGATTCCTGCTGGAATCTCTTTGAAAGCAGAATTGAAGCATTTGGTGGGTCTGTGCCACAAATTCAGAAAAAGATTAATTATTTAAGCCAAATAGCATTGCTAAGAGCCAGGTCCCATTCCGTGCCACTCAGGCCTGAGTGCTGCATTAACTAAGGGAAATCCAGTGACAGGATACTTCAGACTACAGGGAGAAATCATGACAGAAAATAGTACATGGGACTTAAAATGTTTGTTTCTGAAAATGGTCAGGAATTCACTTTAGGAAGCAATTTTTAGGGGTCCAGATTAAAGAACCAGTAATTTTTCCCCTTCTCATATCTTTGTCTGATATTCTGCCATTCAGAAAAACATGTATGGGTTTTTTCTTCCTGTATTTAAGTTATTAATGTATGTATAATGTAAACAAATACTCATTAAGATTTCCTTTTGTTTCCTTCATTGTTTTCATCCACAAAAGGGACACCCAGAGTTATCACATATAAAAGGACAAAAAACACCTGGGCAAACCACACATATCCCCTTTTTTTGCAAATGGCCTCTTACATATCCTATTCCTTATCATATATTACCTTGTTTTTGTCAATTTAATCCTCACAAATAGAATTAGTTTGGCTTTAAATATGGTAATTTACCCTAGGAGCAGGAAATTACAATATTTTTTTTTCTGTAGGGCTGGACAATTATTGTTATTATCATCCTAATTCTCAGGAGTCCGGTGATAAGTGTGAGAAATAGCATCTGGTATAAGAAGAATTCTGTTTTAAATATACATATTCATGTGTGTCTCCCTTTAAAATTACCTGGCACAGAGCCAGGAATATAAGGGTGAGTAAAGGGTCATGCTTTAGGATGATATGTCATTGTAGCCCTTTGCTAGCTTTGTAATGAATGTTTTAATTAAAGAGCAGCATCAGGCAGGCCAACAGCTGGATCAGATTGAGCTGTAATTCCTAGTTCTCACAATTTGAGACCTTCAGTTCCGAAAGAATTGGAACATCCTCAGCCACTTATCTCTTCACATTCAGTATTCTGCAAGTAGATTATAAATATAACCTAAATTTTTAAGGTACAGGGTTATAGAAAAGGGAAGAGAACTGCTCAGTTCAGATTAGACAGATAAGAGTGTCCTTTAAAATAGAAAAAAATCCAGATTTGTTAAAATAAACTATGACACAATGAAGTAGAACATGACCTCTAAAATACCTGTCTTCAGTGACATCTTGCAGTCATTTTTCTGCTAAAATGCAGACAGATATTTATTGCAGAAAGGACAATGCTGGCTCCAGAAGGCAAATTTGTTCTGATGCTTTACCTGTAAGAGTTTTGGATCCATGGTTGTCTCCTTTTGTGGGCTTCAAAACTGTGTGGAAAAATAGGATAGCTGAAACATTCTTGATTTATCCCAATAAATTAACCATAATAATAATAATCGAGGTAAGAATATTTTCTGATACTTGCACATAACTGGATAAAACTTTATTCTTTTGCACCAATCTTTCATAATATCAAGAATTTTAGGAAGAAACCTGAAGCAGAAACCCAGTATTTAAAGTCAAAAACCTAGCTGATGATCTGATTTAGACTAACATGACATAAAAATACTTTTACCAAAAGTTATGAGAACAGGTTTGGATCCTTAGAAGACACATTGTTTTACCAGCTAAATGCAGATATGTAATGTACAACATCCAGTCAGGTCAAATCTGCACGCTTTAAAAAAGCAAAAACGAGTTTGAATTTCTGTCCTACATTCAATAGACCACCTTGAAGTCCCTGGAGCCTGTCAGTTTAACCCTTCAGAAATTTAAGCTTTCACTGGCATTTCTGAATAAGAAGCAACAAGGCTTGTTAGTAATGTAGGTTAAAAGGATGATCAAAGGGATGCAAGAGAGAAAGAAAGGCTTTATCTCTTTTAATGTGTCAAAAAATCAGAAAAATCCTCTTCCCTGCCCTATCACTTATGTTTCTCTACTGTGTTACCTCAAAGAGCTCAAGGAAAGTGATCAATTAGCGAAAAAAATCCCTCCAGAAGGGTTAAGTGTGAGGAGAAAGGAAGGGAAGACTTTGCAGTTGTACTAGACAGCTATAGGTTATGGGAGTTTCTGCTCTGTGGTCGAGTTAAAATGAGAAAAATACCACTGAGGTGACAAGATGAAATGGAAACCAGGGTGGGGAAAAGGGGGATCAGAGGGGACCCTGTGGCTCAGCACAACTCCCTGACAGGAGGGGACAGCCGGGGGGGTCGGGCTCTGCTCCCAGGGAACAGGGACAGGAGGAGAGGGAACGGCCTCAGGCTGGGCCAGGAGAGGCTCAGGTTGGACATTGGGGAAAAATTCTTTACCAAAATGTTCATCAAGCTCTGGGACAGGCTCCTGTGGAGGTTGTGGAGTCCCCGTCCCTGGAGGGATGCGAAAGCCATGTGGATGTGGCACTTGGGGACATGGCTTAATGATGGCCCTGGCAGTGCTGGGGGATTGGTTGGATGTGATGGTCTTAGACAGCTTTTCAAACCTTAATTATTCTATTTTTCCATAATAAAAGGTTAGATTTTGTGCTCCTACCGTACTGTGTGGATTTTGAATGACTACATGAGCAAGGTTTAGAAATGTCCCAGTGTTCTTCCTACATTGCAATTTAGAGAATTAGTAGGCAAATTCTTCTTACCCAGCTCTTAAATTATGCATTTGTTACTAATTTCTAATAGATGTTTATCTCAGAAGTAGCTGCATTTTATATTATCATTAAAATCTCATTGAAAAATTTCTCAGGAGACTTTGGGACAGAACAGGAGATATAAATGTAATATCCTATTAATATTCCATTAAGTTAATAATATCTGTCTAAGTGAATCACAGTTGTATTTCCTGCCAGCTTTTAAATACAGATTATTTTACTTTGGTGTTTAAATTCACATTGTGTACAGCTGTGGTAGCTTCTATGAGCTTTTTTTTTTTTTTTGCTGTTTATCTTGTGTTCTTTTAAACGTGTTACAGATAAATTATTGAGCTGGAGGCAGAGGTATAAGAAACAGAAGAGTCTAAGGCAAAATAATGAATTTGACATTGTGTCCAAAGCATAAGCACACATCTCAGTGAACACCAGACTCTATCTGATTTCACATTCATGCACTGCTGGGTGGTTGTTTATTTGCTTTGACAGTGGGTCCAGAGGAGTGTTCAATGAGCCTTAATTGCCTTAATTTATACAGAATGGAGGTCTTTTCTGGGATTACATTTCTCATCAGCTTCCAGGCAGATCTCTTCACACTGGTCACTTCATATTTGTACAGAATATGTGCTGCTTCATCAGAGACTCCACTGGGTTTGAAGAGGAGAATAATTTTAAAGGCTAATAAGAGGGGATCAAATTATTTCCTCCTGTAAGTAGAATAGAAATAAACATAGTTGTGGTGGAAACTTGGAGAAGGTTGAGCTATTAATATTACCTCATTTTCCTGTGATTTTTTAATTATTGTCAGTATTGTTTTTAGTATTAAAAACCTTCACTCTAGGTTTTCAGTGGGAACTATTCTCTTTTTTACAGATGTGCAAGAAAAATATCAAATCAGCCAGAGATTTGTCGTGGACCTATGGGCTACGTGTCTTTGGTTTAGATACCCACGTAAGTCTGTAGGTATTTTTAAATGTAAAAATTGGAAGAACAGTTGCCCTGGTATATTTATTTTGGATCAGCTGTACCAGTCATCTTGCTATGATCTCATTGCTCACCAGAAAATTTCCTGATATCAATCTGATTGTACCAAAGTGACATCAAAATTAAAGCTGTCTAGATTAACAAATCAAAGCCTAGAAAAGGAACAGAAATTATGATAGAAGTTCATTGCATGAGGGGACACTGAAAGTAGTGCTGTGCCTATTGTACAAAGCAACACGGTGAAATAAAAGTAAAGTGAAAAGCCAGAAGTCCTTCTGGAAAGGGAAAAGTAGGTACCAATTGCTTCAGAAAGAAAGAGAAAATGGGACAAACTGGGAGTGATGCCAGAACACAAGTGTTTAGGGAAATAGTGGTTGCTCTTCTTCCTCAAGCAGCTCCTCTGCTCTGTGCCATGGGTGTTTTCATAGAGCAGCAATGTCTGCATCATCCACAGGTGCCGCTGGGTTTTTCCTTTTTACTTGAGTCAGTGATCTCCAGCTGGAAACCTTGATGTTAAAAATGCAGAGTATCGTGTAGTTATGAGTCACTGAAGTCAGCAGAAGCAGACTGAGCTTCCAAAGGAAACCCAGCACCAACCTGCAGATGGTGAGAGCTGTGCAGGCAGCAGGAGCTCGGCTCCAGAGCAGCACTTCCCAGGGAAAGCATGCTGCTCTGGTGTCTCTGCTAAGTTTCCAGGGAAACTAATGGCTAAACTGAGTGTGTACAGGCTGTTCTCTGAGGAGGAGACTTTATTTTCATAGGTTCACAGCTCCAGCTAAAATTTCCCAGAGGACAAATGAGCCAGAACAGAAATGTTTAGATGCTTACACTGGGATTTCAGTGGCTCGTGTTGGTGCAATTACCAGCTTTGCCAGCTCACCTGTCTCACAGCAGAATAATCTAAAGAATTTGGTGTTACACTCTACTATCTGGGATCTTGAAGAGATCTTTACACACACACATATATATATATATATATATATAATATATGTATTATATTTTATAAAGAGAGAGAAAAAGCTATGCCTGAGCTGAAAAGGCACTTTGGCATTGTAGAGGACAGAGGAAGTGTTTAAGGACAGCATTACTGCCACCTATTCTTCAATTTCGTTGACAAGTAACATAAGCTCCAAAGGTAAATGCCTCTGCAGGAAGTGAATAGACATCACTCTGTTCTTGAAATTTCAAATCTCATTTGCATAACCAGTATTTAAAAGAGATCATGAGGATCTTGTGCAGAATAATTTGCTCGTGTTGAAGAATACATAGGTAATTTCTCAGTCAATAGGTGCTTTTCCAGTGTGTTTGTCCTAAATCCTCATCTTTATCACAGCAATAGAATTGAAAACTTTATTTTATAGCAATCCTGCCACTACACATTGGATGAAATAATTTAGAGGGCACTGCAGCAAAGTTCATCCTTTAATCATCCTTTCCAAGTGAGGTACAACAACCATTAGGCTACACTGGCATAATAAAACTGTTTGCTTGTTAACATAAAGAAACTTCAGTTATTCTGCACAAAATTAAAGTAGTTCATTAAGGGAAATCCAGAGATATTTACCTCCTGACACACAGGAGTAGCTCATTTGCTGTGATTAGAAGAAACCTGAAGCAAATAGGAGTTATGGCATTTAAGTCCCTGGGCAGTCAAAATCATTAAATCCACATCCTGCATTTTGTTCCCATACTCCTGGCACTAGTGATAGGCGTAAAAACCCCAGTTTGTGATTTGGAGGGGAATTAGGCATCTGAAGATGCAAAAATCAGTTTTATCAAGAACAAGATGGGTTTGGAAATACTCCTAAGGAAATCTGAGACTCCTGGGGAACCTCTGCATCTCCAGACATGCTGCCTGCAGATCTTCAGTTTAGGAGGCACAAGGGAGAAATGTCCTAGGGAGATGTGGTTGGGAGTTTATGTCTTGAATGCAGGAGTCAGACTTGACACTTTAATTTCCTTTATGGATTCAACCCTAAATAACTTCATTTTATGATTAAGATGTGCTGCTCACAGGAATCTTGTTGCAAAGCAGCAAATTTGACATCACATGCAGGTAGTAATCTATAGATGGGTCTGTGTCTCCTTGTCAAAGATGCTGAACACATTAGTAAAAAAAAAAGACACAGTGAGAGAGAGAGAGAGAAAACGTTCACTTAAGCTAATTTAGCTTCCTGCCAGAAAGGCCATTACATGCAACATGAAATTAATGCCAACAAAGAAGTAACTTACAGTTGGTTTTTCACCAATTTAGAATTAACACTGTCCTTCAGAATTAAAACAAACAAACAAACAAAAAAAAGTCAAAAAAGTCAAAACCAAACAAAACCCAATACACAGAAAACTGTGTGAACCAAAATTTTCCCTTATCTGTAGTTCTCCTACCCTCCAGTCCTGCATTCAGAATGTTTAGATATTTTGGAGAAATATGGATATTTTGGAGAAATATGACTATTTCTGAGATCTGTATTTTTTCTTACACTGCTTTTTTTGTTGTTTTGGCGGGTTTTTTGTTTGTTGGAGGTTTTTTGGGGGGGTGCTTTTTTGGTTGGATTGGGGTTTTTTGTTTGTTTGGGGTGTTGTCTGCTTGTTTTTTGTGGCTAGAATTTACTCTAATGATATTACAGTACCACTGACCTTGAGTCTGTAGGCCAAAATGTATATCAGATCAGCAAGACTGTGTTCAGAATATCAATATGATTAAGGTTAGAACAGACTCACAAAAGCCTAACTAGAATGAGAACTTAACTTGCCAAGGGATGCACCACACTTGGCAACATGCTTAAAAAAGAAAAAATATGACATTAATCTGCTCAGAATAAAAAATCATCATCAACAGCAATAGTCACTGCTGAAAAGAATTGCTCTGGAACTGTGAATTTAAGCCAAAGTGACTGAAGCCTAGTTCAAATGCATGACAGAAAGAGAGAGAAGACATGGATATAATTTAATCACCCTGTAAAGTCAATATCTGTCTGCAGGAACATTTGCTGTTTACTGCAATTTCCACAGGCCTCTTACAGACTTTTCATTTTTAAATGGAGGCTTGCATAGGTTTTCTTCTGCATAAAGATTGTGAAGTAAATGCTGCAAAGCATCATAGAAGCTCACAGGATAGCTAAATATAAGGATATACATATGCAGAACAAGTATGAGAATTTATGTTGCTATTCTAAAAATTATGCAGTGCTAAGATTGGTGAATAGACACAGGAAAACTTTCCCACAAGAGAAAGCAATAAAATAGGAAAATAAGGTTTTGGGCTTATTACTTTTTAAATTTATGGTTCGTGAAATGTATTCAAGAGTTCAAGGCACATCTTCAGGTGATTTAAACTGGTAAAGTTCTAAGGAAAGGAAGAAATCTGTGCTGAATTCCAGTGTCTCAGGATCCTCCTCACACAGAGATGCCAAGTTTCCTTCTCCATGTTGCTGCCACAGGTCACACCCAGCGGGAGAAGCTGACTTTCCTGAAAAAATCAGATTATACAAGGAAGCTGATCTGAGCTGACATGATTTGATTTGGGTTGGAAGATTAATCCAGACTTCAGCTGCCAAGGGCTTTTAGATAAATAGCACTTAGCCCACTTACACTGAATGGATTTTTTTTAAAGGAGTATTAATTAGAACAGCATGGAAGTGTAAGAAATCTGCAAAGACTTAGGATCCCTGTGACAAAGGGTATGAAATACTGCTGCCTTCTGAGATTCCATGTTCAGAATGGGATGTGTGTTCCTGTGAGCTGCTTAGCTGCTGTACTCGTGGCTCATCTGATAAGGAAAAAAATATCGAAAGCAGTAAGGAGAAAACAAAACAGCCTGGCCTGCTTCAAAAGGACTGTGAGGACAAAAGGTTTGGAATTATTTCAAATACCATTCCTGGCCTGAGGCTGAGCAAAACCTTAATCCAAGACAGGACAAGCCTTGTGACAACTGAACATTCCAGCGCACTGCATGGGTGCCATCAGTTCTGTGCTGTCAGCAGTCAGGTGTGCTCCTTCCAGATGTGTTTCCATCTGGGGTTCCCTCTCTGATGTGTTTTTGGTTTGGACATGTCATTACTCAGGTTTCTTGTTAGAGCTGGTTGTTCCATAAGTAGCAGAATGTTTGGGTAGGTTGCCTGTAAATTAAAGATGTGGCAAAACCAGAATTCCGGTTTGCTGAAGCTCAGTGAACAGCCCATTCATAAAATGTTGGATGGCTGATTAATGTTCTGTGAGATTTCCAAATGAGGTTATATTAAAACACTGTTCCAATGGCTGGAAATTCCTGCAGAACTGAGGGCACTGAAACTCAGCTTCGTGTTTCCCGAATGTCAAGAGTTTAGTCTCAGGTACAAGAGCTCCCTGAGGGAAATCACTGGGGACAGGTGACTCAAGGACAGGCACCCATCCTAAGTGTGTGTGACAGGTGAGCAGATGTGGGGGTGTGAAAAATGTCCAGCAGAACTGGCAAACTTCTTTAGAGATATTTTTAAGTCCTACCTAATACCTGGACTTGGACGTAGAGACTGGATCACCCACACTAAAATGATGTCATTTAACCAGACTGAGGTAATGCTATGTATAAAGAAGATTCACATCTATAAAAAAAGTAAAATATTTCTTTTGGAATAAGAAATCCTGGAATCTATATTCAGACAGGCAGAAGAAGAATCCTTTCTACCACAAATTATTCTGTGAATTGGAGAGTTAAGTCTCACTCTTTACTGTCCAGATCCTATCATTTTACACAAACAAAAGTGGTCCAGCCCTGGATAATTTTGAAAATTTGAACAGGTCCTATCCCACTTGTGTTGTCTCCTTTTATTCCTATAATTGTCATGAACAAAACATTTACTTTGTAAATTCAAGTTTTGTAGCACATGTTCCTTTCCCTCTTATAATTAATATTAAAAATTGTTTATATATATATATATATATATTTAATATTGAATGACTCCTTTCACGTCATATAGGAAAAAGGGAATACTTCAATCCCATTTGAATTATTCAATGGCATAATTCTAGCAACCAGCTCCTAAAATGCTGGCTTATTTCTTCTCAGTTTTTACTGATAGCATTAAAGTTGTGATCATTCCATCAATTTGTTGTTCTACTCACTAGCTACTGAAAAGGCAGAAATATATAGGTTGCATACTAGTTTTTATTAATATCAAAGAAACTGCTATCAGTAGAAGTTTGATTTTGTGCAAGCACAAAAATTCCCACTTTGTAAAAAATAACTCTGATGACTTAAAGGCAATGCTAAGAATACAGGGGAAGTTTCTTCATTGAATCACAGAATTGTTTAGGTGGGAAAAGACCTTTAAGACCATCGAGTCCAGCCTTTAACCCAGCACTGCCAAGGCCATCACTAAACCATGTCCCCAAGTGCCACTTTTATGTGTCTTTTAAATCCCTTCAAGGGTGGTGACTCCCTGAGCAGCCTTGACCACCCTCCCAGTGCAGAAATATTTCCTAATCCCCAATCTAAACCTCCCTCCCTGGTGTCTGGTACCTCTTGAACTCATTTCAGAGATGGCTCAGACAAGTCTTGGGTAAGTCTGAAGTTATTTGGGTCCAAAAGTAGGGCATGAATAACATAGAAAATAATGGAAGTAACAAGAGAAAAGAAATTTGTGAATAAAATTTGGAGCATTGAGGAGATAGGAGTTTTCAAATAAAAGTTTTCTGAGCATTCAGCTCCTCATCCAATGAGTGAATCCCTTCCTAGAGAGAGAAAATTACCATGTAATAAACTTGCAAAGCTGAAATGTACTTTGCCTGTATTATGATGGCATATTATGATGGTGGATTCTTCAAAGCTGCCATGGAAGAATTAATCTTTTTTGTACCTTTCAAGTTAGATAGCAATTTTGTAGATACATCTCTATCTATCTAAATACACACAAAAATATTTAATATACATATATATATACACACATATATATACATATATGTCTGTGTAATTGTGTGCATATATAAATATATAAAAATATAGGCTATATATATTGATTAAAAAAACTTGGGCAAGAAATACATAATAGCATTTCCTGTCCATAATCTTATTTTCAGTAGATTATTCCATTCACACTAATATGAATAGAATAAAATTTCAGCCATAGCATCCCATAGTTTTCTGCTCAAGTAAATTTGATTTAGGTATTTCAAATTTTAATTGGAATTTCCATGTGAAAGAAATATTTAAAAAATATTTTCCCTTTTTTTTTCTCGAGAAGAATAACTATTACAGAAAGCATATACTCTGCATTTCTCCCCCTCAGGAACACAGATGTGGAACTAATAGTTAAGTTTTTAAGCACAAATATCTTTTAGGCCAACAAAATTAAGTTTTTGGAAATTGCTTTTGGAATGGCTGCTGAGTTATGACAGGCTCTTTCTGAAAGCTCTGGCAGACAGCCTCACACATTTTCCTTTTAAGATTGTTTATGATTAGAGCTCTGGGTGTAAATCAAGGAAAAAAGGTGACAATTTTCATTGGCTGGAGACTGAAAGTAATCAAGGTTCTCTGTGGTCCGCCAAGATAAATACATAGGTAAGAAAAGCATTAAACTGCACATTTCCACCATTAACAGAGATTTGACGTTTTCAAGCAATAGAAGATAAATGAAAACAGAAATATGTGGTGTTCTTCAACATAAGAATAAGGCAGGAAATAATAAAAGTTTTACAGATCTCCTGTCTGATGTGTTTATAACAGTATTCAGCTACTACCCGGTGTGCTTTTCATCAGTAAACTTCAAAGCACTTTGCAACGCAGATAATGTTTAGGGAGATTTGAGAAAAAGCCAGCTAAAACAAATTTTGATCAGCTTTTGCATGAGAAGGAAAAACAAAACAATTTGATTTCCACCAGCTTTCCAAGGCATCAGGTAAGTTTTTCACAGAAAGTACAAACTACACCTCAGTTTTTTATGGTGCAATACTCTGTGTTGGCACAGGCACCACAACTGCCCGGAGCACTGTCTGAGAAGGAATTTGCAATTTGTTTACTCCTTCTTTAAAGCTGCTGTTGATCCAACAGGACTGTATGGAAATAACTTGGTTTTTAATCAACCAAGACCTGGTGTAGTTAGGGGCTTTACAGGTTGAAGTGTTCTCTGACTGCTCATCTCAGACATTAATATAGGGAAGGGTAGGAGCACCTGTCACAAAACTGCTTAGAGGGGACAAAGACTGGCCATGACCAGGTCTCATGGGTGAGAGTGGGATAAAACTCCTTCTTAAAGAGGCAAAATCATCTCAAGATTTATTTGCCCAGAGAAGCTGTGGCTGCCCCTGGATCCCTGGGAGTGTCCAAGGCCAGGCTGGATGGGGCTTGGAGCAACCTGGGACAGTGGAAGTGCCCATGGCAGGAGTTGGAATGGGATGAACTTTAAAATCCCTTCCAACCCAAACCATTCCATGATTCTGTGATGTCCATGTAGCTCCCAATGCATGGGCAGTTCTCATGGCAGGTTTATCCTGCAAATTGTGAAATATTGTTTCTTTGTTCAAAGTCTGAATGCTTTATTGTTCATGTCAAAGAACTGAAAGGTGAAGAAAACTAAACTAAAGCCATTCCCTAAGGTCCTTGCCAAAGCTTTTTCACTGACCTGTGTGATTGCTGGAGAGGATTATTGCCAAGCCAAAGGAACAAAAAAAAAAAATTTAAGGGAAAGGTTTTCAGTGCATAAAATAGATTTTTTGTGTGTGTGATATGGATACAGAATGCAGCGTTTGATGACCCCAGAGGTGCCCTCTTCTCCTAAGATATATGGCAGTGTCCCTTAAACTTGTCCTAATGGAGTAAAGGAGTATATTTCTTCTGAGCCCTTGTGCTGCAGAGAGGAGATGCATTAGTGATGGTGGCTTCAGTGCTGACTCTGTGCTGCAAATAGAAACTCAACCAAAATCTCCATATTCATTTCACAAAGGTCAACAAACAGACATCATTGCAATACGTCTTTTAAGCCTGAGGGATATGGGTTTCTGTTGTATCATTTTAAGTTTATGTCAATTTACTTCTCTGAAATCAGGTAGGCACTGAAATCACTGGAGTTAGAAATGGAATAAAGTTGGAAGAAAGTAGAGGTGAGTCATGACTTTTATTTTTAAATAGAGGAGAGAAGTGTTTGTGGTGGTTTCACTGTGAAACCAGAATAAAAGGGGAGATTTGGAGTGAGTTTTGATGTCTTGTCTGAACCTGTAGCTCAGCTGGCATGAATCCATGCAAACCAAACTCAAAATGCAACACATGCACACATCCCAGCTAACAAAACCTGCTGAATTTTACATGGCTTTACCTTCAAGGTCATTGTCATTTGACATATTTTCCTTTGTAAAGTGTTCACAAAAATCTGCAAGTAGTCAGAGAGTGTTTGCAGGGAGGAATAGCTGCACAGAAAGAATGCAATCAGAAAAGATCTGCTGGTCTACACAGCAGGTAAAACGAGAATACATCCAAACAAAACACCCTGAAAACAAGGGTAGTATTCTCCTCACCTATTTGTGATTTCACAAATTGATCAGGCAACTGCCCAGCTTCAAGCCCGAACTCCTTCTGTGGATTATGGTCTTTCTGAAATAGTGGTAAAATCTCCATCCTGTATGCACTGAATCCATACATTTAATGATGTGCAGCCAAGCATGGCAGCTCTCTGCTGAGCAGCCCACAGGTACTGTCCCCTGCTCAGTCACCCAGGTGGTGATTTAGGGAGGAGCACCAGTGAGCACGGAGTCAATATCCCTCCAGTGAGTATTGCAGAGCTACCACATCACCTGGAGAGTGATGGAATTCCAAGCCCTTTTTTGCTCCTCTGAAATACAGCTGGGTCCTGGCCTCAGAATGCTGCAGTAAAGGAGTGCAAGTGTTGGCATGATGTACCATGCACTCAGCCAATCTGTGAACACTCAGTGTGTTCTGAAGATTATGCACTGTTTCACACCATAGCACTACATCTGGATCAGTACAGACAGAACCCTCAATGATTTGGGGAAAAAGGAAAGAAACAGCCCACCTTTTTTTTTTTTCATGTTTCTGGATGGAAACTCTCCTGCATTCCTTCTCCTCTCATACACTCAAAGCACAGTGTGAATTTTAATAAAAAAATAACTTACATGAAATTAATCTTTCCCTTCTAATTTGTCTATAACTAGTGGCTTGATCTTGTCTTTGCCAAGAAATATTTTATAGGTGATTTTTACCCTAGAGCTCTTCTATATCAGTTCTAGTGTAATTGTTGTATAAAGGCAGAAACCCAGGAGCAAATCTTTCCTGAAACCAGAGAAGACTGGGGCATAGATATTTAGAGAATTGGGAACTGCCAAATCACAGCCCCGCTCTTTTCCCCTTGGAAAATATGCAATGCAAATTGTGGAGTCCAGCAATACTGCCAAGGGAACAATTTGAGAGCTGTGAAGGCTGCAGGTATGGCTGGACACCATCTGGAACAAGGAATTTGCTCATGTGAGCGAGGATGGGGGAAGCATTGGAACAGGGTGGCCCTGGAATGTCCAAGAAATGGGCAGATGTGGTGCTTGGGGACAGGGTTTAGGGGTGCACCTGGCAGTGTTAGGTTGATGGCTAAACTCAAAGATCTTAGAGATCTTCTCCTTAAAGATTCTATGATTTATGAGAATTTTTTAATCATTCATGTCGTTTTATGGAAGAAAATAACATTCAAGCCAGCGTGTTTTGGGGAGCAAAAATATATTGAGCTGGCAAATGTAGAACTGCATGTCCAATATCTATTTTTTAAAGTACTTTCACAGCTTAAATTAACAACTAAAACCCTTTAAAACCACCACCAAAACTATGCCAGGTGTTAATTCTCTAATACAAACATATCCAGACTGCTGATCCCATCATATTCTATAGCTAATTAATTTAAATGTATTGCAAAGTAAAAGTTTAGATCCACATTCCCTATGCAGCTAATCAAGAAAGAGAGGTTACAAGGCAATGCTGCAATGAAGAGCACCCAAGAGTTGCTGATGTGAATTAGTAGAGTGACTAAGATTCAAAAAGATCCTTTGGAAAGAGGAATCTGCTGTCACACAGGCAAAAAAATGAAGATACAGCTCTAAAGGGAAATTATTGGTAAATGAACACCACATCCAGGGGCTGTATCTTTTGAACTTTGAACAAGAACCAAAAAATAAAAATTAAATAAATATTTTTTTTTTTAAATAGTGGCATATCTCTACACTGTCTACACTGAGAAAAAGAGAAATGGCAAAAAACCAAGACAATAAGAAGGTGCCAGAGACCCAGTAGTTCCAGTGTGTTCTTTTTTGTAGGAACACTCAGGACAGAACCTGTCTCTTTTAATGTTTTCCTCATCAAGAGGAAATGAGGCAGAGAGAGGCTTTTAATGGAGATGGACTGCTAAAGAAGATTCTGGGAAGGAAAACAAAGTACTTGAGAATAAATTACATTGTGCTTGCTGGCCTTCTTTTTTTTTTTGTTTTGTTTGTTTAAATTCTCAGATGGTTTCTTATTTTATCCCAGATCAGCCAGAAATATGGAACTATATAGTTGCAAGCACCAAAAAAAAGCAGGTTTTTGTATTCTTTAAAGTAAATTCAGTTATTCCATAAGAGGTTTTTGTATAATCTGTTAATGATGATAGCCCATGTTGGAACTCCACAGCTTGCCTGGTCAATATATCCCAGTGTATCTTAATCCTGACAGTCTTTTTGCTCCTAATATTTAACCTAAATTTTCCTTGCTATAAATTAAACAAACTGCTCTTGTCCTACCTTCCAAGGAGATGGAGAAGTGATAATTGCTTCTCTCTACTGAATTCTCCTCAGGATGGGTTCTGTAAAACTGTTTTCTGTAAGCAACACGGCTGTGAATAAATCCTGTAAATATCTAAAAGGTCATATCAGACAGACCAGAGACCAGGGAAATTCCCTTTTTTTTTCTTTTCTTTTTTTCCCCTGCATGTCTGAGGAATATTTCTATTTGCATTTTTTGTATGCAGGTGTTAAAACTGATGTCATAAGACGTGCCTCAGTCAACATGAAAAAATATTGTATGTGATTCTCACCTGTCTGCTCCCTTGGTTTTTTATGATGCTACGACAATTTTCATTTTATTTCTCCCTCTGAGTTTAATATTTTCCATCTTATCTTATGCCAAATCTCTCCTTCCCTGTTGCTGCTGGTTCCCACAGGGCTGTGAGATCTCAGAGGGCCTCCAATTTCTATGTGAATACAGATTAAAATGCTAATTTGTGCATTCATCCCTAGTGCTTGGATTTTCCCCCCTTTATTTTCAAATTAAAATTTTGTTTGTTCACAGTTCCTATAAAAGTGAGTACAGTTGCAAATGTTGACAGAATTGTGCTTTCAGTTTTGTTCCAGTTCTTTTCTTCAGTTTGTTTTTGTTTTGTCTTGGTTCGTTTTTGTTTTGCTCTATTTACCTTTCTTACTCCTCATCTACAGCACTGAAAAGAATTTGATATGGCCCAATAAATTCCCCCATGTAACTCAAATCACATGAGCTCTGTAATGCAAGAGGCTACTTGCAGGGCTGAGTTAGAAATGGAAATGTCAGCATTACTCTGAAACTTGATGGTGTACACTAAAACCTGTCCTGTCTCTTCCCCTCATTACCAGGTAAATGAAATTGAGTGGGAAAACTGCAGGAATAAGAAAGAGAGAAAAAACAATTATTGAGGCTGTTGGTCACGACCCCACAAAAACACAATGTGACTCATCTCTGGGAAAAATGAAGGTACAGCAAGAGGAAATTGTCACAAATGCAGGGTCATGCTGGAGAAGCAATCACTTGATTTGCAGGGTTGAGGTGCCATGGTCATGACATCTCATGCTGGTACATGGATCAATCATTCCTGCACAGCACAGGAGCAGCTGCAGATTCCCCAGAGCCAGAGCTGGGTATCACAGGAAATAAAGCACATTTCATTCCATCTTCAGGAATGATCTCACCAAGAAGTTTCTTTAAACAACGCAACAGCAATGTAGTGACAAACCTGACTGAAATTCCTTTTCAAGATTTTAAAAGACTGCTGGAATGTTTTCTCTTCCTTCTCCAACAGGACACAAGCTTTTGTACAAGACTGTTCAAGTGGTTCCAGTGCAGCTGGACCAACTTTCCTGTCCCAAAGCACCTCATGTGTTTCCAAATCTTTGTGACTGTGTTATAAACTAATTGTTCTCCTGGCCATGAGCAGGATGAGAAGAACATACTTTAGATGCAAATACTTTTAGTGTAATATTGAAAGTTCTCTCTCTTTTACCTGCAGTCACAGTAAATCTCTTTAAACTACATCCAGACAGCAGGACTGTGTTTACTACATTTCTGCTTAGCCAGGTACTCCTTTTTCAAGGGAGGTGTTAGAATAGGAGACAGCACTTGTCAGCAAAGATTGCATAACTGAATCAGAAATATTAATTCATACATCCTTGGTTAAAATAGATGGTACTGCAGTAAAGCATCTGTGCTGACAGATATCTCCTGCTCTCTGTAGCAACTGAATTAACAGATCCTCTGACAGTGTAACAGGAAGATCTACCTGAAAGCAGAGCTGGGATGAGGGTTAAAAGAGAGTACAAGCTTCTGGTTTCAGTCCCACTCATGTTGTTAACTGTAAAATCAAGCTGTGTTTTCATCTAGGTACTGGCCTGAGGTCCTCTCTGCTTACATTGCTGGGAACATGTGAAACACAGCAGCTTCCTGATGAGAAGATCACAGAGTAATGACAATTCCAGGAAAGAAATGCCCCTCCTGTGCTGAAAGCTGCACCAGGCCCTGACCCCTGACTCCAGCAGCACCAGGAATATTGGCTGTGCAAATTAATATTGATCAGACAAACAGCAACCAGGATGTTTAGGTTCTGTCACGATTTAGCCACCATGCAGTGAGGAGAGGTGAGCACCAGAGAAGACAAAGAGCTTTACCAAGCAGGTGATGCCACTGCCTGATAAAACACTTGGGGTGATGTGGAGATCAATGCATAACACCCAAAGGGTTTAATACACAGCTGGGTATTTATGTGAGCATTAAAGGTCAGTGCTCTTCAGTGCAGAGACAGGCACAGGTTGTGCAAACACCACCCAGGAAAAATCCAGGAGCAGGGAAACAGGAGCTGTGGGTCAGTCCTGCCCATTCTCACCATACATCCAGCACCCAGTGGCCTCCTCCCAGCCCACAAGGATGGATGCAGCAAAGGCAGCACAATTCAGAGCAGCACTGAGCAGCCCAGCTCTGCTTGGTGCCTCTTCCTCTGCTTCCCTGGCATCCAGAGATGGAGCAGAACACTCAAAGGCAATACTGATGATTTTCAGAGCTCTGCCAACCACCAGAATTTGTAAGATCCTTGTGAGCCCATTATCTGCAGCCACAAGATACCTTCTGGAATTAGGAAGAAGGTGAGTTTTGCTTTGTTCCAGAGGGGGAACATGGGCAGACTTTACAGAGCATTGAATGGACAGCCTTTCCCAGAAATCATTTTTCTTCCTTCAACCAAGAGCAGCATCTGTTTTTTTTCTTCTCCTGCATTTCTGTGAAAAGCTGAACATATTCCAGTTAATGTGGCTCATTGGTTAATCATAAGGCTTCCATCAAGTGAGGAGATATTTTCTTGGAAATTACACACCGGGGGAGTGGAGTGAGAATTTTGCTGGGGGATAAATAGTACATTGCATGGGTTGTGGAAGGAAAGGCAAACTATTAAGGACAGTATGAAGGCCTGAATAAATTGGAGTAGCTTAAATAGAAGACCAGTATTTCTTCACATATAATCCAACTATTGTGAAGTAGGCAAAAATACAAAGTGTTTCAGTCTTGCTTTAAGATAAGGGAAAACGCATAAAAAATTTAGCAAAATATGGAAATATGTAAAATAATGCTTCACACAGGAGTACATAATGCAGTCTACTTGTTCTTGCAGCTCTTTTAAGAGATGTGGATTCAAAGAGCCTCTCTAAATGCCTTGGACTGTATAGGTAAGCAATCTGATTTTTAAATTAATTTTGTAATTACATTTGACAAGATTTACAATTTATAATGGATAAGAACAGGTATTCCTCACAGTTGTCTAAGTCTTTCTCTCTCTAGCTGGAAATGGAATTTAAGAACAGATTTTATTGTTGTGTTCAGCAATGTCCTCTTTTGACTTTGAACAGTGCCAAGAAACCATAAGAAAGACAAAAGCAAAAGAATTAGCCAGACTTTCCAAAATCTAGGTCTAAAGAAAAGGACAGATATAAAAACTGCAAAGTGAATAAAGAATCTTATCTACCTCATTAATGCTGAATTTTTTCCAGTAGACAAAATCAGAAATTATTTAAATAGGTTTGATCTAAATTGAAACAGAGTCTCAAAATTTCTAAAAACCAAAACAAAACCAAAGAAAAAGAAACCCAAGGGAAAACACCCCTAAAAGTTTCCTTAGAAAATTAAAATAAATGCAGGCATTTTTTTATTTTCAGGAGAAGGAACAGGTGCAGGCTGCCTGGTGTGGTGGCTCTATAAGTGGCTTAGGTGGAGTCCTTTGGAGTGAAAGACTTCCATGCATAGTGGGAATAACCCAGAAACCAGACAGCCTTTGAATCATTTCCCTGCCTCATACTTCAGAAACAGATGACAACTTGAAATCCTGTGATACCTGGAATGACCTTTGGAAATTCATTCCTTACAAGTCAAACAGATGGTCACAGAACACTTTGCTACTTTGGAAAACATTAGTTTAAATCATTGCTTCAATAAAACATTGCCTTTTTTGCAAATCCTCGTTTGCCTATGAATTCACACAGCACAATGTTCCAGATCAGCTCTGGCTGTGACAGGAACTGCTCTGTTCTCTCCCATGTTTTCAAATTCCAAAATGAGATGAAGAAAAGAGAAAAAATTGCTTAAAGCACGATGAACACTATTTAATGGCTTGCTAGAGAACAGATATCTGTAGTCAGAAGAGCAAATACCAGCTGAGCTGTTTAAAAATTAGGTTGCTGTGCTGCTTGGCATAAGTCTCACACTAACATACAAAAAGTCTGCCATGAAACTGGCATTTCTGGAGTATTTCTATAGCACCTACAGGCATATTCATGCATGACACTTTCTTAAGGTGAAGCCTTAGCAAATATGTCCTTTACCCAATTTAGAACTGCAGAAAAGCTCTGCACAGAATTGAAATTTCCAGCACACTGCTTCACCCCAGGCCTGTGCCTTGCTTCTCTCCCTTCTCAAACACTCTCTAGCATCTGACACGCAAAAGGTGAAGGGAAGCCCTATTAATCAACCACAAAGTACATTAAAGCACCTAAATAACTTGTTTATACAAATGATCTGCTCCACTGTAAGTGATGAGGTCAAGAGTCCCATTTGTTGTGCAGTGCCATTTTATTGATGTGGCAGGAGGAATCAGCAACTGCAATTTTGTCACGGTCTGCTTTCCATCCCTCCCAAGGATCATCACTCTTGGGCTGTCAGAGGCATTGGGTATCCCAGTGCACTCTGCATGTTTGATAGAGCACTGCCTGGGCCATTAATCATGCAGGGAGTTAAATTTCCTCTGCCAATATGGAAATCCTGCAAGGGCAAGAATGTGTTATCAATTTTTATTGAGGGAATGACAGCATGAAAGTGGGTCAGTGCGAGGTTGCCTTAAAGCAGTTTCTTCAAAATTAAAATTATACTGACTAGCTAAATTTCATGTGATTTAACTTTAAACTGTTTTCCATGTCCTGTTACATACCAGGTCTCAAGGATTGACCTTTTTTTTTTTTCTCAAGTGCATCCCTTTCTAAAATTATAATATCACTTCAGGCAGAAAAAGGAGGAATTTAAACATTATCCCATGACAAGTTCATTGGCTATGGCAATAAAAAGAGATTTTCCAGGGTCTTGCAGGTTTTGAAAAACGTTTTAGAATAAAAAAAAAAATTACTGACAGGGACGTTTAGAAATTCCCCCAGACTATCAATAGTTATTCAGGTTGTCAAACAGGTGCAGAGACTAAAATAAAGCAATATGAAATATGTCATGCATTGCAGCTTAACATTCCTGTATTCACTAAGTTCAAGAATAAAAAAATAAAAAGTTATGAAAACTCAAATCAGCTTCAATAACATCAAAATTAAACTTATAGAATTATGGATGATTGGTATTAACATAAAAAGATTTCTGAGGGAAGAGACCCTTTGATCTACCAGACAAAAGTGTAATGAGACACTGTAGCTGGAAGCTGGAGGGAGACATCTTCAGAACAGAAATAAGGGAAACATTTTAAGGATGAATGAAATTAACCATTGCAACATTATACTTGGGTGGACAGTGAATATTTCATCCCCTGACATTCTCAAATCGATAATTTTCTAAAACCAATGCATTCACACATTTATAAATTGTTATGAGCTTGATACAGGAACTGCCCTGGTGAGGAGGAAAATAAATAGGCAGGTGTGGAATATCTGTTAGATATCTGTTCATAAATGCAATATCCTGTTACTAATCAAATTCTTTTTTCTTCCTTGTACATTTTCCTCATTATAGGCATGAGATCAACTACCCATGTTTTTTTGTTTGGGGTTTTTTCCATCACTCTTTACCTACAGCAACAGAAGAATTGCTAACTGTTGAAGATATTTCATCATCAAAGAAGGAGCTGTTGTAAGGAATGTAGGGTTTTTGTGGGGATACTGTTCAATAACAAAAACAGCAACTGACTTTTAGTACTGGGGATGATGATACACAAACCTTAGAAAATGCAATTTTTGTTTCCAAGACAGAGAAACTGTTTTGTAGGATGGGCTTGGGAGGTAGAGATATGGTAAACAACATCTGCAGTGGTTAAAATTAAGAGATGTGGATATCATTCTAGCAGAATCACTTCAAAAAGTTGGATTTCTTCCTCAAAGAATGATTTACTGGTGAAATTCTCTTCCACTGAAGACCTTCTGCCTCTCTTCCTGTTGAGCATTTGAATAATCTCAGCATGCAACATTTTCATTTGCAGCCTGTGAAGTTACACATGGAAGAAAATTCATGTGTAACAAATAAAATTTTTATTTTAATGTTTATTCTTTCTAACATTCTCTCTAATTTTGCACTTAGATACTGGCCAACACTAAAGAAATCCCACAAAAATAGAAAGACAATTTAACCTTACCTGCGGTCGATTTCCCCGTGGACAAGGCTGTGTATATTTACATGAAAAACATTGAAATTGGCTGCTTTCAGGTTGAGTGCCACAAGAGCGAAACAATACATTATCCTTGATTTATTTATATATCTGATCAGAAATTCACATGTCACAGAGAAGAAGATGGTTTTAATATTCCCTAAACATGACAGGAAACAAATGAGAACCATATGGGGAACTGCTTATTCGGGGGAGAAGTTTTTATTTCACTTTTTTTCTTCCTCGCCCCTGTAAACTGTTCTTGAACCAGAAGCAGCACTTGAGAGGGTCACAGGCTTGAACTGCTTCCTCTTTACATATTTCAGTTAATTTTTCTTTGAGTGAGAAAAAACTGAATCTGCTGATCCCAGTGTTGAGCAGGCTTAGATTGATGCCTCTATTCTTTGTGCCAGAGAGTGACCTCAATTCACATATTCCATCTATTTTAATATATGGTATTATTTACTGCACTGACTCACTGTAGTACTTTTTAAATATTTATGAGAGCAGCCTTTACACACATAGCACTGATGTTTATCCTTTGGCTGGTGCCAGGGAATGAGCGGTGCATGGCTTGAACAATGAGTTTGGATTATGCAGAATTTATTGCTTTTCTTTTTATCTCTTTCATGCCATAGACAGAACCTTTCATCTGTTATAAAATACAATGTGTTTTCTCCACATGATAGTCTCACTACCTTACCAGATCTTTTTTTTTTTCCTAACACACCCTGTCATTCTTGGTTTTGAATCTCCCTTTATGCACCTACATATCTCTCTTTTTTTTTGTTAATAGAACACAAATATTTTACTATATTCTTGATGTCCCATGTTCTACTAATATTTTAAGAGTGTCACGCTCTATTTAAGTGTCAGGATGAAGACATCTAGTGTAATCTCCTTTTCCTATAAGTGCTTCTGACTTCTTTTTTGTCTGTATAATTCTGTATTGCAAGGAGCCTTTTGCAAACTAATGTTCTTAAGAACACTGGAGATGAAAACAGCTCATCTATGGCATTACAGAGAAATGAAACTGGCAGCGGGTGAATGGCTGGGCAAGTGAGATATTAGAAAGAAAAAAGAAGTAATCTAACCACAGTGAAGCAGTCAAAAGCTTATAGCTGAAATGAGGGATAATGAATTAAAAATGAGTAATGTGTGTTTCTTCTGAGTGAGGTAGATTCTGGTTGGAGCTTCCAGACTGACAGTTCTGAAGGATTTGTCTGGGAAAAGGATGCTGAGACTGGAAAAGTGCAAGTTTTGCCTCATCACTGGGCATTTGATCTGCAAAAGGGAGGTTTTCTGCCTGCAGTCAGTCTGTCTCTTGGGGATTTGGATCTACCAGGCACTGATCAGAAATGATCAATTAATTTCATGTAAAATCACCTTCAAGTTGTAATTGGTGGTGGTTATTTACATCCTGCTTCACAGGCTGGTGTCCCTGAGGGGATGCTAAACCTCTGCTGAGGTGCAAAGAAATAGAAACAAAGGGAATAGCAACAACAACAACAACAATAATAACAATAATATATCACTTTATTTAGGAGGAACTTTGGGAAACAGCATCTCTGGGTGATAGAAATAAGTGTGGGTTATATTTGAAAACCACAATTTTAACTTTACCTGTTAAGTTTGTTTTCCAGACTGGTGTTGGACATTTCAGAATCTATTGATGATAACACCTCAAGTTTTAACATTTCACCATAAAAATGTAAAAATGCCTGATATACTAAAATATTTGTCTATCTATGGAAAGCAGCAGCATGGTGAAGCAGTGGCAATAATCACATGAGGATACCTACATTTTACAGTATGAAACTGTGGGTAATTATTTCATTAAATTTGCAAAAGTGTGAGTGCTGCTGTTGCGCAGCAGTCCTGTGACCATTTTCCAGATTCAACTGGTCCTTTCAAATCCCTTCCCATTGGGAAGACCAATCATTTTTTCCATGAGGCCCAAAGAGCCCCAATACTTTTCCTTGACCTGCTGGATCACAGCTCTGCACACGTGATTATTCTATTGGCAAAAGAATAAGAGACAAGCTGGAGAAACATATTTAAAACTAAAATCTTGACTTAGAAAAAGAAGAAGAATTTTCCCATGAAAAATGGCATAACCCTGCAATTTGTAAAAATCCATTAAGGGAAGTATAAGCTATTGTTCATCTTTATTTGTTCCGTTTTATTCCTTCTTTCTGTTTTGGTAGGAAAATAATCAATTTAACAATGCAAATTCATTCTACATTTACATAAAATCATTCACAGACTTGATTTTTAACCCTAGAATTAAACATCTCTTGTAGTTAGGAATTACCAGAATATTATTTCTGTATGTAAATAGGTACTGGATGAATTATTAACTAGGTTATGAGTTAAAATAATCAAAAGCAATAAATTGATACTAAAAGACCTACACAGCAGAAATTTTTGATACTTCCTATTCTTGTAAATATTCCATCACCATGCAGATAATTTTTGATAATTTGGGATAATAGCTATTCATTCTGCAGGTAGAGTCATTTGATACAGCTAAAAGAACAAGGACATCTAGAAAAAATATCATTTCCAGGATCACAAATACAACAAACTCAAGGTTTCCCCATTTGATTCATTCACCTTTTGGTTTCTTTAACTTGGGGAATCCACAAACTTAATCCTAAAGCTTTCTTCTGATCTGCAGTATTTGATACTTCTTTGATTATTTTTTTGTCTTTTTTTGTTGTTGTTTGTTGACTTCTTATAATTAAAGCCATGTAGTGAAACAATTACCAAAATTCCTCACAATTCCATACTGTGTACTCCAGCTGTACCTGTCTTTACAAACACAAACACAAGTTCAAAACTATATTTACCCAAAATCCTGTGAAAGTGTAAAGCACATAAATCATAGAGTGACACTAACTTAGAACAGTTTACCTAAAAATTAAGAATGTGTTTCCTAAAAAATATTAAGAATATTAAGAAAATAAAGCCTCGGTTTCTTGTATCCAAAGCCTATTCCATACATACATAACTAAGGTTTATTGACTAGAGGCACAAAATTAATAAGATTCTGATCTCTCTGCTGTAGTTTGGGGTGAATCTAAAAAAAATATATCTATCTGTCTATCTATCTATCTATGCATGTATGTATGTATGTATGTATAAAACCAGGGTTAATTAGAAATGTAGGTGGCATTGGAATATGGTATCATTTTTAAAGCAGTATCTGCTTCAGACAATTTTGCTCTCAAATGTTCTGGCAAGAGAAAAGAATGGCTAAAGCCTGAAAATTGAGTGCTTTTCTCTTTTTTCCTTTATGACTGATAAGAAATGCCAGCGACTGTACAGAAAAGCTTAGGAAACAAGGAATTTTTATATTCAAAATGTAACCATCATCAGAAATCATCATTGCCTTGGCTGCCATAGTGAACAGTATTACTGCAGGAGCAACTATATAAAAAATCAAATAAGTTTCCCTGAATACAAGAACCAAGCCTTGCAATTTTCTTGTCATATGCAAGATTGTTATCTACTCATAAATATCCTACAGGGAAGCCAAGGGATCTCAGTCTGGTCACGTTTTATGGATAGGCACCATATGGATGAAGGGGAAATGTCTATATTGACAAAAGAAATCACTGAACAAACAAAATGTTATCTCTGGGGTCCAAAGACAGACAAATTTACATAAGAAATGAGTCACACAGTTTAAGAAGAAGGTTAATTTAGCATTTCAAAAGTTTATCCAAGAACATGATCAGCTCCATGAGCTAAAGTCTCCAAGATTAGAAGGCTTTTTAAGTAATATTAGCAGGTTTAACTAGAAGATTTTAGGGAATTAATATAGGCATCACTGAATAAATTCTATGAGCAGTGCATTCTGGCTTTAGAGTCTGTGAATGAAAAAAAAAGGCTTAATGGTAGTGGATTTCACAAACCAGAGCCCTGCTCTTATGGAAAATGACCCCAAAGTTAATTGCAAGCATAAAATACTTTGTAGCTCTTGCCAAATATTTGCCTAAGAGGTGTCTTTGCTTTGGATAGGCTGCTTAACTTCTCCTCATTGTACTGTCTTTTACAATTCATAAATAAGTTCCCATAAACTATAGAAATATGGATAAATTAACAAAAAATTAATCTGAATCTGTATCTGAATATACTCAGACAGAATGAGAGGGCTCCATCTTTTCATTTTAGCTTATCACTAAGTGTGATTAATGATATCAGTGAATCTGACAATGTTTGAAGGTCTAGTGATGCAAACAATGCAAAAACATTTGAGCCTTGTTGAATTTGCCCAATACTATCTGATCCATAAACTGGGTTGGAAATTTGATAAACAATCTCTCCCAGCAGAGCTTCAGATTTCAGTTTCCTAATATATTTTTCAATGCCCTATTTAATATAATTTCCATGCTTAATATCTTTAAGTAGTTTTCTTTTTGAACCTCATCCTTCAGGAGAGTATTTTTTTCATATATACACTAACAGATCAGTGTGTTTGGACATGGAAGTTTTATCCTTCCCTCTGGTATTGTTACAAATGCATGACACAAAGATAAATAAATGTCATCTAAGTCCCAAAGGACCATCTACTCTGGATTCTCGAGCCTATCTTCCCTCCTGAAAGAAAAACAAATTAAGATTTCTAGAAGTGATATGAACAAAGAGAACAAAGAAAGGGTCAATAGCCTTGGCCTTAGAACATGTGTGAGCCGACAGCAACACCTTGTAGCACTCACAAAGCAGCAGCACTTTGGCTTTGGAATTCAGCTCCAAGCTGCTTTTGGATTCTCAGGGATCCACATGCTTCGTTTTCAGCCTGACTCGAACTTTGGTTGTGCTGCCAGTCTTCTCTGCAGTTCATCCTCACATCATCCATCTTTTTCAGCAAAAGAGAAATTCCTTGTTCAAACTTCCTGATTCCTCTGCTTCTTGGTATTCTTGAAGAGCCTGCATGAACTCTTTCCATAGTTTTAAAAGTTTCAAGTTATGACATGGCCCAGTCAGATTCTGATATATCACAGACCACTTAATGTCATCAAATTATCTTCTGACAGACAGCAGTCACTTTTTATTCATACTCTTAAATGACTTTGAGGATTTCAGGATACTGAGGAGTTGTCACAGTTTTTTTAGTTCCCTGTAATTATTTTTCCGTGTTAAAGATTTGTGCTTTGTTTGAATTTATATCAATCCATTTCTAAATTTCAACAATTATGCATGATTAAAGGTCCTTTAGCACTTGGCATTTTCTTCAGAGAGAGTATTTATGTGCTCTAATGAAGTCAGTTCTCGATCTCCTTGTAAAAAATCCAAATATTTATCACTCTCTGGCATTTCTTATGTCTTCAAAAGCCTTTATTTGTGCCTGCTATCTGCTAATTTTTTCATCTTTTTAATATCCTTCTAAAATCACTGAGCATTCTCACTGAGTACACAGTATTCCAATACTGGGCTCACAGATGTCCCAGGAAAGCTACTGTTAACTTTCATTTTTAATGAATTAATCCCTGCTTTGTACCTCAGATATCACAGTCACACCATTGCACAGAAAGTTTGATTTTCTTGACTGTAGAACTCTTAAGATCCTTGTAGTTCCTTACATTTCCAGCACTCATTCTGCATGACTGACATTCATTGCTCCATGGTCTCTAATACTTTATTCAGCTGTGCTGACACATGATTTGTTTGAGAGATCCAAAATTATCAAGTAAAACAAAGCTCTTCATGTGGCCGATGCACCTCTTTTTTATTTAATAGAGCACAAATCCTTGGGTCATCTCCAGATTCCAGCAGGAGTAAATTCAGATCTGTCTCTGGGTGACTGATGGGCATATTCCCCATCTCTCAGGAATATTTGCAGTGAATATCTCCATCTCAGTGTCTTCTCTCACCTCAGTCTTTTTGACTGTGAATTTAACCTACAAGACCTCCAGGAATTCCTCCTTGGTCTAACAGGAGAACAGCACAAGGGATGAAGCATTTGTTGAGGTCTCTAGATAACAACACAATGATGGATAACTTCACATTTGCATTTTTATAAGGAGCAAGAAGAATTTTGTCCTTTACACTTGGCACTGCTCTGACAAACCAAACCCATCAAGAACTCACCTGGATGAAGTTATGTGTGACATCAATAAATACCCACAAGCACATTTTCTTCACCATTGCAACTCTTAAAAGCTTGGGAGGGAAAACTGCATCAGCAGCAGCTGAAAACAGGTGGAATCACGACTCAGTTACATTCCTTCTGAATTAAATTTAGTTCCCTTAAGTCCATCAAATACTGTATCATTGCAGTCACGAGGCAAAACTCAGGCCTGGTAAAGATTTTTTTCTTTGTTCCATAATTTTATCATTTCACCTCAGTCATCAGAACACACAAATGACCTTACAGATATGCAAGTCACAAAGAGCATCTGGCAGCTTTGTGCTCAACCACCCTTCACAGCAGGTATCCTTCACAAAATAATATAAGCACACCTTGGGGCACTGCTGTTTGCACCAGCAGCTGCATTAATCTCTCTACAAGGAATACAGATTTTCATGGATTTTAGTTGCCTATAAAACTTACTTTCATACTGGCGCAGCCTGACTGTCATGAAGTTTTTCAAACATATTTTAAAATAGAAAATAAAATTGACAGATTTCAAAGAACAAGAGCACCAGCTGTATGCAAGTATTGAAATCAAGCAAGTTCTTGAATTCAGTGCACAGTCTGAGTTATAGGATATTTTTTTATTTATTTTCCAGGCAAAGTGATAAAATCTTAGAACAACAGGATGGTTTGGGTCAGGAGGGACTTAAATGTCATCCAATTCCAGCCCTGTGCCATGGGCAGGGACATCTTCCACTATCCCAGGTTGCTCCAAGCCCCATCCAGCCTGGCCTTGGACACTGCCAGGGATCCAGGGGCAGCCACAGCTTCTCTGGGACATTTATTCATGTTTTGTTATCAGTTGTTCTACAGTCACAGAGCAATTTTACATTTGCTACAGCAGAGTGGCTGTCTTGACTGCCATGACATTGATTTGTCCAGCAAGGGTGGGGTCCATCAGACTGAACCCGAACTGCTTCTATAATTATGGTGCTGTTTAGATCAGCCCTGGCTGTGATCTTAACAGAGCCCTCAGAGCTATTTGGTGGAGGTGTCTGCTCTCCAGTTCTTTATCATGTTATTTTGTTCAGTTCTTTATGGCTGCCACGGAGTCTGTGAATTCAGTTCATTTGCCAAACCCACCTGGTGTCATTTGGGACACTCTAGGACACTCCATGTGGCTTGCAGCCACAAATCTGGAGGATCTGTGTTTTTCTCCACACTGTCTAAATTTGAAGAGATGCCACAGCTCTGCTGCTGTGTTTGGAGTGGCTCCAGATTCCTGGTTTGCAGCAACTGCCTCCAGACTCTCACAGACATCTACTTTTAGATATATCAGAATCTGCAAGCTGGAGCCCACCCCAAAATTTGAATGTTTCACCTAAATCAAGAGAAGTACTAAACTGTACGATGATAAAAATAGCAGGAACTTTTGGCCTAATTCTGGTTATAGCCCAATTTTTGAGTCAGAAAGTGTTTTAGTGTTCACTTTTCCCCACTGAATATGTGGAACAGGGAATATTCCAAATACAAATTACTGTTCATTGCTTAATTAAAAAGCTCTACTTCCCAGTGGCTGTGTGTTTGCATATTTATTCTGGTTGGAGTAACTAAAATATAGTCACCAGCAGATAGAAAACACAATATATTTGGTTTCCTTAAATGACCCATCTTCCTGGGACATTTCTGAATAAGCACATAGTCACAGCCTCTTATTGTGACTAGTAAAAGAGTTTAAAAGAACCTATGCTTAAAAATACCAGAGTTGTGATTAGGATTTTTCTGCACGAGCCTTTTTTCCAGGCAGTTGCATGACTGGGATTTTCCCCAGAAAGTCTTGATATAAATGAACTTCAAAGTCACATGTGAATAAAGAGATAAGAGACAAGGTTATTTTGGAGAGTTGAAAGTAGTGTATTGCTCTCCCCTATATAAAATCACAGTTCAGCAAATCAGGCTATTGGGGTCTGGAAGAAAAGTCTTTCTTTCCTTTCTCCCTATTCTCTTCTCACTTACCTCTCTATAAAAATCCTCCAAAACTTCCCTGAAGTTAATGAAATGTCACCAGAGTAAAAGGAATCAATTTCAGGCCATTTATGTTGTCTCACATTTGATCTTCTTCTTGATGTTTTACTTGTCTTTGTCTTCCTTTCTTATTTCCCAGGAGAACAAAATAAGCAGGATCAGAACCCAGTTCATCACTGGATTTTTTATGACAGCATAAAGCCATTTATTTCAGTGCTTTATGCAGGTATGAAATTTGATTTATAATGTTTGGATGTGCACATCCATGAAGTGATGAGTTACAAAGGAAGCACGTTAGAGAAAAGGTAATGAGATGAGATTCATGATGTTATTTTTCAACTTAAAGTTTGTTAAGGATTTGTTTCTTATTAAATGCCTGAGAGGCAGTGTATCGAATTTAAGATTTCAGAATTGAAATACGGAAAGATCTCTAACTGTCATAACAACAGCAGATAAAGTATTAATAATTTCTGTTTTGAATGCAATCTGAAATTGAATTTCTTTCATTCTATGACAAAGTTGATAACAAAGCAAAACGAAACATTCCAATAATGTACATTCCATATTTCTGAGAATAAATATGATTTCTTTGTTGAACAGCCCGGAAATTGGCACATTTCATGTACAGAGACATTAAAATATTAAAGTAAGCAGTGATTTGCAATCAGAGTAGACTAGAACTTCAAATTAAAATTACGTTATTAACACGGCCCATTGCCTCTGCCCATTCCTTAAATTATTACCTACACAGTTCCATTCTGGTTTGGTTTTGTTTATGTAGGGGTTTTTTTTTTGTGCTCAAGTAGTTTAAAATGTAAGTTCAGCAATGTATTCCAAACACAACCTAGCTTTGGTATTCCTCAGATGCAAAACTCCTCAGAAATGTTTTTGAATAATCTTTCTTTCTAAAGTAGGTACAAACAAAACCCCTTCTCCTGATATTGACTGTGCCAGTGGTTACACTCAGCAGTACTGGAAATGGGAAATGTATCCAGGAATAGAGGAAAACTCTATTTGGTTTAAGAAAGACAGAAAAACTCAAATACAGCTATAAGACGTAGCTTTGATTAACTTCTGGAGACCAGATCTGGTTAATATTTTAATAAAAATGTTCGGAAGGAAAGCACAAGTCTGGGGAAACAAAATGGAGGAGATACTCTGAATATTTTTCAAATCCAGTGCGGAGCATAGAGTCACAAAAAATTAAGTCTTAAGCATACTTGGTTTGGGTAGACTTTTGGTGAAGTGTTTTACTCTGTATTTCTAAGGGGGGAGATAAAACAAAAGGTTTATAATTCTCATCACCAAAGCATACTTCAACAATACAGAACAATCATCTGCAAAAAAAAACCCAAAAACTCAGCCTCAAAGGATTTGGAGAAATTATCTGATGGCATCTGCTATACTGCCATTTTCAAAAGGTGAATCATTTAGCATTCTCCCAATGCAAACTCTGTAGAAAACTTTCTTTGAATATCTCTGTTTAGCTGGTGGATATGTTTTGTTAAACATGTAAAATATATCAAGCAAATTTAATGGTTTTTTTTTCTTGCTTCTCCTGCAGGGCAAGTTACTGTTTCATTATTTAATCTATTCTGACCACAAAGGAACTTGGCATTTAAACATGTGCATAACTTTAAACACAAGCTTGAGGACAATGACTTCTGACATACTTGAATACCTTACTAGGCTGGGACCTATAGGCCTAGGCCAATTTCAAACTGTCTTTTCATTCATTTTAATGAGTATTAGATTGGATGCTGTATGAATTTATTTCACCATTGTCATCTCCCAGTATTTCTCCCTGGGGACTGAGTGCAAATGCTTGAGATTCAACATGTGTTGCTTATACTTTCATTTAGTAAATATGCCATGTTTCCTATCTTCCTGCTCTTTGAATTGGTGAACACAGAAGAACTTCCCACAGGATGCCTTTCAGATTTAAATCTCACCTTCTAGAGATGCTCATATGAGGATTTGATTTTCATTTGCTGTGAACATTTGTGCCAGTAAAGATTTATTGTCTGGATGTGTGCAGAAAGTGAGTGGAAAAGACGTGAGAATTTGAAATCCTTTGCTGCTAAATCTCTTTTACATCTTCTACTATGGCTGATGAACAGATGATGGTTGGCTGCAAGAACCAGGCAGAGATTTTAATTTTGCCAGTCACATTTTACAATGGATTAATTGAAATTTCTCTAAATCCTAGAGGGCTGAGAATTGTACAAAGGCCAGTACAGAAGAAAATCTTTCAAGATCCCAGGATTCAGCTCAGAGTGACAACAGAAATGGCAGCCAGTGCCACACACACGAAGGAATTGAGGGAACTAAATGACAGCTGACAGAAAAGCTGACAGAAAATGTTTGAATATGCATTAAAGCTGGGAAAGTTGTAAGGCCATTTTCTGTTTAAACTCTCACATGGCACAGATGAGAATTGTTAAGGAGCTGCCACATACAGCATCGGTGGTTCAATTACAGTGGTGAGAAAAGTGCCTGTGAAGTGTTATAAGCATACATGAGTTGTATGCTAAATGGTTACATTAGATGATAAAACTTGTGAGTAAATACATAAAAATGTTTTCAGAAGAAAAATTTCTCTCCAAGCTGGGATTAAATGAGATAGAGTTTATATTTATCCCTAGGCACAAACTCAACACACCACAAAATTCTATAGAAATAGTTACAAGCCTAAATAATCAGTTCACTTTACAGACAACCTTATAAATCATGTGGTGAGGATGTTTGTGTCTAAAAATGAAGGAAATTCCCTTCATACTTGAATAATTATAAGCTGAAGCACAAGGGCATAGATGGGGAGAAAAGATGAAGATCTGCTTCTGTGGAAATAATATCCTAAAAGCTGGGTTATCAATCCAACAGGACAGATTCCCTAACACAAGAGCTACCTTTTAAATTAGCTCCTGTAATTTAACCAGCTCAACTAAACATTGGCAGGATCTTATCATCATAATGCACAATAAAGTCTACACTATTAAAATTCTGCTGAAGAAAACTTAGCGTAAGATAAAGCAGACATGAATGATCATTTAGCATTAATCCTGATGACAACCATTTCCACTTTGCTATTGAAATTCCCTCCTTCCTACATTTTCATTTCCAAATACAATGCAAACAACATGCTCTAATCAATCACTTATACATCCACCATAATTTTTATTTAAAGCCCTGTATCTTAGATATATAAGCCAATGAAGATAATTTATCTTCCCACTTGCTTTCTAGTCTCACTAAAGGAAAGGAAAGGTAGAGTAAGGGAAGGTGTTACAGAGAGGTAAGAGGTAAGATATGGAGTTTTAGGGTTAATTTGTAGTTTCAACACTGACTTTTGCATTCAGAATTCATTCAGGGATGAATCATTGATGTTGACAGCAATCAAGGTTTGTCCCAAGCCAGAGATATTTTTGTCTGGCATAGCATCACCTGAATGTGATTATACTGTTACAGACTGTGCCTAAGTCAGGATGAGCCACCTTGGTCATCTCTGCAAAGTGACTCCAAGTTTAGGTTTGTCTCATGTGGTGTCAAGTTGTCACAGAAACACAAAATTACTGAATGCTTTGGGTTTGAAAGGATCTTGAAGACCATCCAGTTCCAACGTCCCTGCCATGGGCAGGGACATCTTCCACTAGACGATGATCCTGCTGCTCATGGTCCTGAATTCCCCTCACCCTTAAGTGTAAGGAATTAGGATTTTAGTCATCACAGGTTTTGGATCTTTTACTGAAAATGGGGATTTTATTCTGAAATCTCCCTCCCAGATCAGTGTAATGGAATTGTTGAAAATTTTGCATAGAACATGATTTGGTAAAAATGAGAGTTCCTTGACATTTTTTCTTTCTTTTTGCTGAAAAAAACCAATCTAACACAGCTATTGCATGGGATTATTTTCTAAAGGAAGACAGCATTTCATTCAGTCTCAATCAGAAGATGCAACTGGGGATTTCAGAAGGTGAGCAAAGTAATAAATGAGAAGGAAAGAAAATAAAGCTAACATTTTTATCACAATTCACAGTGACAATAGAAAAAGATATACATGTAAAATTATTTGAAAATTAAGCCCATATAACAATGGCTCTGCAAGAAACATGAACTAAAAATTGCAATAAAAAAAAAGGAAAAAATGCAATCCTTATTCATGGAAGTAAGAACAAGGGCTCAACCAACTCCTGCAAATGCAAATCAAGACATTTAACATTTTGAAGAAGAGCAATATAATGCAGCAGGACGAATTTGTAGACAAGAACACATTCTGGGGACCTGATGGATTCTACCTGAAAAGCAATTCACTTATGCTAACCTCAAAAGAAATATTTAGAGTGACTCATGGCTCCATCTGGCTTCTCTGCATACAGAACAGGTACTGGTAGCCATGAACTTTTCATCTTAAAATATCAAGAGAACAAATCCCTGTCAGAGGCATCCTGAGTGTACCTATGAGAGGAGAACTGTGTTGCTAACAGAGTACTTTTACTGGTACTTTTGCAATCATGCTCCAGGACTTTAGATCCTGGGAATTTGGGACTTACATTCTTAAGTGGTGTCAGAATAAAACCAGAATCAAAAATTTTCTAGAGCTAAGAGGAAGAATTTGGGTAGGATTGTAACATGTATTATAGCCGAACATGAGAATAAGAGTAGGGAACAAGGAGGCTGATTAAAACAAATCCCCAGGACCCTGCAAATATTTGCCTTTTTAGTTATTGATAAACAAACACTCAGTTAGGAAAGTTTCACGTGTCAGAGTTCACACTGAGTTGCTTTGTGACAAAAGATGAGATAATCCCCTGTTGCAATACACAAAATGCCATTAATACCCAATGAGGATGAGAAGCATTTGATATGTTTGAATGAACAACTGTTATTCATCTCCCTAAGCCCTCTGAAATGAACAGTGCTGGAAATCTCTTCTCTGCTTCTGGGCTGACCCATGCATAAGGAAGACTTGTGGGCAAGAAAATGTGAGAAAGAGCAGATAAACTAAGAAAGACAGTTTTCAACAGCACATGGGATGGCCAAAAAAAACCCCTCACCTGCCCAGAAGTGTCCAAATCTTCAGTGAACAGTTAAGATCTATGTCCTCACTGACTGTCTTTACTGAATATATGCCTTAAATGACAAAACTATGAATGCCACACTTGAACATTTCCCTGTCTGCCAGTATATGATATCAGAGATATCTGATCTATGATATCACAGATATCTGATATCTGCTTCCTGTGGCAGCATTGTCAGACCACTGGCATTTGGGTCTGATTAACTTCACACCAAGCTGCCACCTCATGTAACAGCTTAAGGCACGCCTCCAGTCAGCCATAAATATTGCAAGGCTTCCAAAATGAATATTATAATGCTTTTCCTCCAGGAGAGGCATGTGCTTTTCTATTCCATGTAATCAGATCATTGTGAATGCAAGATCTCTTTTTCACAACCAGATCTTTTTTTGCTTTCTTACTGCTCATTAATAGGTCTGTGCAGACAAGATAAATTCCTTATTTCATGTGTACATGTGCATCCTTCCTGTGTGGTGGTCTCATTTTTATGAAGCTGGGTCATGTCTTTCAGATAAGGTTGGTAAAAAGCTCATATTACAAGTCTTTTAAGACTTTGCGGTTCTTTTAAGAACATTTCACAAGAAAATGGAAGTTTCCGTGGAATGTCATTTAAGAAAAGTGTTTCAGACTGACAAATATTCTTTTTTGCCAAAATGTAAATTGCTTACATAAAGATATTAACGTAGAGAAATATATTACATATATATATATGTGTATTTATTTCATATATATATATTTTATATATATATATATATTTGTCAACACATATTCACATAAATAATGAGCAAAAGAAGAAAAGAATACTGAAGCATTTTGCATAATATTGCAATGATGTCATGAGCTATGAAAACTGCATTTCAAAACTTCTTCTACGTCAGACCTATCTATTCCAGGACAAATATCTATGATAGAGATAAGTTCATCTTGACTGCTGCACTTTTTAAAAAATTTATTTATTCATGGGAAACCACTAAAGTTCTTGTTTTCATCTCAGTGCAGAAGATTTTTTTTTAACACTAATTGTCATGAAAAAGAAAAAAATATATATTTCTCTACTATTAATATTAATGGCCAGCATGGCAAACTTTGACCCCTTCCACTTGCACTTATATCTTTTATTTTCTCCTTGCTATTTTTTATTATTAATTTCCATTTTTAGTCAACATTGAAGAGTGTGTCTTAAAGTACATATTATTTTATAAAGTATATACATTTTTACAGTAAATTTACTTCAATGTGTGGATTTATGAAAGAAAAGGAAAACAGGTCATGAAAAACAATCCAAGGAAAATTAGGATTTTGAAAATAGAAACAAACCAGATAACTTTCAAAATGAAAAAAAATGAATAAAATAGCAAAAAAAACCCACCAAAAGTGGAAACAAAGCAGAATATAAGTTTGAAGATAAGATAAGATAAAAATTGGCAAGACAGAGTGGCAGAAACTATTAAAAAATATGACAAGGTTATTGTGATATTTCATTTTTTTGTGTGTGAGAGATTCCTGCACTGTCAGAGAATGAACCTGTCCGGCTGGTACCAATGTTCAGCCTCACAGGATGCACTGCAGAGTGCAAAGATGTCGAGGTGTTTGGTGTCAGTGTGAGTAAACCAAACTAATTACTGCAAGCAACATGTTCCCCTGCTTTGATTTTTCGTTGGGATCCATTAAACATCGGTCAAGCCACACACTCAGAGAGGTGTCTAAGAGTGACCCCAGACCTCGTCAGAAACACGTGGGACACCCCCAGGTCAGGGCCACCTCACCCCAGCCACTCCTCAGAAGCAGCATAATAGATGGTGATAATACATTTGATATTTAAAACTAGTCCACCATCCTGGGCAATGCAGGCTGAACAGGGAGAAGACAAGAAGAAGGTAAAAATTGCATATAGACCACAGAATTATTCCACCAGTTCACAGATTTATGCACAAGATTTGAGGTAGAGTTAGAGGTGTAAAGGTATTTGATTTACTGGCCCCATAATGCTGGAGAACAGTGAGGTTTAAAGTGCAAACAGTCTGAAATGTTCATTTAGGCAGCATTAAATACATGCAGCCAAGTGCAATATTTAACTATTAGAGAAATATTTTAGTTTCCAGTGTCTCTTAGAGCTAGTAAAATTCATATCTGCAAAATCACTGAGAACATTCAATCAATTAAAGGTAGATTTGCAATCTCCATCAATAACATCTCCCTCTCCTTTATTTTCAATTTTAGAGATTTAAGTTTCCCCTATGGAAACAAAAAAATTCTCCTCATCAGCCCCTTGATAAATAGGTTTCTTCTCCATCCGTTGTAGGCTGCTCAGTTCTCTCATCAAACAGATTCTGTTGGAACATGTTCTCATGTTGTTTTGAAATCAGCATGCAGACGTGGAATTAAAAACCCCACATGCTGTTATTCTCACTGTTCTTTGATCACTTCTCCTTGGGTATTTTTCTAGGGTCACACAAAAGGTCTGACTTGGTGAGGGAGGAAAAAAAGAAACCATAAAAGGGCTGCTGTTCTGGCTGAGAGCACAGGAAGCTCCCGAGAGAACCGGCTTCAGTTCCCCCTTTATTACAATCTGGCCTTGTTCCTGTAGGCAAATCCTTTAAATTAGACTTTCTAAAAGTGGTTTATTACCAACAACTGGGGACAGACACTCAAAAGTGCTTCAAAAATGGGAGGCTACAAACATACAAAAGTCCCCCAGCCTAGAGGTGTTTTGTAACTTTGATTCCTCAAACTCAGTTTTGCAGTCTTCTCTTTTGAAATCAGTTGAGGATAACTGGGTTTATTGCAAAATCACAGGCTGTCCCTTTGTTTTCCCAATTTGTAAAATAAAGATAAGAAAATATACTCCAGCTCTGGGCAAGGATGATACCATTAATGCTGGGAAAGCTGTTCAAGATTTGTGGACTGAAAGCACCTACAGATACTTTTAATTCAGGTACATATCCAAACCCAGTTGATTCCCTAATCCCTAATTTAATCCCTAATTCTAAATGTCTCAGTGTTGCCTTTGTGTTCAGCCTTCTGGTTGTTGACAGATATTTTTTACAGTTTTTCACACTCTGTTCTTGTAAACAATGAATGTTTTGCATTCCTCTTTGGAGGAAGAGAGAACTGATGGACTGTTGATGGGACCTATGGGGTCAGGAGGTATTATCCTCACTGTCCAATCCATGGTCACTGTTGGAATTCTATAAATAGACATGAAATGTAAATAAAGGTTTCTTTTTCCTGCTTGGTTCCCTCGGAGTGATTGAGTGTGAGTCCCTTTCTTTCTGTGTCATTCGGTGACATCCCAGGGCGCTTATTTGAAACCTCTCTGAGTCTCTTTCAAGAACTTTGATGTGGTCCCACACAACATCTTTGCTACTAAATTGGAAAGATATGGGTTTGATGGGTGGATAATTGGATGGATAAGGAATGGGCTGGATGGGGATATCCAAAGAGTTGCAGCCAATGGCTGCTACAAGTGGCAAGTGGTGTCTCTGAGGGTCAGTGCTGAGACCAGATCTGCCCAAAATCTTCATTAGTGACAGGGGCAGTTAATGACAGCCAGAGTGTGGGTGGCACCAGGCTGAGCAGTGCAGTTGGTTCTGTAGAGGGAGCTGCAGCCATCCAGAGGGACCTGGCCAGGCTGGAGGAGTGAAGAGATGTGAACATCATGGAATTCAGCCGGGAAAAGTGCAAGGTCCTGCACCTACACCAAGGCAGTTCCAGGTGTCCCTATGGATTGGGTGGGGAATGGATTGGGAAGAGCCCCATGGAGAAGGAATTGGGGATATTGGTAGATGGAGAATTGGACATGAGCTGGCACCGTGCACCTGCAGCCCAGAAATCCACTTGTACCATGGGCTGTGCAAAAAGAAGCCTGGCCTGCAACATGAGGGAGGAATTTGCTTGAAGAAGACCTTGCCTCTTCATCTAGAAAATTAGCTCCAAATGTTTTGTGTTTGAAGGTTCATTTTTATTAAATTCTTAGAGGAAGGAGGGCTTTTCTAGATGGAGGAGATTCTGCTTGTTTCAAATGTCAGCTACCTTATATGTATGGAATTTGAACAGTGCCTGAAAAAAATAATGCTAGGGCTCTGTTCTTTAGTCATATAATTAGCATTATTTTTTACATAACAGAATTGTAAATAAAAGAAAAATCTATCCTATTAAAAATGGATCCCTATATTTCTGTGTTTATACATACTTGAATGTAGTGATGAATTGCTCTAAAACAAGGAGTTCCATAACTTATTTGTTACCCTTCTCTGTGCTTTTATGCTCTCATTTCTCGTGCATTTAATTTATTTAATTTGCCTATAATAATTTAAAGATAACCCAATGAACAAAAATTTTTTAAAAAAAAACAGCTTTAGTAACCTCAATAGGTTTATACCATGAAAGATAAAAATCATTAAGCAATATAAAATTGCACTATATATTATTAATGTATCTATAATTAATCCACCCAAGCAGTGCTTACCAATGATAAAAGCTTTTCCATCACCGCCCTTGCAAACAACAAAGGTTGCTTTGTTAATTAAAAGCAGCAAAGGGCTTTTTTAACCTTTTTTAAAAATTCTTGAATCAAGACAGTATAGCTCTGCCCTGATTACAAGGCAGGGTGGGTAGCAGGAGGTCTCAGTGTGCTATTTCTGCAGAAAGGATTTATTAAGATGAGGTGTATTTTTTGTTACTGTTCCTTGTTTCACAGAAACACAGCAATAAACTCCAAACCCATGAGCAGATAGCAATGCACCCAACTATGGCCATTCAGTCAAATCATAACAAGATCTGTATGGTCCTTCTGAGAGTTTTCCAAAGAGCAATTCCAATATGAAAAGACTTTAGTTTGTTTGTTTCTCTGATTTAAAGAGAAAAAATCTGAAAGTGATAAATCTGCAGTGATAAAACAAAAATATCAGCTTTGTTTTGGGTGTGTACTGATATTCCGTCTCCATTTTCCTATTCAGCATCAGATAAAAAACTGATGTTATTGTTTTTCAGCAATTGTATCTAGCTTAACATATTTTCCTCTGCCCTGGGGAAGACACAGCTCTATACACCATTCATCTAGAAACGACACTGGTTGGCCTCATACAGCTCTGTATGTGAAATATTCAATTCCTTTCATCCAGCTCAAAGAATTGCCCATTAAGACCCATAAAATTAGAAGGAAATTAATCTGGGGGAAAAAAAAAGAAAAAAAGAAAAAAAAAAAAAAAAAAAAACAGAGGAACAAGGCCCCAGAAAACAGAGACTTGAGAAGTTATTTATAGAACTGTTTTTAAATTAAGTGTCCTCTGTTTAGAATTAGATACTAATCTGGCTGCCAAGGTGGCATGCAGCCTTTTCTGTGCTACCACACTTTAATGACGATAATTAAAACAGAGTGAAACAGTAAGCTTTATAAATAAAAAGAAAACAACATCTAAGTTGATTATATTTTCTCCTTTTATTGTGATTTTGACACAAATGAAGACAAGATATATTTTATTCATTTTCTATTTTCTCTTCAGGTTTTGCTTTATGGCCCTCAGGGATACAGGAGTGTGCATGTAAAGAAGTCCATAAATTAAACCAAACTGTGTTTATGGTAATACTGCTACATCTTTACTGTGTGCTAACTTAATGTGAGCAAACTACAGTTTTCATGGTAGATCATTTGCATTTCCAACCCTGCAGTTTCACAGGTATTTTGAGATATCAGCACTTTGCTTCTGGAAACCACTACAGCAAAGGGAAAATTTAAAAAAGAAAGGAATAACAACATGGTCTGTTTTCTCATCTCAACCATTTCCCTTCAAATAATTTTCATGGACTTGTAGAATCAAAGAGCAGTTTGAGTTAAAAATTACCTTAAAGATCATGTTGTTTCAACCCCCTGCTGTAGGCAGGGATATCTCTTTGGTACCATTCAGATACAGTTCTGCCGAAAGGTGGAGATGGGGACTCTGAATGTGTCTGAAGCCTGCTGCTTATTGATTATCAAGACAGTTGGACTAAGAAGAAAAGCCCTGGATTTGGGTCCTTGTTCATGAAATTACAATATTTTGAACCTCAGATGTTAGAAGTTATAATTTTACATCCATAAGAACCATGTGCTGCTCTCAGTGAGTTATTATAGACAATCTTCAAAGTGCAGAATCATCTGGTAAGAAAAAATTGAAAAAATAGAAAAAAAAAAATACACTTTTCCTTCTTCTCCAGAGGTGTTCATAGACTCTGGATCAAGGATGAGGACAGAAAGATTTTCTTTCAGGTCTCTGGTTTCTTTGTTTTAACGAGTGACCAGAGTGAGCATTTCACACCAACAGGCACCAACCTATGGATCTTAGTTTTCATTCTGCACCCATCTTTGCTCTCCTTAGTGCCTGAGCAATCCTTTTCCAAAAGAGATTACTGCAGGTGACAAAAGTCTCATCAGTGAAAGGTGCCAGATACAGCCCTTCACCCCCAAAATGTAGGATCCCATCCAAACATCTGAGTGAATAAAGTGGTTAAGCTTCCAGTGATGGCAAAGGGAGAAGGAATCGTCCTGTGCCTTCTGCTGCTGGGAGTCATTCTCACTCTCCAGTGGAGTATCCAGTAATGTTATATATAGAATCATGGAATACCCTGAGCTGGAAAGGACCCACCAGGATTATCCAATCCAGCTCCTGGCCCTGCACAGATACCCCAACAATCCCATCCTGAGCATCCTTGGGAGTATTTTCCAAACCCTCCTGGAGCTCTGGCAGCCTCGAGGCTGTGTCCATTCCCTGGAGAGCCTGGGCAGTGCCAACCACCCTCTGGGGGAAGAACTTTTTCCTAATTTCCAGCCTAAACCTCCCCTGACACAACTTCAGGCCATTCCCTCAGGTCCTGTCACTGGAAAGAAAATGAGAAAAAGATACTAATGCACTACAACTTCATAGGTGCATTTCTCTTTCCTGAAATACTCTCAATATTTTCATGCCAGAAATATTGCTATTATGCCTCACTCCTCCTATAGAGACAATGGGAAGAAAAGCAAATGTTTCATCTCCATATTATACAGAAATTAATTGAGTGTAAGAAAGGTCTATTGAATCCACCTAAAAATACTGTGCTTTCAGTTGTCATCCCCAAGTCATATGCTTTTTAGGTTCTCGTGCAAGTGCAGGAGATTAGTACACACCCCATTTAATCTGATCATGATTGCCTGCCATTTTAATTAACCTTTATTGGCATGCCTATATTGCCAAGAAAATATACTTTGAGAAGCTCCATTAATAACACTATTATTTGTTAAGTCGGGTTTTTTTTTTCAGTTTCACCTATCAAATTCTTTAGACAGATAATAAATCTGTGCAGCCTAGGTTTACTGGTAGGCTGTTTGTTTTGCTATGTTTTTTTAACAACATATTTGAAAGCTAATTTTCTGAGAAAAGGATACTTAAGAAAGTAATTTCATCCTTACATTACAGGGAGAAAAACTGAGGCATATTTGCCCGTCACTGTACAGCAGGTCTAAGTGCTCAGTTCAGTCTGGGTGATTAAACAGGTAACTCAGATAATTCAAATGCTTATTTAAATTTAAATTTCTATATTTATGAATATTTTAAAAATAAATACGTTTTTCAATTATTTTATTTTTTATAATTTTATTTAAATATTCATATCCTCCCACTTCACATCCTTCCTTGCCTCACATTGATCTATCCCTACCTGAGGGTGGGTCCTACAGGCTGGGCGCAAGGAGATGGTCCAGATCCCTTTTATTCTCACTCAGGAACATGACAGTGAAGCCATTGAAGCACCACTGGCAATGGAGCACTTATTTCCTTGAGTGACATTTCTGCAGCTGATCACCACTGGCCCGAGGACTTGAGACCAGAGAAAAAGTTACAGCTGATCAGTTAATCCTCTCCTCTGTCCTAAGGAGACTTCTGTCCCAAGCCTGCCCACATTTCCTAACTCAGTTCCTGAAGGCACTGTTTTGATGTATTTTCCAAAATCTTCCAGAAATCACATGTTTTCTTCTTTTCTGCTATTTTTCTTCTTTGGCATTACACTCTGACTCCATATGTTGCTTCCTTCTACTAAAAAGTTAATAAAGAAATCTCAGCAGAACATCCCCCACTCTTAATTGGAACCCTTCCACCTTCCTTGGGAAGACAGAGCACTAAAGATGATATGTGACTAATTAGTTGTTCTCAAAGGAGTTTGAATGAACCATCTTTACTATCACCTTGTCTGCAAGTACTACTTGTACTACTACTGTGTCTGCAAAAGCACAGACAGCCCAGCAAGAGCAATATTTGCCACTCTGCACCCACCATGGATTGCACACTTTAAAGAATTATCCTGCTTTCACTATTTTTACTTTTATTTTCTTTATTATTTCATTTTTTGCACACCTAGTAGAACACGTGTTGAATTGAGATTTTCCATTTGCTGCTATTTGAAAAATAAACACAGCCCTCCGTGCAAGTGAAAATCACAGCTCTGGCCTTATGGCTACTCCTGAAACAGCCTTGTGAGTGAGAAATCACAGCACATCATAAATCCTATCCAATATTGAAACCCATGCAGAGATAACAAGGTGAGAATGAGTCCTGTTTGTTCTCAGTTATGCTATCACATTTATGGCTGTTTAGCCCTTGAAAAACAAGTAAAACATTTTGTATTTCAACCATGATCTGCAAGCAGAAAAAGAAGACATAATTTAAGAGAGAATTACCACAGAGGTAACTTTAGATTTTCAGAGATTTTTAAGTAACATTGCTTATGAGCTGCTGTATTTTTATTTAGCATGAAACAAGAGATGAGGCAAAGTAGTAAAATTTCAAATGGCAGTGAGAGCAAAGTTTTCCCTAACTGCAAATGTAGGGAAAATTGGAGATGACGTGGTGGGAACTGAAGAGACTAAGGAAGCAGTGAGAGTTAACTTTGGAGATTTAGTGTTCTAAATTTGGAAATTTAGAGTCCTTTGGACATTTATTGTTCTAAATGTCGTTCTAAAAATTCTTTCTACTTCATTGCTGGTGCTATGAGATAAATCCAGTAAATACTAATGGAAAGGTATCATTAATTTCAAAAGAAGTTTGAATACCAAGTCAGCAAAGTCCACTGACAAAGCACTGAATAATCCTAAATGTTCTTCCCATACAAACCAGGAGTTGTGTGCCATAAAAGAGGGAAAACAATGTTATCCTACTGATAAACAATAGTTTGTTAGAATAAACTAAGCAATACTCCTTCCTAAAATTGTTTTGTTTTTTTTTTCCCTCTGCTCATTGTCAAATTTATGGCTCAAACCATCCTCAGTTATCCTCTGCCTGGACACCCCCTAAAGAAGCTGTGTGTGTTTCATTTCACATGCTTATATTTGCTGCAGTTCAATGTACAGAAAAAGAAATCACCTGTGTTAAATCATTATCCTTCAGGGGGAATTAATTCATGGGAGTATCATTATGCTTCTTTTGTCCAATAATTCTGGGATTTTCCAAGTCCAGCTTGCCCCTGCTAAAGGGGGATTTCAGCAAAATGCAATGTTCTTCAATCAATATGCTATGGCTCTGGTGTAAAGAAGTTGCCATCTATTAGTAAAGACTCCTTCTGTCTTCTCCCCTAGAAGCTGTTATCATATCATATGATCATATGATATAATACCATATTATGATCATATGATCATAAATTTCCACTGGACAAGGACCTGTGAGATGGCTTGTGTATGTGGGTATTTCATGAATTCTGTAGCACCAAATTAAAGCAATTGTGTTCTGTCAGAGCAGCTTTTGTGGAGTTTGTAGCATCATATTTCTGATTTTACAGACAGAGAAAATGGTTTACAGGCAGTAAATTATTTATGCAAGGTCAAATAATGTATAAAAAGTTAAAACAGGGACATAATCCAGAATGTCTCGTTGCCATATCTGGCAATGTGTATTTGTGTATTGTGTATTTGAGTGGGAAGATTATCAAGGCCACAGAAGAAGCCAAGAGCTCACAAATTGGTTCACACATCCAATTGTCTTCTTTGAAAATATGATTTTTCAGCCTTGCAGTGGTAGAGGACTCCCAGATCCATATAGGACACTGGATCCAAAGCTCTTTAGCAGGGCTCTGAATGAAAACTGAGATAATTAACCACATGCAGTGCTGGGTAAATACCTTGCTGCTGAACTCCTTTTTACATCCTTAATTCCAACAGAGAAAATATTTTTCTTTGGGCAAGGCCAGGAGGACCCTTTTGGAACAGCAAGGACTGTTGATGTGTTTCCTCGACAGACCATCACTCAGTTTTAGGATAGATGTTCACTTGCTCAATTCCCTCTCCTTTCTCCTGACATTAATTGTTCCATTTTCTGCCAAATGCAGATTAAATTTTATGTGTCTGAGGAGTGATAGATGGCGACAAAAAACAGATTCAGAAAAGCTTGCACAGTGTCCTACCCCATGGATAATTATTGGCCCCACACCAGCAGCCTCACACACAGCAGCCTGAAGAGCTTTTCATCTATTCTAGAGATGACTTTAACAAAGATTTACTGAAGGATTGTTTCACTTCTGTGCATGCATATCTCTAATTTATTCTTTAAGTAGATTAATAGAGAATAGGTCTGAATTACACATTTTTTTAGTAACAATAAGTGGAGGAAAATGTTAACTCAGCCTATAGGGAATAATTTCCCTTGTATTAAACAAACACACAAAACAGCCTTGTTTAATCAAACTTCGCTAATATTATACAAAATGTGAATCAGAATGTTCAGAAATTCAGTTAATTTTCTTCCTTTTTTCCTCCTGATACCTCTAATTTTTCACCTGCTATAGCAGGTCTCCATAAAAGTAAAAAGGGAACTTAGGAGGCATTTTTTAACAGAAGTCAGGTCCAGAAATGTCACACACAATGAGTTAACTGCTGATATAAAAGGAAATTCTACCAAAGATCTTTTCTCAGAGAAAAAAAAGATGTCCATATACACTCACACAAATATATATATGTATACACACACACTTTTTTTGTGTATAGAGCACTAAACAGCCAGGAGTAATTCAAGCAGAGATTAGTTCAGATCTCAGCAGCTAAGCAGGACCAGCTCCCATGAATAATTTGACTGGGCTCAAAATTCAAGTTGTGTAGCCTTGGGCAAGGCATCATCACAGTTTTCATGGAATTGACCACTGGAAACTTGTTGTTATGTTGATTTTCACAGCAAATGCCTGGCAGAAGCGTTAAGATGAGACAAAAATATTCCATAGTTCTATTTCTGTGTGTTACCTGAAAGAAGATACCAGCACATGGATCCTGAGCTTCCATTCCCATCAGTGCTCCGCTGTGGCTCAGGGATGGTGCTCTCACCTGGCAGCAGGAGCCCGGCAGGACATCCCTGGGAAGGAGATGTCCTTCCACAGGTGTGTGCTGAGCAGAAACTTGGCCACGTTCTGAGTCCCTGCCCAGGCTGGGGTGGGAGCCTGGGGCTGGCTCCACTCTAAAATTCTGCATGATAATTGTGATAATTCCACAGTGTAGCATTCTGTTCTGTTTAGGATTATTCAAAGAGCTGATTTTAGTTAAAGTACCAACAGAGAAGGGCAGGAGTGGCACAGAAAGAAATTACTATTTTTCATATTTGCCATGCATACTAATGAATTATTTTAATTAAATCCAGATAAACTCCCAAACACAAGTGTTGTGCTTCAAAATCTTTTATTTCAGAAGTGGTGACATGAATCCCTTTGATTTCCTCATCTCCTCCCCTTCCCCTGCTACCAAGCTGAAACAATTAGATTAATTCACAGTGAGTTTGTGATTAGTTTAGCTAATTCTGAAATACCGTGACTTTTTTGACAAGAAAAGCTTTTCAGCTATTCATCACATTCTACTGCAGAGCTGTGGGGTTGTAAACCACACCAAAAAGGTGCAAAATTTATTAGAAATGCTGGATCAGCAAGACAAGAACCAACAGAATAGACCAGCATATTGGCCTGGGTATGTCTGAATTGTCAAAGCAGTTCCTGCTCATTGAAACATTACAAATATTTAAATATTCTCCTGCAACCACGTCTTGGCCATGGCTGATCTGGAAGACTTGGGACATCAGATTAAATTTATCACAGGTGATTTGGGGTCACAAGTTCAGCGAGGTGTCATATTGTCTACACATCATCACTATGTGAAATGTTCCTTTATGAGGAACTTGTTGGTGTTCTTGACAAAACATGGAAGTCTGTAGCTTTTTACTCAGCCTCAATTGATGCCCATTTCTCAAAAATCTTCAGTTACACCAAAGTCCCCTTGGTTACCATAACAAGACACAAAGTCTGGAACAAAATCATCCCCCCTTAGCCCACCATATCCAGGGGCTGATAAAATGTTTTCTGTGATCTCCACTCTTCTAACTTCCAGAAATGGGTGATTAGGAGATAAAGGCCTCCAGAATACAGTGGAGGGAGGCACATGACAGTATCATTCACAATTTCTACTCTAACAAAAAAAAAATTACACCCCCAGCCATATCATCAATTGAAATAGCACAAATAGAGATTCTTATCCATAAACATTAAGACCTTCATCAGATGTCAGAGACTTCTACAGATAGCCAAAGAACTCTTTCAGATCAGGGCAAGCAGGACAAGTCATTCAGTTTGGCTAAGAGTATGGAATTCTGGATTAGTTACAAAGGCTGCTGTTACTGGAAAGCAGATGCCAAAACTACAGATTCTTTTATGGTAAACTCCTCCCAGCAGGAAATTATTTCCCACACAGCCCTAAGAAGATTTTGAGATTTCTTTCCCATATATAAAATTGACCCTATGACAGCAAGGGTTCCTTGCCTTCTGCCTGCAGTAGATGAAGGTAAAGCAATAAATGAAACAGTAAGTTCATATGGAATCAGGTTTTCTCAAGAGCCAGGCACTTCTCTTAATCCCCCAAAAAGAATGCAAGTTCAGGAAAGATTATAGGAATCCAAAAATTTCAATTTTTTTTTCCCCCAAAGATCCTAGAGGATTTATCTTGGAAGAATTATATGTGTGGATTTCTTCAGCCCCTCTAACACTGACCCTTTCATGTGTTTGGAGCTGAAGAGGTTGACTCCATTTCACCCGGCTGTGAAATAATTTAGCATTTAATCTTAGTTGCTTTCTAGTAGTGCTGGTTCTCAATCTAGATCTAGGGAAAGAATAAGGGAATAAATGATGACCTGAAGGAACTCTGGACATGAAAAGCCACGCAGGATGTTATTGTTATTGCTGTTAATATTTGTGGCTATCACAGTGCCCTGAAATCCTACAACTGGACCATGATCCCAGCACAATAAATACTAGTTTCTACAATAAAAAGGTGAAAGATGACTGACTTCTCTTTAGGGAGAATAGACGCTGATTTATTCCTCAGGGAGCATTTTCTTTCTGTTAGTAAAGTTGACTGATAAACCACCAGCATCTTAATTTGGGATGGATAGACTGCTGAACCTTGTTTCCATTGTCAGAAATTCTGGGGAATCTATTTTCATGTCAATGCGACAACACCTCAAGTCCCAGCTGGTTCCTCTGTGTTCCTGCTATCTGGGACATTTCAGCTTCACTGCTCAGGAAACTGAAATGTAGAAAGGAATTACTTGTCCAAGGTTACAGGGCAGGTCGTGGCAGAAACAGGAATAGAAAGTGTAGGTGGCAAGGCACATCACCCTTCCTGAGGAACAGAGCAAAGTATCTTTTCATTCGCCAGCTTTCCCTAATGTATCTGTTACACAGCAAATTCAAGGTAAAATGTCCTTTTAATTCAAATTCTTTGTTTGCTTTTTCTGAATTTAGAAGAAAAGACAACTTTGTTAGATGTCACTGTTAGTTATAGAAAATACTTTGAATTTCTTTTATTCAAAAGATAAAGGGGACTCAAAACAGTTCTATCTAATTACTGCTGTAATTTCACTTCCTTAGTGCAGAAAAGAAGTTTATCATGTTGAAGGAGAAGGAATTTATAAACCTATTTGTTTTACTTGGAATGAAAAATATATCACTTGGAAATGAAACTGAAAGAAAAGTTCTGAATTCTTAAAATTGTGCAAAAGCCTGATATAGAATTGGGAAATAATTAATTGTTTCTAGATTTCAATAATGACATTCCCACTTTTCCACGCTAATGAATGCTGAAGGAAGAGTATGTCATCAAAGTGTAATCAAAGCTGGCTTGTTTTGTGAATGATTGACAAAGACAGAAGCAGAACCTGGGTTTTTCAGTCATCTCACACTAATACTTCAGCGAGACACTGAATTGCACTGCACTAACAGAGCTAATACTCCCCCAGAAATGATATAAATGCAAATATACAACGCATCTCTCATTTTGTTACATTAATATGAGCTCAATACATCAGCAGAAAAGAAAAGCGTGCGTAATCCGAAGCAGGCTGCCACAAATTAACACAGTGGGACAGGAAGTACAAATGACATAATGAATCTGTGCCACCTGAGTGGTGTTTAACACTGCATAGGTAGGGGATGATCGACTGAGCAGGGATGCAGGAGGCACACGGGCTAATCAGAGCCCTCATTAGCTGCTCACTGGAGGAGCTGGGGAGGGGATCAATACCACCTCAGCAGCAGCATGAGGACAGTGAGCCTCCATCTGCAAACCCTCAGCCGTCCAATGGAGGTTTCTCGTGCAGCTGCTGCCTATTGAAGTAGAAGGGGCTAAAATCACAGTAAAGATTTATAGGGCGAGATCCACAGCGAGGTTTTTTGTTCTGGTTTTGCCCAGAATGAAGATTAGTGAGCCTTGAGTAACGATTAAAGCAAACTGAGCAGGTTGTATCCCGAGGACAGTTCATTCTCCCTTATTAAACGGAAAGAATAAGGTGCAAAAAGAACCAGAAGATTCAGGGAACAAAGCTGGTCAATCAGTTGATGCAGTCTTGCCTGGGCAGGTCTAAATGAGAGGCATTAACAGAAGAAGATGAAGATATCTTCAAGAATCTCCTATAGACTGGAAAAGGAGACTCATGGTAGAAATTAATGCCATCCCTGTCGCTCTGCTTGTGCTGCCTTGAAGTAGAGTTTGTCACTAGAATTTGCCTTTGCACAGGGGATTTCCATGTTGCAGTTCACAGTCCTTAAGTCCATAAGCTGTCAGGTCATTTTATACATCAGTTACCCATCTACCTATGTACAAAATGTTGTGAAATCTTGTATATCCATCCTGCATTAACCATTGAGCTGTGCAGACACATTACAGTGTGCTCTTTTTTTGTCCTTTCCTTGACAAGTACAGAGAAACACTACAGAAAACAGGAAATGCTCCAAAAGTACAGAATTTTCAGCTATTCTCCCATTCACTTTCAGTGGGAATGAACCACCTAACTCGTCATATCTGAAAACACAGAAATTCACATTTATATAATGTCTAAATATATATAATTTTATACCTTAAGATACCTGGCTTCCTTTGAGGATATACCCTTCCTGCTTTTTTACAAGACCAAAGTCTGTAAGAATGCCGAAAGATCAGGTGAAAAAGCATATGCCTTGCTAAAAATAAATATTTTACTGCATAATATTGTACTGTACTAATTCATCATGAGCTGCCAAAATTGAGGGTTTCAGATTGCAGAAACAATATCTTCATTCTCTAATTTTTAAAACTGAAGAACAGCTTGATGTATAACTGGAAGCTGGAAGAAAAAAAGATTGAAGGCACATTTTGTATTAGTTCTGTGTGAGATGGGAATGTTCTGGCAAAAAATAAGAAAAGGTGTCTGATATTGTAACACAACAAGAAATTTCTCATTTTGCATATATTTTGGCAACACTTCTAATATCTGGTAAGAAAATATTTGTTAGAAATCTTAGCATCCTGTCAGAATATTTGTCATTGTGAACTCAAGAGTGTGACTGCTTTTGACTTAATGATTTTTAGGCTACAGAGAACTGTGAAAAAGGAGACACACTCTTGTTACTCAGGCATAGATACTGAGGACTCATCTTTTCACAGAGGCTTTGCAAGAGGGGCAATAGAATTTTTATTAGTGTGTTGAGGGGAATCAATCAAGGAGATTTACTTAATAGCCTCATGAAATGCACAATTTAGTATTCATTTTCTTGATGGGAGACGATGGATGGTTGTTCAAATAACACTGTTACATTTGCAAGAAGTGATTTGTCTTTCTGCAGCTGAAAAGATTATTTTGCTGTAACACATGGTTTTCCTTAGGATACTCTATAAAAGTATAAAATGAGGAAAAAAAAAAAGCCAGTTGAGAGAAAAGTCTGATAAAGCTGGGTATAAATTTCTGGTCAAGGCTGTAACAAGAATCTTGAAGGTTAGATAAATTTAAATATTATGAATTCCTGATGAACTGCTTGATTAAAATCAACAATTCATTGTCTTTGAGAAGTTAAAATCTGACTTCTTAACCCAACAGAGCCATTTCTCTACCTTCACATATTTTTGTCCCAGTTTTTATGAGTAAAAACTACTAGAATTTTTTAAAATTATCTAAGAAAATGTTTATTTAAAGCTTAATATTCTACTTAAATAGGGGCTTAATATATTTTTATTTGTTTGTTTATATTATTATATATTATATTAATTTATTTTAAAAGCCCAAAACCAAAGAAAATCACATAACCATGATGTATCATTTAAATTATCATTATAATAATCTGTTACCAACATAGTCACAACTGCAACTCAGTAAAGAGTGACATTGTAACTCTCAAATATGGAAAAAAGTTTCAAATTAAACTTTCCTTTTCTTTAGAAAAGAAGAAAATTCTGAAAGATCAAGATTCTATTTTCTTAATTTAGACACATCAAAATGTGTAAAGATTAAATGATGTGACAGAAACTGTGCAAGAAAAGTGATTGTGAATTTAAGTTAAAAAGAATTGTCTTAAATTTTCACTTTAATAGATATAATTTAACATGTCAAATTCAAGAAAGTATGTATGCATAATGCAAGTTCATTATATCATGTACATGCTCAAGTTTGCTCCGGATATTGGTGAAATTTATTCTCAAATTTTAAATTAAGTTAGAGTAAGTCAAGGATTTTTGTAAATCCCTTTATTAATCTCACAGCATCCTGGGACAGGTAGATGTCACAATTCAGGCTATTCAGTTTTTCTCTAGAGACTCGTTTGTATCTGTTGTGTTTGCATCCATTTCAGGAGAATTCCTGCTGATTTTGGCCACTTCATCCATGAGGAAGATTGAAACAAAGGTCTGCAGCTTTGGGACCCTTCACTGTGCAGAGATTTCCAGGAGATGTTACAGGCTCAGCTGGGAGCTGTGGGTCACAGCTCCATTCTCTGATGTGTTCTCACACCCAGGAAGCTTTTTTGGGGTGTAATGCTGACTTTAGGAAACCTCATCCAGCTCCTGCTCTAGACCTCCTTCTGTCACCCTTTAGAAGGGGGTCAGGGAGCTGAGCTTTGTGTGAGACAGGAGATCCATCCCTTTCCTGACCATCAAAATCTCCACTTATGACTCACCTGGAGCCACTTTTGGTGAAAACAATTAAAATTTACCTCCAGCATTGAATCAATGACACAGCAACAAAGATTTATGAAGACAAAGGTAAGAGGTATGTGGGGAGGGGGCAGAAGAAAAATGAAAGAACTAAGTATGAATAATCTAATTATCCTCAGATCAAATCCCAAACCTCTCTCTTTCCCTCTTTGTGTCTGTCTGACTTACTGTCAACATTTTCTTTATTTCTGTGCCCAGCAACATGTTCCTCTGCCTATTCCATGTGGTCAGGTTGCTGTATCAGGAAACAGCCTTTCCTTGGCAAAGTGTTCTGGTTTTTATGTGCAATCCTTTTCTTAAATCTCCCTGGGGTTCCATTTAGATTAAAATCCTCCTTTCTCCCACCAAACACTATTGATCCTTAATTTATTTAGGAGGCAGTTTCAGCACTCCTTCTTCCAGATACTGACTGCTCTTACTGCCTTGGAAATGATAATGGCCCTTTTGAAAAATAGGTGCTATCTCTTGCACTTGAGTAGGCATTAGAAAAATATTAACAGCTCTCTCCCACTTTGGAAGACAAGGAGTAAATATCCTTTGGGAAGTTTTTTCTGTACACTGAACCTTGTATCTCATATTAATGTGCAAAGTCCCAATGATACATCTACAGAACGGATGCTTGTAGCTCATTAGTGGGTGTTGGTTGAGACAGAAGTGAAAGCAAAAATATATAATAGGTCTTAGTAAAGTTGACTAAACAATCTTCTTAAGGAAGATTAAATAAGCCAGGTCTCTCAGTTACTTACAATGGGACCTGTACAAGAGCTGTTACAATTGCAATGTTAGCATTTATTTGTCTGAGGTACCTGCTCAGACTCTGCTTCACAAGGCACAAGTCCATTGTCCTAAAAACGAGCTCATGAGAGAACAGTAACATCTGCAGGTTTGCATATTCTGTCAGAAATCTTAATTACATCCTACCATGGTTATGAAACACTCTCTCATGTATCATCTGATAGAATGCCAATCACCCATTTAATGGCACTTCCAACCCCAGAAATACCTCTAAGAACCATCAGAAAACTTTAGATGCATCACAGTTGACAGCAAATAACTGTGGAGCTGTATTACCCTGGAAACATTTAAAGGGGAGAAATTGTGTGCTCTTCAATAGTTGTAAAGAGGAAAAATTGATTTGAAAAAAAGTAACAGCTCTGCAGACTGGTCTGTCTATATTTTATATGCTCTTATTTCCAAATCATATACTGTGATCTCATTAATGACTGTTAATGAACTACACCTCACAAAGTCTCCACATTCCTTGGATTTATGGATGAAGAAATGATTGAGGCAAAGAAAAGCCAGGAGTGCCCACCCCATGGCACAGAGAAGGACTTGGGTGTCTGAACACAATGTATTGGCCATCTTTTCTGGATTCTCTGTATTTACACACCCAGCTGGAAAAACAGACACACTGACGTTTAAAAAAAAAAAAATCCATAATGAAAATTTCCTTGGTGATTTCACTTTGCCTTAAATGAGAGGCAGCTTCTCTCCATCACAAACTCTGCTGGGTAATTACATTTGCTACAAAAAAAGCTTTGTTCTCACCTATTGTTGCATGTGTTTATTAAAATAAATCAGGCCTAATGCAGTCACATCTCAGAGTGAATTCATCTCCTGGAAAAAGATTTCATTTCCAGTTTAGACTTTCACTAAACAAGGATGTGGACTTCAATGCATAAAAGCAGCATAGATGGAGTCTGACACCGAAAAAGATTATTAAGGTAATAGGCATTATACCCCACTAATTTTAATATATTTATAGCAACTATTGCAACTTTTGCATAATAATTTTGGAAGGTAATAAATGTGCTAATATTTGGCTTGCAAAAGTAAAGCATTTCTTTCTGATTGTTACAGTTTCCTGATCAAGCACTTGGCAGAAACTGTCTTCCTTTAACCCACACATCCTTTGACTGCCCCAGAGGATGCTCTCTATAAGGAAGAAAATGAATTATTTCTTATATGTATGGTGCCTCCTTCTTTTCTAAATACATCTGAAGGAATGTTGTACCCTCCAGCAGAAATAAAACTGGACATAAGCAAGAAAACATGGTCCTTTTTTCCCTCCATGTCTTTGAGTATTCATTGCAGATACAGGCCAATATCTAGAGCATCTCTTGCTACTCATTTCAGATCACCCATGTTGGACTCAACTGCCCAATTACAACATGAGTGCTGACTCACCCATCTCAATGGCTGAGAAACTGAGGGCTTATATTTGTATTCTGAATTTGCTAAGGCAAATGTGAAATCAGGAGCTGCACATTCCATTCATCTGTGCAAGAATGGTACAAGAAGAACAAACCTACCTGTCCTGCAGCTTCTGGCCCACATCCACCTAGCCCATCTTGGACTTGATCTTAAAGATCTTTTCTAGCCTTAATGATTCTATCTTCCCAATCAACAACCAGTATTACATAAAAAGAAAAACAACATCAAAGCAACCAAATCCCAATAATCTGATATTTTGCCAACATGCAAAAAAAGGTACCTGATCCAAGGAGACTTTGGTTGTGTTCAGCACCACTTTGAGGAAGAGCAGGAAAAGGATTCAAACCCATGCAAAGAACATATCATTTAATCCCAGATTTTAAAGCTTAAACCTAAATGTGGTCTCCCACTGGAATTAGATGCGTCTGTAACTTTGAAGGTCTTAATTTTAACTGTTAATTGAAGGATAAAGGTGATGTCCCATGTTATATGAATTCTGAGGATAAGCACACTAAAGATTACAAATAAAATCATGTCCTACAACAGTGGATTCCAACTAAGAATTGTGACAAAATGTATTTTTCAAACTCTCTGTTGCATTTCCCGCAGAAAGCAGACATTATTCTTCAGTCTCCAGGTAAGAGATTGAATTCCAAAAATGAAGAGGCAATCTGCAGCCCCACGCTGAGCAGAGAGCCCTGTCTGAACTGCAGCGTGCAGCAGGGACTTAAGAAGAACATACAGTCCAGTCGATGATAAAATGTTTGTTGCTACCTCCCTGGAAGTTGTAGAAAATCAATATCCCCATCAGTACCAGGTCCACTGACTCTAACAGGCTCAGCTTTGCAGCAGACTTGGGTTTCTTATATTTAGTCTGTAGCCTGAGCAGGGAGGGAAATAAATGTGTGCGTGTGTGTCAGTGCCGTGTGTGTGTGTGCTTCTGAGGGAGAGGGATGTGCAGTGAGCTGGAAACCAATTAAATTGCAGTGTTAGATAGGTGATGTAAAGGGCTCTGTAAAAGCAGGATAGTGCCAGAAGCTGGAGTTTATAAAGTACCTGGTATCCAGTGAATAATAATAACATTAAACATGTTCCAAACTAATTTACTTGTAGGGAGAATTGGAGTAAGAAAAGCAAAGCTTAAACAAAATGTCAAGTTCAGGCAACAAACCTGGAGGAAAAAATGAAAAAGTGTCAGATCTGATGCTTAAAAATACGCCCAATAGTACAAAAGAGCAGTTAATAATGAAAGGCTTGAGGAATACCAATACTGACTGCCAAACCTCACAGAAAATAACCCTAAAATGTTAAGTGGTTGAAGAGATAGGAAGGAGGTGGGTGAAAAGTATGAGTCATATAACCAATTTTCCAAACTTCTCGCATTTACCATCAGCATCCTCAAAGGATACTCTGATCCTCAAAATCCAGTGGGACCTTTGGGCAGCTGCCAGTGGAAATGGGGCATGAAATCCCAGCTGACCCCACCGTGCCCTTTGTGCTGCTGCACCTTCACTTCTTGTTCAGGGAGGGAGCTGCAGCTCCTGCTGCCTCCCAGCTGGTGATGTGGGAGGCAAGAGAGGCACTAGGAGAGAGTTCAGATGGATTTCACCTGCCTGAGGTGACAACTTGAACAGTCCAGCCTGGGGGCTAGACTGCCAATGGGTGTCAATGGAGACATCAGTGCAGTCACCTCCAGAGGCTGGATGAGGTTATTGGAAAACCAATTCCTCTTGCTTTTCATGGTTTCTCTCTCTCCTTTGTGCATCTCCTGCTCTCTTAGTTTGCTCTAATCTCCCCCTCCCCTTCCCCAGTTGTAGCCCAGTCTAACTTTAACACCAGGAGAGCTGCAGCATCAGTCTGAGAGAGAAGCTTCACCTCCCAAACTACTAAACCCATCAGTCAGGTATGACCACCACTTAATTTTCTAAAGAATAAATAAAATAAGAATTCCTGATATGGCCCCAGCCTTACAGGATGAGAGAAAGAAAGGAAAAAAGTTTTCCTCAGCACGTTCAATCCTCACCCTGTAGAAAACGTGAAATATCTAAAAACAGGGGAAAGATCTAAAAACAGCTTCCAGCTCTGCTCTGTCCCTGGCAAGAAGCTGAATAAAAACTGAACCAGCACGGTCTCCCTAAGCAAGATTTGAGTATTTGAAAAAAAGGCCAAAAACTAAAAATCCCCTTCAATGTATCTTCATGTTTGGGCAGAACATACAGTGCTCTACACACAAGAGAATCTCTTGGAATTACTGAAAGTTTTTTCCATTAGAACAATTATTTGGAAGCAAAGCCACATTAGGCACATGCTAAAATCAGGGCAAGAAAGAGTTCTCTGTCTAGGGACTAAATGGAGCTATAAGCAAACTGGTTGGAAGCTGATGTTTTTATATAGCCAGACTAATTAGAACTGGTTTCAATTTTTGAATAAAGAAATAATTAGGAAAAGTCAGCATCCCTAATTAGTCTTCTGCATTGGGTAGCAAAGACAAGTGCAGTAGATTGACACTGGTCATTTTGAAATACAGGAACAGGATAAAAACTTCTTGCTATGAATATCCAGTTTTACCTTTTGCAATCTCATTATTTCCTAAAGGATTGCACTGCCTAAGAAATAGAGTTAAGCACTGGATTAAGCTCAAAGATATTGTCAAAATAGGGTGAAATTGTACACAATATTGAAGCATTACCCTCTCCAGTTTTTTTGTAAATATCAACGAATGTTCAAGGCTTTTTGTCAGCTTTCTTCCTTTCTCTTTGTTTCTTTCTTTCTTTCTTTCTTTCTTTTTCTTTCTTTCCTTCTTTCCTTCTTTCCTTCTTTCCTTCTTTCCTTCTTTCTTTTCTTCTTTCTTTCCTCCTTTCCTCCTTTCCTTCTTTCCTCCTTTCCTTCTCTCTCTCTTTCTCTCTATTTTTCTCTCTCTCTTTCTCTCTTTCTATATTTTTAATATTCTATTGTGCTACTGCTTCTGTGTGGATAGATCTGGTTTGAAATCAAAGCTCCACTGATTTTTATTGGTTTTGTTCTAGTATTGATACCTGTTACCTGATGTGTGAGGGAAATCACTGCCACTGAAATCAGCCAGATAAAAACCCAAATCCCTCAAACAGAAAGAAATTAAAAAGAGAAATGGCCTGTAGTGTTCCAGCAGCAGTGAAATGAGGATGAGGTGTCCAAGTTTAAATTTGGAGCACTTGCAATCAATAAAGGTGCTTCAGATTTGTGCCCGCAGGAGAGCAGCATTGCTTTATGAGATGAGCACAGACTCAAAGAATTGCCATATTCATGGGTCCTGACGTGGTGCCACTGGAGGAGCTTCCACATAGTGCTGAACAGAAGCAATTAAAAGTGAAAATGGCAGGTTATAACTGCAAAACACCTTCAGAAGTTTTTGTCTTTCTAGGATATCTTAGCAGTAGTTTTCCTGTTGGGATATCCATTTAGACATCCTCTATGGATTAAAGGCATAAACAATCCCATTTCACTCCCACAGGTCTACAAGCTGAATACCTGTCAACTTTAATGTGAAATTACAGGAAAAGAGAAAAAAATTTCCTTCTAAGTATAACAGAAATCCAGTTGGTAGCTCAGTATTCAGCAATAACTACCCCATTCTGCATCTCTCAGCAAGAACGATGGGACTCAATAAGATTTCACCAAATTTATTATAATGATATAATTATTGGAATAAGTCTACCAGAACACCTGAAGGGACTGATGGAGTATAAATACCATTTCCATTAGGAAGTAGGTTTGAGTCAAGCTCACCTGCCAGCCAAAAAGCTCTCACATCTGCCTGGAATTTAGCTGTGCTTGGTGCCTCCTGCTTGATTTTCCTGATAGGCAGGGTCATTTCTCTGTGCACAACATACAGGCTTTTCTTTTCTTTTCTTTTCTTTCCTTTCCTTTCCTTTCCTCTCCTTTCCTCTCCTTCTCCTCCTCCTTCTTTCTCCTTCTCCTTCTCCTTCTCCCTTCTCCTTTTCCTTTCCCTTTTCCTTTTCCCTTTCTCTTCCTCTGAAATGAGTAGGTAGGTTATTTTTTATGCATGATAAGGAATAAGGCAGTCATTTTTCTGTGGAAAGAAAAGCATAATTCATGCAATTTGACTGATCATTACTTCAATATGGTTTGTACAGACTGCTGTAAGAGGCTGCCAAATTGCTGTTCCTTCATCAGCCCCATTTTGCATAAGAGTAACAGGAAAATAATTCAGTGGGGCTTCTCTTTAGCTGTAAATGTTCTCAAGCCAGTCTTCCCTTCCTCTCTCTTACACACAAATAACTGATTTAATAAAATACCGCAAAGCACAACAGAGAAGAATGGGGGAGAATTAATATTGAAAATACCTTTCTTTTGAGAATTTTTCAATGCTAAGACAATCTAAAGATCCATTGCACAAAAGCTGTTTGAAATGTTGTCTGGATAGTTAACCCCAAGGTCTCAACAATTCATTGATACCTGAAAATTTCTCCTGAGTACAAAACCAAACCAAAATCAAAACAAAACACAAAAGGAGAGCTGTTGCAGTCTGTTGTTGAAAAATCAATTGTTGCAGTCTGTTGTAGAAATGAAAAATGAGAAGATTGTTTGAGGCAACTCTTAAATCTTCTCTACATCCCTACACTCCAGGAGACTTCCCTATCCTGCAGGAAAAACTGACTTCTGTATTTCCAAATGTATCACTGCATCCAAAAGATATCAGAATATATTCTGGTGAACTGTGACCATTTTTCCAGGCATCTCAGATCATGCCAGCATTGTTTATACCCCAGCAGTCTGTCTGCTGTACTCATGGTTTCATAAGATCTTAGTTGTTGGATAAAGGATAGGAACCCATGAGGAATAATTTCTTTAATGACATCTCCTGATTAACATCTTAAGTTGAGATCTGTCTGTTACAATGTTATTAATCCACCTAATGTTCTTTGTTCATTCCATGTATGGAAAGTTTCTTTTATTCAAATGACAGTCAGTCATACATCAAATGCTCTGAGAAAGTCAGTTTCTCTATCACAAACAGACCTTTTTGGCTAGACCTGAAATTCTGTCAAATAAAACATGCTCTTGTTTCGAAAAAAGCTTCTTTGAAGCTATGCTGACATTAATCTTATGGGGTTTTTTTCTTCTAGTTCTTTGCTGCTGGTGTCTGCCTCCATATTTTACTAGTTATGAGACTTTATCTAGGATAAATCAACAGATTGATGCAGTATATTTCCCCATATAATTCATTTTAGCCCTTTTCAATACTGAAATTAGTTATCTTCCAAACTCCGGAATCAAGACTAGGTTACTAACAAACATTCATGGTTCAGAGGGCCCTTTGGCGAAGTCCCTCAATTCTTGTGATACACTATCTTGGTTTGCTAATTTATTAGGATTTGCAAGGTTTCTTTCCATCCTGAAGACCAGGAAAGCTCGATTATCTTTTCCAGGCAGCCTGTAGATGGCACAGGATGAGGGACCTGCAGCCTGTTCCTCATTCTGACTCTCTTTAGGAGGATATCAGTAGGTGCCACCATTAGTGACCATCCACTCTCCCTACACGAGCAGTGCCAGCTGTTTTCCTACTTCCACTTCTCAAGCTTTTCCTGGACAGGTTCTACCCCCTCCCAAACTGAGCAAACCCTGCCCTTGCCATCAACATTTTCAGTTCATTTGCATCTGACAGAAGCTGCTGCCCTATCAGTTGTCTTAATTTTCTTCACAAACACAAGCAGTCCTCCCCTTCCTGTGAACTCCAGACTTGGGGAAAGGCAAATCTGTTTTTAAAATGTCCTGTATCATAATTTTTTAATGCTAATAATGCCTGTGGTAGTTCCACACTTCTTTGGTTTCATTTGTAACATTCCCACATTTTGTTGTTGGCCACAAATTCTTTGCACAAAGCAACCCTGACCAGGCAATAATCATGGGTTAGTTGCAGAGCTGCTATATTTTAAATTACTGATTAAAATTTTACTGAAAATATAAAATTTTCTCTTGCTACAGACTTTGCTGTATTTCTGATGTTTTGAAATCTAAGTAGGTTTTGTCACTATGTCAAATTAAAACTCCTCAGCTAAAATTGCTCTGTGTAACACAATTTTTGATGTGGTTGAGGTCATTCTTTATTGAGAACAGGGAGTCCACAATAAATTCCCCCCCCAGTAATTTCATTACATACAACTTTAATGAATTAGTATTTAGAGTCCTGTAACTCTCAGTGGTCTGTGATTTATGAACATCTAATACTGACCCCAGCAACTTCCCTTGCATTCTGATTTTTAACAGTCACCACCTCCATCAGATTTCCTTTCTGAGTATGGTGCTGGCAACAACGCACACAGGCTTGCTCTTGACAGGCAATTTGGGTTTTTTTTCATAATGCATAAAGGATTTCTAGCTTAGATTTCATGCCTGAGAATTCAAACATGACTGGCCTCTTTTAGCCTTCTCTGTTTTGTTTGTTTACAGGTCTCTTGACCATGGAGAGATTTAAATTACCACATTTATACAATCTACTTTCCCTATGCTTGACCCAATATCCCTTGGTCAAAACTATCTATCTGATGCCATTTAAAGACTGTTTTTTGTATCTCCTGACTCCTTTCCTCTCTATATTGCAGGATAATAGGATTTCTGGGAAATTCATGGATAGCCTGGGTATTTTTAACTTTCATCTTTCTACCCAGATCAGTCAAGCTTTCCAGACTGTGAGGAGCAGTGCCAGATGCTGTGTCAGAGTCCAACACAGATGGAGCCAAAGGTAGCCTGTTTTCAGTCCCACAATCCTGCCAGTGCCTGAGTCAGTGTTTGCTGTCACTCCCAAAAGAGAACGAATAATCTTGATATCCTCCCAACTTTACACCAAATCCCATCCTCTTCCCCCAGCATCCTCTCCTCTGTAGCAATTCCACTTGTGGATGCTCTGTTAGTGATATCTGCACTTCATTCTGCTTTGGGTTGGGTTTTGCCCACGTCAGCCAGTAAAGGCCTCTGTGCCAAGAGCACTCCCCACATCCCATCCCTTCATTAACAGAACTGTGCCTTCAGAGGGGGAACCAGGCTGTGACTCACTCCAGCATCTGCTGTCCCCATAAGGAATGGGAATGGCTGGCTGGCTGGGTAGGTGGGTGGATAGATGGAGCCAAACAGACAGAGGAGTCTCTCAGTCCCAGCGACAGTTTCTGAACCTGCCATCTCCCAGCTTGTGTACTCTCTGCTGGCAGCTGAGCTGGGGACCTGACCCATCAATATGTTGCACTCATTCTGAAGTTTCAGGACAGAAGAAGAAGGCTGTGGGGCTTCTGAAAGTTGTGACTCCTTCAATTCCAGCCTCTCCCTGGCACTGCTCAATGGGAAGTTAAATGAAATTACATTCCTTGTTCTCACACTTCCCCTTCTCTAACCTGTCAGTAGTGAGAACCAGCATACAGGACACAAGGACAGTAAAAGCTGCTGAAAAAAATATTCCTATTATTAAAAGAGATTCTTATATAATTATTGAAAGGATTTATGAAGAGGCTGATGGATAAGAATCACTTGAAGGATAAAGTATGGGGCCTTCTACAGGCACGAGAGAAGCCCTAACCCACATAGAGCATCAGTGTCAGAGCATTACTGACAACCAAACAAAACCTCTTCCAGTTTAACAGACTGAAATAAAGACTGGACATTGGCAAGACTGGACATCAGCAAGACTAAAAAAATTGTGTAGACTTATACCAGTTAAAGTTAAAAGTTCTGACAAGTTACTGAGCACCATCCTTTAATTTTAATATAATTTTGGATATTAGATATTAGCAGAAGACACAATGTAAAGAGCAGATCATTACACTTCTGCCCAGTGTGAAATTCTTGTATCTTTTTATGGAATATCCAGTTCTATGTTCTGCAGGACCCTGGTTCTCTACTGGACATCTTAGGTTTGGGCATATATTTCTTTGCTAACTTGATGGTAAATCTTCCCAGCGGTAAGAGAAACAGCACTGACAGGCTTTAAAAGGGTATTTTACCATAGCAGGAAATCCTTGAAAATGGAATTTCTCTGTAATTTCTTCCTAGAAGATGCCACCTTCTGGGGGCCCAGAGCACAAAGAAAAAAAGAGGTAGAAGTCTAATCACTGTTTGTTGGGTTTTTTTGTTTGTCTGTTTGTTTGGTTGGTTGGGGTTTTTTGGTGTTTTTTGTTTTGTTTTGTTGTTTTGGGTTTTATTTGATTGGTGTTTTTTGTTTTGTTGTTTTGTTTTTTTGGTTTTGTTTTTGTTTTTGTTTTTTGTTTTTTTGGGGGGGTGTTTGTTTATTTTTGTTTGGTTGGTTGGCTTTTTGTTTGTTTGGTTTTTGTTTTTTCAGGAAACCACACCTTGTACACTTGTAGTTCCACCTCCACTTCAAACTAGAACAATCACTTAAGAAGTTCTCTATCAGAACACAGCAAAGTAAGTGACAAGCAATGATCACATTTTCCATACCCTAATTCATGATGTTGTCTTGAGGTTTGTTCTTTTCTCCCAAAATTTGGAGGTCACTGGATGACTGACATAACCAGTGGTAGTAAAAAAGCCTTTTATCCATGTTCAAACATCTAGTGTTTCTGTCTAGGCTACACCATACAGACTAAATGGTGAAACCATGGATAAACAGACTCCATATCTTCTGATTAGATTTTTAATAAGTCAGAAATTTTCTTCTTTTCCTAGTGAATTTGGACAAACTGGGTAAAATGAACAAAATTGGATATTAACCCAAACAAGAGAAATTGTTTACAATTATGTGAACAGATTTATCTTGTACATTCCTTGCATCTGCTGAAGTGCTGTATCTTTAATATAAAATATCTGCTTGGTCAGACCTGGGCTTCATTTCCCTTGAATATAGGCTGTGGGAAAACAGTCACGTGTTCTGTTCAAAGCTTTTTACATTATTTGCAAAATTTTTCCTTTTAATAAACCCATAACATCCACGGAAGGTGAAAGAAATACTGTTGGGTGGAAAACATTTTGAAACTTCTGCATTTTATGCAGTAAAGAAAAATGTCTTTTACAGCTGATACACTGGGCTCATAATTCAAACTGTCCCTCATTACAGACCTAAATTTATCTTCCATCCCACACAGACTTCTACTCTATCCCAATTCAGAACTGTAGGCCCATGAAATGCAGGGCAGCAAAAGTGTTATTTATGCTAAAGGAACGAATCCCACTTCTTATTTCAGCTTTCTGGCTGTGGGTTTATTGTGTCCTCCCTCTCGAGGCTGAGTCCCATATGCTATCTCACATTTGCACCCAAGCGCATCAAGAATGGGGTGTCTTTGCCTCTGGGAGTTTGAATGAATCCCCTAGGACTCAGTCATAAAGTACTATAAAGAGCTGGAGGCTTTATTGACTCCAAGCTCTCTGGATGCATTTTTGCCATGTGAATTATTTAAAGTCCTTTGCTAGCTTCCCTGGGGCCCTTGCAAAAGGAACTCACAATCACCTTCAAATATGCTCTGGCCAACCCTCTCTTCTAAACCTGCTTTCTCTAAACACCCTGAATTCTGGCAGCATCTTCCCACCTCTGGGAGGGGAGTGGAGCCCAACAGTCAAAATTTTCAGACCTCTCTGCAGTTAGAAGTAATTATTATGTTCTATATGACTGGCTTTTTTTTCCCAGGACAATAGAAAAGATATTCTAATAATTATAATTGTTCAGATGCCCTGTCATACTTCTATACACAAGATTTATCTTCATAAGGAATATGACAAGTGATGTTATTTCAGAATTGCACATACATGGCTTTATACAGTCACACAGGTTCAAGAATACTTGATTTTAGTTAATTTGCATTAAACCTATTTAATAAAGCTCTCATAATTCAGAAATTGTTTTAGAATAACAATAAGATTTTCATTTCACAGTCTTTTTCAAGAACAATTTCTCCATTAAAATCAACTCAAAATTATATGGGGCACAGGAATTCATTATGAAAGAGTTCTGTTAATAGAGTCTGATGATTACTCCAAACAATGCTTCTGGGAAACTTGATTCCCAAAAGCTTTCAGCTGATGAATCGAAAGGTTCAGTCTGAATATTATCTGTAGGAAATACAGTGTTTTAAAAAAAGCTAAAACACCACCAATAGACAAATGAATTATGGCACTAATTCTTTTTTCCATTATACTTCAGTGAAAGTATTTTTAATTTTTTTCTATTCCTGTAAACTCAAGCAACATTTTTGTTGTTGTTCATGGCTAATAAGGAAATCATGTTGTAACACATCAGCCAATTCAGGACACAGCAAAGAAGCATCTCTGCCCTGGTTTAGCATCTCTGTTTCTTCCTTTTTTCTCTTCATCACCTGGGATTTTATCAACCCCCATCACCCCCCCCAGCAGAGCTTCTTCCCCTGTCCATATTTACAACTTACACTCTGAATAAACAATTTTATCGACTATGCCTGACCTCTCTTTTTCCATCTTCCTTTCTTATTTTCAATTACTGGCTCAGCCAGGATTTATTTAATGAGTTCATCCAAGTCTTACCAGGAAAAACCTGCCTTGCCTTGTATTTTTTATGCACCACTCACAGTGACAGCCTTAATAAATAATAAGTATTGATAAAAAGAACACATCATTACCCCAGCTCTTTTCTTGAGCTAACAACTGTGACATAAGCCACCAACAACATAAGAAACCACTTTATACACCAAACAGTCCTGACATTAACTTCCTCAGCAACAAATAATTATCTAAATAATTTGTAAAATTGCCAAGCAGCAAACTGCCTTTTCTTCTGCAGCTCCCACTTATGTGATGGAATTTCCATTTGCAGCACAATGCAATATTTAAATTGAAGTGTCCTGGATGCTTGTGAGATGCTACTCTGATCCTGAAGGGAGATCCTTACCTGATGCACTTTAAGATTTCTTTCTCCTTTGAAGTTAATTTTAGATAACACCAGACGAGGATCTAAATACAGTTATAGTAGGGCTCAAACCCAACACAATGGGAAACCTTCCTGTTGTGTCAGAATCTTCTTCCCTTCCAAGAATCCATGGTACACAAAAGTGCACTTCTGTAGGATAATGGTAGTTTCTGCTGACAAGGAAGGTGGATTTTTTGAAATTCCAAGACTTCATGGAATACTATATTAGGGCCAAAGTTAAATTGCAAAGGCAGGATGTGAAATTCCAAAGCAAGATCTCATTTCTTCCTAAATTGAGACAATATGATACTGCTGTCCCTAGATACCAAGTTCAATTAAATCTATCATGAGGAAATTGCTTTGTGCTATATATTTGAGTAATTTACTTATTTTCTCTTTAATTCAGGTTCTGATTCAGGAAAATATGTAAGTCTGATTCTTACTTCAGTGTGGGAATTTTTATCATAATTGAAGACAAAGAACCCTGTAATTTGGTAGATCTATATTTACTCATAAAACCCCCCAATTTATAGATTGTCAGAATATTTCACACTGATTCTCAAAACAGCCTTTTCAGTTTTCTGAATATCATTTATAACTGTGAAGAAAAATCAATCTCTCCTTTATACATTACAATCAATTAACAGGTAGAAGATTTTTAAGTCTTCCTATATTGTAGTTTCTTGGATCACAAAGATTGCCAGACACTGACCAAAGAGGTATTAGGACTAAACAAACCAGTGCGAAGATATTTCCAGTTCTAACATTTTTCTGGCAGTTGAAGTCTACATCTGCAGGAATATATGGATTATTTTTCTAATAATATATCTGTATCTGGGAAAACTATCAGGGAGAGTCTCTGCTTGAAAGTATAAACAAATAAAATAAATGAATTGTGGGGAGTGTCTCAAAAGTCATAAATGTCACAATACCAAAGCCTTCATGGGGAATCAACAGTCAAAGTGAAAAAAAAAATTAAAATCAAACAATTCTACCCATTTCCTCAACATTTGCCCCTTTTCCCAAAAAATCCATCCTCACACAAACACAAAACAGCTCATAAATATTACTGACTGAGGTCTCTTGAAGAACAGGCCTTATTGTCAGAACTTTTCCACTTTTCTCTGTACCCCTTACTCCAAGGACCTGCCAAAACAGGAACCCAGAAATCTTTTACAAACCATTTGTTTCTAAAAATTACCAGAATTAGGTTTACCTCTTACACAGAGAGGGGCATCTAGCAAAAAATTATTGGCACTTAAGTTAGAATGCAAATTTGTTTGGTCCTCAGTGGCAGTAAGGACAATAATTCAAGTAAGGACAATAATGGCAAAGGCAAAGCAAGATTGGTTCGTAGCTTACAGATGAAAAAACTCTGATTTTATTTTGTTGCTGTGTCCTCCCCACTTAATACCTAAACAAGACACAAGAACAATCTGATCCCTTCTTTTGCCTGAATAGTTATATCATGTTCTGACAGTGGATGCAGCAAATCCTGCAACTGCTTTGGTTTGCATTTGCTTGAATTAAGAAAAAACAATCCAGATAGTTCAATAAATAAGCATATGAGTTCAGTTTCTGAGTAAACAGTAAATCAGTTAATAAATTGAATTAATTCAAGCTTCCTGCATCATTACACCTTAGTGAAATCAGGACAATAAAGGCCTATGAGATTGCAAAAGTTTTATTTAATAAACACTGAATTCTGTAATGTTCTCAATACTCTCAGGATCATTTACACATTGAGGTTTTGCCCCAACAGTGCAAGTGGTGGTGTGTCATTCCATTCCCTTTTAGGATATATAGAATCATAGTGCCACAGAATCATGGAATTGTTTAGGTTGGAAAAGATCTCTAAGATCATCAAATCCAACCATCAATCCAACACTGTCAAGTCCACTGCTAATTCATGTCTCTAATCACCACTTTTGAACATTTATTGAACATTTCCCGGGATAATGTGTAATTCACATGTTTAACTCTTAAATAAAACTTATACTTTACAAACTCCCTGCCTTTATTCAGCTGTTCAGTGAGCATTCACTGGGCCTACACAGCTTAATATTCTTATAAGTGAAGCACTAAGACTGTATCTGATGATAAATTTGCATATCAAAATGGAAATGTGAGTTCAAATTGGAAAGGCACAAAAAGAAGTGACCAGAAATTAAGAAACCATACTGATAAAGCCAAAACCTGAATCTCTCAGTAAGAATTCACTATCAAATCACACTGAAAATACCTATTGAACAGCCCATAATCTCATTAACTAAAAGTGAAAATTGCACTTAATTCTTATTCTCTGAAGGTATGAGTTACAAGAAATCCTACTGACATAGCTGTGCATGGGTCCAGGAGCAGGGATCTATTATAATCTATTTAACCTCTGAGAACCTAATTTCCACTTGAAATAATAATTAAAAAAAAAAAAAGAAAGAACCCAAAAAAAACCAAAAAACCCTTAAATACATTGATCTCTAATACATCCAAAATGTTGGAATAAATCAAGTAGCAGAGCTAATAATTGACTCTCTACTAATGTGCTGCTATGAAAGGAAAGAATTCAGTATGCTTAATGATATCCCTAATTTGAAGCTCTAATAGTCCATTCTTCATATTGCTCTGCCTGCCAGCTTCCAAGGTAAACCTTCTTAGCATTTTGGAAAGGGACTAACAATGGAGTAAGAGAAAAGTTGTAGTTGCAGTGCTGTGATCTGACAGGGAACATAACTCACCACTTTGTGCTGTACTTTCCACATCAGACAAATGGTATTTGGGATTTACCTAGTGACAGAAACTAAGACTGGAGCTTCATTGCAGCACTGTTGTAACAAGGCATCACACTTTAAATAGCAAAAGAGTGAAAGAAATCAAGCCACACTCTGCCCATTTTTGAGGATAGAGTATGGCATGCACAGACAGAAAAAAACTGTACAAAAGTCACACTGAAAATGTGAGACAAAGAGAGTGGAGACGATGTGTTCCAGTTGTTAATCAAGCTAAATACACATCATCAGTTCAGTGCCTGAATTTCTGCACAGCAAATGTAAAATGTGCCTACTCACAACCATTCCATTCCAAAGTTCCAAGAGCCACTGACAAAAGATAACCAAGCATATCTGTGAAGGAGGGAATTTTCAGTGTAAATAATAAACAGTCAGAAATGCAATATTATGCTGTACTTATTTTATATTTTTATCATGGTGAATGAGAGAGAATATTTTTTGGAGAAACTTCCTTTTTGTTAGACACACTATCAGGATTATTCCCGAAATATTTAAGAAGGGAAGGCGTTGTCTACATTGATTCTGCAACTGAGTTAAATGTCAAAATGTGCTGGGATGCAGTCCCTGTGATATCCTTGTGAATGTAGCACTGCCACGAGCTATTTGGGCTGCTAACTTTGACAAGAAAAACATTTTCAACATGTAAATGTCAATAGAGGTTCCAATTGCTACATTTTCTGGCTGAATAGGAATGCAACATACGTAAAAATCAATATAGATGTATTCCAACATATCTACTTTTATATTCCAGGAAAAGCAAAGTGAGGAATTAATTCTTTGCTCCCTGTGGGCAGGCAGGGGTTCAGCAAACTCCAGGAACACTGGGCTCCACCTCACGTAGTGGTGATGGCAGAGCTGGGTTTCTCAGCTCCTGGCAAAAAGTTATTTTATGTAGCCCAGTGCTCTACTGCTACAATAATCACTTTATACCATTGGTATTTAAGTAACTGAAGCATTTTACCTTCTAGTTTGATTTCAACCTCTTTAAAAGTCAATGTTTTCAGTGAATGATCAAATTGTATCACGAACTAAAGTATATTTCTGAAATAATCTAAACGTTATTTCCTGCATAAAGAGTCCAAGTGTGCTATGTCATTCTGCCCACAATAGCCACCTGTCACTTTTAATAAAAATACCTGAAGACATATGAAATTATTAGTAGATTCATGATTTTTGACAAAGGATCACAACACATTTTACATCAGCTGGGTAAACCTGCACCTCTGGTTTACTTGGAGCTAATTAATTCTGACTTTCCCTCAGTTATGCTGCTATTGAGATCCAGGTTGTTGGGTCTAATATCACAGGAAGAGCTGTCACACTGGTGTTTTAAGTTTAACTCTACTGAGTGAAAATGAGACACAGAAACAGTGCTGGGAAGGTCTGGAGTGAGGATTTCCTGGAGAAAGCATGGAAGTGTGAGACAATCACAGATTCATCAAAATTTAGGTTGGAAGGGCCCTCTAAGATTACTGAATCCAGCCCTTGACCCAGCACTGTCAAGCACAGCACTAAACCCTGTCCCCAAGTGCCACATCTGCACAGCTTTTAAATCCCTCCAGGGATGGGGACTCCAGCACTGCCCTGGGCAGCTGTGCCAGGGTCCCACCACCCTTCCAGTGAAGAAACCTCTCCTAATATCGAACCTAAACCCTCCAGGTTCAACTTGAGGCGATTTCCTCTTACAACAGCATCGACAGACATCAGCACTCAAGCCCAGATGCCAAGCATGAAGATGAAACAGTTAGCCATGAAACAGAGACATTCCCAATCAGGACCTGACCTGATGATCCTGCAGAGAATGACCTTCAGTATGGACAGGGCAATCAGGTCTGTGGGACTGTGGGCTTTGAATTCATGACTACTGATGCCCTCTAACAGGTTAATATGTGCACATATTTTCAAAGGATTTGGCTTCCTGGAGTTTCTCTAAAATAAAGGTTGTCCCTAAACTCTTTTTTTCAGCAATGCACAGTGTCATGGGTTGACCCTCAGTTACTCATTCATGTAAAGGTCTGTTCCCCAACATGATTCTTTGCACTCAGACATTACTTCCTACTGCCCAGCTGAGAATGTCTGTTCCTAATTAAATTAAATCTACCACTGTATCTAAGACGTAGGGTCTTTATATTTTTTGCCTCCCTGCTGTCTTTGAGGACTGAGAGATAAATAATTTTGATTTGATACTTATCACAATTTCCTAATAGTTTCATTAAAATTCTTTTCTTTGTCTTCTTTTTGTTTTAATGCTTTATAGGATTCAATTTCCTTTGCTAAAGCCTATGACCTGCAAAATTACAGTGGTGAAAAAGGGATATTCAAAACCTGATTTCAGGTGATTTCACATTCATTTGCTTTTTTGAACTTGAAAGCTAGAGAGGACTAATGTAGATTCAAGTTTGTTAGAACACTTAACACTTTGCATAGCACCTGCCTCTTGAAACATTTGACTTTTTCCTGCTATGTGTCCTAAGTCTGTATTGTGATTAAACCCCAGCCAGCACCAGCATCACACACCACTCATTCCTCATCAGTGAGGGAGAGACTTGGAAGGGTAAAAGGTCAGATACATCAGTTATAGTCAGCTAAAAGAGAGACAACACATTGGCATCTTCCAAGGAAAAAGTGATTTGGAAGTTAAACCTCCATGAAGTATAAATCCAGTAATCTAGGAACAGATTACTAATTACTTATACAAAGGAAATCAAGTTGGTCTTCATAAATCAGCAGCAACTGTGGTTGTTTAGAGAACTGAAAGAACAATTCCATGCTCTATTTATGACAACACAACCCTGTTTTAAAGAAATGCTTCTCTAGACCTATGGGTAAATATTTGCAAGTTATTTCAGCTTGTAGTCAGAGCCACAGCCTCTCTTCTCTCCTATGAATGTGTACATAAGATGCCACAGCTGCTGTCCCACAGTTATCCTTGCAGTACTGCAGTAAACTTTTATTATTACATGTGTCATTACTTTATAATTCATAGGCAGACCTGTATCCTGTTACTTTTTAGGAGTTTATATAATGAAAGCCATTTGCTCTGCCTTGGCTGATTGATATTTCAGCACAGTCATGCAAGTCACTGACTTTTCTCCCAGAATCATGCAGAAGGTGCCTAACTAAGAGGACACAAGCTCAACCACACCGAGAAAACTGAGCAGGTTGGTGCCAATCTTTTTTGTCCTTTTTGAACAATCTATTCCTCTGATGACTTTTCCAAACCAACTGGGCTGGTCATAAAAGCAGCAGCTGGACTGGTCAAGGTTTAGAGGACAGTGCTCCTTCCTTTCCTTTTTAAAAGGCCTCCAAAGTATCCTCGTTGTGACTGCTGGATGTCAGAATCACTGCAACGAGCAGGAAGTGCTAAGAGGACACAGTTCCAATGTGAGGTACATTCAGGGCCTTACAGAAAACAGAGTAGAATCTCTGCTCTAAGACTGCAGTAGATTTTCAAGATTTGGAAGCTGAAGTTGGAATTTTGTAGCATACAGACAGCAGTGGAAAACAGAAAGTGAAAATGCATGCCTTCCACACCAATCCTTTGTGAAAGTTATCATAGAGGAGATTCCTCTAAAGCATTGCAGACACTCTTTGTATAATCAGAGGGAGGAGTCTTTGCCATGCCCACCCCAAAAGAACTGCCAAGCAAGGACACCAGGAGAAGATGACTTTATAATGCTGAATGGCTTTATCTGCATTTCAGTAACTCAGTGATAATGTAAATTATATTGAAGTCTGCAGCAAGTGGACGAAATATAAAAAGAGCCAATATTCCACAGAGGATGTGATAAAGTCTCTAGATGAAATTAGCTCTGCTTGTTACTGATATAGATATTTAAAATGGCTGATAAGGCATAGGAGAAGCGAGGAAAACAATTCTAAAAAAGTGAGAAACAACACAACAAGGGACAGGAATAGGATGCAAGAACATGAGAACTAAGACTTCCTTAAAACAAAACAGTTCTTCTAAGATTTATCTTAACGTGGCTCTAGGTCACCATTGAAGAGCATCTAAGTCTAAAATCCCAGAAAGTCATTCTTAGATAAGAGCTACAATGATCAGCTTAAGAATTTAGTGGATTTTTTTTGCATTTGTTCATTGGTTTTGAGAATAATTTACAAAAGACCAAACTGGGACTTCTGTGAGGGACAATACAAAGCAAGGATCAAGGCACTGCAGAGATACAAATTGCTAAGGAACACTGTGCTGCTTGCCTCAGCCAAAGAATGCAAATCGGACATGAGACTAATTTAACTGGGATTGTTGCTTCTTACCCTCAGAGTAAAACAGCTGGAGCACATTGATGAACCCAGCCCGTTTCTGCACATATTTTATAACCATCATCTACTTCATCTGCTTCCACAGACAGGTGGTTTTGGTGGGGTGTTATACAAGATACTTTCTAGGTCTTTATTTGATTTTAGACTGTTTTCACAGTCCAAAGAGTATCCAGCCCAGGAAATGCATTTTTCCTTCTCTGCATATGCATTTCAACGTGTTTGCATTTGTCATTTGCTAAATGCTTTATGACACACCATGGCTGCAGTTCCCTAAAGAATTGCTCCTATGATAAAGTGATTTGGAAAGCAGCTGATCAAGGCACTGGGCTTGTTAAGTTCCTAGTAATAGCTAACTCCATACACTCCAGGAAGGTAACAACAGATGTTAAAATGTGTTATTGCTGCTGGATAAGTACAGTTTGCAAAAATAATTTCCAGTAACAGGCTTCCAGTTTTCAGCTGCCAGCACATTTATTCTGGTTATAAAATACATACATAATGCTTTTGTAAAAATACATTTGGTAAGCATGCAGCCATTCCAGAGTGCTTTGATCACTGTGTTACCATCAGGATGAATTTCTGCTTAGTCCAGCTGCCAGAACCTCTTGGGACTGTTTAAAGAACAATGAGGCATAGCTTCATCTTAAATGAATCTGGTTTAAAATGAGGAGATACCAGGGGGAACAATTCTTCTCCACGACCTAATTGCACTTCCCCATTCATAACTCCTACAGTTAAGCCTGTGTTACTGGCAATCAAATGCTGCTGTCAAGTGTGACTCCAGGGTGTATCCAAAGTGACTCCAAAATTAGTGCACAACTGCTGAAAAACAGTTCTTGTCTTGGAGAATGAAATCTGAGATGCAGATGAAGATTTATGTACCACCATGCTCAATATTAGAAGCCTTAATTTTAGGGGACTTCACCTTCATTACCCACATGAGGAATCTGCTTGGGCTGCCAATTGAGAAAACCATTTTGATGTGCTCACCAAGGAGAGCTTGAACAAAAGCAAGCAGGGCATCCTCAGCCATGTGGGCAAATGCCTCCTCTGGCTTACTGTGATGCTCTGAAGAAAAGATAAAGCCTCATGCCATTTCACCAGTATTTCATTATCAAAGACTACAGGATACAGTAAATTTATTTAACTACTACAGATTAGCAGAGCTATAATTAAGCAAGATACTTCAAACATTATGTCTCACCACAGGGGACTGTAAGTCCTTGTGTTGCTTCTTGATGTTATTAGGTCAAAACCTGCCTCCTTCGGTTTTCTTCTTCACTTTCTTTTCTAATTACTATTTTTTCATAGACTCCTAGTTATAACTGTGGAAAGAATTTCTCTGTTGAAATAGAGGCACTTTCTAATTCACCTCTGTAGACATTTATTTCCCACTTCTTGTGGTTTGCACTGTCATATGCCCTGCTCTTTTTTCTTCAATTGTCTTTAGTGTTGTTATTTGTTTGGGTTTTTTTTCCCCTCAGTTTCCAGAGAACCATTCTCTGGTTATGTAAAAGGAGTCAGACAATTCAAGTTACTCTATATTAGAGTGCAAGCAAAAACTTGCAAGTTTTTGACTTTTAAGTTTTTCTGCCTAGTTCTTTGCCTGTCAGCCCTACACCTGGTTTAGTTCAGATCTTACACTGAAAATAGGTTACCTTTTAAATCCAATCACTCTAAAGGACTTTAGTTCAAATAGAAGATGGGTTTTTTTGTCACTAGGCACCAACAGCACAAACCATTTACTAAAGGAAGGTCTTTGTGATCTACCTTTCAGTATCACAGCAGCAGATGTGCCTTTCTTTTAAAGAAAAAAAATAGAAGGAGGTGTGAGATGCCCATCAAAAACAAAGAAGGAAGATAAGTTCAAGTATAGGTGTAGCAAAGAGAGTCCATATCTACTCCAGCTTGTATTGAAATTGATCCATGACCATCAACCCACTGTTTATTTTTAAACCACACTCAAACACAAAAGGGAAAATAATTCCAGCAGGTGAATTTCCTCCAGCACGACAGTATCCCAGAGGTGGGATGTTCACATCCACGTTTTTGGTGACACAAGAGCTTTGAGGGTCTGGTCATGACAAGAATCAGAACTTCAGAGGCTTGGGAAAATAACCATTGAAAAATAGAGTTTAAGAGCATCTGGGGTAAAGTGGCAGCTGAACTTCAGGATTGCAGTTTTGGTTTCAGATAGTCAAAACTGGAGGTGGGCTGGAGCTTATGAATGAAGGAAAGAGAGCAGGAGGGAAAATAAATACATACTATTTATATATGCCTGTGACATTAAATAATTGCAAGAAATATAGCAAGTGAATTCCATCCATCTGTCCCACAAACCACCATTAGTCAGTAGATTTTTTTATAAGTCTCCTATCAGAAGAGGGTGTTGAGACTTTTTCTTTCCCCTTCTTTTTCCACTTTCCCTTTATGGATCACACTAATGAATCACTATTTTTCCAGCTCTTCTCATTTCTTCTCCAAAGAAGCACTTCATACTTCTTAATTCCAATTTTAATTATCTCTTTAGGAAGACGCTTCACTATGTGTGATTTATTGTACACAGGAATCAAAAACAGATAAAGTGCATTACCTAATTCTTTCCTTCTTGCATTTTCCTACACTGAATTTCAAAGTAGAAGGTGAAAATTGATAAGAATAGTCTTGCAATACATAAAAAATTTGGTGCCAGTCACCCAATTTCTTAATGTACAAATTGACTGGGGTTTTTTGGAATCATACATTAAAACAGTAAATTGGATGTTGCAAATGTTAATAGCCAAAGTAATACATTGTTAGCCAATGTGCATATACGAATAACAAAAATACTACGCTGTAGTAATAGACACCATATATTACTATATTCTCACCTACTTATAGCCCAAAATTATTTCAAAGCCAGAAATATAGATAATTGACAATACCTACAATTCCAGGTCTGATAAGTAGGTACATCACTGCTTATCTTTTTTTTTTCTTTGCAATTAGCTTTAAATTGAAATGCTAGATGGTTGTTCTACCACTTAGATGTTTTCAAGCAAATATACTTCCTATGTAGAAAACGGAGATTTTTATTAAATTTTTTTTTTTTTTAATGAACGCAGAAAAACAAGGAAAGAATAGCTCTTGGCAATAAGTAAAATCTTATCTAGTTCTTAAAAATCTAACTAATGCGTATTTCTGTCTTCTGTTGATGCAGGCAGTGGAGATCATCTGGTTATTTGACAATAAAAGTATTTTTTCTCCCCCTTTAATCTGTAAACGATCACAGTTTAGCCACTTCATTAACTCCACGTTTTGAATATTTTACTAGAAAATTTCTCCAAGCTATTGCTACACCAAAATTAAAAACTTGCACTTGACCTAGAATGTCTTTTAGGAAGTCATTAATTTTCAGTCCAAAGATAAATTATAAGAGTTGTTGTTCTGATGACTAATGATGCTAATTGTTCAACTTGTGTGTTTTACACAGTTTCTTATACTTCTTTTTTCTTCTGATGGACTAGAGTGCCCTTCACTTTCCGAAGCCTCAGAGGATGAATTTACGTAGAACATCAGCAAGTCCTCTCTTAATCTTCATTTGCTGAGTTAAATGCTTGGATGTTTTATATATTTATTCATTTATTACTGTTAGACTGCTTTCCCAGAACAACGATAGCTTTCTCTTTTTCTGAACCTTTTTTCTTTCAGCAATGCTCATTCTTTACTACTTATCTATAAGCAATAACAATTATTTTTTTAGTCAGTATTGCCTTGTTTTGCACAGAGCATTGTATTTTCTATTTTAATGAAGACCTCATCCTCTAAACATTATTGTTTATCTCATACAAAGACAAGGAGTATTTTGAAAGAATATACATTCTTTAGTTTATCCCACTTTTGTCTGTTTTACATCACAATTTGAAATGTGTTTTCTGAAGTTTCAAAGTTCCCTAATGTAGAGCAACAAAAGGTTGTACATAAACACAGAATTAAGAAAACAAAGAGTGAGATTCAGCTCATAGACCAACATGCTCAAAACTTAGCTTGGTGCTGGGATTGGCAGACAAGGTGCAGCATCTGGAAAAGACTCATGGCCCTTTGGACATCCTAGGGCTTTTCCTGGGGAATGTATGTGTGAGAAACTGAATTATAGCATAGAATACCCTGAGCTGGAAGGGATCCACCAGGATCATCCAGTCCAACCTCTGTCCCTGTACAGACACCCCAACAATCCCACCCTGTGCATCCCTGGCAGCGCCGTCCAAACCCTCCTGGAGCTCTGGCAGCGTCGGGGCTGTGCCCATTCCCTGGGGAGCCTGAGTGAAGCAGAAATCAAAGGGTTAAAAGCTTAGCTAAGGAATAGAAGCGATATCTATAATGATCAGAGTAGAAGCAATGTAGAAAGTTAATAATTAGTGGCTGAGCCAGTAGAGCTAAGACAATATATCACTTTCTTGGCTTTGTTGTGTCAGGATGGGAGGATGGGATATTGTTAAAGTGAAGAAACCATAACTGCACCTGGGTCCTGAAACCAGCCAGAAGCAGGCTGGGGAGCTTGAACTATAGCCAAGAGGCCTGAGAGCCTGGCAACAAGACAAAGGTGAAAAACTGAAGGCAAGGAAGGCTCCCTGACTTCATCATTAGGAAACCACTGACCCATTTCTAACACCCACCAACTCATTGGAAGGAAGGAACCCCACAAGATTAAAAGGACTTTGAGCTAATTTTAATACAAAGCAGGGGTAGATGGGGTTAGGTGATGCATATGTAAAGGTGTGTTGGATAAATATATGAATATGTAAGATTTCTGTGGATAAAAGAAGGCAAAGAGCCCTGAGTACTTTGCACATCCCTGTGGGAGATTTCTCCCGGGTGTGCCTGGTGTTGTAATAAACATATCACTTTCTAACTTTAACTAGTTGGAGAATCTTTTTTTTTCTGCATCCTGGGCAGTGCCCAGCACCCTCTGGGGGAAGAAGATTTTCCTGACATCCCACATAAACCTCTGCTGACATAGCTCCAGCTGTCCCCCCAGATCCTATCACCAAAGATCAGCCCAAGGAATCTAAAAAGCTCCAGAGCTCACCAAATCTCTTGTGAGAGACCTGAATGCCTGCACTGACTGTGTGGATTTGATCTCCTGCTACTGCAATACAAATTTATCCTAAACTGGTAGATGTGCCCACACTGGCCACTGGTTTAGGTGTCTAATCTTGAAGCTGAGCCCTTTTTAAACCAGCTAAATTACAGGGTAGAATAAAGAGACATTTCCCTCCTGCTTTGCTATGGAAAATAACCAAGTAAAATGGTGTTTGAAGAAATAGACACTAGTGCAGCATTTTTTTTTCCTGCTTTGGCATGTATTTTCTATTGTAACTTAAGGACCTGCTGTCCTCAATTTTCCTTGGAAGCAAAAAGCTTCTTAGGTAGCACTGCCTTACGCTTGTTACAAAACACTGCTGTTTCAGATTGGGTGTAATCTACTATTTATGGTCCAAGCTGAAACTTGCTGGCAAACTTTCCTTTCTAACTTTACCTTTTACATTCTGTGCACAAAGTATAGAAAGAGTTCCAAGCAAGTGACACTGTTCTTTAAATCCTAGAGCTATTCTTATCAGAGGGAATTGAGAGAACTGAAATTATTTTGTATTTTTAAACTGTCCTTTAATTAAGAAAATGTTATAATTATGAAAATCTGAAGCGGAAAATAAAAAGATTGGACTTTACCATAGTTAACCAGCTAAAATTTTCAGCTTGAAAATTTTACTCTGTGGTATTTTTGTACCTGCTTGCCTGTCTAGCAATAGAAAAATTACCTTCAACTGCTTTTTTACATTACTCCAAAATCCACGAGTCCAAGAACAGATAGACTTTTTTTTTATTCAAACACTGAGCATTAAATGACAAGAAAAGTGTAACTTGGCTTCCTGCGAGGTCCTTAGTAGCTCATAGCAGAGTTGCACCTTACAGTAGCTTATCAGGTTCAAACTTTCATCAAGTGGCATAAGCCTCAGTGAGCAAAACATTGATTTGGTGATAATCAGAAGGTTGGAATGGTAAAATGTGTCAGGGCACAGAGCTCCTGGCAGTTTATTTTCAAGCCTACTGGTTTCAACAAGGCATGTAATTACTTACAGACCACAAAACCAGTTTAAGGCATCAGAATTAGCCACCCTGTTCAGCTCCATTTATCAGTCCCATAGTTTAAAATGCTGGAATCCTGGATGACATTTAGCACCAGGGAAGAAGAAAAGTAGAGTTTTTTAAAAAACGTGCTCATGGGTGAAGAAGAAAATCATATAGGAAACATATGCAAGTGGTTTGCTCTGCAGAATCAGGAGATTGTGATTCTATGTGAAAGAGGGATAGTTTCAACATTTTTCTCAGTCCTCCTACAAACCCAGAGGGAAAGCAGGATTGTAAAATGTGCCTAGGGTTCTGCAAATCTGTGAGTGTCTTTGAAAACAATACAGGCATCCAAGTACTGCTGTGCTCCAGACACTTGGTAGAGTTCCATAAAAGAATGAAATGCCATGCAGATGAAAGATCACAGGAATCCCAGAGCTCAGAAACTTCATCCATCCAGAATGAGTCACTGTCACAATGGCCACACCATAAGAGATGACTACTCCAAAGCAAAAGTGCTGCACTTCATACCTGAGGCTCATCCATTAACAGAATATGCAAAAACTAAGGTCTACAATATGTTGTGAAATCTTTCATGAAGAGTAAAAACACTCTTGGTGTGCTGTGTTGCATTGCATTGATGGTAGGACTGTAAGTTTAAAGTTTAGTGCTAGGTTTAATAAAAATCCTAAAGAATCACTGTTACCTGCTTTAAAATTGCTCAACATGGAAGTTTCTGTCATGAATTCAAAAACTTTCCAGTAGGGAAGGTTTCTTACTGAAATTGGTTAAATTGAAAGAAGTAGTAATTTAAGTCTTGAAGTGGTTCAAACCTGACTCCAATCTTTGAAGAAGATATGTTGATATAAACCTATTAAAAGTAAGATTGATTCAGCTTATGAATGCACTACATAATCTTTTTGGTCTTCTTTTTATGCAGGACTTCCAAGCAGACAGTGAATTATTAATAACCGATTAGTGTAGGTCTTGGAGTCTGTCCAAATTCAGCACCAGCCTCAATATGTTATAGTTGAATGGTGAAATCTCTTAAGCAAATCCCTTGCTCTTGATTCACAGTGATCTTAAACTAGGAGCATTTGGTTTTTTCTTGGACTGCTCAAGACCTCTGTTGTATCCTTCCCAGGACTTGTCCAGCTCCAGCTAGACATTAAGATATTAATGGATATTAATATGCTTCCTGGATATTAAGATGCTTCTGTTGGTTCAAAGACCCTTCCAGTATTAGATATTTTCTCACTTGATCTAAGTCTTATACAGTTAATGGCACTGATATTATAAAACTCCCCAAGCTTTTGAGCAATTTCTGGTACTCCAGGAATCTTCAAACTTGTACTTAAGTTTGAATACTGCAAAATTTGCAGTTTCAGGTTATATTATTGCCATGGTTTAACCCCAGCCAGCAGCCAAGCCCCTCACAGCCCCTCACTCATTCCCCTGCCAGTGGGATCAGGGAGAGAACCAGGAGGGTAAAAGCTACAAAACTCGTGGGTTGAGATAAAAACAGTTTAATAAAGCAAAGCCCACACCAGCCACTGGGAGCAAAATAAACTACCCCAGCCAAAACAAGCAAAATTATCATAAAATATATGGGTAGAATTGGATTTATAGCTAGTCACTGGAGGACTGAAATGAACAGACCATCACTAATACATGGCAATACAGTGACTTTTTAAAAATACTTTTGAGATACAAAGTCAAGCCAATTTTTAACATGTGTTATGCCATGCTAAACTTAATTGTTCTAATTATGCCATCAACTTTAAAAAAGGTCAGTGTGTTATTGCCTGAAAAATGACTAAACAGAGGCATAAAATGAGAAACAAGTTGCAGAGTACTTTATAGGGATGGAATGACAGTAAGGCTGGCAGCCTCCAAAAAATATTTAATCTAATACAGCCCAAAACTCTTAAAATATTAAGCCTTTAGAAAGAGAATATCATGTTACCAGTGTGAAGCACCTCCTTCTAGAGGAGACCAGCATTCCAATTATCAGCTCACAGTAATATTTCAAACACTAATATCACTGGACATGGGTCTTACTTTTATGTGCCAAGAGCAACCTTTATTCACAATTTCACTTTTAGTGACAGAACCACTCTAACTGCATTTCTCAGCTCTGTTATTCAGAGTGCTTAAAGATCACACTCTGAGTACTCAAGAATAAATCTATCTGGAGCTATAAGATGAATTATATTGCAAAGTTGGCATCAAGTTAAATTGTTCAAGCAGGGAAAAGAGGTTTAGAAAAAGAGTTCAACGCAGAATGCCCACAAGTCTGCAGGTACAAGATACAAATATTGGCACTGCCCTCTCAAGTAGGTTCCTTATGTTCCATTGCCATGACAGAACCTGGAAAAACAAGAAAAAATTTTCTATCTTGAGACAGCATCCTCAAGAAAACAAGAGGGCCACTGCTTCATCATGGAAAACATCACTTAGGAAGAATATAAAACTGGGATATCTAAATATAAAAACCCCACAAACCAACCCAAACAAACCAAACAAAAACACTCAAAAAACCTTATCTCCATTTAATGCAAGAGAAATTGAAAGGCAAAATCATGAAGAATATTCCCAAGGCTATGCAGGCAGTAGATGTAGTAGAGCTTCTGCAGGAGATCAGAGATTTCAGCACTTTTACTCATTACCAGCATTCGTATCCCAACTGCTCCCATCATTTCCTGTTTTCCTCAGTCATACAAGGAATCTGCTCATGAACAAGAAAATGTTATTTCTATACACAACCTGCATTATCTTGGAAAGGGAAGCACACAGACACTGCACACTAAACTGAAGTGGGCACTGGAGCTGCTGTGGGTTCCTGCACACAAGCCAGGCAGAATATTGGACAACCTAAGCCAAATACAGCAGGCACAACATCAAACATCAACAAAGAAGCACACTTGAACTCAGTATATCTTTTCATTTTCACTTTATCATACACTTCACGCAAGTATCTCAAAACTCTTGGAAATATTTATGAAATCTTGCAGAACTCCTGAGAAGTAAATTATCATGACTTGCCACTTTACAGACTGATACACTGAAATTAAAAGACAACTCAGCACTAGAGCTAGGGAAAGAATTTCACACATCTAACACCTTCCCTTCAATCCTGAATAAAAATGTCTTAAGCTGCCTATAACAAGAAGTAGTCATAGACACCCTGGCAGCTCTGAGAGACACATTTTTATTAAATTCTATTAAATTGCAAAAATAGATGTTCTGCATTAATTGATTTTCTTTCTTGTCATCCCTTCTAAAGAGTCAGTGAAGTGTTACAGGTCCCAGAAATGAGCAGAGACTCATCTCACCAAATGCCTCATCTTGAACAAGACTTTTCAATGCAGATTCACAAAAACAGTCAGAGAGTTTTTTGTGAAGGTAACTTCAGATAATCCTAAGAATTTTCCTGAAAAGCAAGTATCCAGAACTATTTAATCTGAACTTCCTTATCTAATTGATTCCCATTCTTTTTTTTCAGTGCAGAAGTTACGATCATTATGTCATAGAATTGCTAAATTTGGAAAAGACCTGTAAGATCATCAAATCCAACCTTCAAGCCAGCACCACCACCATGTTCCCCACTAAACCACATCCTCCAGTGCCATATGCACATGGTTTTTTGAACACTTCCAGAAATTGCAACATCACCACTGCCCTTGTCAGTCTGCACCAAAGCTTTACAACCCTTTCTGTGAAAAAATATTTTTCTAATTTCTAATCTAAACCTTACCTGGTGCAAGGTGAGATCATTTCCTTAGGTTTACTGAATGTTCAGTGTCACATGACGCTATTTTGTCAAAGGTATTCACAAACAAAATGTTAAAAATGTATTAAATTAATAAGTTCACTGACATGGAATGCAACTGGGATAACTTTACAAGATTTCCACTGATTATCTCCTTTGTATTGTCTCAGTGTAGTGGCAGAGCATTTGGCCAACAACCTTGCATTAACTTGGTACTGAGAAGTGGAACCTAAATAGGAAGAATTCCACTGAGAAAGATGGAATATGCTACAATTCAGGCAACAGTAAGTTAAATGTGGCTTTGTGGATGCTGACTGCAAATTGATGGAAACATAAAGAACTATTGGACCTAATTTGTTCATTGTTATCAGCCTGGTTTATCTAATGGACAGTAGCTCTTCAGAAAAAGGAAAACCTCCTCCTGCATTCTGCAGGTGCACAGGCCTGATGTCCATGTCCCCAACTGAATCTCTAGCATTAAAAACAGGACTCACCCTCAATCATATCTAAAATGCTAAAAAGCTAAAAACACTTTCAAGAAAGCACTCTACATAGCCCCCAAAGAAAATTTTTCACTGATTGGCAGTGGTGGGCTTTTTTGGCTTTGGGTTTTTTTCTGGTGGTTTGGTGGCTTTCTTTTCCTTAAGCTGTTATTTGGACAAAAAAATTAATTCAACAAAGATTAGATATTTATTAATTGAATGACAGTGAAGAAAAATGGGGGCTTTTGATCTAGAGCTTCTTGGTTTCCTGTGCTACTTTAGGTGTGAACACTGCAGAACTCAACATCCTCTCAAGCTCACTGTAAAGTACACAGCTGTGCTTTAATCCAATTGTCAGTTCCAAAACAAGGAGGGTGCAAATGAGGGTGTCTTGAGAAGGAAACACTTTTGAGAGGTTATTTGTTTTGCCTTTTTTTGGTTGTTTTTTTTTTCCTTTTCCATAAGAGATTCTTATGTTCTTATGGGATACCAGAAATGCAGAGTTTGTCATGTTTTAGCATGGATTGAGAATCAGTGAGATGTGTGAGATGGCTGGACACAGATTAGCAGCTATGCAGGTTTCTGATTTAAGTTATGGTGAAACCAAAGATCTAAAGGGTGAGATGGGGAGGTAGAATGTGCTTTAATCTTTCTTTTTTCAAAATTTCTTTCCCTATATCTCACATTTTATACTCACAAGGGAATTCTTCCCCTACTGTGATAGATTTATCTCATGAACACAATTATGTATTCTGTCCTTGAGGCTGAAAGTGTTCCCAAAGAGTTCTTCCTTTTACTCAAAGAGAAAAAAAATCTGTAGAAAGTGCAACACTTTCTACAGTTTATGAATCCTAATCAGCAGGTCTAACTGTCCACTGATCTACTGACAAGCCCTAATAAATTTTTTTTAAATTACTGCATGTCCTGAAAAAAAATAAAACAAAAAACAAAAAACAAAAAAAAAAAACAAAAAAAAACAAACAAACAAAAAAAAAAACGAACAAACAAACAAAAACAACAACAACAAAAAAAACAAACAAAAAAAAAAAAAAAAAAAACACAAACAAACAAAAAAAACCTAAGCAAAAAGAACCTTTCAAAATTTTTCAGACCTGAAGTGCATAATTTTTAATATTTTAAACTCTGGAGTAGTCCTTACTGTCAGCAGTAAGGCTCAGTATTAAATCAGAACTGCAAACCTACAGAGATTTTTGCTCTTGTATCACTGAATATGACTGAGAGGTAGCCAATTAGTTTGCAGCTGATTTAATTGGATTCACAAGTTAAAAAAAGTCAGTACCTGTTAATATTCAGACAGAAATCTTCCAGCATGTTAACATGCACACAGCTCCATGAGTTGCATACAACATCAGTGTTTCAACAATTACATTCATTCTGAGGTAAGGGTTCCTCTCTCAAGAGCTGTAATAAAGCATATCCTCTTTTTAATTGCTGCTTATCATCCATCCTCCTGCTCTTTCTCAGCCAGTGATAACAAGATCTGTGTGTCACATCCTCACTGCCAGTGGAACCTCACACCCTTTGAGAAGGAAGGTCTTCTCTTTTTGCAAAGAGATGAGGTGACCTGCTCTCCATTGCTTAGACAAGTTGTAGACTGTACAAGTGACTCTAGAGGTCCTCGATCTGTCAAAAAGCCAATAAAATCCATGGCTAAACCTCCTTCCACATGCCTGCCAAATGTTTCTCCTCACATGTTGACCCACGCTCTATGGATCTTTTCATTTCCCGTCTTTCAATCTTTTATTTTCGTTTCCTGTTCTGTCTCTAAATTTCTCTTCTCCTGTGCCCACTTACCATATGTTGTGTTCTTCCTGATCCTATCATCAAACAGAAATCCAGACTCCCATGATCAGAACATACTCTTTGTTGTGTCAGCACAGATCACAGAATCACAGGAGGGTTTGGGTTGGAAGGGACCTGTCATCTACTCTAACACCTTGCAAGGACATCCCCAAGGGACCTTGGGAACACCTTCAAACTGAAGGAGAATAGGTTTAAATTGAATATTAGGAAAAAATTCTTCCCCATGGGGGTGGTGAGGCCCTGGCACAGGTTGCCCAGAGAAGCTGGGGCTGCCCCATCCTTGAAAATGTCCAAGGCCAGGTTGGATGGGGCTTGGAGCAACCTGGGCCAGTGGAAGGTGTCCCTGCCCATGGCAGGGGATGGAATAAGAGGGTTTTAAAGGTCTCTTGCAACCCAAACCATTCTATGATTCCATGATCCTCAACTAGACCAGGTTGCTCATAGCCCCATCCAACCCGACCTTGGATGTTTCTAGGGATGGGCCATCAACCACCTCTCTGAACAGCCTGTTTTACCACCCTCATTGTAGAAAAATTCCTTCTTATATCTAGTCACTGATGGCCTAAAGGATCTCAAAAAACATCAAGACCATCAGCACACAGCCCAAATAAGTGTCCATCCAGTAAACCTGCCCAACCTCACCTTTTGAAATAGAAGAATGACACCATGAGCAGACCTTCATTAGCTTTCTCTGTTATGCAGGATCATCTCCATTTCTATTATGGAGCACTGCTACTTCGTACAGTGTGGTTTCTGTCAAGAAGTGGTCCAGAGACTTCTTCAGCCTTCTGAAATATCTGCCAGACCCTCCATGGCTCATGACCAGCTGCTGCAGATCAGATCCAGATCCTCATCACTTAAATTAAGGACACATTTGTCAGCTATAACAATGATTGAGCTACACTGACTTGAGGATGACTTGACTAATGGACTCTTTAGAGAACTGCAGCCATACACAAGCCAGGCATAACTGGCAATCATGAAACATTCTGGTAAGCCCCCAAAAATGTTGCAGGAATCCATCTTCCCACATCATCACCAAACTGGGAGGAAATGAGAAAAAACTACCATCTGGAACACTATTTCTTTGCCCCTGTGAACTTTTGAAATGATGATGTTGTCATATTAATGAGGAGAAAGTGTTTAATTTATTAATTCATCTTTAAAAATTATGGGTGAAGTTGTGTACCTAGTCATGACATCTTTTCCTAATTTGATGTATTAAGGAATGTTATATTTGGTGTCATCAAATGATCTCCCTAATTATGACAATGGGTAACGATGGCCATTAAAGTAATGACATTTGTCACCATCAGTAGTGGCAAGGGTAATGAATAATGGACAAGACAAAATTTCCACAAAGACTTTATAATCTTATATTCCACTCAGCAGCAGGCAAGAAAAACACAGAAACAAAATAGTTCCCTGAGGACAAAAAAAGTTTGAGTTTGAGGTAGTCAGGAGGGAAGCTTTAAAATTCTAAAACACACAAGAAAGATATGGATTAATGATGCGGCATAAAAAAACCCCACCAAAACTTAAAAGCCTCGTGAGCAAATCCATCTTATCAGATCTGCAATAATATCACCCGATAAATTATTTTCATAAAGAAACACAAACTGTTTTTTAATGTGACTGCCCACACCTGGAGTACTGTGTCTAGTTCTGGTCCCCACAACTCAAGAAAGGTGTGGGCAGACTGGAGATGGTCTGAAAGAGGCCACAAAAATTTTCAAAGGGCTGGAAAGACAGAGTAAGTTGGATCTTTTTTCCCTGGAGAGAGGCGGCTCTGGGGGACCTTCATCACAGAATCCCAATACTTACAGGGTGACTACAAAGAGGGTGGAGGCTCGCAGGGAGTCCACGGAGAAGGCAAGGGACAACAGGCAGGAGCTGTACCACAGGAGGGTTAACCCAGGTATACAAAAGAAATTTTTACACTGAGATCAACCACTGGAACAACATCCCTAGGAATGTTGTAGAGCCCCCGTCACTGGCACTTCTCAGAGGTGACTGGGCAGGGCACTCGATAATCCCATGGAGGTTCCAAAAGCTGGACTAAGTGATCTTTCAAGCTCCCTTCCAATCTGTCTGAAGGATTGTTCTGTGATTCCATGATTTTTCACTGAATCCCAGAGGCTGTTTGTATCCTGATCTTAAGCAGAAAAAAAACCCTGAATTAAGAATGCAGGCAAGTATTTTGAGACTAAGGAGAATTATCTTTTTGCCCACTTGCAAAAGTAACAGTTAATCTGTCTCTGTGACGCTTCCTAGTCTTGCTCTTGCATATAAGCACAATGGATTCTAAATATAATTATCTTTTCTTTCTGACATGAACATCCTGTGTATAAGCAGAAAGATACAGTACATCTGTCTTGCATTTACACATTAAACTTCCCTGAAAAGTGACACAATGTGGCATAGAGAGGATTTCTGCCAAGAGGCATGAGGAAATGTCTAGGGCAAAGAAGAGCTCAGGTAGGCCCACAGTTCATACCTGGTGTTATATGTTTGTTTTCTCCAAAAAAAAAAAAAAAAAGAACAAGCACCTTATTTGTGCTCATTCTCTCTGCCCAGATTGTCTGTCAAGCTACAGACCAAGCAGGGAGGAAATCTAACTGAACTAATCAGTGATTCCAGTTGAACTGTCATTATGCAGAACCTCTTCTATTACCTGAAGGACCTACTGCCCACTTTAAAATTGGCAAGGATGACACTTAAGGCTGCTCTGACACGTGCTTTTCTAGGACATGACATAGTTCTGCTGAAATGAATGAAAGTCTATTTTATAATAAGTGTCTTGCAGGCTTTTAATGAAATGATGCATTATTAGCACAGATTAAAAGAACCAATTATGTACAGTGTGGTTGAATGATGGCTGGGGGGAGAGAGATGATAACTACCCCTGTGCATTTCAAAAATGAGCATTAAGAAAAGAAAGGATTTTTAATTTATAAGGTGGCAGAGATGGGACAGACTTCATTAATAAAACGACAAAAAAAGCAAAGCAAAAAAGAAAACCACAGCTGGAAATTCAGTGGAGGTGAATTTGGATTCAATATCAAATGGCTATTTGTCTGCAAACTGAACTCTTCAAAGTGATTGTGAAATCTCTGTGAGTTTGACGACTGAAAGCACAATGAGAAAAAAATATATTAAAAGAACCCAAAGAATTATTTCTTGAATATGGAAACCAGATTGACTGAATACAGCTTAACCAAAATGGACGGCTGTGCCAGGAGAAAGGTCAAACTCTGGGGAGTGAGAATGATAATTCCTCCTGGTACTCTCATATGGATGTGATTTAGCTCTTACCATGTGGGAATCCACAGCCTCTGAGATGAAAAACATCACAAAGACCATAATACCTTTTTCCTGACATACAAATCTGTGCAACTCAGGCTTCTTCAAGCACAGTTTTGATATAATTTTAAAATAACTGGTTTAAAAATAAAAATATTTAAAGCAGAGTTTAAATAGCAGCTGTGACCACCAGGTTATATCATCTATTAGCTGTGCTAGCAGGGTCTATAACTGCATTGGAGTATAATAAAAATGTCCCCAAGCAAAGTAAATGGAATAAAAACTATGCTGAAGTGAAATCTTAAAGAAGATAGATTCGAGCATGGAGACAAAGATTTGAATAATCTGACAAGGCATGGATTAAGAGTTTCACTAATTTCAAAACGGAGTTTGCTAATTTTCTGTTTATCTGTTGAAGAAGAGAGCTTAGTGCAACATCCCAGGAAATATCTACCTACCCTACAACCCATGGACATATTAAATGGAAAAAAACTGTGTACAACTGGAGCCTCAAAAGCAATGGAATCTCAAAATAATCAACTTTCTTCTTGGATGGAGTGCTTTTATCCCCACGTACTGCTGGGCAGCAGGAGAAGAGCTGAAATAACATTTCAGTAAATGCCCTGGTCTCTTTATCAAGGGCAGTAAAACATTTTTCTTTACTGGTTTTTCCCATCCTCAGACTCTTGTTAGAGACAGACATGAGTTGAGTTAATGCCAGTATTTCCCCCTCCTCTCCTGTCTCTTCCCTCCAAAAACCAGAAGTAAGGGGGAAATAGCTGATGCTACTGCTCCCAAAGCAGGCTCAGCCCATCAGGAAATCAAAACCGAGTCTGTGATTAATGTGACCAATTGAAAAAAAGAAAAAAGCTCCTTCAGCTTCAAGAAAATCTTTTTTTTTTCCCCATTATGAATGTCTTATTCAGCTGAGGACAGTAAACAGTCCTATGTTCAGTGACAGATGTTACATTCAAATGGACTGGAAATGTGATGAACTATCCAGTTTTGTCCCACAAAGTCTCAGTTTCGCTGGAGTGAAACACTGCAAAAATGGCAACCAACCAGCCCAGATTTATGAGCAATCCAGAGGACACAGGATATGGAACATGATCAAGAACATAAAACACCTGAACTCTTTCAAAATATTGAACCTTTAGAACATTATGTTCACTAAATAAGACTTAGCTGACAAAAAAATGAACAGGTACGAACACTATGTGGATTAGCCTGGAAATGATTTAGAGTTCAGTGCACAGTCCAGAGTACATATTCTCTGCTCATTTGGCTTCTGTGTGCAAACTGTCTGTGCATGAGAACTGAAAAAGAAGTAATAGGAAAACTAATTAGATTAGAATTACTGCTTAGCACCATATTAAAAGCAATTAAGAAGCTCAATAGAAGCCAGACCAGAAAAGCCCTTAAAACAAAAAAAAAAACAAAAAACAAAAAACAAACAAACAAACAAACAAACAAACAAACAAAACAAAAAAAAAACCCAAAACCAACAACAACAACAACAACAAAAACCAAAAACCAAACCAAACCAAAACTAAACAAAAAAAAAACAACCAAAAAAAGCAAAAAAACCCAAAAAACACCAAACCAAACAAAAAAAAACCCACAAAAAAAAACCAACAAAAAAACAACAAAAAAACCCAAAACCAAACAAACAAAAAAAAGAATTGGTTAGGTTTGATGTGGAAAAGAAGATCTCAGACATGTGGTCAAAATGGGTAATAGGATCAGAGGAATGAGGTAGGAAACATTTCAGCTGGGAGCCTCTGATATAAACTGTAGAGTGAAACAAACAGTCCAGAGCATGAGAAGAGGCGGATGTGGTAGTGAATATTCCAGACAATGAATATTCCAGACAATGAAGCTTGTGACTATTACTTGCAATTTTCAATCAGCTCTAGTGCAAATGTCATGAGGTGCTTTCTCCTCTCCTAAGGTATGGTGATGGCTTACTTTTCACAGTTCAAATTCTTCCTAAACTTGAAGAGCTTGTCAGTAAACCCAGCTCTTTGGTCCTCTGCATGTTCAAAAATATTATTCTTTCTAAAAGAGCAAAGCCAGACTTGTGGCCTCCTGTGTTTGGAAAAGAAACAGAGTGGAGTTTGACTGAATTGTGGCTGCCCCATCCTTGCAAGTGTTCAAGGCCAGGTTGGATAGGGCTTGGAACAAGCTGGGATAGTGAAAAGTGCAGGAGGGGTTGGAACCTGATGATTTTTAAGATCCTTTTCAACCCTAACATCTCTATGACTCTATGACTGCATTTTTTCCTTCAGTATATATTGTAATGTGCTTAGCAGGTACGAGATAGGAGGTTGTGTGCTTGTTTTCCATTCTGTGAAGTCCACTTCCCCAACCAGAAAACTACAAACAAACCCAAAACTATTTTATGGCTGAAGTCTCAAGATGATAAACTAGCAAATTTGAAATCAGAACAGTAGCACTCATTGTTTAATTTCTTATCAAGGTGTTTCCACAGCGAGGCACAGTGAGAATCTCAGTTTAATCTGAGTTAGTCTCATTCTAAATCCCAAATCAGATACTCTCACATCACAATTTTTGTTATACATAACAAGAGTTCAATAATCTTCAAGAATTTTGACTTAAAAACTAGAGGTTTCATAAAAACTTTAAGAACAAAGGTTGGTTCTTAATAAAACAGGAATATTTCCTCAAGTGTCACTTGTCTGATTTTGCTACACAGCCTTACTAAAAACTGCTTGTTTCAAGGCAGAGTTTATGCTGAAAGCACAAAAATATAAAAAACAAAACAAAAACCAATGCCCCCAAAAAATACAATAAACAAAATAAAATTATAAATAAAGAAATATGACCTAAACTGGCAAAGGGAAATATTCTTGATTGATGTAATTCTACAAAAGACAGAAGCATTAATTATGAGCAAGACACCATATGTAGAAATCTTTTGTGTATTATATTCTGTGATGTGGTAGAATTCAGATAATTTGTTTTTTAATGATTAATGAAGTCAGAATCATTAGCATGTTGGGGTTTTTTTTTCCTACAAAGAATGAAGCAGATGGATCTGTCAGGGCTTTATAAAGTTCAAATTAAAGATGAGGATTTTCCTCTTCACTGTTTGTCTTCATTCTACGGGGGAGGAGGAAAGTGAGAAGGAAGAATAATTCTGCTATTTCTTTGATCAAATCAGTTTAGGATTCTGCATGAATTCTGAATAAAGCCCTAGGTGTTTGGGGTTTTTTCTTCTCTTTTCTTTACACAGTTGAGTTTTCAAGTGGGTAAACTGCATTTTATTCCTTCTCAAGAAATTTATATTCTTACTTCTTAATAAGCCAAAAGGCTTTCAAGAGGGTTGCATTGCAGTGGGGGCTTACTGCTCTGCAGTTGTATTGTTACTAGAATTCAGTCTCTGACTCCAAGAAAAGGCCTATAGGCAAAACTAAATCAATTTAATCCGATTTAGCATCCTCCAGGGTCTTTCAGCATCACAGCACAGACATTTGGGATCTTTTCAGCTTATGCAACTATTAAATCAGAGCAAAGAACCCAGACTGCTCCTGGGATTTCTAGAACAGAAGCACTGGCTCAAGGACATCATACAGAGCATGTGTTTAATGTCCAGCCTTCTTCACAGCTGCACAGTGGCTTTTCTCCTCCTTATCATATTTACTAATCATGACAACTGATGTTCTTAGCTTACTTGATACACAATTGTCCCACAGTTGTGCTCCAGACCTTGCTCTCTTAAGACTCTCAGAATTCCAAATATTTTAGTCCAAGACAGGAGATCTCACTTGCTCTATTTTTTTTTTTTCTAAATGTAGATAAGAGTTGTGTAAAGGCTACAAGTACATCCAGGCATGAAAACTGCTCAGACTAATACAGCTGAATAGACTTTATCACACTCCCACTGTGTCCTAATTATAAAGTGATTTTTGGCAGCTTCCAGATTTAGCAGAGAGACAGATATGACAATTGATAGGTATCAATTTGTCTGTCTCTGGGAGTCAGGTGTCCACATGGCAAACTGGGGACATGCAATCCAGGTGATGTTCTCTGGAATGCTCTCCCACAATGACATCCAACTTTAGCCCAGGGTTGCTGCTTCCTGGAGTTTTGAGAGTTCAGCATTGGAAAGAACAAACCCCATGGACCCAAATTGTTAATACAGGTAAGCTGCAGAATTGCCCAAACAGTCTGGGAGCCAGAGAGAAGCATCCTTGCACTAAATCACCTTACAGAAAGTCCAGTGATGACTTTTTTGTATTACATAGAGAAAACGTTTTCAGAAGAGAGAGCTTGAACTCATGTTTCCCCCCGTCACAAGCTCATGGCTTGATTCCTCCAGAGAACCCTAAAATCTCTTTTGCACAGTGACACTGCTCAGCTTTGCTTTGATTTAATGAAATTTTTGACCTTTTCAGTCTTTCTAACCTGAAGTGGCTGAAGTTCCAATAGGGTCAGGTGTGCCGTGCTCACTCCAGCTGTGTATTAGGCAGGCTTGGAGGGACAGGATCTCACAGCAGAAGGGAAATCACACGGGAGCCACAGAGACAAACCTTATAAATTGGTTATAACTTTTGAGGATCACAACTGGACGGCAAAATGCACACCAAGCACCTTGGTGCTTTCATGAATTTTGCCCCCCACCCTTAATTCAAATGCTGATCTCTGGCCGTTTGATTTGGAGATGTTGAGTCCCTTTCTGTCACCAACATGGGACTGGTCATCACTCATACTGACACACATCTGAAATTAATTAAATTTACCTGAGATTAAGGAAATGCTATGTTGGAATTAGAATGCTTTCCTGGACACTATCTTTTTTAATCACACATCAGTCTGCCTGATTATAATTGAATCCTCCTAATTAATTTTCCACTGTTCATCACCCTGCATTATCCTGATGGGGGGGGGGGGAGTGCCTTTCCCAGCAGGTTGTTGCAAACAAGAATTGCATATATTTTTCCTGTTCTGGTAGAAGTCATCTTAATGGAAACTTGATACAAAATTTGAAGCAAAATACGAGCGTGAAGCTAATATCTGCATTTCCAATTGAAATAATGTTCAGATTTCAATGTCATTGCAAGCAGCTACCTAAAGAGTTAAGAGAGACTTTACAGATATATCTGTCTGCACTACCAGCCTGTGTGTTACAAGAGAAAGAATAAGAATATAAACCTCTAATAAGATGAGAGACTTTTACTAAGCCACTCATGCTTGAAGTCTATTGAATGATAATCTTTGGTACAGTACTTCCAGAAAAGAAGTGAACTGAAATCAATATCCAGTAAAAAACAGATTAAGAGACCAAGCTAAAGAAATCAAAAGTTACTCAGCAGAACAGACATGTATCTTAAAGATTATCATTGATTATGAAAGCATGTGGTCTTTTTAGCTCTGGGGAGAAAATAATTTCGAAGGAGAAAACCCTGTCTCCTGTTTCACTTTCAGTACAAACCCCTGTTGTACAATAAATTTTAAATCTCCATAGTTTAATTTGAAAATACAGCAGAAAAAAAGAAAAAAAGGTTCAGATATCAACTGATCATGGGGAGAAAATCTAGTTTTATACAAAAAGGCGGGTCTTTTCACTGACACATTTGAATATGTCTTTGTTTTTCTATGAAAAAAGACAATTCATTTCTGAGATGAAAGATGATCTTGCAGCCGGGAAATGAACATTCATCAATCATGAAGTTATTGCCAACATCTCCAGAGACCTTTGGCCAATTTAATTACTCCATAATGCCATTCCTTACTCCAAAATGTCAACAGTAACAGTGTGCATCCTTCCCACTGAGGTGGCCAATGTTTTGGGCCTGCCATCAACTCTTTCCATGTAAATCAGCCCATAATTTCCAAATACAAAATAATCTGTATCACAACAGCCATTTTCATCTTTGCTATATATTTATAGAATCAATTTGCATCTAGGAATGCACTTCTTTAAACTTTTAATTACTATTAAGATAAGAAGATGCAAGACCCGAAAGTTTAACAGCAGAGAAAAGCCAAATATCTTAACTGCAGGTGGAATGTTTGATTTCACATCTGAATGATTAATCTCAGCAAATTAAACAAGCAATTTTAGGAACAGCATAGAAACTTATTTCCACTGTGAGACAATTCAAATCCTGGTCTACTCAGTGCTCAAAAAACAGATAAAGGGAAAACAATACCAGAAGGAATTAACAAGATATTCTATTTTGTTCTTCATTAAAGTGTATTTAGTATTGAAAATTATTTAATATTTCCAACATACATCCATAATTTTTGAGTGCTTATTCAGCAGAGAGTATCTCACAGCCTCAAAATACCAAACTTCAAAATAAATTAAAATATTTAATCCAGTTTTATGTGTTCACTGCTGTAAAAAGTTTTAAAACATATGCCACCAAATTTTTTTGGTTTTCTTGTCCTCTGGATTACTCTTTTTTTCTGATTTAATGTTTTATTCTGATGCTTCCTAAAAAAAGTTTCACATTCTTAGGTGGATTTTTCATTCTCCTTCACTACTCTTTCTTTCATAATTAGAAGAAGTAGAAGTAAATATGTAAACACATAAGAGTGTTCCAAAAGTTGACAACTTTGAAATCCTCCAATCCTGCTACAAAACCAGACATTTTTTTTCTTTCCAGGACTAGGATTTAAGTTTGCAATCCTAAGGTGAAGCTTCTCTTCCCACCACACCATTCCTTCCATGCCCATTTACACACAGACAAGTTTTTTTTCTCTATGCTTTCAACATCAAAACATGAAATAAGGGGAAGAGAAACTGTCTTCCCCAAAATATAAAAAGCCTGAAAACACAGCAATGATGACACATTTGATCCTTTTCTTCTACTCAGCACTAGGAAGACTCATGGACCTTTTGGAGTGGGGAAGGGTCACAGTGTTGATTAAAGGATTGGAGCATCTGCCATACGAGAAAAAGCGGAGATCACTCATGCTGCTCAGCCTGGAGAAGAGAAGGCTCAGGGGAATCTTCTCAACATGGATAAACAGCTGAGGTAATAAACAGAAGAGAGCCCAGCTCTTCGTGGTGGTCACTGAATGGACAAGAGGTAATGGATACTAATGAAAATACAGGAAATTCTATTTAAACACGAGAAAAATCTAGTTTATTGGGGAGGGGATTGAATGCTGAAATAGATTGCCCAGAGACATTTTAGAGTCTCCATTGCTGGTGTCTTCAAATCTCTATGATTCTGGGATTCTAAGGTTTACAATAAATGCTGAACCTTCCAAAATATAGTGATGTAAATACCTAATTCTTTGTTTGGTCACACTTGATTAAGAACCCATAAGCATATCGCATCCTAAGATTGATTCTAATATCTCTCACAAGGACTCCCAGTTGTGCCATCCCAGTTGACAATATCTCTAAGTTTTAAACAACTTTCCCGTGAAATCTTTCTTCTCCATCTGTAAAAAACCCACAGAAAAAAATATTATCTTCAAAACCAGATTTATCTTCGTCCCTAGGCATTTGCAGAGTTATTTCTTATTCTCACTCCTCTCTCCAAGTGAAGTTATTGTAGTTTGGGGCTTTTTTTTCCCTTTTTAAGTCTGTTATCCCAAAGGCACCACCACCATCACTGATGGGCTCAACCTTGGCCAGCAGTGGGTCTGGCTTGGACCTGTCTGGAATTCACCCCTTTGACATGGGGGAAGTTTCCAGGAGCCACCCCTGTATCACCCCTGCTCCCAAAACCTGGCTACACAATCCCAATACAACCTACTCCTCACAGCTTCTGCAGCCTGTGACAAAGGAGGCCTGATGCTGTGATCTTCTGTGCATTGGCTTTTCTTTCCTTCTTTCCCCCACCCTCTGTTCCTCTAATGTGAAAGTAAAGCTGTGCTTTCACTGCAGAGCTTCATGTATTGTGTGTACCTTCAATCTCACTCTCAATTGTTCTTGGTCTCTCCCTGATCAAGCACAGCCTTTGGCTGCATTTGTGCTTTCACAGTTACCCCAGCTAGAGGCTTGAATTTGGGACAGCTTGTTGGAGTTCAAAGCAATAGAATTGCCCTCTGGAATGAGGGAAAATTCCCTCTGAAATGAGGGAAAATTATCCCCTTGCACTGACAGCTGTTTACCTCCATTTTTCCCTTTTGCTGTTACGACCAGGCACATTGTCTTCTGCTCCATCTCTTCCAAGCTGGCACATCCCAAAGGGTCACAGAAAATGATGTGCTGTCCCAGCTAAACTTGGATAGCAGCTCTTCCCTCCCTTTGGAACCCAGCAGACTGGAGAGGGAGGCCCACACCCCCATTGTGGCTTAGCACAAGGAAAAGGTCCTTGTCTGTCATCTTCAGGGTGTAGGTGCTGAGGGCCAGATTAACCTGCTGCTCAAATCTGGATGGTGATCAACAAAAGGGACTTTGCAAGGCAACCATTAATTCAATTATAAAGTTCCCAGACAATACACACTGAGGAAATTGCACCCTATTCTTATGTTTGGGTGTGTCCAAGCTCCTTGGTTTTTTGCTAACTAGCTCTCAATTAAAATAGTGTGCATATTTTCACTGATGTCAGAAGGCAAAACATTTTGGAGCTTGTCAGCAGGGGAGGAGTCCTGAATGGTGTCTAAGAAGCAGAGTGCAAAGCAGAGGTGTATTTGACAGATGCACCCAGGAAGAGCTCTCTGTAATCAAATTTTAAGTGTTTCTGCTTCAGTACATAGTCGTAAATGTCAGCTGAAAGTTAACTTTGCTGTTTATCAAATGCATGTTAATAACTTAATTGAAAGCCAAAGTGCTCTATTGATTGCAAATGTAAATTGGCAATGCTGTGGTCTCTGCCTGCCAGTCAATGACAGCAGCACGAGTCAGGGAGGCGAAAACAGAAGAAGGGAACTGATTACAGAAGGCATTGAAGGAAGAGATAAATTCTAGAGAATATTTTCATATTTCAGTATCAGCAGACTCCCTACAATAAACTCTTCACGCAGCAGCTGATAAAGATTAAATTCCTATAGCCTGGTTCTTACAATTTAAAGCTCGGGTGAGACACACAGAGACATCCCCACTGCCCCACAACCTCCTTCAGGGAGGAGCAAGGAGCAGTGCTGGGTTACAGCAGGCAGCCCCTCAGGGAGCACTGTCGGGACTGACAGCTGCTGGATGGGATCAAGGACTCCAGGAACATCTCACTCTTCTCCCCAGCTGTACCTTTACTGACAAGAATGGCATAAAACTTCAAAAGGGTGACCATATCCAGAGTAAATAGATGCAAGAAACTGGCAACATTTCAAGAGAGTGATCAAAACTTTCCTTTGGGAAGAGGGACGCCAGCTTTCTTGCAAAGATGGGTTTTTCTGTACAGGATCTATGAAGGTTTTGGCAAAATCCTTTTTAGTGAATATGAACACCTTAATATTGCTTGATTTTTGATACTGATAAAAATTCATTTAGTATCAACAAAGACTTACTCAGTGCTAGCGTCAACAAGCACTTAAAATTTTGGGTTTATAATTCACCCCTCCCTGCCCTTAAATTCCCAGCTATTAAACAGCACAACATTATTTCGTAATTTTTCTGTGAATGTCTTTCCATATTGTTTACAATAATATGACTCAAATTCACTTGAACTCCTAATTACCAGTGTAATCTGAGTAACTCTAAATCCGACCCCTATTATTGTATTATTATGCAGAAAGGGTCACAAGTGTGATTTGATTGATGCTATTTGTTTCCTGTACACAAATGAGTTTCCCTCTGAGCACAGCAGATACTGTCTGGAACAATATTTTTATGGAGATAAAGCACTGTGGAGACATCTTTTAAAGGAGAATTAAGGTAATTCATAAGGAGCTGAACTAGAAAATCCTGTGTTCCTGTGTATTGGAGTCCCATCTGCTGTTTTCCCTCATCCTCTGTTCCCAAAATCTTTTCCCTGTTGCAATATTCAGTACAGGGAAAGCCACTGTGATGCTCCAGCTGCCTTGTCATGTATCTGGACTGTTCCCTGGGGAGCTGTGCCTGGTTTAAAGCTGCCCAAACATCAGTCAGGCTGTGCTGCTGGAAATACTGGCTGGCCAACCAAGACTGTATATTTTTTTGTTTTCTTTGGTTATTTTTCTATGATTATTTGGTTTTCTTTGGTTGGAAGCGCTGGTTTGGGTTGTTTGCCTATTCAGAATTCTCACAAAAAATGTTGACCCTTACTTCTCTCCATTTGCCACTTCTGACAAATGGAGCAACAATAGTTAGAAGATTCAAAAAGTATGAAGGGGAAATGAAGCATAAGGTGCATAAAAAACTTGATTTGATCAGCCTCACTTATACGCAAAATTATTTTGCCTCCCTTCTTCAAATGCGTTTAATATGTTTATTTCCAATTCCACCAAAACTGCTAAGAGTCAGGCAAACATATACTAATCTGATAATAAGTAATTTATATAAACATATAATCTGCTAATTGAGACAGATGGGCAAGGTGAAGCTGCATCAAATTTCTAATACTAGGGGGAAAAAACAGATAAAGAAAAATGGTTTTGTTAGATACACAATAAGAATGCTGTAAAAATCCCATAAGTCTTAAAATGTCAAGTGACAAATTATTTTATAAATTACTGTTTAAGTCAAGTAGTAGTTGACTTGATTTTTTGAAGAAACTATAATTGAAGTACTTTAAAAATTTTTGCTGCCTATATAAAATAAAATAATTGCATAATTAGCACATAATTACTTTCAGGAGTGACTAATTTTGGATTCTACTAAGTATGCATTAATTGCTATGCTGGAAACTGCAAACCAAAAAGTCAGAAAGTGAAAACCTTTCCCTATCAAGGTCAGCATTTGCATTATAAGATCATCAAAATAGTGTTAAATCGATGGATAGTCCAATATGCAGAGGCTGCAAGGTTCAGGGCAGTGAAATGGAAGGACAGCCAGGAGAAGGCATTGCTGGCAGGATTCAAACTGACCTCACACTCAAAGGTCTGGTTTTGCACCCAGTGAGGACAAATATTCCCAATGGCTTCACTGGTGCAGGGTTAGGTCCATTGATGAGTTATCTATTGACTGGTGTTCATTAGCTCTGCAGAGTCCACTTTGAGACCTCTTCTCCATCCTCTGTCATACTTAATTACTCCTACAGTTCAGTTTGGGGAGTTATAGACTCACTACAAACAAGTGAGAATAAAACTATTATTTTATTTTATAATCCAGTGCTCTATTCACCAAGTCACACTTTGTGAATTTTTGTGTTGTTAAAATGTTTTTGATCAATTTTTTATTTTGTTTTAAAGAAAAATTACCAAACAACCCACACATGAAACAACTTCATTTACACACCATTTTTGTCTCCTAGGACATCAGGAAATATTAACATATTCCTATGGCCCACTAAATGTATTAACACTGCATAAATTGCTGATAAGCCTTTCTTCAACAGGAGGTCAAACCCCATTGGATTTTTGAAACCTGTTCATACTTTTTTTGTTCCAGTTTTCCAGATATCAACATTTTTCATGATCCTGAAATCACCCAAGATAGTTGAGGTACTGATAATATCAAATATCCCAGTTTAGTCACCTCTTATTTCTATCTCAGAAAAAAAAACCCTACCAAATTGCTACTTTTGTTTGTTTGTTTGTTTGTTTGTTTGTTTGTTTTTGTTTAATGTTGCCATACAGTGACTGTCCTTTTGCATTTAAGCGCATTTAAAATAAACCAATTTGTGTTTATCTGAAATATTAGGTCTGGTTGTAGATTTTCAGCCTGGTCCTGCTCACATTAACACCAGTCTTGCAGGGCCTTCAAGCAGCTGTTTTTACTTCTGTCATTCCTACATTTTCTGCTCTGCATGCCATCCATATTTCAGGGATCTCAAAGGGATAATAAGCTATATTGGTCAGTCTTACATACATTACACACAAATGGCTGTGTAATAATCTAAGCATCTCAAAAATCCTAAGAAATAGGTCACTGCTGGAAAAGTTGTCTGTCTTTGGACAGGAGCAATAGAAGGAACCAATGAGACAAAGGCTTTTTTGCAAGTCTTCCATGGAGTATGACCTTCAGTGTTCCCAAACTGTGTGAGGGAAGGCAACTCCTGCCAGCCAGATTAAATTGTCAAAGCGAATGAATTTAAAGCCAAGGTTTTAACTTTCTACCTATTTACATATCACATGGAGTTTAACGATTAGCAAATTAGACACAAATCATGTGCAAATCAATGCAAATTACTGGTTCACACACACAATGTAAACTTCATTTTTCATGTTGGGATGTAGCCAGTGGCTGGTTAACAAGCATATGGATTTCTGATCGGGGTAAATGAGCTACTCCCTCCTCTTCCCCTCTCGTTCCTCCACTTGGCACAAACCCACCACATTTCTCATTCAATCCACATAATTCACTCAGCACTCTCCTCGTGTCAGGCTTCGTGTAGGCAGGTAATAACTTCTAGAGTCATTAAATTAGGCTGTGTGCTTTCTCTAATTTGTGCTCCTTGGTTAGAGTTTTGTGGTCACTTACACTAATTAGAAATGCTTGGTTTATTAACAGAAGATATATGCTTTGGAAAGCTCCTGGAGATTTCCAATAGAACACTGAAACTTTTGTTGTCTTGACTTTTGAACTGTGTCATATGTAACTGTTCTGAACTGAGCTGACGAAAGCCCTTTGGTCCCATCCTCATAATTAAAATCCATTGCTGCTTCTCCAATGTCACTTTTTATTTCAGGGGGGATCTCCCTTTCCCCAGGAGAGATTACACACAACCAGAATCACAGAATCAGACAACAGTCAAGACCAGAAGCAACCTCTGGAGTTCTGTTCTGCAAACTCCTGCTTAAAGCAGGAGCAACCTCAAAGATAAATGAGATTTCATAGGGTCACAGAATCACCAAATGGTTTCTGTGGGAAGACATCTTATAACACATGTTGTTCCAACCCCCTGGCATGGACAGGAACACTTCCCACTATTCCAGGTTTCTCCAAACCCCATCCAACCTAGCCTTGGATATTTCCAGTGATCCAGGGGCAGCCACAGCTGCTCTGGGAAACCACTGCCAGTGCCTCACCACCTTCATTGGGAAGAAATTTTTCCTAATATCTCATTTAAACCTATTCTCTTCCCATCTGAAGCCATTCTCCTTAGTCCTGTTTCTTTTGCAGTTCTGGAGTTTGGGAAATCTGCAGGGTCTGTGATTCTGCTCCCTACTTGCTGAGCCTGTTCCTGTGCTGAAGGGAAAATGAATTTCGTAAAATCCAGTGTGAGTTTCCACTGCTGAAACATGTGGCCTTTGCCTCCTGCCCTTCCATTGTGCAAGCCCAAGACTCTCCTCTATCTCCTCCCTGTGTCGCTGTAGGCAGTGGAAGGAAGGATGCTCTAATTCCCCCTGTGACTTCTCTCATTCCTGTGCTCCAGCCTCCAGCCCTCTCTGCTATACTCACACCAATTGCTCATTTTTTGGGAACTCTGTAAGATTTTCCACAGACTCCTCAGTAGCAGTTAAAATAGCCAACTCTCCTTTGATGTGCTGCTGCCAATTAGCTGTGAATTTTGAATAATAAACTTACGCAATTAGCAGCCACAATTTTTCCCTCCTCTCAGAAATTCTGTGTAGCAGAGACCTTCCTTTAAGGCCAGGTGAAGAAAAGGACATCTGGAAAACTCTGTTTATCACCCTCAAACTGATTTTGGACTGTTGGAGACAAGGAAGATCAAAACACACAAATCAAGGGAATGTGCCCACTGGCAACATATAATCCTTAAAACTCCAGTGTGTCTCACAGAAAATCCCACACAATGTGCACGTACAGCAAAAGTTGAACTAAAAACATTGCTGAAGTCAGAGCATCCATTTAAACTGCCTCAGGCTGGAACATCAGGCTGGGAATGAGTGATTTTACTCCCTATCAGATGTGAATAACATAAACAATCAAAGAAATATGTCTTCTCTGACATGACCCTTAATCACTGCAAAAAAGAAAAAGAGACAGTGACCTTGATTAACATTGTGCTGCTGAATATGATGTGAGAGATCCCATTGATCATGGATTTCAGCAGCTGGGGAAATACAGAGCCTTTGTTTTCATCCCTTCATTTAGTACCTACAGAATTTAAGGTATGATCAAAATAGAGGAGAACATTATACAGGCTGCATCTGTAATCTTCTGCTCCCTGCTGAATACAAAGCTCTTACATGTTTTGTATGAAATAAGAAAGAAATACTTGTATAACCTGGGCTCAAGAGGAATTGCCAGTTAAGTTTCCATTTTAATGTGTGTGCAGGAGGATAGAGTTAAAATTCTGCAGGCAGCTGCAGGCAATATGTTGTTGACCATTACCTATGTAGCTTCTACAGCATAAATAAGTTAAATGTGCTAATTTTTATTATTATTATTATTGTTGTTTTTTATTTATTTATTTATTTATTTATTTAGGAGGATTTGGGCCTTAAGAGACACCCTTTAATCAGAAAGGTGTTTTATTCTGTACCACTACAGTCATCCCTACAACATATTAAAATATATCCATTTTTGGGGTTTTTTTTTAATGTTAAAAGTAACATCCTTCCCATGAATATTTATTTTTTTAAGCTTGCTTATTTCACAGTTCATCCTTCTCCCATCTAACCTGCTCTTTCCTTTGCTCCTTGCCTTGCTGCCCAAAGAAATTAATTCTGCTATGCCCATGGTTTTGCATGTATAAAACATCAGATACCAGCATTTTCTGACCTTCTGCTTCTTTCAGAATTCTCTTCATTATTCTGTGGCTTCAAACAACCAGGTATTATTCATATTTTTTAAACTTCACAACCATCCATCTGATGTGCCAAATGTTTTAAGAGGCTTAGTCAACAAACATCCAGCAAGATGAAATGTGCAGAAAGCAGCAACAGTCTGAATCCTGGACAAAAAATGTCTACAAATAATTACAGACCTCTCTCATGAGCCCCAGACACAGTCAAACAGACTAAGGTTACAGTTCTATGCTAAATCCAGTATTACTGCTGACATTTACAGCCCCAAAAGGTAAGAGCTCTGGAAAGGATGTGTGGCTGTAGCCGATTGCAAACTGTTGGGAATTATCTCAGCAGTGTCACAACTCCCAGATTGTGCTTGGAATTTGCTTCACATGAAGTTATTCACCAGGTTAAGGGCCCAGGTTTAGGTCATCATGTGGATGTCCTGTATTCCAGGTCCTGAAGATAGCAGAGGGGGCAGATAATGTTTAATTGTTTAAGAGCACTTAGGAAATCTTTTCTAGTGCATCAGGAAGCGAACAGGGAGTTCCTCACAGCTTTAGGTACATAAGTTGCTTTTGAGCGCCTGCCCTCCTACAGACATCCACTTCTGAAAACACCTCAGTGCTTTGGGTTTAGGAATTAACCTACATGGGCACTGCAGTGACAGAATTACTTCCTCAGCCAGGAGACTTCATTTACAGCCCTGCACTTGAGATTTTTGCCCCTGTTGCAGTATATCACAGAAACTCATTAAATGAGGTGTCTATGAACAACTTGCTTTGTATCTAAAAATAAGTTCAGTGCCTTATTTCCACCATGGGATGAATCCAAGAGGGAGTTGCTTTTCTTAAGGAATCCAAATGCACCATCATGAACACTGCATCTTTTTTGCCTCAGAAACCATATGGATTCACAGAGCAAGTGAAAAGGTTGTGAGGTTTTTTTTCTCCCTCATCTTTCTCTTCCCTTTAGCTCTTAAGTCTGGGCATTGTAAAGGAGGGTTGAGCACTAAACTGCACCCACAAAGAGTTTAGAGCAGTACCAGCTCTGTCTCCAATGCTTCTATTGAATCAAAATAAGCTGACATAAGCTGGATGATAGGATGGCTGGTTTTGTGCTCTCAGAGCTTTTAAACCTCTGTTGAGCTCGAGCTGTGATCAGACTGAAGTTTAACAAAAAAAAAGCAGAGAATCCTGCCCGAAACAACTCTCCCTAGCTTTGGATGGATGCTATTTATCACTGGCAAACTTAAGCCTTACTTCTAGGTGTTCACAATGTGCACTTTATCTGCTCCCAGGATTGCTCCATTGTGAAGACGAACACAAGTGTGATACTGCTCTGAGCCACAGCTCCCTTGGGAGGATCTATCAGGCAAAGCTGTTGCTTTCTCGGCTTCTGCAGAAAATTCATTCCAAATATATATCCCAAATAAAACACATTTGATTTTTTTTTTTTTTAAAATACACCTCCCTCTCTCCAAGTAAACGCAGCTTCTGTTGTAGCTCAGATGTAGAGCCTCAGATCTGAAGCAGGGATAATCATGATCAGACTTACCAGGACATGATGACTCTGAGTGGGGCTTCTATTCCCATTTTGTTACTTTTCCTTCATAGGTGTTATTTTAATCTTTTCCACAGCCATCACCTCTAGGCAGCTTTTGAGCCTTGCAGTTTTCTGTGCAGGACATTTGAATTCTATCTTTCCCTTGATATGCAAGGTATTCATTAACAGCCTGACATCCATAGGATGTGTGAGCGCAAGAATTTTTTCTCTTGGACCGCAAGACACCAACATGGGCCCTTCGTTGCCGTTGCAGGTATAGAAATTTTGTTCCAATTTCCTACCTTTCCATGGAATAGAGGAGCAGGAGGAGACTGATTGTGTCTCAGCAAGCACTGAGACAAAATAAAACTGAGGAAGTATTAGAATGAGATAATTATTTATGTTGCAAAAGAAATTTAAGACCATTTAGTTCCTGTTAACCTGATGCTGCCAAGGCTCTCACTAACTGGTTAAGTGCCAGAACAAAGGTCCAAATGAGTGGTTTAAACCTTCATCCTTGGAAATTTCTGACATTCAGCTGGATAAAGCCCTGAGTAATGAGCTCTGACTTTGAGGTTAATCCTTTTTTTGCACAGGAGGTTTCGCTACAGAACTTATATATTCCCTCACCTAATTTTTGTATGGTTGCAGTACATAGAATACACAAAATTGTGAACCAACGGTGGGATTAAATATATGCAAATTAAATCCATAAACATAGTCAACAGCTTCTTTAGAGTTGAAGTTAACTCTGTAGGCTATTCTTGCTCACTGGCCTCAGCAGAGGTGGACTGAGATACAGGACAGTGTCTGCAGGTGGTAGTGTTTGATTGTGCTGATATTTAACAGAAAAAAGGAACTGATGGTTTTGATTTAGAGTTTGTGATTTTACATAACTGACAAGCCAGGCAGAGTCTGTGGATGGGTGTTTTCTATTGCAGTCAAATCAAAACAAATAATATGGTTAAGGCACCATGCAAACTGTTTGGGATATTGTCATATCATTACATGGCTTCTATTTCTGACAAACATTACTTACATTTCAAAGCCCTTTTTTCCCCCAGCTTTCCATATGTCAGCTGCTATCAAAATACACTATTTAGAGTTAAGTGGAAAGAAAATTAAAACTATTATTTTTTCTAGCCTCTGATCTTTAAGTGCTTAAAGAAAATATCAGATATTGCAAAGTGTGTTAAATGTCCAGCTTTATCCATAATTCTAGGACCACTCTACTGCCTGCAAAGATTGTCCAAACACTAGAGGACTCCAGCCTCAGCCTTGCAGCAAATAACAAACGTGTACCTTTCCCAGGCATTGATTCAGGCATCCAAAGCTCATCTAAAATAGAGAGCTCAAGACTGGGATAAAGATTCTCCAATTTCATATAAATGCTAAATATGACCATCTTTTTGGAGGGATACCAAGCTGTTCTATAGTTTCAATATGTGGTGCTAAAAAGCTAAAAATAAGAAGAAAGAAGGAACAATACAGACTCTTACACAAAATGGCACTGTGGGAAAATATGTCAGAGAAGCAATCTTCTGGGTGACTATTGAGGCCCTATATATGAAATACCAAGTTAAGTTCAGAAGGTACAACCATAGAATGGTTTGGGTGGAAGGGGCCTTAAAGCTCATCCAGTCCCAGTCCCCTGCCATGGGCAGGGACACCTTCCACCAGCCCAGGATGCTCCAAGCCCCATCCAGCCTGGCCTTGGACACTTCCAGAGATCCATGGACAGCCACAGCTTCTCTGGGCACCCTGTGCCAGGGCCTCACCACCCTCCCAGGGAATAATTTTTTTCCGAATATCCAGTCTAAATCTCCTCTCAGTTTGAATCCATTCCCCCCTGTCCATTCACTACATGACTCGTGAACAGTCTCTGTCCATTGTTATTGAACTCTTTAGGCATTGGAAGGCTGCACTGAGGTCACCCCAGAGCTTTTTCTTCTCCAGGCTGAAAAATTCCAGCTCTCCCAGCCTCCCAGCAGAGCTGCTCCATCCCTCTGATCATCCTGGTGCCTCCTCTGGACTCTCTCCAGCAGCTCCAGGTCCTTCCTGTGCTGGGATCCAAGAGCTGGAGGCAGCTCTGCAGGTGAGGTCTCACCTGAGCAGGGCACAGGGACAGAATCCCCCTCCCCTGCTGTCCACACTGGGATCAGCCCAGGGCATGAAGGATTTCACAGATGGGTCATGTCCAGCTCTCACCCACCAGCACCTCCAAGTCCTTCTCCCAGGGCTGCTCCATCTGTTCACCCTCTACCTCTACCTCTACCTCTGGATGGTACAAAAGACTGGTCTGAGAAGTTACATGAGCACATAATCACATACAGTCTTTAAAGTTTCATCAGAACTAATGGTTCATTCAGCTCCTAAATGGCTGCTTAAAGCCAATTTCAGGTCATAAGGAAGAAGGCATCCATCCAGTGTGCTTTCATTTCATCTAAAACCAAGTTCCAGGGAACATGAGCAAACACAAAAAGGAGAAAGTGCTGAAAGCATTGCAATACTAAAAAAAAAAAATCCCAACAAACCTTTTTGCATTAGCTGAAAGGATTTTAATCTGGAGTTCTCTTGACCTATTATGGAAAATGGTTTCTGCCAGTTCAGGTGAGGGTAGTACAGTAGTGGGCACAGTGCTAGGGAAGAGAAATCACTCAGATTAATTAGCAATATAAATGCAAATTTCAACAGGTGAGTGACAAGCAATTGCTGAAACTGGATGTACTTTCAGTCTTAAATTCAGATAGTGATGCGAGACTGAGACAGCTATAGCATGTTAATGTAAAAAGCTACTCAAAAAGTTAAGATGAAGGTTAAAATCTACTTTGAGCATGTACACTTCAGTTCCAAATTTATTGATGGATATGAATAGAAGAACAGTTTACTCATACAATAGTTTTACAGTCCCTTATCTCATGTGTAGGAAGAAGCATTAGTGCCAAGCGCATGCTAATAGATTGCTGGGAAACAAGAACAAAGCAAAAGATGATCTACCTTGCTGAGAGACCCAGAGTTTGATACCAGTGGGAAATTTATTTCAGACAGGTTTACACCATGCAGTAAATAAAGCACTGAGTTTGCAAGATTGTGTGTATGCGAGCTCACTAGGAAAGTTTGGCCAACAAATCAGTTGTAACCTTGAGTTTGTCACCAGCCTCCCATCCATTATCCTTTTCTTCCCCCTCTGCAGTAGCATTTACATTACATATTATGTCTCCTCTTTTCTAAAAGAGATAACCCAGATCCCCCCAGTTTTCTTCAGAGGCAACATTTCTTGATTTCTTATCACATTTCCTGCTTTCTTCTTCAGTTGATCCATATTAGAGTTGATTATTTATAACTAAATGTAGAATTTTGAACCCAAGTATGTCTTTTTTCCCCTTTACTCCTTTTTTCTTAAGACTTCGGAACAATTAAATCCAGGTTTAAATTAATTGATTCAATCAGTCTTTGCTCTGAACAAACTATCATGGTGCCAATATTAATGGTGTATGTTTATGCACACGGGTAATTAGTGAAGCCTCAACACAAAATGCTTTCTGTCCTTGCACTTTCTGTGGTCTGAAATACCTGATATTTTTTCAAAAATGACTTCTCCCTTCCAAAAATGTGACATTATCTGTGTAGGCTTCATATTTACCCTTATCCTATTGCACTGATCCAGTCAAATGGAGGCGTCTGAGCAGCCTCAGATCAGAAACAAAATCCAGGCAGAAAAAGGTTATTAATTCACTGGGCTTTCCTTAGACCTCCAGATTTTCAATACAGTTACAGCTGACCTTGAAACTTTGGATTTGTGGCCAAGGAGATAATGGCAGAAGTGCTGATAGACTAAGTAGTGTTTTGGGATATGAATCTGGAGTTTACTCCCACTAGCAGTAGATCATTCTGCAGCTGAGGTATTACTTATCCTGGTACTCTTACCTCTGTCAGCACTAGGAGTAGTTATCTCCCTCCATATCATTAAGGGAGAAAAATCCTGTAGAGTGGCAGGAAACAATTTACACTTTGGAACAAGGAGAAAAAAAATATATAAGGGAAGAGAAGGTAACACAATTGTGTGTAAGCCATACGCTGTGTGGCAGTGAGAAAGGCTGAGTCTCAAAGAGAGTGAAAACAAGAATGCAGTTACTTTGCTACTACAAGAGATTACAACAACCCTAAAATTCTTCAATAGGGTATGTGTGTGTGTGAAATCCCACACAAACACACCCAAGTCCTTAGGATACCTTTTTTAAAATTTGAAAGTATTTCAAGAATACTGATCACCTTACACATTTTCTCAAATAAAGGGTAAATCTAATACTTAAGGTTTCACTGTATGAAATCAGTTGATTTTAGTGGCAGTTGGTGTTCAAGATCTTTACCAAATACACCACTAACCCTTACCAAAATCTAAATTACTGCCTGCATTGAATGCCAATAATCTGTGTTTCCTGGAAGAAGAGAGAAGATTTATTCAAATGATGCTAAATAATTCAAAGGATCCTCTAAGAAAAGGGAATGGTGATGTTAAGAGATCTGAACAGAGGCACAAATCTTCGAAATTCAGCCTGGAGCAAATTTCAGTGGCTCTGGTCATATTCCAGATTACTGAAGCTGTTCAATATTAATATTTGCAGTTATGTTATGTCTGATGCTTGTTTGAAGAAACAATATTGGAAAATGAACTTGAAAAAAGTGGACCAGGACACAGGAAATAAATTGCAAGTTGGATATCAAAATTACCAGGCAGGGCAATTCTAAAGTAGCCAATTTTCACACAGACCTTGGTGATTCAAAGGAACAGATTCTTGATCAACAAGACTGTCTGACACACAGCCAAATATATGTTTTGGACTTACAGACATTCTAAGAATGATTTGTAAATATTTTGCTACCGAGGTTTATTTTAGAACCTATAATATAATCTAAATATAGAGGAGGAAAGAATCAGGAATTTTAAAAATACTTCTTAAAATGAGGTATGGGAAAAGAGTTGGTCTCAAATTCAGGGTCAGTTGGTCTCAAATTGTCCAAGTAGATCTTAATGGTCCACTGCTGGTGAGAGCCTGCCCTGGCAGTCATGAGTGAGGACCAAATCACCCACCCCAAACATACAGGCAGAGCGGGGAATGGAGGAGAACACAAAGTCTCACAGTCCCCACAAGTGACTTGGCTTGTGGAAGAATCCTGAAAATAATTGCAGCAGTGCAGGGCAAGTGACATTAACATAAATTTGAGTTTTCTATTTCAGTCTGGGGAGAGGGAAGGCACTCAGGAGAGCTGCAAGAGACTGGGTGCTGCTGGGTAGATGCTCAGCCACAGCTACCAAAGGGATGTGTAACTCTGCCCACTTTCATTTAGAGAGTGCCTTTTCCAGCTCATCCCTTGGCATCATTAACATAATTAATAATTGCTAGAAGTTGCCTGCTCTGCCCATGCTGGGAGTAGCAGTTTCCCAGGCAGCTGCAGATGCCTTCTATCAAGTCTACATGTAGTGCTGGGACAAGGATGAAAAGTGAGGGATGTGCAGCCTTCTTTCACACACATAATGTTATTGTACTCATGATGCAATACTTTTTCCAGTCCTTTTCCTGGCTAAATCTAGGAATACTGAATTCTACCCCATCCCTGCACATTCATTCTCTTCCTGTGGTCAAATAAGTTTTCAGACATATCAAAGGACCAATATTAACTATAGTGTACCAAAGCCAATTGGATAAGATTGCTGGAGGTAGAATTACAGAATATCCTGAGTTGGAAGGGACCAACAAGGATCATCAAAGTCCAAGTCCTGGCCCTGCACAGGATCACACCAAGAATCCCACCCTGTGCAGATAATATTCTGAATATTCTGCCCTCACAATATAGCTGCTTTGCTAGAGGACTGGCTGGTTAGTCAGGACCCAAAGGCTTCAGGTTTTATTTTTTGCTTTGCAGGGTGGTCTTAAGCAACTACTCGCCACTTGCCCAAACTTCCCTTTCCCCCTGTACAAAGGATGTGCAAGTGATCTGCTTCTACCAAGTGCTTCAAGAGATTAAGATATTCTTTAACTTTGAAAGCCATGTACTCACTTTACTGACTCTTATCTCCCCAGGCAAATATTCTTTTGCTATTTAGAAAAACAATAACCTGGAAAGGCAGCAAAAAAGAGCCTTCATTAGAGTGGAATAAAGATTTTCCTTATATTCTTCCAAGACTGTTGGAAGTAGTACTCTGCCAGCTAAAGAACACACATTATATGGCAATAATATCTTGCCTGTACTTTCTGAGGAGGTCAAACACTTTGTTCTTGCAGATTATGCACTTTTTATGGAGAATCATAGAAGAGTTTGGGATGGAAGAAGCCTTAAAAACCATCCAGTCCAAACTACCTGGAAAAAGCAGGGAAAGAGGTGGGGTCTCCTAGAGAAGAGGGTCCACAATAATTATTGCTTACTATTTAAATCCCAATTTCCTTGGACAGCTGAACCCTGCTGGAGTAGGCACCTGCCACAGTCTGGCATTCTCCTGGGATCACCTCTATAGCTCTTGGATAACTCACTGCCTATTATTCCATGCTGTGCTCTCCTGCCCAGCCCTGCAGCTCTGGACTGTAAAAGTGCCACGTTTTACAGCTGGCAGTGAAGATGGCAACACTCAGCAAATAAATTCTGAGCCACCTGATATCAACAGGCACCTTCAATCACATGGGGAGAGCAGAGCATCCCCAGCAGCTGCTGGCACAGCTCTCCTGACCTCACACTCCCCCAATTCCAACGGCCTCCAACAAGGCAGGAGCACTTCAGTGACATCAGGGACAATTGCTAGTTTGGGTGGAAAAATCTGCATTGCGTTATTATTTATCAGTTGGGTATTTTCTCTTTTTTAAACCTGTGAGTGTCACTGCTGATGTTCTGGGAAGGCAGCAGAGTAATCTGAACTCCACCTAATGAACTTGTGCTAATGAATAAAAGAAGTGGTCTGTGCTGTGCTCTTTTAAATTTAAGTTTTTAATTTTTTTTCTGATAACAGCAATGGTATTAAAACAGTCTCTTTGTACTAAGAAAATGGAATTCATAGCTATAATCAGAATTTTATTCTTATTGGTGAGCTAGAAAGAGAACACAGTCTACAATATCATATTGTTAGTGTGCTTCCACATTCTCTGCTTATTTATTTCCCAAGAGCCTAAAACATTTTTACTTTAATCAGTAAAAAAGCAGCAATTTCCCATAATATATTTCAGGTCATGCAATGTCTATATTGAGGCTATCACATGTTGTTTTTTCATCTGTGGTGGTTTTGTTTCTTTTGGAGGGGTGGAGGGTGTGAAGAGGGAGAAGGGAGAAGCATTTGAGAAAGAATTGTATAACTGAGACTACAGCCTCAAGCTCTCAGGCAGAAACTCCCAGGCAAATTCTGCACCCAAGACACTCAATTTTAAATGAAGAGTTAATCACTGGATTTATTTTAAAAGGAGGAAAAAAAGAAAGAGGGCAGGGATTTAAAACTAATTATAATAAAAAAGGCAATTATTCCAACTTTAGCAATTAGATATTGAACCATACTATAATTTAATGCATTCTATCCCTGTTTCAGCATGGTCACGTGCTCCTGACAGGATTTCTGTGAAAACTTGTACAATAATCATCAGCAATTTATCTTCATCTGCCAAAAACGGTACAAAAATCTCATCCACACTATGAGTGACCTTCCTGTGGCTCTGTCTGTGTACACAGCTGACAATTGTCACATTCTGGGGCTTTAGGCAGCATAAAGGCTTCACTGATGCTGTGTCTAATGGATTCACACAGCTCTGCATTCACATTAATATTTACTGCTAATTATTGTTGCCAATACAGAGCAAATAAACAAGGTGTGAGGATTTGTTTGGGTTTCTGAGTGAGGCTAACATTTCACAGAAATATCTTAATGCATCCCATAAGTTTTATCAGACTTGTGCCACACAGCATAAGGGAAATAAATGCCAAAGGCATTAAAAATATAGGTTCTTACTGTTCTTTGAAAAAAAATTCTCTGTGATCACTTTGTAGCATAGAATGTAACTTTGTATTTCAAATATTTTTGTTCCTGTGTATGAGTGCATTGATAAGATTATGAAACACAGAAATAAGATGTTACTGAACAGCTTTCCTGTGTGCAGCTATGCCAGTTGGAAATAAACACTATCAGCAGCAGGAATAAAACAGCTAAAAATCAAAGTTTAGGAAGGCTTAGGAAGATTATTGCATTACCTCCAGAGCAGAGGAGATATAGATCTTAAACATATTCCAAATCTATTCAGGCAAAGAATAGTTTAGAACGATCTGTTTTCATAAATTTTATTGAGAGCTCATATTTAAACACATATCCTAAATAAGAGGGATTCTGAGAAGCATAAAATTCCAAACAGTCCATGTCATTTCCCTGTGCTGAATCAGCCCAACCTAACTCAGGTTTGGTTAGAGCCACCTGTCAGGAAAAACAAGGAAAACAGGGAAAACAAGGAAAAGGGGGAAAACGGGATGAAAGTTGTGAAGCATCCTCCAGCAAGTCCCTGTCATGCCTGGCTGTCAGGGACCACAACTCTGCACCACAGCAGGTCCTGATGGACAGCTTTGGACCACGGCCATTCCATCAGGCACAGCACACTTTGTCAGACAGGACATGCTGTGCTGGGAAGAGTGGGATGGGGGCATTTCCAGGAGGTGATAGGGATCAAAGATACAGCCAATCACTTAGAGCAAGCTCGAGGGAAGTTAAACAAAGCAAACCAGTTTTAAAGAACGAACAAAACAAGGTAGGACTAGGGGGGATTGGCTTTGAATTGAAAGAGGGAAGATGTAGATTGGATATTAGAAATAAATTATTTATTTTGAAGGCAGTGAGGCCCTGGCAGAGGTTTCCCAGAGAAGCTGTGGCTGTCCCTGGATCCCTGGAAGTGTCCAAGGCCAGGCTGGACAGGGCTTGGAGCAACCTGGGATAGTGGAAGGTGTCCCTGCCCATGGCAGGGGGTGGAACTGGGTGATCCTTAAGGTCCTTCCCAAGCTCAGCCATTCTACGATTCTAGGATATTATCATCTTAAAGCATCTTGAATCATTCATATTATCAAATATTTTCTGCCAAATGCAATGAAGCTTTGTTACTAGCTTTCATTCAGTTAGCTTTTCCCTTCATTTTGCCCCACTTTCAGTCCCCAAATCCTGCAGAAACCATCATGTGGTTAATGGCTGACATGTCTCCAGCTGGAGGATGTGATGTCAAATATGTGTTATGGATCCACCTACCAGCTCACCCTAGAAACACTTCCAGAGGAAATTTCACTTGCATTAAGTTTATGGATGTAAGATTGGCTGTTGAGTGCATTACTGCAGTAGAAAAACAAATGATCACAACAGAACAATGATTTTTCCTCTCTCCATAAGGAACACTGCAGAAATCCATTCCTGCTGAAGTGCATCTTATCCTGAGAGGTTCACAAATAGCAGGCTTTATTCTTGACACTCACCAGTGGCAGGATGGTTAGTTTTTAGATTTCATCTTTCCAGCCAAGGTCATTTCCCCTAGTGAATCAGCACTTTGGCATCTCCTTTTCTCTCTGAATTGGGGGAAACAATGTCTAGCATAGCAGGAGCACATGGACACACACATTTTTGGAGATGAGAGACAAGAAAAGGGTCAGACAACTTCCTTTGTGCCAAGGAAATGATTACACTGACTGGTTGCTTTATTTAGATGTAGTGCAGACAGCTTGCAGTAGGTCCATTAGAACTGCCTTGCTCTTAATTACACTGACTTTTAAAAGCTTTGATTAATTATGATAGAGAGCAAAGGTTTCCAGCAGAGAGATGACTGTATCAGAAAACAGCTGTTGATGCTGATCAGATCAGGTCAGTGTTTGAAGCGTTTTATGCCCCATAATAAACTGGACACAAAGTTGTCACTAGCAGGATTGTAGATGTTAAGAAATATTTATATTGTTCGAAGAGATTTATGATTGCAGAAGACTAGCAATTTATTTATTTATTTAAATTGGTGGAACCAATTTAATGGAACCAATTTAAATTGGTGGAACGAAAGGAAAGAGAAAAATAAAAGTTCGGGTTTTTTTTTTTTTTTAAACCAATCAGAATATGAATTTATTTTAGATATGGATTTTTTTTACCTAATTGAACTAAAAAATGCATTTTTTTTTTTAAATTTTGTAAAATTAATTGACCATGTGAACTACAAGGTCTTGAGAGCCGGTCTAAACAGAGCCAGATGCTTTGCATCTCTCCACCTCATTTCCATCCAAACCCTCAGTGGCTTTCTCAGGTTGGTGCAGGAATTTTCTGATATCTGTGGCACTATTATGAAAAATGATGTGCTTGCCTGAGTTGCATAAGGAACAAATTTGCATTCAATTCCCCAAAGAACTATTGAAGGTTTACATGTCCTTGAAAGCATCACTTAAAGTGGGATTCATTGAAAGCTAACTGATAGTCAAGCTTTTCAATGGCTCTGGGAAGCCAGCAGAGGAAAATTGAATTGCCCTGTGCCAGTGCTGCTGTGTCACCAAGAGCTCTGGATGGGAGCTGGATGACAAGGTTGGAGTAGATGCATGAAGTTACAGGACACAGGTCTCTCTGCCTCATTTTCTACACCTTTAATTCAGTAATGGCAGCAATTCCCAGGGCTGCTCTATCAGAGCATGTCCATTAACATTTCAAGTCCTGCTACTAATGACAAGTATAGGTCAAAGAGAGTGAGATTCTGCTTCTGGACTGATTTTGCAGTGCTGATATTTGTAGCTTCTTAAATCTTACTGTTGTAGACATTCCCACCTTCCCTGAGTTTAATGTTTTTTTAAGGCCCAAACCCCTGAGAATTTCTGGCTGGCTTTGTTTTTTTGTTTTTCCCTTTATGTTTATATCCCTCTATTTTTTTATTTTTTTTTATTTTTTTTTTTAATCTCACTACAGTGATTATTTTCTTTTTAAAAGCCTCCTGGAAATATATTTCAAATTATGGGTAATTTCTATTTTTATTATTTTTAGTTTTTAGCGTTATTATTTGAGTTAGAACCTGCTGTGACATGCAGAATTGGTTTCAATATTGAAATTTATTTGAATGAGATTTATTGTAGCTGTGGAGTGGGGTGTTAACCCCTTAGGTGTGGCGGAAATAAGATGCACAGCTACATGGTCATCTCTCATGACAGGAAAGAGAGAGACAAGTTTATTCAGAAGCACACTGGTTTTTATAACATGACTCGCAACTCCAAGAGCAGAAAAAGATGATTGGTTCAGAGAGAAGACACCTCGTTCCCAGGGCCTGGTCACACACACAACAGGTGTTCTAGCTTGTTCTTAATTCCTCTCTATTTTGACCAAGTTATCATCCTGGGAGAGATTTTCCCTGGCCTTCAGCTGGACCAGCTTATCAGGCTGGGAACAGAGCTGAGAAGCTCCTGCCTGGAATATTTTTCAGGCTGTAATTTCTTGCTTTCTCAATATGTGTATCCCACACTTTATATAATATTTTTCTTTGTCACCTATGCTGTTACCCCATCAACCCTCAGACTGAACCTTAGGGGGAATAGATTGTAGGACTGATAACACATCTTTCTAGATAATTCTGCTTGAATTTCAAGGTCTGATTAAATCTGAACTACTCCCCAGCATAGAAAATACTGATGGGAAATGTGTTACAAGCACTCAGGAAAGAAGATATGATCAAATGAAAGTCAATAAAAATAAATAAAAAAAAAATTTTAAAAATTTGCAAATTAAGTGACTACAACCAGATGTATTGAGATGAAATAAGGTGCAGTGAAAAGGACAGAAACTTGCCAAAATTATTCACATTGAAATCCCCAAATCAGGAAAGAAATGTAAACAAAGAGACAGGAGAAGAAACTGAAGGAATTAAATGCTGCAAAAGAAAGAGATAATTCTGGAACAAAGTGAAAACAAGAAAAGTGGATGGGATGACATGAAATGGACAGAAACAGACCAAGCCTTGCCCAGTTGATCTTCATTGAAATAGCAAGATTCGTCTTTCCTGAAAGGAAGAATTTGAAATCAGAGAACAAAGTGGAACAAACACTCTGGTAAGGATATATGATAAAATCAAATGCAATTGAAAGAAAAAAAAACAAACTTCTAAATGGAGTGACTATGCCAAAATGTACTGAGGTGAAATGAGGTGCAGTGAGAAGAGGTCAACTGGGGATGAAAGCAGCATCACAGGAGAGCATACATCAGCAGTCTTGGGGGTCAGGCAATATAACACAAGAGACACGGAGAAAATTCAAGAGTCACCTCATGATGTATTGCTTTCCTTACTGCCTTCAGAATGGGGCTCTGTCACAACCAGTACAGTGATATATTGATGCTAGAGCTTCCCCCTCCACCCCACCAATTCCCCTTTTCAGATCTGACGTGGCTCTCAGCACTTTTTCCTAAACTAATCCTGGTCACTGGGAAGTCCCTTCTGACTTTACTTTAAGGTGAGGATACCACTAAGAGTTCAAGCTCAGAAATTCAGGTAATTGCCCCCACTGGATTTTAGCAGTCATGGGGCATTTCAGAAAAAGCTCTGAGATTTCATTTCAGAAAAATGAAACATAAATGGTTCCTTGGTGGGAACCACACCTTCAAGACCTTTCAAGGTGTTGCCCTCAGAGGAGACATCCAAACAGCAATTTCCCACTTGTACTGGGGCAACAAAACTTAGGGGAGTACCATGAGCATATATGTGCACATCCTGTGTGTTTTCCAAAGGCCGATTACAGGGAATTAAGAACCCTTGGTGGCAACAGTATGGACAATCAAAGAGGGAAGCACAAAGAAAAAAAAAACAACAACACACTAATAATCATTACTTGAAAAAGCAAATTCCCTACTTCAAATCATGGTCCCACACAAAGCATCAAACAGAAACCTGATATTATATTTACTGTCTGCACAGAAACATCTGAACAGAGAGGGAACCTCAGGGAAGTACACACAGCAAGTTAGGAGTAACTTGTGCAAGGACATCTGAGTGAAAGAAGAACTCAAACTTCTCTGCAATTAGACCTTCCCCTCACTGCACATATGTTTATCCCTGACAAAAAAGCATTTTCTGAAAGTTAAGAGGTCCAACCTCTCATCTACAGTCTTAATTATAGGGAAGAAAAATTGCAGCTTAACTGCAAAGAACAAGTTCAACAACAAGTTCGATTTTTAAAAATATTAAAGTTTAATTACATATATTCAATTTAATAGTTGAATAACAAAACCTTCTTCTCTCTGGTTTTTTCTTGTATGGACCTTTGCCAGCATAACATCCACCATCTCTCCTTCTCTTCCCCTTCTTTTTACCGGGGGACAAATGGGCAATTTTTAAAGTTTTTATTTTTTTACAAGCTGTCCATGCTGATTGCCCCAGTACTTGTTTTCTCCTGGCTATAACGTGGTTGTTACATACTGCAGTTATGTGCAATAGATTAAACCTGTTGTAATAAACAAACCAACTTTCCATCCTTCGGGCAAATTTGTACAATCTCTCCTGCCTTCTCTGGACAGGGTGCTAGGTTCACAGCAGAGAATAAAACCAAAGCACTGAAGGATGTCAGGTCCTCAGGAGCAACCAGGTCAGAAATTCTACAGTGATTTTGGAAAGGGCAGACAGTTAGCTTTTCCTGATGGCAATGATCCTTAAATTACTGCCTTAATTAAAAACTTAGAGTTCTTACTCAGAGATGCGAGTATGTATTTCACATAAAGCTGTGCTGCAATTGTAGCAGAGGAGTTTCCTCCTGGCTTACTGTGTTGTGGGCAACTTCATTTCCTGTCTCCTCCTCATAGTTAGGGTTTGATTTGTTTATGTCTCTGTCTCCAAAACTCCCCCACCTCACTGGAGCGAGTCCAGAGGAACCCACCCAGGGCATCAGAGGGATGGAGCAGCTCTGCTGTGAGGAAAGGCCAAGAGAATTTGGGTTCTTCAGTTTGGAGAACAGAAGGCTCTGGGGTGACCTCATTGTGGCCTTCCAGTATCTGGAGGGAGCCCACAGGAAAGATGTGGAGAGACTTTACAAGGGCTTGGAGTTACAGAACAGGAAGGAATGCATTCAAACTGAGAGTAGAGTTAGACTGGATATTCAGAAAAATCCTTCCCTGTGAGGGTGGGGAGGCCCTGGCACAGGGTGCCCAGAGAAGCTGTGGCTGCCCCTGGATCCCTGGAAGTGCCCAAGGCCAGCCTGGATGGGGCTTGGAGTGACCAGGGACAGTGGAAGGTGTCCCTGCCCATGGTAGGGGGTGCAACTGGATGATCCTTAAGGTCCTTTCCAACCCAAACCATTCCATGATTCTATGATCCTTAACTTGCTTTTCTCCATTTCTAGAGCAAATCAAACCTTAACACTTTGGAATTCTTTTTCCTTTTCTATGAGGTTTCTTTGGTGACTTTTTGTCCTCATCTCATCTGTCTTGAGCCTCTCTCTTGCTAACATCTATGACAGTTCTTTAAAAACTTATTATGTCCCCATCAATGCCTCCTTTCACTGTGACACTTTGTAGCCACTGTAATAAAGACTGCAAAAGTGACCAGGGTCCAGAGGACAAATTCACACCAACAGTTCCTTGTGGTTTATTGGAAGGACATAAATAAACCAAAAATAAGCCGGAGTCGTCTTGGCTGAGATAGTGGAAAACTACCTTGTCCTCTGAAATTCAAACATCTAGTAACATAGGTTTTATTTTTATATATTTCTATAATTAATAATCAAATTAAGCAAAAAAGGAACATCAGGAAATAGCCCAGTGAAGCCTGGCATTGATCTCCCTCTGTAGAACAAATGCTGATTACAGTCTCTCCTCTCTAGAAGTAATTTATTTATATTTTTCTAAATGATAATTAGTGAAACAATATCGAACTTATGAAAAAAAAAAAGTAATGATAGACAAATTATGTTCTGCTAATGAAGACAGAGAGATTCAGATCTTTCTGTTTTGTATGTCACAGTCCCACTGGAATCTGCCAGACATTTCATGTAATACCTCATAAAATTTTATTTGCATACCAGCAGGTATATCCATGCCATGTAATCTGAGAAAAGAGGGAAAATAGAAAAAAATGTTAAACAGGACTGCAGCAGGAGGAGCAAGGCCTCTAATAGCTCTAAGAACCTGTTACACTGGATCTTAGAACTACTCAAGGTTTTCAAGTGCTAATGAAATTTCCCTGCTAGAATTCATTCTTTTCAACTGGCAGAGACCAGGGAAATTTTCATAAAAAGTTTCTTCCTTGTGTTGTTTACAGCTACTTTTAGATCTTTCACATGGCTTTCAAATTTCAGAAAGAAGGTGGAGGGTAAACAAATATTTTTAAACTAGGTGTGATTTTTTTCCCCTTTTTTCTTTAGTCAGCTTTGTTAAATATATTCACTACATAATCTTGAAAGAGAAAAGGAAAAAAAAATAGAAAAAAAATCTATCTTGTTAATTCTGCTGAAATATATCAAACTTAAAGGGGTTTGAAAACACCCAGCAGGGCAAGAACATAAAAAAGAATTGTATAGCATTTGTGAAATGATAAAATCTAAATTTGAAAATTTGTTTATTGGTTTGTATTGCAGCGGAAGAGGATTTTTTTTCAAAGTTCTTTTAAAGTAATTCACGTCACGATCAGTGTCTTGACTTGTGGCATCTTTGAACTCGTGCAATGTAAGGAATGGCAGCTCAAGATCTCAGCTCCTGTTCTACCAGTCATGCTGCACACATTGCTTTGATCTCAACCAAATTTAGTTGACCTTTCCAGAAAAACCAGGACAGAACCCATCTAACTGCATGAAAATTTTAGTCTTCTCAACCTAATTAAGGAAGAGGCAGAGAAAAGCAACCTCTTGAAGGAATATTTGGATAAATAATGACACCAAATACTCAGTAGAAATTATTGGGTTGTAGCCAGTCCTTTTCTTAGTAACACTCTCTCTATAGCTAAATCAATTAAACATTTTATTTTTCGTTTATATTTAGGGAAGTGTTTTGTCACTAGTGAATTTCTTTATGGCATCATGTTCTTATCTACAGGGTACCCACCTATCTTTGTTTCTGTAAATGAACTTTCCTCCAAAGTTCATTGCCTTTCAATTTTTTCCCTTCTATTGCTCCTTAGCTCTTCCAGCTCTGCTTTCTGTATATGAAAGAGGCTTATTCTCTTGTTTTGTGGTTACTTTCTTGCCTCCTGGGACCCCTTTCAAAACCTTGCCTGCAAAGATGCAGGATGAAGAGAACTCAGCTTTAGTTTCTTCCCATCAAAAGAAAAAAAAAAACCCAAAAACCAAACAACCAAAACTCCCTGCATTTACTCCTTTGACTCACAAGTCATTTTGAAAACACAACTGGAAAATCACACAGCCTGTCTCCATGTTTCTCAAGACAGCCCACTGCAGATTTGGGTTAGCCCAAACAGTGCAAGTCTGCTCATGAACAGCCTTTGTCACCATCACCAGGTTTAATTCCATAAGCCCTACACATTTCTCATCACATGGGAACTGCCATTTCACTTTCAGACCACAGTCTCAAAAGAACTAAATTGCATTGGGAGATTTGTTGTCAGTATTCCCACTTCCCTGTAAATTACTGACTTTGGAGAGCAATGTGGGACCTTGACACTGATGCTTCTCTCCCTTCAATTGTCACAAATTAGTTTAACTTGGTGGAATTGCATTAGTGGGAAACCAGATAATGGTCCTAACTCAATAAAGCACGTTATTTGTTTACTTTTAATCTGGTGGCAGTCCCATTGAAGTTAGCCAGCCTTGAGTATATTCCAGAATAGCAATGCTTTTTGAGTGAGGATTGGAATATAAAGGTGTTCAGCCTGAATACTTCCCCTCTAATCTAATACAGAAGCATATGTTTATAATTTAGGAACCTGTGATATAGGAGAGAGAGAGAAATACTTGGCATGAATAACTTCACTGATATGCCTGTTATAGAGAGCTTTCTTAAAAATGGAGAATGATATACAATGGCCAAATTCCTGGGCACTGTCAAAGGGAGAGCAATGAAAAAGTAGATTCCAAGTCAAGAACATCGTGTAAAATTTGTAGATGGGTACAGTGGATTTGGACTGTCGATCATACACACATACAGATCCCCCTGTAGAAGAATTTAAAGGTTTACTCAGTAAGTGCCCTTTGATCCCTTCTGCCCTGCTCTCATGTGCAAACGAGTCTCTCAGTGACTCCCAGGCCCCACAGCAATTCCTGCATTTGGCTTTGATCTTTCTGATCAGTTGTCAGCCTGCAGACCCCTGGTCTCTCTAGAATCTGAGCAAAAATAAGAGTCTGAAGAAAATCTCAGTCTTCATTAATGATTCCTGATCAGTTTTAAATTCCTCTAACTTTATGCCTAAATTAAGGGACAATTGTTATTAAACTAAGACCCCCACAGGTAGGAGCTTCTGCCACCAGGTTGGTTGGTCTGTCTTGAAAAACAAGACTTATGGTAATTCCATAAAATCTTCAACTCACCTGAATAACTCAATTTTAAACCTTCTCAGCCAAACACAGCTGGCTGGCTTATCTCTATAACTACTAAGACTATAATAAATTGATAGTAATTTACGTGGGTGTCCAAATAATGGGGTGTAATGAAGAAGAGATTAGACTGATGTAAAAGCTGTTGCATCCTATTTTGACTGACTACAGTCTCAAGACAGATTACCAAATTAAAAGAAAAATATTTTGATTGCATTCTATGTGATCAAGACTTTTTTTCTGCTTTGGAAATGGCAGGCAGTTAAACTATATCACTGAAAGATAATTTGTGAAGGAGCTCTGAAATAATATGAAAACATAAAAAAACTCAAAAGCCTTCAAAGAAGATGAAAGATTTTTTGGGTCTGTTTTTGAAGCAGAGAAAACAAGAATATATTTATACAGTTGATAGAAAAAGAAAAAGATGCGATGGTTTAGAAGTTAAAAACACTTTTTTTTTTTTAATAGCAAGTGTTTAAAAGCACAACTGAGTCTTTACCATAGTAGAGGTTTTAATTTCCTTTAGGATAAGTGGAGGATGGGTTGGGCTTGGCCTTAAAACTTTTAAGACAGGTTAAGTTCTCTGCACCTCAACAGACTTGCTCTATGACTTTCAGGCCTTATGTCCTGTGTCTTAATTCCCTGTTTCTAAAAGAGGGGAAATGGCTTTTTTCTGCCTCTGAGGATTTCTGGGAGGATCAATACATTAAGGATGTGAGACATTCAGATATGGAGGTGATGTGAACTGTACATCTCCAAGATGGATGGCTGCTGAATGGAAGCCAAACCCTCAGTTTTCAGAATCTCAGAGAGATTTATTATTCTGGTCCTTACACAGTGGAGAGCTGCATAAAGAAAATGTGACCTTGAGATTCTGTGTCTCCTGTTTTGATTGCCTCAGTGCCCAGTAAAAAGCCCCTGTAGATTGACCCAAACCTGTTCAATTTTCTGTTTCATTTTGGGGTGCCATTAAGTGACCATGCTCCTGCACTGGCCAATACCTTCTTGCACTGTTGGTTAAAAGGGAAGGAAAAGTATCATCCTCTTAACAGAGTCTTGTACCTTGCCCTGATGTGATGGCTGAGACTGGAACCTGAAGTGCAATCTGTTCTATAAAAGACTGACAATCCCACCCAGGAGAGAACTGTGTCACTTACACATTAAAGTGTCACTCCTCATATACCAGTGACTGTCTTATGCCTTTTCCTCTTAGTTCCTTAAGAGACACCAAAAAAAACCACATTTCAAGAGAAATTCTTTCTTTTCTTCCATCCCACTCATCTGATCCATCAACATATTCCAGCAGAGACCACTGCAAATGCAGACAAATGGAACAAGCTTGTGACAATATTGGAGATGGATATGGTCCTCCTTGGTTTAACTTTTTCATTGCATTTCAAAATGTTAAAGCAAGTCTACCAAAACAACCTACCAAATTCAAAACGTGTCTGATGAAAGATAGATAAAATCAGCAGAAAATCTCTTTAGAGAACTATTGTAGCTGAGTAAGGATTCAGATCAGTTTTTCCTAAACAGATAAAGTGGAGGTGGGGATGCAAAAATCCATACTTGGAAATTGAGAAATATGACAAGAAGCAGCAAGCAAGAACAAATCAGAGAGGGCAAGGTGCTAGAAGTTCAGGTTTTATACTCCTCATTTTAACATGAAGAGGGATTAGGAAGTGTTATTACTTCCCTTCTGTTCATTCACAGAACACAGCTAAAATAGGAGAGAGGATTATTTTTTTGTGCTGAATGAACAGAAGCTATGGAAACTGAGGAGAAGTAGGGTACAGCATTCATTTTGGTCCTAATTAAACACTTTCCAATCTAACACTACGGGCAAAGTTCATCTGGTTTGACAGAAATACTGCCAGACAAAAGAGAAAAGGACTGAGTCTAAATGGCTGAAATCTCAGTTAATGCAGCAGAAGTGGTTATGAGATTCATGTTCTTCATACAGCAGGAAAGGTATTCAGCGTTCATTGATTCACTTGACCAAGAATTATGTTAAACACATAGCAAATAAGATGTCAGGGAAAGCAGCACATTATTTCCTGCTATTCATGCATATAAGCACTCCAGTTCTCAACAAGCTTTAATATAACCTAAGCACTAAAATAGTAAAATATTTTATAGTCAGGACTAGCCAGTTTGACCACTAGAGCATTTATAAAACATAAACATATAAATTCCACCAAAGAATTACCAAGGTCACAAATATCAGACAATGGACTCCAGTGTGCACTATATTCTAATTATGTAATTTAATGTTAATTCTCTTCTGTTTCTTTCCACTGAGAGAAGAGTGCTCAATTTCTCAATTTCCTCCTGAATTCTCCAGTGCTTATTACTATAGTAACCAAATGCTTCAAAAACATTAATTAATTTTCAAAATATCTCTGTGGAAAAGTAAATCCATCTGGACATAGTCCTGGACAAATGTTTTAAGGGGGCCCTTCTTGAGCAGGTGGTTGGACCAGATGATCTCCAGAGGTCTCTTCCAACCTCAGTCATTCTGAGATTTTGTGAAAAATAACATTGTCCTCATTTTACTGAAAGGGAACAGAGGTAGAGGGTGATTAGGATTGCTTTTTTTTGCATCTCCCTTTCAAAACACATTAGTATAATATTTTATGCATATTTGCATTTGTCTCTTCAAAGAAAAGCTCTTTCCATCTTTAGTTCAATATTTTTGCAGAGGAGATACAGTTTTCCTTGAATATCAAAGAACTGACAGTCTCAGGACTGAACCAGCACTTTAGGATCAATCAGTCCCAGATCTTTTCTTTTTCTCTCCTGCTTTCTTGTTATCAGGATGCTCATCCTAATTTGTTAATCTCCAGACCTGAAGCTATAATCCTATCAAGCTGTTTTCACAAGATAGTTTTCCCTGAATTAGCATGCCGACATTTTTATTTAGTGTAGGGGGGAAAGGCAGACAATTCTGTGGCTGTCCTTCCTTCTCCAAAACCTGTCACAAAAAATTCAGCTCAGAGAAGTCAACAAGAATATAAAGCTTCAGCTCAAAACCAGACTGAATCTTGTAAAGTTATAAAAAACTGAACAGACAGATTTACAACAAGGAGAGTCAGGAAATAACATTATTGAGTCTGATGCAGACAGAAGAAGTCGAATTCACCAGGTATTTAACTACAGCAGCCTCATAGTAGTCTTTTCCCCAATTAGGTTTAGATGACTCTGAATTAGGATGGGATTTTGTACCAGCTGAGCTTGGAAGGCAAAAAGAGGCTTCAGGGTATGAGTTTTTGCCTAAATCTTGGGTGCTCTAAGTGGAATTTTAGGGGCTTTAGGAACTTTATCTTGCCGGATATCGCAGCTGAAATAAACCCAGCTTGTATTACACCAATTAATTTAGGGACTTTAGCAGACTCTGCCTGGGAAAAGCCTCCAGCCAAGGGTGGGAGTCACAAACCCAGCAGCTCCTGTGCAAAGCAAGCTCCAGTGCTGGGCTGACTTTTCCAGCTGGGAAAAACTTTGCAGGTAGCTGGGTCTCAGTGCCATGAAACTGCAGTCATTTGGCAGGCAGCAAACCACATCAAATTAGCCCCACTGAGTCCAAATCATAAAACAAACCCTCAGAAACCTCAGAGATTAGCTATCACACACTTCTAATTTTGTTATTTATAGCAACAACAATAGCCAAATAATCATGTTCTTGGGAGCCTGTATCCTAGCAGGCACAGTAGTGGGTTTTTTAAAAATTATGCTGTTGCCAGACTAAAAATACAAAAATAACAGGGGGAAAAGCTGATTTTTCTACTTAAATTCTTATTTTTCTTTCTAGAACTTTCCAGTAACTTCCTGGTGATTATTGAACACTACTCCTTGGTTACAACCATGTCAACTTCCAGCAGGTCTGCCAGCTTCACTGGGAGATGAAGGGCAATTCCACCTACTTTAACACTTCTCTTCACGTGCTGCACTGAGCTAAGGCAGGCAGGCAATGTCTGTGCAAACAACCTGGTAGAATTCAGCAACTGAAGCAGAAACAGCTGATGAGATCCTCAGTATTGTCTCAAAGTGCTTGGAATTTTTAGTGATAGAAATAGAAACAGAATTGATTAAATGATTAAATCTGAGGGGAGTCTGAGAAGCAGGACCAAGTGAAATAGATACGGTTGCAGTAGGAGAGAAATACAGAGTAAAATCCTGTCTTTGGGTTATTTTACCCCAAACTGTGTGTGTGGAACATGTGCCTTTCCCTGGCAGCAGAGCCTCTATGGCACCTTCCTGCATCATCATGGGTGGACAAAAACATGAAGAGGAGGAGGGAAAAGAGCTTGCACCTTGTAGGAAAATTAGCATAAAAAAAATAAATATTTGATTCCATTGCAGAGTGGTACATGCAGTGTTGGCTGACTTTTGTTTCCCCCATGTTCTCATTCCTTTTTCATTGGGGCCACCCCATGTCTGTCTTACACTCCCCAGGGAATCCTGGTCAGTTCATGTTGTTTCTTTTTTCTTGAAGTTATTCCTCTGCCAAAAATTCCATTTTTCCACCTTTAGCCTTTGCTCTTTGCCATGACCAGCCCTTTTCTATTCACACTGCCCATCTTGGTTATTCAGGTGAAAATTCCTCAGTGCAAGTTTTGTGCATGTCTCTGAGTTTGCACAAAACTCAGCACAAATTGACATGCTTTAATGATAATTATAACACAACATAAAAAAATACACAAGCCATAAAAGGGGTATGTATGTCAAATTTGAAAGTAAGAACAGTCCTAGAAGAAAAGTCTTCAGGCTTGTTGAGTCTTGAAAAGAAATTCAGCATGGAATTTTATACATTAATTAGGACAAAAATAAATAATTGAAGTAGGATCTACCCTTTTTTATTTTTTTTTTCAGATTGGCCATAATGGTATAAAAATAGTTCTCCTTTTGCTGTGCAAAATTAGAGTTAAATCCAGACTAAGCCTGTTTACTTTCTTGAAATAACATAGGAAGATGTGATACTGCAAAGGCTTGAGGATTAAAACTTCTTTAAGAAGACAAAAAAAAATTCAGAAATTACATGGAAAGTGAGTGTAGTTTCCACTGAGTAAAAATTGTCATGAATCAGGTGAATCAAAAGAATGTCTTTGTACCATCTTGACATCATATGTGTTCTATGATTGCATTTTAGAAAACCCTTTGGAGACAGGCTAACTTTTTAATCCCCATTTTACAATGAGGATTGAGATACAGAAAGAAGGATCTGTCATCATTCTCAAAATCTGCAGTAAGGTCAAAAATTGACACATTCCTACTGTTCCAAATACAAGATTGTGCTTCCAGTACAAACTGCTAGACAAGAACCTTTTTCAGAAAGTACTAATTGATTATGCACTACTGTGGATGTTGCTTTTAATGTGCTAGAGATGCTTGGATGCTGTACACACTGGATTTCATGTCTTTCATAAAACAGATGACCAGGTGTAGAGAACTTCATAAGACTATTTCATATCTTAGCAATTATGAGATTTTTTTTCCATGCAGTTTTTCATATAGTGAGGATAAGGATAAAAAGATATTTAACTTTCTTTCTCCTCTAATGTGCCATTATAAGTTATTTAATTGTGCAAACATATACGCAGGAATATAATATATATGAATGTGCAAAAGAACTCTGTGGCATCATAGAATATTAATGTACCCTGCAGCTTTTTTATTACTTAGCTCTGAATTGTACCTAGAGAGGCACTGAGATTACTGATGCAGAAAGAAGCATTTTCTCAAGGTAGGTCTATTGTTTTATAGTCCAGCAGTATGCCTGCCATTGTCACCAGGTGCTGGGCATTTCTGCCATCTGCAACAGTGTTTTGTCCTTATATAAAATCTGTTCACAGCTCTGTTACAAATAACAAAATACTACTCCCATTTAGGGTTTTGTGTCGTGGCCACAGCTGTGTCCAAAGGACAGAATAGGAGATTATTCAGGTTATTTGCTCTGCTGAGATCTTCCAGGTGTCCTTTTAGCTACTTCATATACTTAAAATTCCCAGATAAATCTCTGTATAATATCAGTTTAACCACCACAGTATTTTAGAGCAGGCTCATAGTTGTGTGAGCTGAAACTGGGGAGGTTGAGACAATCATCTCCTCCTGTTGCTGTTGTGAGAAATGAGAGTAGGAGACATCAGAAGATTCATCAACCCATATGTGTCAGATCTGCTGAAGTTTTATAATGGATTGGGCTTGGCAGAGATCCTCCTCTTGGTTTGCACTTGGAGAGGTGAGGTATCAGTTCTGCTGTTTGGCAGAGAACAAGAGCACTCATGGGCAGAGAAAAAAGGAAGGAAATTTCCCAAAGTGGAGGAGACAAGACATATGTGTGTCATTTCTGTATTTTGCCTTGCTTAGTTGCTGCGCAGAGAAATGGATGGAGCAAAAGGATTACCAAGAAAACCCTTCTCCTCCAGGCTGGGGACACAGGGGAGTGTCTCTCTTGGAGTCTGCAGCTGAGCAGAAATTCCAGAGACCCCCACATGCTGCTGGAATGTTGGGTGTAGACAAGCACAGCAATTAGGTATCCAGAGTCATAAGCAGATCAAAGTGCATTCAAGAACAGAAAGCAAGTATTTAAGTCTTCAGACTTAAGAGCTTTAAATAGTGAATAGATAAGTATTATAGAATATATATATAAATCCTCCACATTTCCTAAGGAGCTTTCCTTGATGCCATGCATAAAATAACTGCCTACTGTACAATATTCTGCATTATCTGCCAGCCACCAACAAGCACAAGATATTGAAGGAAATGAAACTTAAGTTGCAGACTGATGAAAATTCCTGCTTTCCAATGAATAGTCTAATGGAAAGGTGTCTTCCATAAAGAGCAATTTAAATAATACAGTCCTTGAATTTTATTCACGGGTCTTCAAGTACCCATATTATAGCATTATGAAAAACCAGGTGAAGATTGAACTCATATATGATTATAAAATAATCCTATTTTCTGAAGTTTGGGATTAAAGAAGAAAGATCTACTCATATCTCTTGGGCTGAGAAATTATTATTCTGTTCAAGTAATCTAAATAGAAGGGTACAATTTTAATTACTATAACAGGATGCAAATGCAGCTAAATTGAAGAGTTGATTATTCACAAAATTATTGTGTCATTTTTCTACAAATAAAATGAGGCAAAATGTATTTTGTGGTTTGAAAGTTTAGGCAATACTAATGCAGCCAGTATATTTCTGACATGAACCTCATTCAATAGTCAAGTGAGTTCCAATCAATTTTCTCACAGAATCTGCATGTACGAATTTTAACTGGCAAATTAGATAGATGTCATCTGTTGGATCTTTTGGGAAACAAGAAATCCCTCTATAAAATCATCAAATTAGTTTTCACCAATTGTATGAAATGATATTAAGTAATATCAGGCTATGTTTTATTTATCTGAAAGTCTGCATGGGGAACTGATGAGTCAAATCCAACAAAGCAATCCCAAGGGTAATTTTTATGAAAACATCTGTTTCAAAGCACAGAGTGAATGTGACACTTCTGAATGACTCGGGCAGGGGCAGCACTCACACACAACTTCTGCCACTGACAGGAGGCTGAGCTGGGTTTGCACTCCTGCAGAACCACAGGAAACAGAGAGATCTGGAGGTACCACCAGGTGTAACCCCAGCTCCTGGATGGGAAGAACCTGATTGTGTGGCCATTTGAAACCAGCTGATGAGGGAGATCTCCACCCCTTAGTAAAAAATAATGATTTTATTTCAGCGGGGGAAAGAAATTAAAATGGAGAAAGAAATAATGGCTTGCTCATCATGATCCTTTCAGGTCATTCCTGAAGTTTTTACTGCCATTGTCTGCACAGTGTTGCAGATGTTGCCACTGAGTTTTTGCACCATAGAGAACCACTTGGAAAACTGAATAATTCACTACAAATTGGTCAAAACCTGGAATTTTTGCCACCTCATCCAGAATCCTTGACTGTCTGAACAGAACAAAAGTTTTCAAGTCTCACATGCAAACCTAATACATTTTACCAAATTCCATGATTGCAAGATACATGGACACATTTGCTAAATCAAAATGTATCTATTCCAGAAATAGTTATATGACAGTAGGAGTTATTTCTGTGTAGAGATGGAGTGAAATTGGAGTTGTGAGAACTGCAGTAATCAGTTATAAATGAGAAGGAAACTCCACAAATAAAGACATCGAATCTGGACTAGGTAAATCAAGTGTTTTCTAGTGGTGTGACTAAACCACTTGGGAACTGAATAGGATTGATTTGTTTTGTGGTCGTGTAACTAAAATTAATTTTGTTTTCCCACTACCCATATGTTAAACATCCTCTTAAAATTAACTGTTAATTATTAATATAAATTTGTTTTAATTTTTAAGCCAATTGGGGATTTTTACAGTCTTTTATAAACTTACTTAAAATTACTCATTTCAGTCTGGACTCAAAATTACTTTAGTTTTAGCCTATCTGTAATACTCATTAAACAAACCAAAGGAAATTAATTTACTAACAAAAAAAAAAGCAGAACAAAACAAACCACCTAATCATATTCCTAATAAATTCTTGTGGATTTTCTGAAGCAAATAGAATCATGAAATGCTTTGGGTTGGAAGGGACCTTAGAGATCATCTGGTTCCATCCCCTGCCATGGGCAGGGATGTCACCCACTGGACCAAGCTGCTGATGCCTCCATCCCAGCTGGGCTTGAGCATTTCCAGGGCTGGGGTAATAATGGTAATTATGCCTCCCATGCAGGCAGAGGGAAAGGCAGGTGTGGACACACATTTAGAGAGCTAGGAAATTACAGCGTGAGAAGTCTCTCTCAGGCCTGGAGTTCTCCTGCCTCTCAGGTCCATTCCCAGACTGATAAGCTGATTGTGGCTTCAGTTAGGGAAGAACTCTCCCAGGATGGTGATATGGTCAAAACAATAGAATCTGGTGAAAAACAGAATGGAATCCATAATACAGATTAACACCTGGTGTTTTTCCCATGGGACACATCCTGAGGCACGGTCTCATGGATGTTTTTCCCAGTTGTCCAATGAGCTACTGTCCTGTCTTGGCTCCACGTAATATGCTTTAAATACAGGCTGTCCATTCAATAAAGTTGGCCTTTTTTCCCTAAAGAGGTCCTTGTGTGTTGCTGTTCTTGCTCTCTCTCTCTCTAGCGCAGTAACCACAGGCAGATACCTCCAAAGGACAAGTCATGGCACCAATTGCAGGTGACACAGGTAGTGCAGACCCTCTGCATGGGTCAGAGCAGCTTCAGGGGGTGCTGTTACAGCCTAACTCCCATGGAAAATGGACAACAGAAGGAGGAATCTCTCTCACATCCTTTATTTCAAAATTCACTCTGTGCTGATCTAAGAACACCCATTCAGGTGATTGTTTTCCAGGGTTTAAATAACATCTCTCTGTGCCCTCAGCAGTGCTGCTGGATCATTTCAGCATCTGACACCACTCACAGCCCTCTAAGCCTCGTGCAGTGCCAAAGAACAGCCATGCCTTTGGCACCACCCAAAAAAACCATGATTCCCTAAGGGTGTGGAGGTGAGGAATGCCCATCTGCAATCCTGCTTCCACAGGACCCTGGGTGCAGGGAACTGCCCACAGGACTGGGCTCAAAGGCACAGAGAGGAGGGGAAGGTGAGAGAGGGGGCAGGAAGGGGTGGGAGAACACACTGGTGTCACGAGAGAAACACCCAGTGGGCTGTGTTCATCTTCCAAGGCTTGGCTTCACTTGTTCTACTTCTTCTTTATGCCATTCCCACACAGAAAAATTATATTCACTGTGAACATAATGAATGCATGTCAAGAGCTAAGTATAAGTAAACATATAAAGTTTTTTTTCCTAAAGATACAGCAAAAATCACACAAACAGTGCAATAACTGGGGAAATGAGCTATAAGAGGAAATTCTAAAATACAGTTAATCCAAATGTTGCTATTTTTTGCAAAAATATTGGGCGTACAGCACATAAAGGGAGTTCCTCAAATAACTTCAATGCTTTTCTTCCAGAATATTCTACAGGGAAATGACAAAAAATCCCCACCTTTAGAATAGTATTTATCTGGAATAACAGATAATAAGTAGCAGCAAATACAGTCTTCCTGTTACCAAAGTATATTACTGTAGCCTGAATTCTTCCAGGAAACGTGACAGGTGAATGGATTAAAATGGTTTAAAATATCTAAAATGTGTATATAGTTTTTAATTATTCTGTAGGAAATTAAATATGTATGCTGAGTCTTTTGTTCAATAGCCTGTGATATGTAATCTATATGGTTAAATAAATAAAAAAATTCCAGCTTCAACGAAAATATATAGATATACATATAAATATGTGTATAAAACATCTTGTGTAGATAGACCGAATACTGGTTGCTAAATAGAGATTTAGTTCAGAGACAGATTTGATATTTTAGTCTTATCCTCCTGCATAAGGACTAGGAAGATAAATTTGATGCCATCTTCAGCTGGATTTAGAAAGACTCAAAGAATTGTTCTGGCATAACTCTTAAAGCTTAACTGTGTGTAACAACTTCATATTCTTCACTTTGGCAAAAGTTACTTCTGCCTGCATGGATTTAGTGACACAGCAAAATGTCACTGATTCTTCTGCTTGTATAAAGATCCAACATTTCAGAGAGAAAATGTGGCTGTGCTGGAGTCAGAACAAATTTTGAGTATTTAAGTTTTATTCCTTGCATTTGCGAGTTAGGGCTGAAGACAAATGGCTGAGGCTTCTGACTAAGCCCTGGCTCAAGGGAAAAAACAAACAAAACACTGATAGAATTTGCAAACACTTCAGAACATTATACCTTACACAGAGAAACGAATGGGTCCATTGGTAAAAAGATTCATCTTAGGAAACAGGTTTAAGCTCATTGAAGCTCACTGACATTTTTCTAATGATTTTAAATGATTTATCTTATATAACTTTTGGGGTCAATGGTATGATCTTAAAAAATTCCTGACTATGTTTGACCCCAGAGGTGTGAAAAGATACATCACATTTTTCTAACAATTTCAGTAAAAAAAAAAAAAAATATGCACATCAGAAAGGCCAAAACATTTTTGTTTGGTGTACTCAGAGCAAACTTCCTCAATTTGGCAAAGTGAAGTGATATCCCTTTCCACTACACCCACAATCAGCATGAATCAGTTTAAAAGAGGCTACACACAACCAGATTTTTTAAGGGGGTCAACTGAAACCAAATTGACACAGTTTGGGTTTTTTGCACATCTCCACGTGTGAGCTGCATATTCAGCTGACACTGAGCAGCAGGTTCAGCAGGAGAAAGAAGTTAAAAGGGAGGAAGAAAGAATGACCTCCTCATCATGGTCCTTCCATACCATTCCTGAAGTACACTGAAGCTTTCACTGCCCTTGTCCATACAGTACTTGCCTGCTTTGTCATTAAGTGGGGGAATCAATCATCACAGATCCTGAATTCATTGAAAAAATATTGGTTAGTGCAGCCGTGCCAGTTCAGGAAAAAATGGCACATTGACTTCTCCCTCTCAGTGGCAAAGGGAAATGTTCTTTCAGTAAAAGGCAGAATTGATAGCCTTTTCTTGTTGATTATAAAGGTCAAAAGTCTGAAGGAAAAATATAGCAACTAGACAGAGAAAAACTATCTTTGCTGAAGAGCCCATGAACTGCCAGTAGCACCAAATATTTTGCTTTAGTTTGCATCAACACCCTCAGTGAGGTTCACTGACCACCCTCCGGCCTTATTCACCCCATAACCATAAAAACATAATCATGGTGCTGACTCACCTCTTGCTACAAATATAATTCTAAGTTTGAGATCCTCATTCTGATCCTTTGGATCAATAAAACATCCACAGCTCATTTCTATACACCAGTGCAGAGGTGCAGAAGCAGGAAGCACATTTCCCAGTCTGACAAGCTGGGATTTACGGCTGAGATGGATATATAAAGTCACAGGATGGTTTGGGTTGAAGGGGACCCTAAAGCTCATCTCATTCCACCCCCTACCATGGGCAGGAACAACTTCCACTGTCCCAGGTTGCTCCAAGCCTCATCCAGCCTGGCCTTGGACACTTCCAGGGATCCAGGGGCAGCCACAGCTTCTCTGGGCACCCTCTGCCAGGGTCTCCCCACCACCACAGGGAAGGGAACAATTCCTTCCTTACATCCAATCTCAATCTACTCTCCTTCAGCCTAAAGCCCTTGCCCCCTGTCCTCCCACACACCAATGAATTGTACATTGTCCTCCTCACACACCGAAACCATTTAATTGGGGCTCCACACTGAAGCAGGCAGTACATCCTCACAGAGCAGCAGTACACACATGCTGGTAGACCATCTAACACTGTCTATTATTAAAAATATGTTGTGGTGCTTTTATCAGTTGTTTCCTTTCACATTCAGCTGCTTGATCTCTCTCCAGTGCTAGCCCTGTGCAGAAGCCCTGTTCCATCCCAGCCAGGCTTCCTGGGAGCACAGAAACCAATCTTCTTAGGCAGATCAGTTTATGTGCAACTCTAAGCATGTGCTAATTTGAGCTGATTTATTGATGCCAGCATCCCGCCCAGTGTGTGTGACAGCAGCTGCCCTGCTTTAAAGGATTCATAATCTGCCAATGGGGGTAAACCACTCTGCATCCTGACATGCCTTTCCTTTTCCAGGCGTTTTCTTCTGTGCTAATTCTTGGGCTCCCTCGTCTCAAGGATCACAGCTGTGTCTAGCCTGGAGCAGGCTCTCCTGGGGGAGCTTGCAAAGCCTGTTTGCACTCTTCTCCCACTCCCCCAGCACCCACACAGGGTCAGGCACAACTGAGCCCGTGGTGTCTGAACAACTCTTCTATTCATTTTTCTCCCCTTGGGAGTTCACAGCTTGAGTAAGAGCTTATCTTTCATCTGGATGAAAATAATTCCATCTGAATTTAGCAGCTTTTCTTACATCCAGCTTGTATTAGGGGGTTTGATCCAAAAACCAATGGCAGATTTTCCAGTTTTTTCAAAGTGGTTTGGGTTGGGCTTTTAGCAACAGAATTCTCTTCTGATGAGCATAATTGTCCCACAGAGGCTGATAAGGGGCACACAGCCAAATTGTCCCAGGCTGTCACTGCCACTCACAAGCTAGGTGGCCCTGTGAGTGCATCTAAGAGAATGACAAGTGTAATGCATCATTTTTTTCAAGTGCTGTGATATTGCAACCTTCAGAAGGGTTATTTGATTCACCCTGGGTAAAAAAGCCAGTCACTGATTCACTGTGGTCTGATTCGGTGTGTTTTGACCCAGTAATTTCTTTCAGTAACCTCTTGATTCCACTAGATTGCAGGAACCCCTAAGTAGAAACCAAGGATTCATTCAGCTCATGTCATTCAGCCTTATTCTAAAATCCATCAGTATTTATGAGTATTATCCTGGAGATAAAGTGTCTCTGAAAGTTACTGCACAGTGAACCAGTAAGTGTTGATTCAAAGACAATTTCTAAAGAGAGACTTACACATTCAAACACTTTTCTTTACACCAACGTGCTTTAGGAAGATCAGTTGGCTGCTGGTTCTCTTGGCATATGTAGCCAAAGAGAGAAAAGCACATTAAACTTCCTATTCATGCACAGGATGGCTTCCAGTCTTAACATTTGGATGCTTCAGTCCACAGCTCTGCATCATGGAATAATCACAGAATCACAGGATGGTTTGGGTTGGTAGGGACCTAAAAGCCCACCCAGTTCCAGTTTCCTGCCGTGGGCAGGGACACCTTCCACTGTCCCAGGTTGCTCCAAGCCCTGTCCAACCTGGCCTTGGACACTTCCAGGGATCCAGGGGCAGCCACAACTTCTCTGGGCACCCTGTGCCTCACCATCCCCACAGTAAAGATTTCTTCCCAATCCACCCTTTTTCAGTTTAAGCTGAAACCTTATATCAATGACTTCTGTACATAGTCAATTTATTAAAGATTATGGTAAACATTAGAATAAAAGGAACCATATAAAGAAAACCCATTTTTAAAAAAGAAATTTTTTTCTTTCAAATGAATTCTACTTACTTCTTAAAAAAAATTTAAAACCAATGAGAACTATAATTAGATTATTCAGCCACAGGGCATAGTTGATCTAGATCATAAATGTTCAGTCCTTTCAAGGGACACATATTCCCTTTGGTTTACACTCTACTGAATTTCCTTCATATGTGAAATCTACTTTGAAGAGACCCTGGCACTGGAGAACACAAGGCAATGTGCATGGTGGGAAAGTATCACATATCCCCCAGGCATTACTGGGAGAAGGTATTTCTAAGTAATGACATGAATTCCTTCAACAAGTTGAAAAGGAAATACAAATCAAAGAGCAACCACAGTTTCTTGCAAGAGGAGGAAAGCTGAGTGTGCTGAAGATATCTGGAAATCAATCCTGTCATATCCTACTTCACAGAGCTCTCTATCAAATCATACTGCCCATTGCATAGCACCATAAGTCTCCTGTGATTCCTTATTGAATCAAAGGCATTCTGACCAGATTTTTGCAGGTGTCTGTCTAATGGGGCACAGCTGAAGAGATTTTTCAGAAGTATCTGCATCTTGCTATGTGACAGGAGGAGCAATACTAAAGTACTTGACAAACATGGGTATCTACCTGCTTTTTTTATCTTTCTCATCCCTGTTTTTATCTTCAGGCACCCAAACCTGTTGACAATTCAGTTCCTTTGCAATTGCAAATAGAAAACAATATAATAGACAATATCTCTGTGTGCTGTAACTACAAAGATGCAGGCACAGACCTAAATTCCATTCATGCTGAAGTTTAGGTCACCCAGACCAGCCAGAGCATAAATTGCACAGCACAAACTCTGCTGCTCTGCTTATCTGGGAAGCAGAACTTACAATTTCTGGCCCAAAGAAGAAGACAAAAAAAGGTAAAAAATATTTAAAATATAAAAAAAGCACAAAAANAAAAAAAAAAAAAAAACAATCCCACCAAAAAACCCCCAAAACAAAACAAAAACAAAAAACAAAAAACGAAACCAGAAACAAACAAACAAAAAAAGAAAAAAGAAAAAAAGCAAACCAAACCAAACTTCAAATTATCTTAAAAGTAGAAGATAACATTGTCAATTTACAATTATATAATCTGTCATGCAAAATGCAAGCAATGCTGAAGACAAACTGCTTTGGCATGAGTCATTCAAGAGCCACAGCCTTATGAATCAGAACCAGGGCTCTTCTTGCAAGCAAGAACACTTCCAGATTTTCCTGGCCATCCTTTTCCCAAAACAAATAGCTGTGAAATTCCTGCTTCCATGACTTCAGATACTGCTGGATCTGTCAGCAGTAGAAGGTTGTTTTTATATTTTCTTTTACAGAGGCTGAACCATGTAAAAATCACTTACAAAAAAAAATACACGAAGTGTTGATTCCATCTTGCCAATATATCGACTGGTAGAGCTCATCCAGCTTAGTGAGCATGTAACAACTAAGTCATGTCAAGTAGTAGCTGGCACAGTTTTCTACCCTCCAGAGCAAGGATTAAGCAAGGACCAAGTTTTTGAACTCCTCAAGTTTCCAATTTGGCTGCAGCTCTGCTTGCTAGGCAGAAAAGCTGTGCCTGGCCCCTCAGAAATGTTTAAAACCACTTCCATCAACTGTCCCCATGGTTTGATTAGTGGTATTTAAGGGTCTTTTGTACTTTTACAAACTTAAAAAATATGTATCTTATTATCAAATTGAGATTAAAATTATACAAACCCACCAGTTTCATTGCACATTGCCAATACTTTGTGACCTTACACTGTGAAGATTAGAGACATTTCTGTGTGCTGGCTGGTAAATAATAGCTCTGGAAATGGAAAAACTTCAGTCTTAGGAAAGCTCAAGTCTGATCTTGAAAAAAAAAAACCTTCACAAACACTCAAATCTACATTCAGAGGGTGAGACATTTCCTGCTACACCAAATACACCAAAGTTTTGCACTAAAATCTCGAGAACCCCAGTTAAAAGTCAAGGCAGAGAAGGAAGAGTTAAGTGCAGCTCAATAAATGTTATTATCCCAGCAGGAGGAAAGCAGCAAACGTCACCTTGCCCAACAGCAGCTCCTGATCCCAGAATGGCTCAATTTCAGTCAGAGCTGCTGGTGACGCAAATTAATAAGGAGATGAATGAGTTGGCTGATGTTGATGGGTTGGCTTGTTTGTGAGCTTGAATGCCTCGTAAGATTAAAAGATCTCATCCCCTCTAAAGGCAGGAACTTTGTTATTATGAGCTACAGAAAGCCCATGAGATCCTTTTCATTTTAATATAATACTCTGTTAATTCAAAATGAAGGATTCAGTTGATACACACACAGTTCAGCTTTTGATGTGCTGTTGAACATTATCTTCTGCTGTTGTTCATTTCTTCTTTTGTTGTGAAAAGAATAAACCCTGTATATCTGCCCAACCCTGCTCATCTTTCTAGTCTTCTCTTTTTCTGGTGTGTGTTTTATTGTTGTTGTTTTTCTTTCTTTCTTATTTTTTTTTTTTTTTTTACTTCTATCACATCTATTTATAGTGAATTTTTAAAAATATATAAAAATCTTACTCCCTCCCCCCCAAAACTTTCATTTGGTCTCATGACTCTGTTTCCTTTCTTGCATTAACATCAAACAGTTTTTTCTGTGAAGACAGTGGCTCATCAAAATCACTTGGAGTAATTTCAATTTCACACTGATCACGCAGATCTAAAAACTCTCCAAGCAGAGATTTTCATCATAAGAGAAAATTTGGTCTCCTGTTGGGGCTGTTGATATTTCAGCTCTGTCTCTTGTTAGCTCTTGGAATAGATGTGTCGTGAGAGCTTACCTACAAAATTGAATTGATTGCAACAATGATTCAGGATTAAACAAGATTATTGCATTTCCTTCCAAGTAGCATTTGTGCTGCTTTTTTTTTCCTTTTCCCCCCTCTCTTCACTTGTACTTTGAAACCCGGCCATTTTGAACAGTATAAAATCAGTTCCGGGTTTTGTCCCACTTTTCCACTCCTTCTTTTGCCCCTTTCCTGGTTTTGTTTTTCTGTTATTAATTCTCTTGCAGACAGTGCACAGGTTGTGAACAGCGTCCCCACAGCTCTCCAATACAAAAACAAAGGCACAGAAAATGGAGCAGAAAGATAAAAAAGCATTTCTGGATATCTCTGAATGAGTCTCGGCTCTTCTGAATTTTCTGGTCACTCTCTGTCCACGTTTTTTGACTGTATTTTTGTCCATACACTGATTTGAAAATGTCTGCTGCAGACTGTGAGATCAGTGACAGAGATGAAACCTGTTTTTTTTTCACATTTGGAGCCATTATAGGAATAAAAAACATTAGTTCCACATAGAACACAATAACTAAGGCGACTAAATTTTGTGATAAGAAAATATTTACTCCTTTCAACCAACTCTATAAAACTACCCCAAGCCAATTCCATATCTTGATTGTGAAATAATTCTTCACAGATTTTCTTCATCGTGGAAGAATATTAAATGTTTTAGGTGTTATGGACATAAATCCAATGCTTCTTCAGATTTTTCAGAAGTACTTTTGGTTAGCCTAAAACACTTTGAACATGTGCTTAAAAAGACACATGTTGCACACTGTGGTAATGGATGATATGAAAAGGCTGTGATGTTTTTTGAGCAATCTCAATTATGTTATCTTTTAAAAAAGAAGAGGATCCTGGATATCATGCATGAATATTCTCTTCTGAATAATGGGTCTAGCCTATAAGTTAGGTACAACTTCCATGGCCTGTCCTAAGCAGAAGGCAAATCTTGATGCCTTCCAGTGGTCCCTCCCAGGCTGTGTGCCTTGGAGTCTTGCATGCTGAATTTATTCTTCAGCTCCTGCTCTTACTCAGAAAAGAAAATTATCTCCATTTTTTCTAGCTTAGAACTTAATGCACCCTGCCAGGATGCAGAATAAATGCCTGATTTTCCCTCAGAGGATTCAAACCCTTGTCTTTCTCTAGGAGAATGCACTACACCAGATTGTAAATATTCCAGGGGGAAAAGTGGAAAGGATATCCCTGACCTCTTCCTTTTACGTTTGTTTAATTTAATCTAATGCAATTAAAGATTAGACTGGAGGGGGGGAGAGAGAGAGAGAGTTTAAATCTCTAGTCTAGCTGCTTCATGACTTCATCTGGGAAAATTCTGATTTGTGTTTTCTGCTCCAGGGAATGTTACTGTATTTTATATGGTGTGAAGGTAAGAATAAAGAGAACAAGGAAAAATGTATTCTAATTTAAATCTTCAGACTTTTACTCACACCTCTACTGTATTTATTTTTTCGGTGAAATATGGCTAAATTCAGCCCCAAACATACTATAAAGCAGAACCTTATCCTTCCTGATATCCCAAATTTAGAATATCTGGCTACTGCGTATGTTATGTTACAGCGTATTTTTTAATACGTGCTCTTCTTCTCCTTCATATTACCAGAATAATTTCCAGCAACAATGTCCCTAATCAAAAACCAATTTTCAAAAAGCATCTCAGCGTTATCTGATTTCCCATTCACAGATTGTTACAGTACTTAATAATGAGATGAACAGGAATATGTTTTTATATGTATTTGTTACATATAACATGAAATATTGATATTTCTAATCTTTAAAGATTAAGAAAAATAGATAAAATCACGAAGAAGATATATCAACTTAGGCTGCAGACTGAGTTTTTATTAGAAGTATAAAAAACACCAGAAAACACACAGGGAACCATGTGTTGTTTCCAAGGGGTAAAGTAAGCAGCTCTTCAAATGCTGGCATAAAGCTCTCTTCTTTTTAATTTTCACACTCCTCTCATCTTTTAGAAAATATTGCACTAGGAAATGCTGGACTTACTTAAAAAAACATTGCAGTAGTGCTAATCCTGGCCTCCTTAGCTGCGGAAAGGCTTGAAAAAGCAAAACTCTTCTCACAAGATGGAACATGCTTTACTCATCTATTTGCTCATCAAGCTTAATTTATCCTTCAGTGGAAGAGTTGATACAAAGTTCATTTTCATCTCAAAACAACCTTGGCAGGCAGGAAAACTCACAATAAATATATTTTTTTTAATTCTCCTGCTTCTTATTTAAGATAAAAACGTGTTGATATTTTTGTCATCATATTTTAACTTCTTATTTTCATTAAATGTCATTTCCTTACCTGCCTTTGCATTCCCTAATATTCTCTTTCCTAATGCATGCAGATTAGGATTCACATCCCTAACTTTGTATACATCCACACCTGAGCGAGACACCTCAGGGTCGTCTATTTTTTTCTGTCAAAGGCAAAAATAACTTTTTTAGAGTGTGATCTTCTTGCCCAAAGGTAGTTGTCTGCTTTAGGATGCAACTAGCAGCATCCTACAGTCACCTGCTTATTTTCTTTCGCTAAAAGAAGAGCCTTCAGTGACTCACTGTATTAATTTAAATATCTGCAGAGTCTGTTTGGTCAGGCAAACCTCATCCCTGACATCAGACTTGGACAATGCTCAAGTCATTCAACAAAAGTTTGGAGAATATCTGAATCTATCAATAGCTTCCTTTTCCCAAAATACCACAGGGTTTATTCTTGAGGAGGACAAAATCTCTGTAGAACCAATCCCAGTGATGCCAGCAATTGTTCACCTCCCCCAGGGACAGGAGACAACAGCAGCCACCCCCTCCCCACAGTGCACAGGAATAGCCAGAACTTTCCACCAGAGCACAAATCCAGCCCAGCACAGGGAGGGTATCCTCTGCAGAGCCTCTTGTTTTTCCCAGTGTCATTTATTACTCCTCATTTTACATCAGCTTAGTTGGAGGATGTAGTTCCCCCAAATTGCTTTACACACACATATAATCTATTTCCACCTATTTCCACTTCTTTCCACATAAACAAACCCTCAGGTGGCACTTGGGGACATGGTTTTGTGGTGGACTTGGCAGTGCCAGGTTAATGGTTGGACTTAACGACTTTAGAGGGCTTTTCCAGCCTAAATGAGTCCATGATTGAATGTGACTCACATTTAAAAGCCTGGCTGTAAGAATATGGGGGTTTATTTCAGTTTTTTATTCCCTGTGTACTCCTTGTATCCAACAAAAAGCTGAGGAGAAGAGTCTGTTGTCCCCAAGGCTTTGTCCTGTTCCATTGCTACTGACAAGTGAAAGATTTTCATTATTATGCAGAACACAAACCAACCAGAAGAGTTCTTTCTGTGGTCAAAAGTAGGAGCTACAAATTGCAGGGAAATGCAAAGAGCAACTGTTTAATGGAAACTTAAGAGTTGTAATAGCAGGTCACAAAAGTTCTTTCAGCATAACTAGAATTTTGTTGTCACACAAAATTGCCCAAACAATTATAACACCATCAAGACAAGTGGTGTTGTCAGACTAGGACTGAAAATTTAGTGGTTTTTGCTTTTCCAGTCATGTCAGTCATTGATTTTTCCCCCCTCTTATCAGCTTCCCTCTAGTGACCTGTTTATTAGATAAACAAGATTCCTCTCCTTTAACTTTTTTTTTCTTTTAATTGCCTAATAATTGATTATTAAGGAAGCACTTGTTTTCAGTCACTCTTTGAGTAGTCTCTCTTCTAAACACTCTGGTTAACCTCCTTTATGTTAAAGTAATTTTACACATGTCAGAAATGTCAATAAAACACAAACAGGTAGCTATAAGCGTCTGTCTATTTTATCACATGCTGTATCCACACACTGTAAAAGGTGTTTTTCCCTGTAACTAGTAAATTGCTGACATTTAAAGAGGAGGTTGTGTGGTCTAGGAGGGATGTGCTTTCAAATTGAAAATGTTGGTAACTGAGACCTCTGAAGATATGCAAGGAGTTTATGTGCTCACGGATTGTCAGTTTCCATTAGAAAAATATTTTATTATTCTAGAAGTATCTAAATTCAGCAAATAACCCCTTCAGAATCTCATCTAAAAGACCCATTCTATCTTTGAGCCAGCAAAGGTATTATTAGACTTTTCAAGCCAAGCTAAAGTCCTATCTTAGATGATTTAAACATCTTTATAGGCACAATTCCTAGAAATTAAATATCAAATAGTTTGCATGGTCAAATTATTTGCAAAAGTCAGAGGCAGGAATTGTGAGATGTAGAAGATCTTTTGGAAGAGTGTGAAAAGCTAAGGGGCATCAAGAGTCTTTGGGGCTGTTGGAGCAAAGGGAGACATTTCTGGGAGGGAGATTTGGCCACTGCATCCTGCTTTTCACACCACGTGCCCAGGTGTCACTGCAGCAGGGCTGGATCAGGGGTCTCACACTCTCCATGCTCAGCAGAACTCCACCTGCATGAGCTGCACCTCAGGGAGCTCCTTCAGGCCCTCTGCAGTCCCTGACACCAGTGGTGGGTTATGACCCAAAGTGTGGAAGCCTTGGCCAAGTCCTCGCAAATTTTCCTCAAGATCCTGGTCATAAACATCCCCAGTTTAAACTGTCACAGCCCAAGAAATTTAAAAATAACAAAAAACCAACAAAAATAACAACAGCAACAACAGCATCAGCAGCAACGAAAACAACAAAACCAAAACAAAAATAATATAATAATAATAATAATAATAATAATAATAATAATAATAATATACACAGGGTGTATTTCATCTGAGGACACACTGATGTCTCCCAGTCACACTCCTCTGATGTCTCTGGACTGTGACATTTTACTCCATTGATCACAAATAAATTACGAATCAGCACTGTGCACAGGATATTAAAGCAGCTCTGCTGAGAAGGGATTCCTCAGTGAAATTTCCCTGCCAACACACAATTGCAAGCACTGATACCACTGGTAGACAGCAGTGCCATGGCCCGGCTAGATAAGATGAAGTAGAAACCAGTGATTTGAAGCTAATGGGACTTGGAATCACTGTTTAACTGGCAGAGGCCCTCAGCAGTCTGAAGATTCAACTGGAGGACTGATATTGATTCCTTAAAATGAATAGCAGTAATAAAAAAAATAAAATCTATATTAAAAAAAAGTGTACAAGCAATGAGACAGGATAGGAAGCGGGGGTGGAGCAGATGGGGGATATAGTGGAGAGAGACCATCTTGAGCAAGAACAGGCAGTTCTGAGGAAGGGGAATGCTAAATTATACATCTTCAGCTAGTCTGTGATGTCTGATAGATGTTTCCTGGGAGTTATGCAACTCAGTAATTGCTGTTATTTTTTTCTTACCACGCTGATTTTTATTAAACCATTCAGCAAATGCTAATTTCAGAGTCGCTTGTCCAATTAGTCATGACACTTCACGGGTGTCTCTGCTAGTGAGCAGATCCTTCAGCCTTTGCTCATCCTGAGCAATGTTTTACCCCCTGAAATAAGGCCTTGTGCTTCCCAGGGCAAAGCTGCTAGGATCTGCCTGTGACATTTCACCATACACAAGCAATTTGCTTAGTCTTGAGGTCAATTTCAAAAAAGATGGCTCTTGTGCTTGGTACTCTTCATAGAAAATAGACAAATTATCTGCCAATCTAAATTTTGACAGATGAAACAAACATCTTTGTTTGTAACACTTAGAAAATCATATGTTTTCAGGGAAAGGGAAATAAGAAATTAGTACTTTTCTACTTTAACTAATTTAGATGTGGCTGTTACTAATATGCAGCATTCCTTCTGAAAGCTGAAAAAACCCCTTGCTAATTCTAGCTGCAAAAAACCCAATCCCAAACCCCCTTTTTGTCAGAATCTTGAAAGAAAAAGTTTTTTTTTTTTCAAAAAAGGAGCTGTTCAACAGAACATTTTGAACATTTTCAAACAGCGCTATTAAGTCCTATAGCAGCACACAATTCAATCTTTTTTTGCAGGTAGATATTGCACACAAGAATGTGGACTTAATAGGCACAAAGAGAATGTCTAATCTATTGTAAGTTTTAATAATTCCTAGTTTATGGAATTGAGCAATGAACATTAATTTCTTTATTCTACTTTTATGATGCATGATACTGTAGAAATTCCATTTTATGATATTTCAATTTCTGCTGTCTGTACTGTTTGTAATGTATCTGACCTCAGTCTATGTATCTGTAAAACAAAGAGAATGGTTCTGCTTATTTTCTCCTTTTTTAAAAAAAATAATATTCCACTGATGAGAAGTGTTCTATAGGAACCGCTGTTCTTACCCTTAGAGAATGTTTTGTACATTTGCATTTTAATTACAAAAATATCATCATGATTATTTGCAATTATTCCAGGACAAGATTATTTTCACAAATGCTCTGAATACACAAAATGTCAGGGATTTGAAGTACATCTTCCTTCACAAAAAAAAAAAAAAAAAAAAAAAAAAAAAAAAAAAAAAAAAAAAAAAAAAAAAAAAAAAAAAAAAAAAAAAAAAAAAAAAAAAAAAAAAAAAAAAAAAAAAAAAAAAAAAAAAAAAAAAAAAAAAAAAAAAAAAAAAAAAAAAAAAAAAAAAAAAAAAAAAAAAAAAAAAAAAAAAAAAAAAAAAAAAAAAAAAAAAAAAAAAAAAAAAAAAAAAAAAAAAAAAAAAAAAAAAAAAAAAAAAAAAAAAAAAAAAAAAAAAAAAAAAAAAAAAAAAAAAAAAAAAAAAAAAAAAAAAAAAAAAAAAAAAAAAAAAAAAAAAAAAAAAAAAAAAAAAAAAAAAAAAAAAAAAAAAAAAAAAAAAAAAAAAAAAAAAAAAAAAAAAAAAAAAAAAAAAAAAAAAAAAAAAAAAAAAAAAAAAAAAAAAAAAAAAAAAAAAAAAAAAAAAAAAAAAAAAAAAAAAAAAAAAAAAAAAAAAAAAAAAAAAAAAAAAAAAAAAAAAAAAAAAAAAAAAAAAAAAAAAAAAAAAAAAAAAAAAAAAAAAAAAAAAAAAACAAAAAAAAAACAAAAAAACAAAAAAAACCCAAAAAAATCCCTCAACATAAGTTCCAGTAGTGGTGATCTTTAAGGCCTCTTCCAACCCAAACCATTCCATGATTCTGTATTGATTCTGTGAAGAATGACTTGAGACAGAAACTTGTGTTTCTTAGGGTCACAAAGCCAGGTGCTCACCTATGCACAGAGGTTGTTAATACATAAACTTTGTGTCTGTGTTGATGTTTTCTTCTGGGATTTCATGGAAGCCTGCACACTGAAATAGAGAAAGATTTGCAGTTTGGTCAATGTCTCCTTCCAGTGTTCAAAGTGTTGAAAATGTGTTTTCTTGAGTAAAATGATTTGTTCAATTTTTTTTCTCTTCCTTTCCAGTTGAAAGAAATTCTGAATAGCATTGAAATAATTTTAGTAAGAAAAAGTAATTTATTTTCTCATGGTAACACAACGTTCTAAAGCAAGCTTTCACCATAACGTTCCATTGAAAAAGTGGTCCAATTTTACAGTTACCTGATTTCTTGGGGTTCAGGACAGACAGAAAGCGAAATGTGTTTCACACCTCATCCTCAGAGCAGGAAGGACAATGCTCATTTAATCAGCTGCCATTTGATACTCCTCTTTCAGTTTACTGGCCTGTCCTGTGTTTATTCTGCCCTAGTCACTCCAGCTTCAAAAACATAATTATTAATTTCTTCCTGAACCATCTTGTGTGCTCATCACTTCAGAAACCAACTGCTTATTAAATATTAATTAAATTACCCTTGCTGGGAGGCAACATGAATCCATTCTACTAAGGGGCAGCTGAAACACAAAGAGATTAAAGTCAAGTAAATACAAATAATAGGGATTGTCCAGCCTGAAACACCTGGAAAATTTTTTCAGGGTACTTATCCCTATATCCTGGGTCGGTTTTTTCCAAGCACAGACTCAGTGACTTTGGCTCCTGCTGCAGGAGCTCAGATTCCTGCCAGTCACCATCTGGGATGTGAAGGTGACAGACCTGGATGCAAGGGATGCTCAATTAATGACCATTTGTGCAAAGTTCAGTTTAAGTGACTTGCTGGGCATCACATAATTGAAGGCAGAGGATTGAATTCTCATTTACTCCCTGCCTCACCATGATGATGTGTCCCCTTCCTGTGTCCCTGGGCTTGCTCAGCCCAGCTGCTGACAGAAAGAGAGGATGAAGTCTGACAGACAACCTCCTCTGAATGCAGCCATGATCCATTCCCAGAATTCCATCATACTTGTGGATTAAGACAGAATATTGCTGAAAAAAAAATGTCTGTGCTTAACTAATTAAAAGTTGTCCCATAGTTTAGACCAACCTGGGAACAGAAATTTGGCTGTGCAGGCAACAGAGAGTCAGGTACCTTAACTATGAGTTTTGCCCAGTTTTGCCACATTAAAGATGTGCTGTCAGTAATGTTCTGTCTGCTTGCATCCCTGTGATTTTCTCCTTGGCAGTCACTCATCATACTCCATTTCCCCCAGAAATATTGCTCAGCTGACAGGCTCTGGTATCCTTCCATTGTCCTATTTACTTTCTTTGAACAATATTTAATTTGAGAAGTTGGCAGAGTGTGGACACCTATGAGCAAATCATCCTAAACTGCCTTCATCACCAACAGTGAGAAAGAGGCATTTCCCAGGGCTCGGTTAATCTCACATATTTCATGATTATGTGTGAGGACATAATGAACTGGAGCTCAGCTGCACCCAGCAGTGTCATCTTTGCCTGCAAGATTTACATGTCCCCATTAGCCCAGATGAATGTGGGTGATTTCCCATCCTGGAAAAAATAAATCTGAAAACACAGCAGTCCCATGAGCCCTGCATCCACATCCTTCAAATGGAGAGAGTGTTGGTATTTAGATAAATCAATATTTAGATAAACCAAGTAACTACAGGCACATCAGCCTGAAGCTGGTTCTGATGAAAATCACGTTTGACACAAGGTATAGCAGATAAAGACCTAAAACAAGATGCAATAAAGCACATTTTCTTTTGAAAGTGATCCTATCAAGTTAATTTAATACCTCCTTTCACAAAATTGCACATTATTAAAGTGTATGGTGTCAGTTTTGCATACTGAGATTGCTACAAGGCATTTTTTATGCCATTGCACACTATTTGGGCTAAAACAAAATCAGAATAATCTCTAACTCAGAGTAAGAATTTATAACAAGCAATAGAACAAGAGGAAACAGCATCAGGTTCTGCCAGAGGAGTTGTAGGTTGGATATTTGGGAAAAAATCTTCACGGAAAGGTTGGCATTGACACAGCTGCCCAGGGGAGTGGTGGAGTCCCCATCCCTGGAGGGATTTAAAAACCATGTGGATGTGGCACTTGGGGACACGGGTCAGTGGTGGCCTTGGCAGTGCTGGGGGAATGGTTGGACTTGATAAGCTTGGAGGGTTTTTCCAACCTCAATAATTCTTTCATTCAAATTAGTCCAGACTATTTTTTTCTCAGCTGGTTCAAAAATACACAGCACAGAAAATGTTACTCTTAAAAGGATATACTTTGGCAAAAAGGCCAGCATCCAAAAAAGAGGCTCTTTTAAACATGGATATTGGGCAAGTGTTCCAGTATGCAGAGCCTGGTGAGCCCTGCCTAAAATACTGCAAGTGAAGAATGCAGAAACTATCCTGTTTTTAAAATCCTACTGTGTAATATCTTAAAAGACCTTAGAAAGATCAACTTCTGATGACAGTGTAGATATTCTGGCTTAAATCAGATGATGTGCTTTGTGGAGAAGTCTCTGATTCTCTTCAAAATATACCAAGCCGGAACTATATTTTGTTAATTTTTTTTCTTCACAGAAAAGAGTTTGTTTTTGTTTTCAAAGAAAGCTTTGTTTGATTTAAAGTTTGACAACAGGAAGATCAGTTGCTCACTGTTACCCTTCAAAGCCTCAGCATAGACTTTTCTTATTGTGAGTGGAAATACATTTGGCATTTTGGGAAACTCTATTTATTGGACTTTCCCCCCTAAATTATATGCTAAGAAAATATTTATTAAATGATGTAGCAAATATTTTTTCCTCTTGAAGTAAATACTGACAAATTTCCTAGCCAAGTCGGCTTGAAAATGTCACAATTCAAAGCAGGCAAATTTTAAAAACCTATGTCTTGTATTTATTTAAGGTGGAACTGACAGGAGAGAGAGAGGAATTTACTTAAGGGCACAGCATCAAAGTAAAGAGTTTTGCTCTCAGTTATAGTTATAGAAAGATATAGTAGGAAGATGTGGAGCACAGAAATCTTTCCAGCCTTGGATATATTCTATTAACTGAACCCTTCACCTCTAGCTCTTAAAATATTATGGCAAATTTATTCTTCATTTCTGTGACAGAGGTGTTCACATGGTACATCATTTGAATAATATCTTGTCCTTCTTCAGAAAATTACTATCCAGGGTCTGTCCAACAGGGGCCAGAGGTTGTCAGAGACCAGAACTGCCAGTGGCTGTTTTGGGCATGGAGCATCACAAATCATCTCTGACTGTGCTGGGAGCACAGAGAATGGCAAGAGCCTCCTCAATTTGCTCTGAAGTGTTTTAAAATACAGAAACCTGATGGTTGCCAGGCTTCATTTTCTCTACCTGTCTGCATTTCCCCCCTGACATTTAACAGCATTGATGTCAAGGTGCTCTGTGTTTCAGGAGTAATTCTTAAATATTCCAACTTTAACACAGACAGGAGCTCATTGGTAACACAGATCTCTGATTTCCTTCTTAGTTTTATGCTCAGAGACATTAGCTCTGTGCCTTGTACTTGTGCCATGCTTGTGAGAGTAAGTTTAAATGCCTGCAGCAAGGCCTCAGATAGAATCAGAAGTCTTAGTAGAGTCACAGTGCAATAATAAAAAGATACACACAAGAACAGCTGTAGCCAATATTAAACACTCAGCCATCAATTATTGATGGAATATGCTCCTTGTGCTTGCATAAGAATGCTTTTTAGGATCCTATTATTTAGAATTCTTAGTAAGGCTTTGTCAAATTAATAGGGCTTCCTGCAGTTTGAATACCTTAAAACCTTTAGGTTGTTTAATGTTTGGGTATTTTTTTAGCTTATCCAAACTCACTGACTCAAATAATCTGCTGCTAAAACCAGAGCTGTGAATACAGGACCATATTCACAGAATCAACAAATCATAGAATGGTTTGGATTGCAAGGGACCTTAAAGACCACTTGTTTCACTCCTCTGCCATGGGCAGGGACACCTTCCACCAGCCCAGGTTGCTCCAAGCCCCATCCAAGCTGGCCTTGGACACTGCCAGGGATCCAGGGGCAGCCACAGCTTCTCTGGGCAATCTCTGTCTCACCACTCTCACCGTCAAGAATTTCCACATAATATCCAATCTAAATATACTGCTTCAGCCTAAAGCCATTCCCTCTTGCCCCATCACTCCAAGCCCTTGCCCAAAGTCCCTCTCCAGCTCTCTCAGAGCCCCTTTAGCCACTGGAAGCTCTTCCCAGAGCCTTCTCTTTCCTACACTTGCTTAAAAAGATAGTCTCACAAATTGGTATGTACAAGCCTACAAGTTGCTAAAAAAAAGTATAAAACTGTGGATGAACCTGGGCCAGATGCTGCATTACTCCAGTTAAACACCAGTGATTTCCCCTTTCCTCTGGAGAGAGGACAACAACAGATCTGAGTCACTTCTCAAGTGGTTTCACATTTGGAAAATCCAAAAGGCACGAGGCTCATGGAGCTGGTGACTCTTTAAAGCCACTCATTGAATACATTGCCAGTGAAAAAGGCAGAGCAAGCACTTGGAACGTGCTCTGTGTGCCAGGGATCTCTGCCACGGTGCCAAACAGTCCTTCAGCTACTCCCACCCAACAGCTTCCCTCCCCCTTACCCAGAGCTTCCCAGGCATCATCTGCATCAGTCACCAGGGTGCTGCAACTTGTACCACAGCCAGGCATTCCAGGGGCCAAGCATTCCCTGAGTCACCTGTCAATGATGCTAAAGGAAAATCTGGGCGAGCATTTTAAATTTTACACACACATTAAAAAAAAAAAAATCCATTAGAACGACAACAGGATTCCAGAAAGGTAATCAGCTGCCATTGATTGATTTTAGATTGGTTAAAGTAAAGAAAGAAAGATTCTCTTCCCTTCTTTTAAACAAAGCAAAACAAAAAGACATGTTCTTACTAGTACAAATTTCAATTGGGGTCAAATCACTACTATTGGAGAAAATAGGTTTATGAGAGCAAAATCCTTATTCAACATCAGTGCATTGTTAAGCTAAGCTAACTTATGACTGAAGGGTGATTTTGGCAAAAGAATTATAATCAACTTATGATAAAGAGAAGGTATTTTGAATTGTCTCCTTTTGTATTTGTGGGATATATAGTCATAAGGGATATATAGTCATTTTAATGCTGCTACACAGGACAAGGATCCACAGTTATGAAGCATTTGTATTACAAAATGATAACAGTTTCTTACCAGAACCTCAAACAAAGATAATTAGAATAAAAGGTGTTTGTAACAATTTCAAAAAAGATTAATACAAACTCTTGATAAAATTCTTCACAAGAAGAATCTTCTCATCATTGGTGATATAACTCATTGCTTCAGTATTACCTATATTTTTCTGGTGTCTAATCTGCCAATATATGGATTTTAATACAGAATTAACTGCAGATAGAAGATTTTGCATAGCATACTTATGAAGTTCCTATTCATTGATATACATTTATGACTCCAGGAGTGAGACTCCTGCAATTCCTCCACCACTTCTTGTCAAGTTTAAATTGGTTACTGAAGCTTCCACGGGGAAAGAGCTTCTGTGCTCAGGTGGCCTCCTACAGACACGGTGTCAGATCATGCAGGTTAATGAGACACGAGCCAGAGGTGAGAATAAAGGCAGAGCAAACAGGTTAACAAACCCTCACTGAGCTTTGTGCCATCCCACACACTGCTCCTGGGGCCATCCCAGCACACACACCAGGCAGCAGGAAAAACTTCCACACCTGCTCACAGAAATCGACCCCAAAACTCCCCCATTCAGTGCAGAAGTTCTGAGTATTTTGTAGAGGTCAGATAAACTCAGCTCCCACACTCCTTTCCATCGATGGTCTGGTTTCTTTCACCATCTCACCACCAGTTCCCATAATTGCCACACTCCTGTTTACTTTTTAAGCAATCTTATATCTTGGGCAAAGATTAAGTGTACCTCCAAATGCAACCTAACCCAAATTATTATGCTAAATGCCCAAATACTGCCTTTAGTAAACAACAGTTTAATGTCACTCAGCACACACTTCTGCACCATGGTCTGCAAGCAAGTTTTGTGAGTCTTACAAAGGCACAAATCTCAAAATGGAGAAATTCAAGTGTCTGTAATAAACACACCAGCACTTCAGGGTCTACCTATGAGAGATTGAAAGCCCAGGAAAAAAAGGATTTCCAGGCAAAGGAAGTTCTTTCTAAATGGGCCAATGCTGAGTGCTTGGTTCCCACAGTAACATTTGTGCCATGCAAGGCACAATTTCAATTCAGACAGCAAACAAGTCCCGTAACATAAAACATGGAAATTAATCTCTCTCATCAAAGTCTGCTCTGAAAAATCACACTTTGGCAGGAAGTAAATAAAAATTTAAACCCCCCTAAAACCCAACAGAGCCAAAGTGAGGGAGTGCAACAGTCCAGTTTCAAATTTGAAGTAGCTGGGAAAAGTGTCCCAAAAGTGTATGGAATTGCTGCAGGGAAATAGTAGTCTCCTCTCCTCCTACTCTACACTGCTGGTCCACAGTGTGGAGCCCCTGAGGTGTTTTCCTGGGGTATCCCAGCGCCGTTACTCCCTGTATCCAGGCAGCAAACCGAGCTCAGTGGTTTAGCAAAGAGGGTCTCAGGTCACTGCTGAGTGCAGCCTAACAGGATAATGCAGAGCCAGCTATCAGCCCTTCTGCCAGGGTAATCACCACAGAATGGGTAATCCAAAAGGAACATTTTGCTTCTGACAAATAATGCTTTGGAGATGGTCTGGGATGGCCCTGCCTTTGGACAATCTTAATTCACACACCTGAGGCACAGAGCTGCACATCCTCACCCTACAGCACCTGGGGCAGAGGCTCCCCAGCCAGCTTTGAATAGACAGAGATTGCCTGGGAAAAGTGGTGGGGAGGAGGAGATGATCTCAGGAGAAAGGGAAATGGGCTCCAGAACAGAGCCAGCAAAAAGGAGAAAGACAAGGGAGGGAGCACATAGTGCAGAGAAGGGCATCTGACAGGGGCAGGCATTGAAGCAAATGGGAAGGGAGGTTCTTTGAGGACAGTTTCCAGTCAGAAATCCAGTGATTGATGGAAAACAAGCCTGAATTCAAGGAACCAGCTGCAATAGTGCAGTAGAAAAAGGTAGTTGCTCATATTGTTCTTTTTTTTTTACGACTATCCTGTTTCCTCAAGACATTTTTGCATTTTAGTTCAGAAATATTATGTCATAATGAATCTTGACTTTTACAGTTAATCTCCTTATAAAAGATTACTGTAGAGAAAAGTCATGTCTTTTCTGTGTTGAAACCCTGGATAACTTTTTCAGCCATTGTAAAATGCTGCTTATCAGGGATTTGCTTGCTCAGAAAAAGGCTGTGGGGCCGTTTTACTGCTTCTGGTTTCAGCTGCAGCTCAGGCACAGCCAGTTTGGTTATCTCCAAGTCATGTTCTGTGGCACAAGGTAGATTGCATCTCAAAAAGACCCACAGACAATACAGAGGCCTGGACCCATCTGAATAGTCTGAGGTGAAGATCCATGAGAATTCTGAAACCATTAAAACCTTTATGATATGGATGCACTCGGCCCAAGCTTTCTCTTGCAGAAATGTGTGATAAAGGATAAAGCTGTTTGACAATATTTCCGCTGTCCCAGGCCACTAACAAAAAATTTCCTGATACCATCACTGCGGGGAATTATAAGATGCCCACCCAATGAGGTTAATAGAAATAATGATGCTTCCTCCTGAACACAAAATGTGAGGAGGCAGAAGAAAAAAATAAGTAATAAAATAATCAGCACTGAAGTGTTCTTTAAGCACGAACAGAATTTTCAATAGCTTGACTGCAAACCTAAAATCCCATAGTGCTGGAAGGAGCAAGAAGAAAGTGAAAGGAGAAAATAAAAGAGCAAGGTGCTCTGTAGGATTGAATTAATAATGTAGAAAAACCTCCCAAGTAAGAAACACCAATCCTGAAAGGAAAAAGAAAATGTCACTGCAATCTAAAATACTTCATCAATAATAAATGCAATTGATTCTGAATGAGGTCTGTTGGCTCCTTTTTTCCTGTAGAAGTGCTGTAAATGCAGGTTACCTCCTACAAGCTGCCTTTGTCACATGCAAAGGAGAGATTTTGCTGCTCAGCTCCAACAACCTGAGGAGGAGCCTCAGCAGCTCCTGCCATCAACTCTGAGCCCACAAACCAAACAGATGAATGCAAATCCCTCCCTTGCCCACATCCTCACAGCCAGGAACCACCTCCATTCAGCTGGGGAAGCTCCAGGGGAGCAATTAAACTTAGTGGATAAATCTCTGTATTTATCTTAACCAAGGCCCAGGGAAGCAAAGGTCAGTGTGCCCTCTGCAGCACTCAGGACACTCCAACATTTCCACATCAGCTGCAGCCTTTCCATTTCTCTTTTGAAGTTTAATTGATGCCCTCTCTTCCTAATCAGCTGCAGCAAAGCAATAAGCCTTGATGAGGAGGGCATTATCATGAGATAACTTAGTATGTCCAACACATGATGTTCTACAGGTCAATTAACAAACCATATTCTCAGCCAGACGTTTTTGGGAATAAAACCAGTGTAAATTAACAGGCTTTAGAGCTGCCCTAGTAATTCTCTCTCTCTCTCTCTCTATTCCCCCTCCCCCCGGCCAAGTTTGAAAGGCATTTGAGAATGAGACTAAGGAAAAAAGAAAAAAGTAATTTAAGGAGTCTTTCTGCACATTTTTATTAAACCAAAGCAGTTGTTTCTGAAATGGAAACAAACACCAGTCTTTTACAGTTATATTTGAGTCTGAAAGCAGATTTCTGCTCTATCTTTCTACAGTGAGGGAAGCAACTCAAAGATCCTCATGCCTGGCTGTACACAATTAAATGATCTGGGGACATTAGTCAAGCTAATTCATAAATTCTCCCAGATTCAGCCTGGCCAATACAATCCTGGTGTGAAAACTTTTATCCATGAAATCAGCTTACATGTACCATCTAATATCAGACTGAGGCTTGAAAATTTCCCATAATCCACAAAATCTGGATCTGAAAGATGTAACAGTTTCATGGTGAAGGATGGTGACCACGGAGGGCAGCCCTTTCAGGAGGGGAGTTGCAGGTGTTGTGTGTTGGGTTTGTGGTATAATATTGATAGATTTGATATCTGGAAATATCCAGAGACAACTAAAGATTTATCAGGGTGCTCCTTTATGTTTTTTCTTTTTTAATTTTTCTGAGTGGTTTCTATTCACTTGTGCTTTACCTACTACAGATAATTTATTTTTTCATAAAATTCTTAGGAATTACACAATAAAAATTAGCTGAAGAAATTGATGGTGATAAAGTAGGATGCAGTAACAATATGTGTCTCAAAATGGAACCCTCAACAGTACAAAAATATTTTTACTGGTGAAATATCTTTAGAAAATTAACAGAGATTACTGGTTTACATGTGAGTATCTGTGTGGGTGTAGACTTAGACTAATTCAGTTTTATTTTTCTTACCATCAACCTGGTTTTGGAGGTTCAGTGAGAGGCTCCAATATCTGTGTCATTCAGGGGACACAGAGGCCAGTGGGTTGGGTCTCTTTTAGCCTGAAAATTTATATAAAATTTTACAGACTTTTAAAACATGTTTTATTTTCTTCTTTAATATACAGCATATATTTACACAAAGTGGGATGGGAAACCCTCTTGGGAAACAGCTTGGTTAAGCACAATATGCTCATCTGACTGCAATTTCACCATGAAAAATCCTTAGGATGATGAAGAGGGATAAAGACAGACATTGAAGATCAATCAAACCCCGCTGTTTCCAAAATTCTTCCTTAAGATCTATTAAAATTTAAATGATAAAAGCTCCATACACCTTTACATCTCTCTTAAATTTTACATCAAATAAGTTGCATTCAAAGAAATACATATCTAAAGTTATTTTAACCTATTTCTTCACTTATTTCCAAGGAATTAGTCATAGAACTTCAAGGTGACAATACCTGACCATGTCCTGTTTTATTTCACATTTTTTTTTGAGGCTTCTTTCCAGAGTGTTTTCAGAGATGCCAGTGCAAAATCTACTCCTCCTCCTCTCCTCCTCCCAAAGATCGTAACTTGAAAATTTTCAAGGTACAAAGTATAATTGCTTTCACAAAAATGTTGTCACACAGATATGGATTGTAACCCCCTTTTCATAATTCTTTTAAAAGAAAAAAAAAAAAGTATGGATTTGGGCAAAAAAATCAAATCCCAGCCCTAGAATTTTAGTGGGTGAAATAGTGATTCATATTCCTTTCAATCATGAGAGATGCTTCCAGCTTCTTCAGGCTGCAGTGATGGAAAGAGAAAGATTAGGTAGAAGTGGATAATTCAAAATATGAAAGAAGATATAAAGAAATAAAGAAAGAGAAAAGGCAAGGTTTTATCCAATACAGTTTTTGTGACTCTAGGAAATACCTATGATTTATGAACTTACATCACTCCTTCCCACAGGTACTTCTTTCATGTGTCCATGCAAAATAGGAGCTCAGATGTAAACTGGGATTTTTCCCACAATCACTTTACAAAGTCACTGTTGTAGGTAAAAGAAAAAAAAAAAAAGATTATTTCTAAGAGCACTAGAAGCACTTGAAGATGCACACACTGAGAAAAGCTAAAATCTCTTCCTGTGAACTGGTGACTCATGTTCAGTGCACAATAAAGCTGATGTTTGAGATACCTGCAGCACACTCTGTGCCCTCAGGCAGGGAAGTTTTCCACTAATCCACACAAACACAAACCTATGGTTTAAACTGCTCCCAGTGACAGGGATCCCCCACAGTGTGTGTGGGATTTTTGAGACATCACTGCCAGCGAAGGGAGATCATAAATCTTTGCCCTTTGCTCCTCAAATATAGAAAATAGTGTGAGCACCCAAATCAGTTTAGATCAGAGCACTGGGGAAAGCTGGAAGAGCTTTTCTTCCCAGGACAACCAAATGACTCAGGGAAAGCCCCCAGAGCTGTCTGAGCCCTGAGCTGTGCACTCTGCAGATTTGCAACTCTGAAGGAACAGATGAACCTCAGGCACACGTGGGCTTCACGTACCTCCATGACAAAGTCCAGTGATCTTAATTTATTCCACAGCTATGGACCAAATGATGGATATTCTTTATGGCCTAATTAACAATGACACTTGTGTGTGACAAGGAGCAGAGGGTGTCTGGGAACTCCTGCAGGTTCCAGGCTGGGGCTGTGCAATGCTCAGTGCTGCTGCCAAGCTGGGGACACCCGGGGTCTGGGGTTTGACAGAACCAGACACAGCCCAAACCCAACCAAAACCAAATATAAACCCACTAAAAACTCTGTCGGGGTTCATACATATATGTAAAATCATAGATTCATTTAGGTTGGAGAAGTCGTCTAAGTTCATCACATCCAACCATTCCCCCAGCACAGCCAAGGCCACCATTGACCCATGTCCCCAAGTGCCACATCCACACAGCTTTTGACACTTCCAGGGATGGTGATCCCATCACTTCCTTGGGCTGCCTGTTCCAATACCTGACAACCCTGTCTGGGAAGATTTTTTCCCAAATATCCGATCTAAACCTCCCCTGGCCCAGCCTGAGGCCATTCCCTCTCCTCCTGTCCCTGTTCCCTGGGAGCAGAGCTCGACCCCCCCGGCTGTCCCCTCCTGTCAGAGAATTGTGCAGAGCCACAAGGTCCCCCCTGATCCCCCTTTTCTCCAGGCTGAGCCCCTTTCCCAGCTCCCTCAGCTGCTCCAGACCCTTCCCCAGCTCCATTCCCTTCCCTGGACAGCTCCACCCCCTCGGAGTCTGCCTTGAAGTGGGGGGCCCAATATATATGTATATATACATAAATACACATATATATACATATATACATACAAATTCAGGCATTGGGATCTGAAGAGATCTTAAAAATCTCAGTACATCCCATCCAGAAAGGTCTTGTGTGACATTTGTGCAATATTCCAGCTAAATAAATGCAACACCTTCTTCCTGGAGAGTACATTTCTGCTTGTCAGATTTTTTGGTAATTTCTCTGTATCCTGGAAATTTTTGCACAGGCACGCCTGGAGTACACATAATTAAAAATAGTCACAGTTATAGAAAAATATTCAAATAGATTATGAGAGATTAAGATTTTAAAATGGATTTTTGTTTTCATTTATCCCCCTGCTAGCATCCAAATTTATGGTTCGGTGAGGAAACAGAGCCATAAAGATAATTTAATATGACCTCCTTGAAACGCAGGCCAAGGAACCTTTTTTTTTTTTTTTTTTTTTTTTAATATTTCTGTGTGAAATATTTCAGGAAAAGAAAATGATAGATCAAACACATCCTTCTGGTAGAGTCATTACCTCTGAATATTCTAGGAGGCTTTGGAAACACCACTTTATCTCTCTTTCTTCCTTATGTTTAATTTTTAGTGAGCTGGGATAAAGCAGGTAAGTGTAAACATTTCACATTCTGCAGTGATTCCACTCTTTTTAAGGCCATTATTATGCAGGAGTTACCAAACAACACTGGAACTTTGAAATTTTGCCCAAAGGGAGAAGAAAAGATTGGGTAACAGCTACTCACCTATGACACCTCACTAACATTATCAAAAGAAGGAAACATTCCTCAAGTAATTAAATATTTATTCCTTTAAAGGTATAACTAGAGCACGAAAATACATTTCTACCTCCCACAGCTTTTATCAAGCTGTCAAGCTCTCCATAACTTGGTGTTAACTGAGTCATAAAGGGAAAAATATCTAAAGCAGGAGAAATGTGTGAACCCTTGCCTGAGGATGCACTTGGTCATTCAGTGAGAAACAGGAAAAAATCTTGGTTATTCCTGATCTCTGCAGGTGCAGCTCAGCAGCAAGATCAGGGTGTGCTCATTTTCCAAACAGGATGAGGTGGGATAATGTGCCTGCCCTTGGACACAGCTCCAGACCTGACCTTGCACTTCTGGGCAAGCTCCTGATGAACTTTCAACCAAAAAAACTTTATCCTTTTTGTGTCTCCCAGCTCCCTATCTTCTCCACACACATATTCATCATCTTACAAATTAACTGAACAGCCCAGTCTGGTCTGAGGGGTTGTTTATAAAAACAACTAAGTGTATATATAAAAAGAGTGAAAGGAGAAACATTGACTTGTTTCCATTATAACATTCATACCAGGGGGTTCATTAAAAAAAAACAAACAACAAAACCCAAACCTACTAACTTTTGCTTGAAAATCTTACTGAAATCTGCATTTTTATATGCAGAAATGTCATTTTAAGTCTATAAATATTCATCTTCTATATTAAAATTGAGTTTCAGAGAGACACAGGAACCTTGCTTTGACCAGTTGTCTTTGAGATACAGAACAAAACACCAGATATAAAAATATCCACACAGTATTTTTGTTTTCACGGGACTCTTTCCCTGTGTTTCCACACCTTGGTCCACTCTTTCTAAGGTGTAAAAGATCTGAACTATAGATCAGCATTTCATACTCTGAGGGCAGTGTAGCAGGAAAACACTGGATCAAAGTGAATCTCTGCAGATTCTTCATCCCCTGCTCCCTTATTGTCAAAGCATTTGTTCAGCTTTAAAATCATCATTTATATGGAGCCAAGCACTTAAACTCATGTGTGAGTTTAATAATGAGATTGAGATCACTGGGAATTAAGGATTAAAAATGAGTAATGGACTAAGTTATTTTGCTCACTTCAAACCTCTATTCCTTTGTAGTAATAACCTGCTCAGTAGCTCCTTGACCTAAAATACATATTTAGCTATGTTAACTCTTGACTTTCAGATTCTCAATTTAATAAGCAAACTAGTAAGGGGGGAAAAAAAACTTAGGAAAACTATTTTGAAAGTTACCTACAGGCTTTCTGTGTTCTCTGACTTCTTAATTCAGGAAGTGTCTCCTTGCTGAAGATGTGTATCATAAATTGAAATACCTTCATGGCCATTTTCCCGTGGTTTATTAAAATGGGAAAGACAAAATTGGAAGTTTATCAAATAGGAAGTTTATCAAAATGGAAAGCTAAAAATTTTCTCTAGCCTTCTTCTTGTGGCCACAGGTGAAAAGCTACAGACATTTCTGACTGACTTTGGTAACTTGGGTGTCTAATTCTCACAGAGAAAATGCAATGCTTGGCATACAAACAACAAGAAGAGTGACCACAGAATTTAGAAACCACACTAGAAACTGTCCCCAGCTCAGGGAGGCCTCTCTGACCTTCATGTCAATCATATCAATCTGCAAAAAAAAAGAGTAATTTGCTGTATATTTATCAGCTAGAAGCAAATTATTTAAAAATAACTAAGTTATTAAGAAATACATAAATATATGCACTTCTCTCGCATTTTAGGTACAACTTGAACATTTTCCAGATTTTAGGTACACAGGAAGATGTTTGACACCCACACATTTTGGTTGAGAACCAAGGTGATAGTCATGAGAAAGGGATGCTGATTTCTGAGCAAAGGTGTGGAGTTCCCTTTATTCAATGGAGGACTGTCTCTACAGAACATTTTCAAAATCCGCATTTCTTTACACCTACCCTTTCTACTACACTCAAAATTCTTCTAGATCTGTAAGTTTTGCAAGATTCCAAGAATGGAAAGTCTGTGGTATGAATTCTTGATTGGTGCAGTTAATGGAATTATCATTGTGGCACTTGTGACATTGTGAAAATGAATTTCACAATTCACTTATTTTAAGAAAAAATGTATTTTTTAAAAATATTGAGTTTGCTGTTTGACAGCTCACTTTGTAACACTGGATTTTTTAAGTTCTAAGGGCCAGTGGTTACTTTCTGCTTATTTAGTAATTTCATAGAATCATAGAATGGTTTGGTTTGGAAGCGACCTTAAAGAACACATAGTTCACAACTGTCGGTGCCTTACCTGATTTAGTATCCTCTTGCATGACAGCAATTCCAGATTTTGTAATGCTTCTCATGTTTCCATGTACTTTTTCATCCATTATTTCAGATGAGTGGATAAAAACTGCATGAACAATTCAAACACAGGCACCCAATATTTTCCTCTATCAAATCTGTCCTCATCCTGTTGGCTTCACTACACTGAACTGACACATCCTGGTTGGTGCTTGGCTCATTTTTTCATGTGCATTACTTTATCATTTATCAACACTAAATTTTATGGTGTGACCATGAAGATATTTAGAACATAGATGGATAAAAGGCAAATAATCTGTCCAAAAGTAGGACTCTAATGGCCATGGACAAGGTTGCCCAAAATCACTCTGGATTCTTCCCTCACTGAGTCCGATTTTCCTGGAGCATTTCACAGCCACAGTCACTATTCTGAGTGAGTGACTGATCCCAGATTCCTTTCACTATGATCTTTCCCCATGGAGACCCCAGCACTGGAGAGTCCACATGTTCAGATTCCATTAGACTACGTGCTTTCCTCTAAACTTTTCCGAATTTGAGATGCCTTTTAGAGCAACAACATAATTTGAAAGCAACCATTGAGCTAATCCATCTGAGTTTTAGAGGAAAACACTTCTGAAGAAGAGCTATTACTTTTATTCATGGCAAATTGCCTATTTTCCTTTTTCATGCAGCATGCCAGGACATTTTCACTTGTCTGTTATTTGCTATTTTTGTCTTTAGACTCTGTATCTGTCTTTTGTCTTGGTAATCTCATTTGTAAAGATCCCAGTTACTTTTAGGGGGTTAATTGTTACCACAAGCAATGTCAATCTGTGTCATACTCCAGGGCTTTGTAGGGAAAGCTCTGCAAGGACTTCCCCACATCTCATATATTTTGCTCATCTACACTCTCCAGCTCTGATTGGGGAACTGCTTTTATTACACAGTACAACTAAACAAAGCAAAAATAGTAATTTCCTAAAAGACCTCTGAGAGTACATTTCTTTACATAGACTGTGTAGGAGGGCAATAGAACAAAATTTGGTACTTTGCTATTCTGAGAAATAATCAGCGTATCTGAGACAACATCCAAACATCTCCCAAAACTCTGCAAGGGCTACACTTGTCAGTATTGGTGTAATTCAGTGTTTATCACAGTGTTTCAAATCTCCTGGGAGGCCATGAATGTTCCCTTAACTTGACAGTATCTAATTATAAGGAAAATTAATAGATGGTCATTGTTTTTCTTTTATATATACACTGAGACTTTTTGATAATGATAATACAGGCTCTGCAGCTAAGCAACTGTTGGTGTTAAAAGGGAATAAAAGTAGATATTTGTGCAGTGGGCTTTGTACAGGTCTGTAAAGTGTGGCACAATAGATGATTCCAAGGTTCTAAAGTACCAACCTTACAAGTGAATAAATTGAATTATCTTTATGACTGTTCTGAGGTGTTGCATTTAAACAATTAATTTCATCCCACATGACACATATGTATTGAGGATTTAATGTATCTCAGATTTAAACCCTGGTTTTGAGCCACTGACCATGTTTGGCTTATTCTGGTTATTTAAAAATGAGAAAATTTACAGAAATATAGAATAAAAAAGGAATCTTGAGGCAGAATTAGTAACTGTATACATAACTATGATTCAGGAGATACCTGTGCATTAAAGAGATGAGCCATATTGAGGATTCCAAGGTTAAATGAGTTTATTGAGTTAGTGGTTACAATGGTATGTCAGATACCTGTAATCCAAGCTACACCTACATATTTGCCTCTAAATTCTCACACTGTCAGTTTCCGTGTCTCTAAACATTCCACCACCAGGTCTTCTATTACTAATATAATAATCAGAATAATAATCAGAATAATAATCATAATATAAAAGGCAATGTCAATCACCATATTGTGCTTCATACTCCACCATAAGGAATTCAATTGGCAAAAGTAAACCTCTGGTCATATTAATGGGATTAATTGAAATGTGAGCAATCATAACACTACTAGAATATAAAGAACAAAATCTGGTTCAAAAGAAGCATTTTTAAGATGAATTCGTTTGAATCTGTTTTAAAAAGTCACATACTATAATGAAGATGACTTAAAAGTTATATCATTTAATTATTGGGCCACACATTGAAGCATATTGGCTAGTACATTTTTGCACTGCAACAGAAGCAATACAAGCTTTATGGTCTACCATTACAATTCCTTTTTTTTTTTTTTTCACTTAGTATACCTGCCAACCTAATGTTTCTCGCATGCATAAAAATTTCGGGGTTTAGACTTGAATTTATGATTTATTCCACACGAATACCCCCGTGATGCAAATTCTTTGGCCAATTTAATGCTATAGTTTAGTTTGAAAAGGAAGCTTGGAGTTAAGTCCACTTAACATCAGAAGGCAAAGCCCTGAATTTTGGGCACTGCAGAGAGTTATTTACTGGAATAGAGTCTCAGGTCGCATGCAAATTGTCACTTTGTCCCCCCCACCCCATGCCAGACGCACACAAGTCGGCAGGTATGCATACAAAAAAGAATATAAAACCCTCCTGGTAAAGCTCAGTGGTTTAGAATGAATCCATAGCTTTAAATTCACTTAAGGCCTGTACAGGGGAAATATGTTTCTTCTGGGACCCTCTCCTCACTCTTGTCTGATATTCTTCTGGTTTTTCTCTCTTTACTAGAGGTTTCTTCTCAGGGGCCTTCATCTTCCAAGATACAACTGGAGAGTTCACTGCAGCAGTGCCATAGACCTTCTGATATTTAGTAGAAGCCACATATGATGCTTTCACTGTAAGGACCACAGCGTTCATCAGGTTTTTAGCTGCCTGGATGAGAGAAGTGGCACTGTCCAGCTACAAACAGAAAACAAAATGAAATATAGCAAGGTTACTCCAAAATAAAACAGCAAGGTCATTCCACGGCTGGATCACGGGGCCATTTCCTGGCTGGAGCCTGGATCCCCCCAGATCTCATTAAAGATGGAACAAGTCCTCTTCCTTGGGGTACCTTGGAGTATCCAGCACTGGCAACATCATGCACTGAACATGAAAGGTAAGACTCTGGTACCTCACAATAAATTCTTTAAATAAGTTAAAGGAAAAGCTTGTGTTGTCTGTGGGTTGTTTTTTTTTTGTTGTTGTTTGTTTGTGGGTTTTTTTGGTTGTTGATTCTTTTTCTACAGTTTAAGAAGTTTTATGTTTTCTCACAAAAACCCCTTTATTTCTCACTCAAACCTTTACAAATTTACTGTTACACATCAGCTGCAAACCAGATCAACAGGGATTTTTCCCAAGTGTTCCAGTTTGTTCTAATTATTCCTGTTTAGCCCAGGATAACACCCCCAGTGATGTATACAGGAACAGTGTGAGGCCAGCACTGAGCTTATTAGAGAATCCCATCTGAAAAGATGAAAGGAGGTTCTGAAACCCCTACAGAAATGAAAAGATGAGACTGTTAACCGCAGGTTTTGGCAGCTCCTGTAATGTGTGAGTTACCTGTGGTCTCAAGGAATGCTACTTTGTGGTTACCAGGCTTTTTGTACCTTTGTGTTTTTCCCATGCACAAACCTGACTGAGGTTCCTGGGTGTCCTCGGGATGTAAGAGCCCTTCAGGACCTGCTGAGCTTCAAAACACTGGGACTTCCAGTCAGCAAGCTTCCATCATACACTGAAGTGAAATACATGCCCCTGGCCAAAATCTTCAAATGATTTCAACATATAATGGGGACTTCCAAGTCAATGTCTCAATGTTCCACGATGTGAATCAGGCACTCTCCAGACCCAAGTGGATATTCTCAAAGTAACAGGTCCTAAAAATATGCTCCTAAGGACTGTAGCAAGCTAGGTTACGACTTATGATGTTCAATTATCCCCTTCCTAAAATACTGAAGAGTGGGATACATGTTTTTTGTGATAAAGCTTTCAGATATACCATGGAAGCTGCTTCAATTATTTATGTCTTTCCCAGACTGTAGGAATTATATGGGATGTAGTATTACTTCACCTCTTTGATTCCACTCACATGTTCAGTAAGTTTTTAGTTATTTTTAATTAGTACAAATGGCCTATGTCCCTCGAAACCTTCCCTGCTCCCTATTTTGGGAGCATATGGCTTTGTAATATACATGCTAAGCAAGGTAAGCAGGACAAACAGTCATAACAGAAGCCACACCATACTTCACCTCAAGCATTTTGAATCATTAACAGAAGAGTTCAGGAGAAATCTCCTTCTGAAGTGTCAGTGAGTGATGTGAACAAAAACAGACATTACAGAAAGCCTGTATTTGAAACCACGTTAATCTATACTTACCTGTGGTATTTTATTTCCTCTGCTCTGGCCTTAAACTCATTATGGTTCATCAAATACATAAACAGCTACATACAGTGAGGTCAAAACAAAAAAAAAGCATTTTAATGATATTCACGTATGTGGTGCCATTCCCTGAAATGCACAGTTAATTGCCTGCCCCTAGTAAATATTTTTCCTCAGGACTAATTTGTATTTCTGTTAGTAAAAGAAACGAAGTTAAAAGATGGAAAATTACATTACATGGCAGAAACATGACTGTTCAATAGGGAGTAATGAAATATAATCCAGTCTAGTGTTATTCTATAACCACACTGCTGCATGATTTATAAGGCAATCTGTATGTTTGTTGGCAAATAACAGATCACACTCTATTAAATTAGGATATTCTAATTTACTACAGAGATCTACAATCAAGCATTATTCATTGTTAAATGATTCTTTTTGAAACACTGGTGGATTGATATTGAATATAAAGTGATACCATCAAATAGTGTTTACTTCATAATCAGTGTGGATAAACTGACTGGATTGAGCCTCTATTGCACATTCCTGAATGAATTCTCATTGCTGAAGGTTTCCAACAGCTTTTCATTTTCCACCATGAAAAGCTGTTTTACACATATTAAGAACCAGAATAATTAAAGGAAGCATTTTAAAATGAGGGGGCACCAAAATTAGATGCTTAAACCCATGCACAGAGTTGAATCTATACCTCTGAACACAATAATCAGTAATTTTATGGAATATAGTGGTAAGGGCATGCAGAATCTTGTACTCCCTCAAGATCAGATGCAGGCTACAACGACACCTTTTAGGAAACCACACTTTGTATTCTGATGCCATTTTAACCCTCTTCAGTTTCAATATGCTGCTAGATTAGGTAAGGGCTCCCTGTTTTCCCCATTAATAATCACATTTTAAGATGCAGATACTCAGTCTTTGACTCCAATATCCACTTATCTTGTAAAACACTTCCAAATCTTGGAAAGAGAAAAGAGACATAAAACCCCATCACACACTGTGAGTGTTCTCCAAAATCTGCTGGTGGTCATTCCATGCATCCAATTTGGCCACCTAAGCAAATCCAGTGATTTTCTTACAGCTTTCAGCTCCTTGCTTGTATTATGGCTCAGTAAAGAAGAATTAAACTGAATGAACATCATTCCAATTAACATTTAGATCTTCCTACACCATGGTGCTGCTCCAGCTCTAAGCTGTGCTTTGCCACACTGGCACAAAGCTGGAATGAGGCAGCAGTGAGTCAAACCCTGAGTGCGTTAATTCCTTACAAAAACCGGGCACAGAAACATATGCACTTTTCCAAAAGTATGTTAATAATAAAAAAAATCATAAGAAGGAAAATTAACATTTCAAATAAAAGCACCACTAGGAAAATTACTTCACAGTACAGAAGGCAACCTTTACTCCCTGCAATACCCACAGAATTATAGATTTAATGATGGATTTTGGTCCTAACAGCCAACAGAGCCTTTGACTTGCTGCACAAAGTAATGGTGTTCTGCTGCTTAGACCTCTTTAAAAATATGTTTGCCTGCTTTTAGGAAAAAAGAAAACTCTCTCAATGATAATTTACGAACTTTGGTTACTGCCCCACAAAACTGTAAGAACAGTGAATGCTGAGGAAAATTCAAAATTCATAGAGAACCTCAGAATAACTGCACTGGACCTGGTCACTTAGAATAATTAAGGTTGTAAAAGGTCTGCCAAGAATATAGTTCCAGGGTTTTCTTCCCCCTAGAGAAAATCCTTCAGGTTTTGAGGAGCTTTTGAGCTGCTTATCAGCTATTCTGCAATTTTCCTGCATTATTTGCAGAATTTTCCAGAATCTTGAGATAATCAAGATTTCTTGCTTCTTTTACAAATACACATAATCTAAGTAAAATAACCAGCAATTGCAATAGCAAAATAGCTGAAGAAATGGGAGGGAATAAAGATGGAAATTTTTATCCTTAACAGTAAAGCAATGAAAAGAGATGTTCTCCCTGCATTGTCACACTGCTGTAATGGGGAAGAATTGTACTTTATGTTTTAGAAAGGAAAAAATCTAACTTGCAGACATGTCTTCATATTTGTGATGATAAATATCCATAAAAAGTAAGGGAAATTGAGGGGAAAAAAAATCAGTATTTCCAGTGACTAAGGATACAGAATGGGTAGTTTTAAAAGAGGTGGTTGGTTAAGAATTTTCCACATTATTACTGCTGTTTTTAATAAACCTTGAAAAGTAGGTGAAGACATCAAAAGAATTGTAGATAGTTTCTAGTCTCAAAATATTTGAGCAATGAAAATAAAATGACCTGTGAAATTATAGGCCAGCTCAGCTGACAGCACTCCCAAATTAAATGATGCAATGTCTCTGACAGACTCCATAAATAGAGAAAAGAAATTCAGTTAATGGTGAGCAAAGGGCTGTGTGGGTTAAAATACTTTCAAAGTAACCCACATCATATTTTGGTATAATTAAACTTTGAATTGCTTAAAATAATGCTGTGGGTATAATTGGATCTTTGAAAGGTCTTTTGCTTAGTAATATATGACAGTTTGATTAAAAACTCAGTTGACACAAAACTAACAAGACACATACACAGAAGGATTCCAGATTCTCCAGCAGCTGCTTCCAGAAGTACATACACACACACACACACAAAAAACAGTGCTCAACAGTGAATTTCACAGTGAGGTCTTGGAGAAACCATTTGGAGGATTCACAATATTAATATTTCTACTAAAAACTTGGAAAGGAAGTCACTCATTTGATGAAATTTGCAGATAACAATTGGGAAAGTGTCAAGTCATGCAGAGGGCAAGTGATTGATATTTAATTAGCTGCTAAAAGCCACAAATGTAGATTTAATTCTGGCCAGATCTACAGCAGATGATACCTAATTGCACAATAAGGAACTTTATTCTCTGCAGGATCCCAGGCAATCACTCCTTGAGTACACAAAAGGGAGGAGACTGATGAAACAGGTTCAATTATCATATTCAGTTTATTGTCTGTCCACAGTTACGGGATGCTGAGTCCTCTTCTCAATGTAAGAACAATATTGAGGAACTGAGAAAGAACTTAAACAAACTCAGTATCAAAAAACATCTTTTGTGGGAAAGACTCAGCCAGCTTTATTTTTTCCACTTTCAAATGAATGACTAAAAAATGAGTTGACTGAAATCAGCAAGTACATGGTAACAAAGCTGATTATATTTCAAGTTCCACAGGTTAGACAAAGATTAAACAAAACTTAAAGGCTGAGAGGTGAAGAAGGTAATTTTAGTTATTAATTACCTGAAATTATTTATTTAGCAGTTATATTAATTAATCACAAGAACTCATGAAAGATTGATTCTATTTCTTGAAATTGTGAAATCAATAGTGGATAGTTTTGCTTAATATGTATTAACTATTGGACATTTTTAGTGCACATCAGTTCAGGGAGCTTGTGCATCAGTTATGTAGGAAGGCAGCTGAGATGATAACAACAGCCCCTACTGACCTTGAAAGGTATGAAAACGAAAAATTAGTATTAGGAGCTATTGATAAATAGAGTTTGGTCTGTTTCACTTTGTACAGATTGGGAGGAGCAAATAGAATTTATTTTACACATTGAAACAGAACCTGTAGCTCCTCAAATACTCCTGGCTAAGACTTGATTTGTACACCTTTAGCAGGTGACTTAGGCACTGCCAAGGCCTTAAGGCTTTCTGTGAATTCGGGGTGAATTCCTTGCTTCCCCTTTCCAAAGGAAGTTCACACTTTAATGGTGGTACAGGTACAGTTGATCTTATCACACCCCAAAAGTCAATCAGCAGTCTCCAGAGAAAATAAAGCCACAATTATGCAATTATGGAGGGTAAATCAGGAGTATGGATTTCTCAGATGGTATTCTTCTGCAACAGAACATTTTCCTCTCAGCTGCACTCAACAGTAAATCCATACCTACAAGAGGTATGCAAGGAAAAGATCTTATTTATAAAATTACATCTTACGTTTCTGTGGCACATTTCATGCATAAAACATGACCCTGTTAGAGAGAGCCAATGCAAGAATGGCCTGTTTGCTATTCAGATGCTCTCTTCCCTATGCAAGGAGACATCTGCTCTTTATCAGCACTGCTGTGCAATGGCTGAGGGTCTGTTTCAGTCAGTCACTTCAAAATGCTCATAGGGCTCTTGCTAGCTACAGTCCATTTGGAGAAAACGATCCTATATACTTGAAAAACTCTCTCTCTAAAGAGGTCTTTGTCTGGAATGTAATGTGGTCACAATAATGGGAAAAAATGGATCTGTAGCTACACAGAGAAAATTGTCTTGTACTTGTCCTTTCCTGGCTATTTGTTTTCATATTTGACTGCAATTAACTTACTCCTTTATACATGATGAATGTTTAATTCATTCTGGGGGGAGTTGTGTTTTATAGGTGCACAATCCACTGAATGACCATGCTCATCTGCATTTTTTCAATTACAGGTAAGAAACCCACGGGATTCCCAAGCCCATTTGGTTGCATTAAAGAAAGGCTGCCACATCCAAGGACAGCAGAAAGCACAAAAATACAGCAATAACTATGGATATCTTCTGTCTTCTGTGGACTATTGTCACTTTAAAACACATTACCAACTGCTGTATGCTAATTTGCAAAAGCAGAAGCAAATAAAAATACACCCAGAACTCACATTCCCAGTAAAAGGTAAACAGCCATAATAGAAATGCATCTCTACATTTGCTTTACTTAGTCCAAGTAAATATTTTAGTATTTTAGAAGCAAAAGGATGAATGACAAAATTATATCCTAATTTATTTGCTTTGAGAACACTTAATGTGAAAGCTCGTATTTTAACAACTGAAATGGTGAAATGACAGACAATTGGAAACACCTGAAAGTTAACTAATTACCTAATTATTTTTCTGGAAAATAATTATTACTCACGTCTCTCCAGCTTGCAGGTCCCAAAGGTGAAAATTACATTTAAAAATTTTTTATATTAGTTTTTTTTCTATTCAATAAATATATTTACAGTGAATAAATTATTTCTCCAATACTATTACTATGAAAAAAAAATTACAATTTTTCTTGTAGTTACCAAACATAACATAGGTTGTTTTCTCAGTATTTAACATTTAATTAATATCTTGTTGCATTCCTCTCAGAATTTAATGGGGGAAATTTTTTTGACTCATAACAAAAAAATCCCTCAGAAATGTTTAATTTTTTTTCCTGCTCCTTATCTGCCATTATACAGGAGGAAAAAGATGCCAAACCAGTAAAATTCTTACCACTCACCAGAAACTCTGTAAGGACAAGCAATCCTATACAGCACTGAATTTTTAAAATTCAATTGCTTTAGCAATCTTTTTCATGCTGCAACACTGTCTCAGAACTTTCAGAGTCTGCTGCTGAATTAAAGTATTTCACAACAATCTGAATGTCAAAATATCTGGAAAAACTCTTCAGGACAAGGAAGAAATCCTCAGTGAATAAAGCTAAAGGAGTTTTGTGGATGGGGACAGGATTTCACTCCACAAATTCGGTTGTTTATACCACACGCTTTCTTTGCTATGGCTGAATGTAGAGGAAGAAATACTTTCTACATCAAGCCACATCTGAGAAACGAGAGAATGAGTCTTCTGCCACGACGACTTGAGGGTTTTTTCATCCAAATCTTCCTCATTCTGAATGAATTTCGGGAGGATGATGCCAAGGGTGGAATGTGCTGGACAAAGAGCAGGATTGTCTAATGGCCACCACAATTCCAACACTACCTGAAGCAAACTTGGCACAACCACATTTACAACTTCAAAACCATTCTGCCCCACAGAATTTGTTCTGAGTTCTTGGATGATTAACAGGAAATAGAATTTTGTATGACTGATTTAAATCTAATATTCAACAAGATAAAACGTCTACAGCAAGATGAAGTCCAAACCCTATATGATGGGAGAGGCAAACTCCAACTATAACTAAAACTTTTTTACATTGCCAGAAGGATTCCTGAAGAAAATTAGAGTAGAAGTCTGTCAAAATTCGGTATCAAGCCCAATAAAAAAGCAATTTACACTAGTTTACACAAGGATTCACATGCCTGAAGTCTACCCCAGACACAACATTGTCTGAACCCGAGGTCACAGAAGAGCAGGGGCAGGTCTCTGTCAAAAACATTAGTACACATTTCCATTATCATATCAAATTGCAACTAAATCTCAAAAAAAAAAAAAAAAAAAAAAAAAAAAAAAAAAAAAAAAAAAAAAGAGGAAATAGATGATATCTAACTAACTAATCTGTGCTACTGATCTGCCTGCTCCCAACCAGAGTTCTGACTTGTAAGTTGAAGACAGAAATACATTTTAAAAGCCCAAAGTAATCTAGTGCCCCTTCATGCTGAGCTTTAGGAGTGAATCTTTTGTTCTTTATCTAGAGAACAGGTAAAATAAAAAAAAAACAACATGTCTTTCTAAGATTCTTACCTGAAAGGAGTCAATCATGTCTGGTTGGCTGGAAATCGTACTCAGTGATAAAATGCAGGAGATTTGGATTTAAAAAAAATAATCAATAAAGCACAGAAACACTGTATGCTTTACACAGGTAAATGTGTTATCTCCTGCTATTCCTCCTGATTTTGTCTCAAAGAAAACAAAATGAAAAGCAGCATAAAGCAGGATTTAAGACTGCAATGCTGAGAAATGTGCTATTTCCCCAAATTCTTTTTTTAATTTGTACAAGTGTCAGAGCGGTATCTGTATGTGATTTATCCCCACGTCTTCAGCTGTGAGGATCTGCCAGTTTTTGAGGCAAATCTGCTCCTTCAGCTACTTTCCTATCTCTGAAGTCACGCTTGCCAGGTCAGCACAGGGACACTTTGAAGATAAGTGCTCCACAGGCACAGCTGTCTTTTCTCAGGAAAGGGCTTGGAAACAATGCATGAAACACATCAGAATAAATAAAATAAAATCAATCTTGTTGTAGAATGGAAGATGATACAAGGACAACTATTCCTTGCTTCCTAATGTTTGCCTGCTGCTGTTCATGTATATTTTATGTCTTGTAGAAGCAGATAAAGGCTTCGATCATTCAAGATATTGATCATTTTTGAGGTGCTAAAAGGATTTTACTCTCTTGGAGCTGAGGGTCCTTCCAGTGTTGCTCAACTCAATCAGTGAGAACATTCTTTTCTCTGTTTGTTTCCCTGTGCACTTTCCAGGACTTTACAACAATGTGCAATGAAATTTAAAAAAAAAAAAAAAGATAAAAGAAAATCGAAACTCCACAATAGTCGTCAAGGGACAGCTCTATTTCAGTCAGACAGAGCTGGCTTTACCATATATAACAAATAATTTCTAATGGAAATTCTATAATTTTATACCAAATAAATTACTCATTATTAAATGTTCTATTTATTTAGCCAACTCAATCAATGGTTAAACAACATTCAGTAAGTAACAAGAGTTCCCTATTAGAAGGAATTTTTTCTCCAGTCAATTACTGAAAAAACAATTTGTAAATGCATCTATTCATTACATTTTTAACTTAAGGTAACACTGAATGCCATAAAAACCATTAAAATAGGTAACAATGACCTGTTCTTACTTACTGTAAGCAAATGAAACCAGAACAAAACAAACATTTGTAAAGGCTATTGCAATTCACAGGGAAAGAACAAGTAAAGATGACAGAAAAATTGAGAATAAATTGGAATGAATAAAATCTTGCTCTGAATTCTAAGGGCTCATTTTTATTACTCATGTTTTAGTATGCAAATATTCTTTAAGGACGAAAAGAACCTTTTGAGGTCATCTAGTGCAATGCCCTGTTGAAAATTTGAATTACATGAGGTTGTTCTGGATTTTGCTGAAATTTGGGTATGTCCAAGGATGGATAATTTTACATCTCTGGGCAAGAGAACTCCACCCTGCACTTGAATTTCAGTGCCCTCCAGTTAAAACTTTTTTACCTTACATCTAATTGGTATTTCCAATGTGAAAACTTGTTTTTACTGTTTTTCCTGTCCCTATGACCATGCAACTGTGACAGGTCTGGATCTGGTTCTTCTAAACCCTCCTCAGAGATAGTTGTAGACAACAACACCTTTTCTCTGAGCCTTCTCTGTATACAAGCAAATGTTTCTATGACCTGTCTAGATGATGTTGGCAATCTCATTTTCACTGCTACAAGAGCAGGTGACCAATCCAAATGGGAAAAAAATGAGTAATTGTAGAAAAGGAGGAAAAAAATATAATTTTTTGACAATTTTTTAATAGCTCACTGAAATTGTTTAAGTCCATTACTACTATCTCCAGAAAATACTTGTGCTAGGGATTATGAATTTACCTGGGGTCTCTTTTCCTTTGCAGTTCAGTACTTTAGGTAGCATTTTCCCTGAGCAACAAATGCAGAAGTACTGGTATCCTTAATGACTCAAATAATCTAAATGGTTCCTGTGCTTTTCACCTCAGGACAACCACCCCTCCTCAAAAAAAATTAATTTTTTTAATTAATCAAAACATCACAACATTTTTCAATTAATCAAAACAAAACATCTCCAAATCTTACCACTAATCCAGAATTTACATAAAGAAGATGAAGGCATAGACTTCAGAAGAATGGTGAAATGAAAAAGCATTTGCAGAGGCCTTTCCTGTTGAAGTTCTTCTTTAAATAGTGTACATTAGTCATGATTACCTACAGACTTGACTGCACTTAGTTGGCATCAGAAAAATTCAAACTGAGTGACTTTAAATATTAGTCATGATCCACTTTGGCTGGTGTCACTTGAACCCCCAGAATTTTTTCAGATGCCTCTTATTGAGCAATTTCTCTCGGAATGAAAGCAGGAAAAATAGGGCTGCTCCTAAAATCCACTGATTTTATGTGTTTGGTGACTGAGAAAAAGTGTTGAGAGTTTTCATTTCTACAAATTAAGTCTTATTCTGCACTCAGCCTACCTAATTCCAGGTTCTGGACCAAAAGATTCCAAACTCCTTTTGTGCTTGGTGAAGAAGACCAGGAACCATGGAACACTCGAGATCTTTCATGGGACCTTTCTCTACAGAGAGGGGCCAGAGCACTTCACCTTTTAAACCCAGTTTAGAGATCCTAAGTTGCATTGGAATCTTAAAGATAGTACAGTGAATCTGGGCAGGTGTTCAACATCTGCAAAAAAAACCCTGTCCTTGGATTTGACCTAGTGGTCCAAGAATTCACACAACTTATTTAATGTTTTTGAGACTGTTTTCCTTAATTCTCTTTTGGTCCCCAAAAGTGTCAAATGGGCAAAACCCACAAACTACAAAGACATACAAATCTCTCCAACCTCCAGAAACTAAAGAGATCAGAGCAACAAGACAGAAAATTTACATAGATAAATGCTCCTTAAAAAGCAATTTTAAAATTTCTGTTCAGAAAAAGATTAGGCATCAGCTCAGTTCACAGAAAGTTGAATTTACTTACATATCAATTTAAACCCCTGAAAGAAGCCCAGGGCTAAACTTTCTGACTCTGTACACATGGTTCAATTCACCTGCTTTTACCTCTATGTTTTAAGGTATTACCAATCTAAGCCGTTGTCACTGTCTACCTGAAATAAGAATCTCTGCCCTCTGGAAATGGCTCTTGAGTTCCACATAAAGGAAGACTGGAGTGAACATCTCAGGTGCAGATGTTTACACTTGGCTAGATGAGTCAGTATTCACACAGCAATAGAGATGAGAGCAAAAACCTCTTCATAATTCAATTAAAATATTTCTGAATAATAAAATAATCAGTTTCCACTATACCAGAGACCCAGTCTCATCTTTTTGCACAGCTTGAGTGGGACAGCCTCCCACTGTTACTGCATGATTTCTTTCTATTCTATATTTTTCCAACCATATTTAACTTGGATGAAGTCTTTCTCCCATTGTTTATTTATTCTTGGGTGGGCGGGGACAGCAGTATTTGTGGTTCATTTGTTTTTTTGGGGATTGTTTTGTTGTTTTTAGTTGGTTGGTTTTGGTTTTATTTTAATTTAGCCATCCAGAGTGGAAACTAGAATATCAAATGGAAGACAGAGAAATGCTGGTCTTGAACATTAACGGAGTCATGAAGGAGTATGTAATGTTTGAAACCCATCATGATTCTATAGATCTTTTCTGCCTTGAGCGTGTCTCAGCACTATTTGTAGAAAGGAAATAATGACAATATTTACTTCTGTTTTCAGTTTCACCAGGGTACACCATGTGTTTGATTTGAGACACTCAGATGGGACTGATAAAAATCCAAAGGATTATAATTTAAGAGAATCATGTTTAATGTCTTTGAGTGCAACTGTCCCAGGATCAGAAAGTCCAAGGTGTTAAGGCAGCCCTGGTTTCCTCCATCCTACATTACTACGTTCAGTTCAAGTGCTATGGAGCATTTGTATTGTAAATTCAAACAAGCTGGGGTCCAGGTTTAAAAAGACTGCAATTTAAATCAACATGAGGAGTCCTCTAGAATGCTGTGCATCATCATTGTGACTTCTCCTGCTTAAACAAGATAAAATCTACACAATTCATGTGAGGCAATGGTGTTAAACCAGCCCAAAACTGCAGTAAGAGAGGGCAGGAGGAGAAGCATCCCTTTGCCAGCTGACACAGTTTGGGAACAGATGGTGCATTTCACAGCTCTCCCTCACTTCTCACAGAGAAAAAGAAGGTAAGAGCCAACCCACAAAGTTTTAATTCAACTTGTAAGAGAAACCAGCCTGGCAAATAGAGAAAAATTGGGAATTTCACATAGCTGTTTTAATCATACTGAAAAAAACGCTTGATCCCTGTAGATGATCTTACATCATTAAACTGTTGCTCACCCTTGGACATGATGACTGAGGAATGAATCTTTCACTTACATGTTCTCCTTGAATTTATAGGTGTAAATAGACTAGTTAATATATTGGGTTTGTTTTGAGATGACTATACACAACATGCTTGCAATATATAAATTGCATTGTAGAAATTGTATAAAATTGCATAAATTTTTTAAGAATACTGCATCAAAAATTAACTTTCAGTTTGCTAATAATTTATGAAGATTTAACTCATTTGATTTAGCATGTATTGGAAGAAATTTCTCAGATATTTGCTTTAAAAGTTTTCATATTAAACACTAAATAAAATCAGCTGAAATCTAGGCCTTATATTTTACCTTAATGTAACGTACATGTAAATAATATTAAACAAACTTTGTAATTGACTGAATACACATTTAAGCCTAGGCTGTAAAATGTAGGAATCTGTGCACTTCAGACATTTTAATATTTTTTAGTCATAGCTGCCAGTAAAATAATTTTACAGGGGAATTAGCTCAGCAAATGTAACATTAGTTTATTTATACTCTCAATGTTAAGCTATTCAGCCAAACTCACAGCCTGGGGTTACCTGGACAAAAAATTGTTATTAGAATTGGCACAGACAGACTTCAGGTTAATTATTGCAACAGTTCATGTAATTTGGAATATCTTTCCTTCCATGAACTCCTCACTATACAGAAGTCAGCCAACTGCTGATTTGTTCATCTTACAAGATAAATTTAGAATGCAAATTTCTCTGGATTCAAAGTAATCCGCTGACATCTCTGTTCCAGGATATCCCCTCAGTGCTGATCACTGTCTCTAATTCACCATCGTTATTGAATGACACCAATTCTGATTCCCTTTTCCCAATACTTACATCAGTCTTAAAAAGAGTTTCCCTCTCTGTGCCACCAAAATGTTTTCGTATCATTGAAGTGAGATTAGGGCACTGTACAGTGGCTCTTTGTGTTTTATCAATTCCGTGCAAAAACTGAAGTCTCCTGCATTATGCAAGAATAATTATGTGCTAAGGCAATTTGATAAACTCATCAGCAAAGGATGTGCTTAGAATCTAAATCAAATTTACCTCTAAGCATTTGCCTCTGAAAAGAACAAACTTCAAATCATCTTTAAGAGCAGCAATTCCCATAAAGTTTTCCCAGTGAAACATTAGAGATTGAGTAACCTGTTTTACCTTTTCCTTTCCTGAAAAGATTAAAGTTTTCTGGGGAAGCTAAATTTGCCAGGCAATTTGTGGCTTTGCAAAGGAAGAGTTGGAGATTTCAGTGTTTGGTATCTACTAAATGAATAAACAGTAGTAATAAAACACCTTGTGCACATTATTCAAAGCTAGAAAAGCTACCACCAGTCAGGGAGACATTTATATATTCTTTGTCATTATTTTTCTCTTTGACAGGGAGGGAAACAACCATTTGTGAAAGTTTTGGTAGGTAGCTTTGTAAACAAAACTCTCACCCTCCCCGAACTCCATTTAGCTGTCCCATGCATTGATACAAAGAGCATCCCTGAGCCATCAGGGAGGAATATCTATCCATCAACACGGACCAATTCCCGACAATGCCACTGACCAGAAGATGGAATGGTCTGCACCCTTACCCAATTGCTCAAAGCCACCTAGTCACCTGAAAATAGAAGTACTTCATCAATCAGACTGTGAACCCCCTCTGCTGAAAAGGCTGGGACTGCACTCCCTTTCTTTGATTTATCAAGGACATTTTGCTGCCTTTTACTGCCTCTCACTGGGATATGACCAGACCCCACACGAAGCTGGTAAAGAGCTTTAAATGAACAAGAACAGCAAGATTTGCAGTATCCCTAGGGCCCAAAATCTTCATATGATCCTTCTTCTGCCCTTTAGTATGAGAGCTCTGACATCTTGACAGCTTTAAAAGATACCCAGGAGGCAGAACAAGAAAGGAAGGTCTTCGTAGTCCATCTTGTCTTTTTTAATATGCTGAGGGATATTAAAACAGTGAAGCAGTAATACCTGGGGCTGGGGGAAATAGGTAACAAGACAATGCTTTAAAGTAAAATTGTAACATTTAGGTAGTGAGACAAAAAACACACCAAGAAATTCAGTCAGCAGCATCCCTGGCCATCTCAAGTTCTTATCAAAGAAAAAAAAAATCAAATGCTTTGATTTATAATTTCAAAGGTTAAGTCTGAGTTACATCTCTTCTGGGTTTTCTCCTTAATTTTATGTCTTCCACAATTTACCTTTGAATTTTATTTCATCTATGAAAAAGGTAATTGGCTTATTGTCAATACACAGCTTCATAAAAATTCTGGATAAAGTGAATAAAAACTGTAATAGAGAATATAAAAAAAGAGAAATCCTGTCCCATATAAACAGCCATTATCCACAGTTAGTAATAATAAATATATAAATAACACATCTATCTTTAATCATAAAGAACTTCAGAAAAACTATGGCCCAGCACCGTAATTAAATACTGTAATTAAACTAATGGAAGTTTAGCAACTGATTTCAAGGGAACCAGAGCCTGCCTTTTCACAGGGCAAGATAAACATTGAAGGATCAGTTTAGCCATCAGCCAATGGACCACCTGTGCAGAGAAACATGGCCATTGCTTTGCAGGTGAAGTTAACTCTGGGACTTCTGGACAGGGAGGAAATGCATCTTCACAGGTGACTAAGAAATCACATGCAATTAACTCTGCGAGTCCTATGGTTAATTAAAAAAGAGAGAAACTATCAAAAAACCCCCCATTCTCATGTGTCTTCCCTCCACCCCCAGACCTACAAAGACATAGATGAGACAGGAGGTTACTCACCGTTGAGGAGTCACCGCTTCCAGTCTCAAGCGTAGCTCCCTCAGCACAGGTGGGTGGGTGGGTGGAAAGTTGACTAGCCCTGCCCCCATCTATGACATCACACTCTACCTCATAAAAGGTAGTGAAAGTGCTCTGAACTCCAGTCTGATTTCCGAGAGATACAGAAAAGAGATAGTGAGAGAGAGAGCAAGAGAAATATTGTGCGTAGAGGTGAGGAGAGAGGGGAACGTGTGCTGAAGGAGCTATGCTTGGCCAAGGACACAGGGCGTCCTCCACGATGAGTAACCCCACTGTTGGGGGGTTCCTCTCACTCCTTCCCACAGCACAGCCTCAGCCTGACAGCCCCACAGGGCTTGCTGATCAAAAGGGGAACATTTCTGGCACCTTTTGATGACAACCAGAGAGGACAGAAAGCTCTATCCCAATTAAACGCTGGCTGACATCAGATTGGGTGTGAATTTGGTCAACAGATTCTCAAGTGATTCTATTTTATGTGTGGTTTTGTACAGCCAAACTGCACAAAAGCATCCACACCAGTGCAAGCAGCTAAAATTCCAGTGGTTACGACAGGAATTACACTTGTGTTCCCTCATGTGGCATAAACATCCAATCCACACCTGTGGATTGACCCTTGAGCAGAGTTATCCAGAGGTTTGGGCTTCCTACACCATTGCATGAGAGAGCTCAGGAAATCAGTTATGGTTTTCTTGCATTGAAAATGAGAACTGACAAACTGTGCTGGAAGAACAAGTGAGGGAAGTGTAAAAATTCTGGGCATACATTTATTTACAGAGCACACTTTCAAGTTCCAGAAAATATCAGTAAAATTGCAAAGAGGTGATGTTTTTAAAGATGTACATTTTTAGACAATGATAGCTGTATAGGCCGAGGCACACTTTTTTTTCAAACAACATCCCAAGGACTGAAACTAGAGGACTTAAAATGGGATATTTAGTCTACTTTATTGTAAATGGTATTTTTATCATCCAAATTCTGGTAAAACAGTTTTGGGAGTAAACATAATTGCTTATATTGTCCACTGGAATTTTCCTAATAACCTAGCTGTAGAGTGAAATTGAAAACAATAGCATATATTTTTTCTGCTGCTACACCTAACTCCATTAAAAAAAACTACTTAGAGAATGGAGGGCTATTCAGTGCCAGTAAAGACTGCTGGCATAAGAGCCTGCCTTTTGGAAGAGGAAAAATAAATACTCCTTAAATGTCTTTTAAGGGTATGTATTATAAGCACATAGAGTTAATATTGATGCTTTCCCTCAGGCTTTTTGGTGCTACAAGGTTCATATGAATTGTAATTTAATCATGATTAGTTTTTCTGTCTTACTATGGATTAATGTGCATTCCCTGCTCTGTCAGTGTGTTCTTTGTTTTTCCCTCCTTTCCTTCTATTGAAAAAAGGAAGTGTGTAACTCATGTCTAGTACCAATCACTCCACTTAGCAACAGTCAAACATTTTCTTTCTTAACCTTCAAAACTTATCATCGTGGTTATCCTGCAGTATCTGCAGATGTTGCTTTAAAGCAGTGCATTGTGGAATTAAAAACTCAACAAATGGGTGCCCAGTGGGCAAAGTGAAGAGTTATTGTGGCTGTTAGAGATGAGATGTAACTGCAGGAACACAATGCAAAAGTAGGCTGCAGCTGAGGAATGCTAAGTGATGACAGTGCTGTTCATAATTTAACTGTTTTCTCTGTACATCATCTCTTGATTATGAATTATTTGCACATTTGAAGACAGAGAGGAGGAAAACCTCCTCTGGTCCCCTGTATTGCATCAACTCCTTATTAATATTTATGTCTAATGGCCTGCTAAAGAGAAAAAATCCAATTTTTAAAGGCTTTTATGGTAAAAAGTACCAAGTAGTATTCAGTGAATTCATAACTTAGGTAACCTATGGCTGGACTACTGCACCACAGTTGTTTTTGCCAAATAAAGTAGGAACATATTTTTAACTCCTGTGACCACCAGACTTCAGGAAGCCTAAGCAAGGTTGCTCCTTCTGATAAAGAGAAGGAAGTTCAAAGAATATAACCTGAAATATCATAAAAAGTATACATGTAACAGCAGTTCTAAGATCTTCTAAAGAGAGTTTAGAGAGATAAAGAGTTAAATTGTCTTTTATTGCAACAAAAGAGATGGAAGAAGCACAATTAAATCCTGGAAGACTGAGTATGGCAAAAGATATTCTTCAGTAAAAAGAAATATGGAAAATTCCACCATGATAATGTGATATAAACTGTTAAATAGATTGGGTGGCAGAGTATACCCCAGATGGCATTTTGGGGCTATTACTACTTAAATCTGAAATCTTGTTTTGACCTGCTTAGTATATCTGTAGTTCAAAAAGAGAATATTAAGTGAAGAGCAAAGTTAAGACTGAGCTATGCCCACAGACTTAAACACATTACTGAATAAAAACAGAGAAAGAATAGACCTCATGAAAACATTTTTAAAATGCATATACATTCCAGAAAGTGCAGAAATCTTCTAAACACTCCAAGGAACACAATTAAGATTAATTAAATGAATGCATGGAAACACAAAGAGACAGTAAATGAAGACTTTAATATCAAATATTTTCTTAAGGGATGCAAGTTAAGCCCAACAACATAAGAAAACTATGTAAATGCTGGTCAAGTAATTGATTTAATCACTTGCACCGAGGCAACAGAAATCAGCTTAAAGTAAAGGTGCATGTTTAGTCTGATCTCAACGATCTGATGGAAAAAAAATCCCAATGTGCTTTCTTTCTTGTTTAAAAGGATGAACACGTGGTGGGAAGGGCAGGCACCACACAGGTACCTCTGGGTACTGTCTGTGAAGTTTGAGAACAAAGAACCAATCCTGCAGAAACATTACCCAGACTGGTACAGACACAGAAGGTAAAAAAGGATGGATTGTAAGGAATTGAAACAAGAGCTGGACAAGGCCACTAAAAATGCCAAAGTGACACATATCATAAAAGTCTGAGAGTTTAACACGGACACACCTCTGACCCAAAGAGGGCCAGCTGCTGTAGGGCATCAGCATGATGGATAAGTGGGAAAATCCTTTTTGTACATGATCTATCATAGTTAAGGAATGATGACATATGGAACATCCTACCTGACACTGGGTAAAGCTGTAACTTCTCTAACTTTTTGACAATGGAAATGTTGAACCCAGCTGCAGGTATAAAAAGGGGATGAAAATGTTTCTGCAGCCTTTTGGCTCAGATATTGATGCTCTAATCCAGTTTCACAGAATTCTAATTTGGTCTTTGATGAGATTTAGGACATATTACTTGTATACTTCATCTCAGTTTCTAGACATACCATTGCCTACCTGGTAACCCAGTTCACAAGGTTTTGATGATGTATTAGTCAGAATCAGAAGGAACTGATGTTAAAAGAAAGCTTTTGAGAATATCTAACAGTAAGAGGTTTGGATTGATTTTTCTGATAATGGATAGTTTTTTACTTTGACTTCATATCAATGTCTTAATCACATTATACAAAACAAACCCTTTTTGTTGAAGCAGCTGCTTATCAGTCATGTAAGATTAGACATGATAACAGAAATATTCTTCCTTTGCTTCTATGAGTACATAAATAATAATTTTAATAATATGTCCCAAGTGTGGAAGAAAATATTTCAGAGGTTAAAGACAGAGGCTACTTTTAACCTTTCTCACTCAGTTATCTCTCTTCCTAAAGGCCATTATGACCTCCCTCATTTAATGGAAACCCATCTCTTCTGTGGATTTTATTAAAAACTTTGTTGTAAGTTTTATTAAAAACTTTGTTGTTCAGTATTTGCAGTTGATTTTGCTCAGGCTAGAAAAACCTGCTGATGTTTTCCCTTGAGGGCACATCTTCTTGTCTGTGAATAGTTCTGTATGTGCTACTCATCTGAAACAATGGTTGTCAAAAAATACAATTAGAGTCAAAGTAACTGATGAGTCTGAACTTTAGTTGTTATTCTTTTAATATCTGCAAAAGCACCATCTGATAGACTTTTAGAAGTGGGATTTAGTGTCACCACTTTCCAACTCAAGGAGTTAAATAATTTCAAGGGCTACAGGATGTACTTCTGTATAAGAAACACAATCCAAAATCTCCTATTGTGGGTTAAATCTGTCATTATGGAAATTCAGTCCCTGTAATTCCATGTGAAAGAAACAAACCTCATTTTCATTTATGGCCTTGGGATGAACCTATTAGAAAATCTATGCTGTGCATTAGGGAGGCAAACTGAGAATGCCCCAGGGGAAAGGAATTCTTATTTAATGCAAAATGGTGACACTTGGTCCCAAACCATCTCTTTTAAAGGCAATAAGACGGAAAAACAAGTGAACATAACACAGCACCAAAGTCCTCTCTTTCCTTATAGTAATTCTTACAGAAATAACCCTTTTGGATCATATCTTAGGGTGTGTTAGAATGGTCTGTGAGCTCTGCTAATTATTGTAGGGCTAGTGTAATTTGTGCATCACAAAGCCATTATATTCCCATTTTCTTCCCAGCTCATTCAGCATGGCCTGGAATAGGAAAACAGGCTGAAGTGAAGCTGTAACTACTGTAGCAGGAGAGCTTTGAATTTTTGGGTGCCTACTATTTTTAAAGCAAATGCAGTATGTAATGAAGCACATACAATTGTATTTCCTTCAATTCTCCAACCTTCTTCTATGGTCATATTTGTTCCAAGCCTCAATCTTGAATCTGTAACATTTTACATTGTTTTCAAGGAATTAAATGGCTTAATATTGTTTGCTATCAGAAATGCTTTTCTTTGCAGAAAATTGTTCTAATGAGAAATTTCAATAAATTTAATCTTCACAAATACATGAATATTAGTCACTTGATAAAGCACAAGAGCATGTTCCTTGGAGCTAAAATGCTTCCTAATAAGGATAAAAGTCTGACCTGTCTAAATTTAAACCTACTGAATGCAGACATATAGGTGGTGTGTGTGCTTCTTGTCTCCATTAATATATTCTAATGAAGACAAGTGCAGTGTAATTTTGCTTTGCAAATTAAATTCTAGATAACATCTTTCCATTTATGTAGGATATATCGTTTCATATTTATGTGTGTTTATACATGCATTCATATAAAATGAGGTATTTTCTTAGTCCTGAGAATAGCCTTATAAAAAAACTGGAGCTTCAAAAGAACAGAGATTATTGCACAAAAAAATATTTTCTTGTTGGATTTTTCAGTTGTGTCTTGAGCTTTGTTCATCTGCTTTTCCTTACATAAACTCTGTCTGCCACCATCCACCTTCTTTGAAGGAACAGCCATACACTAATGAAAACAAATTAACCTTTCCAGAGGCTTCTGCACAGTTTTTCCTGTGAATCACAGTTATGATCCCCCTGATGCCCAAAGCTCAGGGTATGCACTATCATCCAATCCAACACCTTTTACAAAGGCAAAACCCTGTGAACTCCCTGGCACAGGAACAAGATCCTGCAGGATCTTTCATTTGGCTGAATCAAAATGCTGTACAAATGTCACTTAAAAGAGACCTCTGGAGGACTCTTGTATAACTTTTAACTTGAAATGAGTTGATTACCACCATCAGATCTTCTCAGCTGCTACACTGTCTGCTCCAGGCTTGAATCCCTCCAAGGAAGTCAACTTCATAAACTCTCTGAGCTCCTGCTCCATGCTCCCTTTAATGGCATGGAACAGGTAAGCTTCATATAATGAACTACATTCCTATTATTGTCAAATATTTGAGAGAGGTATTGCAAACAGCTTTAGAGTCACTACAGGTACATCTATTTATGCCTCTTTTTTTTATTTTTTTAATTCATCTTTAAGATGTTTCATAGGATAATTAAGAATCCTTCACTGTTTTACCTTTGAGAAAGCCCTAAGACAGAGCTTCCATAAAATACATCATATATAATGAATATATGACCATGAGGGATTTTATCAGCACTCATTTTGATTAACCTGCATAACTCACTGGTGCCTTTGTCCTTTAGGAGTAGTAAATTGACTCAGTGTCAGGATGATAAATTTTTTATGTTACCACATCATCGGGTAGAACCTTCATGGACACTGTACTGAGGGACATTCTGTGCCAGCAGGAGTTGGAGACTCCTAAATTAGTCAGTTCAAACAAATTTGTTCCACATAAAGTTTTATCCAAACCTGTTTAAGTATATATGCTTCACATAGCCATGTATTTTGGAACTGAGTACACTTACTATGGCTGTATTTCACCCTCACATGTATCAATATATCTGCAGATATGCAAACACTTATAAAGAGGTTACTTAAATATATCTCCAACCCAAACTGTCCAGCTAAAACATCTTTCTGTATTTTTCACGTCTCTAATGTCTCCCAAAGCAGATGACATGAGCTACTTGAATATACAGTGTAGATCAACGTCTCCCTTTCATAACCCAGCCCCAGCCTTCCTGTCCTGGAAGCTGTCTTTTCAGAATGTCAAAATAAAGACCCTGAGTTTTTTATTTTCTCTCCCTGCTTGTTATATTAGGAAAGTAGAGATTATTGTGGAGTTCAGCTAACTTTATGGTCCTGACTACATCTCAGTCCTTTCAATGCAGTTCTCTGATTTCATACTCCTATCTTGCTTTTGGTTTGGCTTTCTTCCCCTGAACATTTCGTATCTCCTATTTATTTGGCTTACTTCCTTATTATTTCTTAAGTGCTATTCTTCACCCTCTGCTTCCATAGAATCACAGGATCAACGAGGTTGGAAAAGACCTCTGAGCTCCTTGAGTCCATCCTATGACCCAGCACCACCATGGCACTGAGTGCCTTCTCCGGGCTTTCCTTAAACACCTTCAGAGACTGTGACTCCACCACTTCCCTGGACAGCCTATTCCAATGTCTAATCACTTTTTCTGTGAAAATATCCCTCCTACTGTCCAATCCAAACCTCCTCTGGCACAGCTTAATGTTGTGTCCTCTTATTCTGCAGCTGGTTGCCTGGGAGAAGGGGAGAATCCTCTCCCACCCCTGCTGCCCATGCTGCTTTGGATGCAGCTCAGGCAATGTGTGATTTCTGGGCTGCCAGGGCACACTGCTGGGTCACGTGGAGCTTTTCATCAACCAACACCCCCAAGCTCTTCTTCTCAGATCTGCTCTCAGTCCATTTTCCTCCCAGCCTGTGTTTGTGTCAGGGATTGCCCTGACCCAGCTGCAGGACGCTGCACTTGGCCTTGCTGAGCTTCACCAGGTCCTCACAGACCCACCTCTCCAGCCTGTCCAGCCCCCTCTGGGTGACATGCCTCCCCTCCAGCGTGCCAGTGGCACCACACAGCTTGGTGTTGTCACAAAACTCGCTGAGGGTGCACTTGATCCCACAGGCCATGTCAGTGACAAAGATGTTAAACAGTGCCAATCCCACCCCCAAACACCGAGGAACACAGTCATCCCTGGTGTCCACTTGGACTTGGATAGAGCCCTTCACTACAGCTCTTTGAGTCTGACCATGCAGCCAACTCCTTATCCACTTCTCTACAGTTTAGAGACAAGGATATGTGAGCCAGCAGTTCCATTTCTGTTACAAGTTTATAGCAAAACTCATTTTGTCGCTAGCCGAGTAACCTTTTTGCAGTCCTGAGAATCTTGAAAAGAAGGAACCCAACATTTTTGTCAATTTAGCAACTTTCCCTTCAGGAACCTTTCTTTCACATAATCCTCAATTCTTGCTTGGTCCAGGAGAATGAAATTGCTCTGTTCACCAAACTCCAAATCCACACTTTTTCCTTCTCTTAAGCATTTCAAATGCAAAGGTTCTCTCCGACTGCCAACTTTAAAACAAAGGAAAACTACCCAGAAAGACTTTCTGTTTCAGGGAAATTAAACACCCCATCAGTGGCTCTTAAGTAACTGCTCTTAATCCAAATTCAATGGAAGATGGCCTTGCTCACTTTTAATAACAGGTGAACTTCAAACTACCTGATTTTTCCTTCAGTCTATAGTATTAATAGATAGTAACTTGATGCTTTACTGCCCACACGATACCAACTTACTTTTAAAGTATGAGGTAGTTTAGAGTGATTCAGGCTTAATTAAAAGAAAAGTAAGACATGGAAGCCCTTTTTATTAGATGAAAGATGCATAGGCAGAATTGATAGGGAAACCACTGGTGAGCTCATCTGAAATAACTGCTGGATGCTCAGTGTTATTCTCTGATAAATAACGAGGCTCATTCATATTTGATGAGGACTGGCTCTTTCTGGTTACCTTACTCTTATCACTGATCACAAATAAACATATAATTATTTTGTAGTATATCTGTATGTGTTCATATTTTTATGTATCCACCCTCCAAGTTCAGGTGTTGTGTCCATTTTCGTCATGTCCTACCCAAAATTCATGGGGTGGCTCCAGCCCTTTCACCTTCCTGCTCCTGCTAAACTCCTCACTTCAATTTACCAAGCAAGAACTCCTTGATAANGGGAGAGTCTCGATTCCACCCGCACACTGTCTTCTATCTTCAACAGAATATAGGAATCCTTCTCTGGGTATCACAGTTGAGTCTATCATGTTAGGATAAATAGGACTTGGAAAATAACTGGGAACTGGATCCAGCTAAAGTTATGTTTGGAGCGTGCTTTAGCTATTGATTCCATATTTTTGGACAGTGTTCAAAGGCACGTAGCTGCTACTTTGTATGACACTGCAAATCTGTCTGGTTCAGAAGTTTAAGACTCTGGCAAATTTTCTGATAATACAGCTGATTTTATCTGTAGGGCTCTAAATCAAACCTGAACATGATAAGGAGTTGCCTTGGATAAGGGATTTTCTTAAATTCTGTTCAATCTAATCCTACAGGAAAAACTGTGGAAAATCTACTAACATAAACAAGGGCTTTAAAAAATGCAAGCTCACAGCCTAAATGGATAGTAGGCAAATGAGCTGATCAGCTTCTGAGCAGCAATAAACAGAACAAGTGGATATTTATTCTAGAATAGGAAATGAATATATAGATTTGTTTTATTGTAATTCTCTTCCTAACAAGAGTCAGACAGGAATGCTAGAAAAATAAAGCAGCCCTAGAGTTAGAAGTCAGATTTATTTTTATCCAAGTAAGAAACATCATTAAAAGCAACTCTATTGAACAAAAGTAGCTCCCACAGAAAGGCAAGGCCATCAGCAAGAGCTAAGTATATGTAAATGGGATTTACTTCACTGAGAGCAGTGTACTCTCAGCACCTCAGAGGATTCATTCCAATACAATACTGCAAGTGATTATGAAGCAAATATGCATTACCTTAAATAAACCACAGCAAGAGACAAAGCAAATTATTTTGAAGTGCTTTTACTCTATAATTTCATTAAAGGAGGTTGTTTATCCTCAGAGGGGAACTAGAAATTGAATACTGAAATCTAAAATTATAAAAATGTATATCTGTTTATGGACCAAGGTCAAAGACAGTTTTATTAGGAACAAGGCTATCATCTACACTATTAGAAATATTTTTAAAATATTTTGCAATTTTGGATACTAATTTTTTTTTTGCTTTTATCTATCTTCCTCAGCATTTTTGCTTATTTCTTCCCTGCAATCTTTTTTGGGTTTCCAGGGCTCCTCACTGAAGAACTGGTATCAGGGTTTTCCCTTTTTTTACTTTTCAAGACTCCATTGGAATCAGGAATTAAGAGTCTCACCTTGGAACATAGAGGGCCAAGTCAACAAACAGTCTAAACTGTCCTTGCCCTCTTAATATTAATGAAGAATTAGCTGATGTGTGCTAACTCCCAACTGCAAGGTCTTAACCGGTAAAAATAATTTTTCTATCTGCATGGAGGGAGTCCGATGGGAAAGATCAAAGGAGAAAAAAAGAGTGGAGGGGAAAAGGAATGGGAGAAAGAAAAGGGAAAATAACAGTGAGTTCTTTACTGAAATAATTTACAATTCAGGACTGTGACATTTTCTTACTTTTTGATCTGTTTCGCTATTTGCAGCAAAGTCACTGATGCCAAAAAGGACCCTTCATATGCTATGCTAGAATCATACCAATCTATAGAGGAAAAAGCAAACAAAATCAGCTTTATGCTTATTTTCAAAGGTAAACCATACTGAACTATTGAATCTTGGGGGAAAAAAAAGAAATAGAAGTTTTATCAAAAGACATACGGCACATTAAATGTTATGTACACAGTAGTTTTGAAGTTGTTGCAACATATTTTCCTCTAACAAAACTGTAAGAACTGTGGGGTGGCTTTCATCTGTCTTTTAGCTTTTAATTGGTTTTATGTCTCTTTCCTTTATATATAAATATGCATACACCCACACAAAGATTCAAACATACATATGCATACATTCATTTCATTTATAAATATTGATTAATATTCTTAATAATGAAAAAATTCAAGCAGAGATCCTAATCCCATAATAGTTCTGAAATCATCTTTTGAATCAATCTGAATTGTCTCGTGGTTCTTTGTAAACACAGTAGTAAATTACAATATTGTAATAATTGTCATGGTGCTTGCTATTTACATCAAAACACTTAAATGTAGCACAATCACAGAAACTTACTTCTGTAGTCATAGGCTGGGAAGGTTGAGTTCTGGATTTCTATGGTACTTCTAACACTGTACTGTATGCAAGTTGCCAAATAATGGTATTTCATTTTAGTATAAATAAAATACTGTTTATTTGTAATTGGCTATCCAAGAGAGAATGAAGAAGAAGATGGAAGCAGAAGCAGCAAGTAGACAAGCAGATGTGGATGTGCACTTGGATACCAGACCTCTGGATAGCAAAGGAGCATACAGTACCCAGCACCCTGAAGATCAACAGCTCAGAAAACACTGCCAGGAAAGCTCTACACTGACTGGGTCATGTCAGATCACAAGATAATGCTCTCACAAAGGGATGCACGGGACTTCAGCTCGCTATACCTCCTCCTGCTCAGAGCACCAGCAGAAGAAGCAAGCTGGGCAATCTTCAAATTTTCTGTAGGTCAGTTTTACTGACTCTTTGGAACAGACCCAAATAATTTCCATGGTTGAAGCTCATTTTGCCTTTGAGACTGACAGTGAAAACCCCACCAAACAGAAACACAATGGTGATGGAGCCTGGGAAGCAGCGGGTGCCAACAATGCCAGACTGGAATGATGAACTCAAGCGGTTTGGCCACTCATAATTCCACAACAGATGGGGATGTTCCGGGAACGAGGAGATGCGCAAGGCTCACAATGGCTTATTCAGCATCCACAAACACTGAATAAAGAGACTCGAAAAAAGAAACACACACAACCACAAAAGCCAAGCCAGGAGAAGCACTGATTTGGGAATTGTTTTCGAGAGATGAACATGACAACTCAATGGGTATGGAAGGCTGGACCCAGGTGGCAGGAGGTAAGAAAGGATCATTGCAGTTGCAATAGCTGTCAGTGAGACAAGGACAGACCACGCCGCTGGTGTCAGGGAAATGGAAGAGGATCTTTCCATTGCTGTGGGAAGATCAAGGTATTAAAGTTACATACGTACATACGTCAAGAAGTGAAGACCAATTGCAGGACAGATACAGGAACCTTTAAGCAGCTCCTCTTAGGATTGTGTATATGACTTCAGAATGCCTGATCCAAGAAAGCCTGGCAAATGTTTAAGACCTTCCATACTGCTTTGCAAAAAAAAATAAAAATGTTATGTGACTGAGAACACTTTCTGTGACTTCTGATATGTCTGAGGAAGGCCAGTGATGCCACTGGGAATCTTATGGATGGAATGAAGGGCACAAGTTTGTTGTCCTAATAATCTTCGTACTTGATTGGGCTTAAACAATGAAAGGGTGCTTTTTCAAAACCACATTTGGAAACAATTTGTTTTGAGCATCTTGGATCTCACAAATCACTATTGTTTTGAAAACACTCAGGAGAGTGGAATATATTACAAATCTACATACATATGGTCTGTACTTGAGTTAGAGGATAACAAAGGTATCATGGGGCTAAACTAGTGTGGAAAAAAAAAATCATGAAGAGCAGTCATTGCTTCTTGATTCTAGCATACTCCCAGAGGCTCAAAGGCCAACACAGGAGAAGGAAAAAAAAATTAAAAATGTAAAAAACTCATCGCTTATATTATTACTGCTGCCTGTCTTTATTTCTACAAAAGGTTGTGTGTAAGAAATTTGTAGTGTGCATGGAAAATAACTGAAGTAACTGGGTGGTATTAGAGTATATAATCACTGTTCTTGCAATAGTACTTGAAAACAGCATATGCATCAAAATTTGAAATATTTTGCTGGGCTTCCAATCTTTTGCTAAACCTAGTGTGCATTGGAACCTGAGTGAATGAATCCCATTAGTCATCACCATCTTAACAATATGTACTTCATACAGAGTTGGCTTCTGCACAGAGGAAGGAAATTACCAGTAGTAACAAAGGAAAGAAGATTTATAATGAGCAAATATACAAAAGCTCCAAATAATTATAATATTCACAGCTTGGCAATGACTTTCTAGGCTATGAAATTACTTTTCTTTTGGAAGAATGAAGATTCTACAAGGTTAGTATAAACAAAGGGTAATTGGAAAATCAAATTGCTCTACACAAGTTACTGTAAGGTCTGGAATAATGGTGATAGAATTTTAAAAAAAAACCAACCTTGCTTATGAATCAGTGGGTTTTTGTTTTGTACATTATTGAAATCAAAAATACTCCCTTTCAAGTGCTACATGGGAAACAAATGGCTAAACACAAATCCCAGCTTACCCCTGATACAATGAGTTCTCCTCCCAGGTTCTGAACTTCTGCCTTCACTTTGCTGCAGATATTGAGCTGGTGGCAGTACAGGGCAATGCGCTGCAGGTAGGCCAGCAGGTCCTGCTTGCAGGCTGAGTCTGGGCACTGCAGACAACACAAATACTGATTAGATGGAGCTGAGCTCACGAGATTAGAGACAGGCAGTCAGATAGTGGCAGTGTGTGTCCATTAGGTGGATCTATTCCACTTCATCTTTACATGAGGTACTACATAAAATGTGAAAATTCAAATTATACCTTTCATTTAACTCAAGATTTATGAATTGCAACCTAAAGATGCACTCTACCTCTCTGAAAAATGAGAAACCTCTTTATCAGAATTATGAAAATAATAATTTTAAATTATGCTCTGCATTAATTTATGGGATTATACTGTACAAAAGAATAGATTTAACTTGAAGCTCCAGGTTGCCTGCTGGACATCCAAGTTAACATCCAATATGGACCAGTTAATGTCCTGATAAACCCATTTCTGAGTGGTTATCCCCACTCTAATGCCAGACTCTTGCCTGCCTGGCAGCTCCCCTGGCATTTGTGCAGATGTTCAGAGGATTAGATTAGGTCGAATGTGCTGGATGCTGTGAGGGTTTCATAATCAATAGAACTAGCAAGGGCCCCAATACAATTTATTCATAGTCTCTGGGACTCTTAATAGAAACTGCATTGTTCCTCACAATATCAACAGCATAATAAACAACAGCCTTGTAGTTAATATTCAAAGTCTTGCCTCAGGAGAACAGACCTCAGTAATTCACTCTGATGAAACAGAACTAAAAGGGTCCACTGCTAACAGCATGTCTCCCATAAATATTCTTTGGGGCTACCCAGCAAAGCCTAACTGACAATGGTCCTGCACAGCTTGGGGAACAAAGATTCCAAATATGCTTTTTTATCACCTTACAGAGTTTATGCTCAATTTAAAAAAAATAATTTCAGAGTATTTCAAGAAAAACTGATAGAACTAAATGCACATGGGTCAACAACATCACAGCTCCTACCTTGAGATCACTGCTCTGGTCCCAGCAGCTAATGCTGGCAAGGAATGTGTTCATGCTGAAGTAGTTGGATATATTGTTGTCTATAACCCCAAATGGAGTCACTTGGTTTTTGTCTCACCCTTTCAAACTAATAAGAAACAAAGCTGGAGCTTCACTGTGGCTGCTACAGAGGCTCTCTTCCTCAGACAGCTGCCACACCTTTCAGGCAGTAATCCCTAAAACACCTCTACTCCCTACCGGTGCCAATTTAATATGAAAATATTTACTCAGTTCTTGAAGTCTATGAACTGAAAGGAATGAATTTAAACCAATACTTCTGTGGAGCTGCAAAGGCTTTAACTATAAATACTTTGGAGCGATAAAAGTGTAAGGGCTCTCTCATTGGAACAATAATTAAAAATGCAACTGTCCACAAAAAGTTTACATTGCATGAGGGTCTCCAGAGTTCTGTGAAATATCATTAAAATGCAAACATTAAAACAAATACTTCATCCTCAAAACAATTTCACTTTTTATTATTAGGGTTACAGTCCTCTGAAACTTAAAATGTGACTCAAGTCAAAGTACTCTAAGCATAACAAGTCTCCTTCTGTTTCTTTCTTTAAAATATTCCACCTCTGCAAATACTGCAGACTAGGAATCTCATCATCTGACAGATGGATTTCTTCTTTCTTGTGCTAAAATGAGCAGATGCTACATTTGAAGGACTGGAATGGGTTAACTACAGCAAAAGTGCTTGCTGCTGCTGAAGAAGGCCTAAACCCAGCATTTCTGAGGTTACAGGAAAATGGGCAGTTTTGGGGTTTTTGCCACTCCGGCCCAGATTCCATGGCAGGGTGTGTTAGAGACTATCAAACTCTTACTTGAAGAAGAAAATGGCATTCTTAATTTGAAGAGAAGCACTAGAGGCAAGGAAGTTAGCAGTTCCAGCAAATTTCCTCTTGATGACAATGAAATGAAAGAAACTATAAGAAATTTAAAAAGGGGAAATTAAAGAAATTTAATTTGTCTGAATCTAAAATTAGCTATGTAGGACCTGGATTTGAAATTTGGCTGTTGACGCTCCTGACTTTTGATATGGTGCTTGCTCTCGCTCTCCAGATGAACAGATAATCCAGTCTGAAAATATATATGCAGCAAGGTCATCTGTCCAGTGTGACATGAATTTGGTAAAGGAAGTGAGGACACAGACCCCACAAAATGCACAATACACTGAAGCAAACCAGAAATAGGGAGTCAGAGAACCTTGAAGGAGTAAAGTGCCAAATCAAGGGAAAATTGTTGGAAGGATGAGCCAAAAAGAATCTAAGGTTTCCTAGGCATTTGGCAAGGGGAATGAAGCATCCAAATCCCTACTGCTTTTTAACAGCAAATACATTTTGGATGTGATGATCTCACAGGTCTTTTCCAACCTAAGTGAGTCTCTGCCTAATTCTAACGGGCCCAGAAGTGAGGCTGGGGTACAAGTCAGGCATTTCTGAGCTTTGGAGAGACTCCTTTATGACTTTCTAAAAAAAAACATTTAAAACATTTCTTTTGTTCTGCAAGATGCTGATGGGTGTAGAGGAACCAATTTCTATCCATTGGGAAGATCAGGATCCAGACTCTCAACAGGGAATTTTCTAGAATGACAGACTTTTCCTGCAAAAAGTAATTCATCCATAGAGGTTATGTTGTATTTCAGCTCATTTTGGGGCTACCTGATCAGCTACTGCCCGTGCCAATTTGTCCATCCTGGATCCTGCCTCTGCAATCTTCTTGGCTGCATTAATGACATCAGATGTGTTCTTCAGGGGGCCTTTTCCTCTGTGAAACACAAGACAATTACCCACAATTTCAATAAATCACGAAAAGCAACAGTTTTACTGACCCTGTTGAGTGCTCGATTTTAAAATAGTAACACGAATGTCTTCTTAATTTATTACAATTTTGCCTTTTAAGTACTTTATAGTACAGCTTGATTAAGAAATCTGTCTGCTGGATTTCCTCTCCCTTACAAAATGCCTTGCTGGCAATTTAGTCTGATGGTGCCTTCAAGCACATGAGCTGTACTTAATAGTATATGCATTTTTAAGTGCTCATTAAACCAATGTTGTTCCTGGAATACACAACTATTTCAAAATTATGTGATTCCCAAGCCAGTGCTAAATGTTCAGCCCATCATGTCGAGGGTAAGAATGTCACATTTTAGAAAGCCTTTTTTTAGTAGATATTTTATTTTTTGAAAATAAAGAGAGGTGAAGCATAATCATTATTTTACACACTTGAATGCTACACTTAAAACATGTATAATTAGCTTTAAGCCTGATATTTAAGCCTAATATTTCACTATATTTTTAAGATGATGCACAAAATTCTGACTTTAGTCATTAAAGCTACCAAAATTTATTAAGACAAGAGGTATCCACAGACTTTCCTGAGCTTCAGACTCAAAACTTCAACCCTGCTTGTACCAATAAAATTGCTGCTGCTCCTGAGAAAGTCTCAGCTGGAAGTGAGTTTATTTTCCTTTTTTTTTTTAATGTGGAAAATCACAAGATGATAAAACTTATTTTTTAATGAAACCGAAGGCATTTTTTTCTAAGCACAACATTGCATTATTTTTTGGGTTTTTTTAATCTATAATGTCAAGAGTAACACACTGAAACATATTTCTACTTTAATCTTCTTTCCAGGCTTTCATTACCACCTTAAACAGATGAAATACAAGTATCCCACTTCTGGTGAACTTAAACTGCAGCAAAAATACTTCTTGGTGACCTTGTGCACTTCTCCATTAATTACATGAGCAGCTCTGACTATCACAAACACCATGCATTTGAAAAATTATTCTATTCTAACACTGCTGAGGTTAGAGCCAACCAAAATGGCGTGAAGGGCTTGTTTCTATTTTAATGGAATACATTAAACAACTTGTTATTGAATCTGATGCAAACAGAGGTGCACTTTGATTTTTATTTACTTCAAATGTGTCAGTAGTTTTTTATCTCATTCTCAAATTAGTTTTGTCCTTTCGATGCTAGAAAATATAATTATAAAACTTTTAATTTCATGTTCAATATATCAAACGTTGTGCCAAAGGTTGCAGAAACTGTGCATATCCTGGGCTGTTGCTTTAGGCCATCATTTTGTCCTACCATGATACAATGACACTGTTTGCAGATTTCACTGTATTTTTTGCTGGCAGAAGGATCAGAGACACCAAGACAACACAAGTACAAAAGTAACGCATAATTCTGTAAAATATTCTCTCCATCCAGTTCCACCCCCTGCCACTATCCCAGGCTGCTGCAAGCCCAAACCAACTGGCCTTGAACATTTCCAGGGATAGGGCAACACAGGGAGATGAAGAAATGGACGTCTGATTTTAATCCTGAAGAAAACCAGGAAGATTTTAATCCTGTTTTGTGTAATCACATTTTGAAAAATACCATTTAAACTTCTGAACCCACTTTAAAAATAATCACTGAACAAAATTTAATTTACTACAGTGATCTGGAATTAAAGAATCTTCTAAACCGTTCTCCCTGGTGTGATTAACAATATGACTATAGTAAAAGACAATAATTCAGTTTACATTGTATCATTAATGAATGGCCTTTGGACGCTCTGCAATTAGAGAAGAACAAGACATCAACAGACAGAAGAAATGAAAGCAAAAAAAAAAAATCATTACTGACAGACTCCAATGAAGCATTAGATCACACCAGTTTCATTTCATTTGGGATTTTTTTGGAAGGAAGTTCAGTGTTCAAATGATATAAATAGTTTTGTCATTATTTTTGATTGACACAAATTGTGCTGAAATGTTGAAAGTTCAGAGAGGCACATGCATTTGGATGGGTACTAAACAAAATGTCACTGAGTGTCTGTAAGGTCACAGACTAACTTATCTGCTGAAATACAAAATGATGTGCAAATAAAAGAGACTTGCAAATAGCACAGAAACTCCATGTGATTAATCCCATTTGGACAAAAAACAATTTGTCCAGTGTATATGATCAGCATTCCTTAGCTTTGTGTCCCCAAAACCACAGCAAATCATCTCAAAAGGGTCCAAATCAAGCAGAAAAGGGAAGATGTGGCACATCTGAGCTCCTCAGGTGGAGTTATTTTATCCTCACCTGGTGAAATCTGTCATTTCCATCATAATCATGCACATCTGCTTGGCCAGCACAATGATGTCATTGCCACTGTCATCCCACTTGGCCACCTCTGCATCCAGCTTGCTCTTTTCTTGGTGGAATATTTCCACCTGCTCAGCAATCTTTGCCTTCTCCTCCTGGGGCAGCTGAGCCATGATAGCCTGGAGAAAGAACAGGAGTTGGGCATGAACAAAAGGAAGCTGCAAACTGGATCTTTCCAGTGGTCCCAAAAGCTTGAGTTTCTTTTCATGGGAGTTGAAGATGCCAAGCAAAATCTTGTAGGCATTTGATTTCTGTCAGGACAGGCAAAAGCACAATCACAGCATGTTTATGCTTCTTCTTGCACTTTCAAGATGATAAAATTTATATTTATGATGTTGTCATTATTCACCAGTTGACAAAGGAGGATTAAATCTCAATTATGAGGAAGAATAAAAAGAGTGACATTTATGGGAAAAGGCAGACTGAATTGCTGTGTCTCCCTTAGTCTCATCCTCTGACAGAAATAGAGGATTTCAGATTAACACAACATTAAAATAAACTATGACACACAAGACAATACATTTGAAATGAATTGTAACAAACCTATCTTTTTAATGATATTTAGTGCTCAAATTTTCTCTTGGAAGAGATGCAAAAAGGCACTGAACAGGTTGGTACTGATCTGCCTCAGCATGAACAAAGCACAAAGTTCCTGCCCCCCCTCCAAAGAAACCCTAAAAAATTATAATAATTACTTTAGAAGATCAATGGATACTTTGAATAATGATTTCCAAGTCAAGCTACTATTTGGCTCTAGGGGTTCTGAAGACCACATTATGCATTTAATGGGGTGTGACACATACTTAAGTGTCATTACATTTTTTTCTTGCTTATGTCACTTTCAATCAGCTGAAGTCTTTTTCTACATATTCTTAAAATGCTCTTGGCTTTTAAAAATTCCTAATTGACCTTTTCCAAAACTGAAATTAAAAAGGGTTTATACACAGTAGATCAGAAAATGAGAAATTTGCAAGTTAATCAAATTAAAATTCAAGACAAGTTTTAATTAGGCCTTATCAATGTAACTCAGCAGTTTCAAATGTTAGCATAATAGTCTGCACAGAAAAATGAAGTGTAAGTCAAGCTAATAAATAAATATATAAAATGTACATTAAACAACAGAACTGAGGAATTAACTGAAGTTAAGAGAATGTGATAGGAGTAGTGAAATTTGGGAAGTTTATCTGTATGACTTGCCTGTGGTTTCTTCAAGTGGTAGCTTCACCTGAACTCTCTTTAAACAGGTAAACAGTGCTTTAATATTTCTGTTCCAGCTGCTGATGTGCTTTCAAAGCAGCCACATCCCCCAGCAAATACAGCCCGTAAATTCCAGCTTTATTTCTACTGAAGACCAACACTAACACTAACAGCCTTATGGAGTAAGCATATTAAACAAATACATTACATTGCACTAATAAAAGTGTTTTGCAACTTTTCCACAGAAAAGGTTCAGATAAAATTCTATTTTGCTTAGCACTACAGACTGGGGACTGGGAAGCTTCTGCTTAGCATGTTTCCCTTTTAGGCTTTTACAATTGTTGCTTCCTGTGCCACATTGCAATCTATGTTATTCAGGAACTGTCTTTATGATATATTATGTTTATACAGTGTGTAGCTGATCAAAGCAGAAGGTTTTAAGTGCAGCAGTAATAATAACCACAATAAATGTAATAGAATTTAAGACTCCTAAATCCCCAGGTGAACTCAATTCTTAGTAAGAAAAATTACTGCAGTCTTTACTTGGGTTTCAGATCAAGAAAGGATGACACGCTACCCAGTCCTAAATGTAACCAAAAAGATGAGAAAGGCTGTGAAATTTGACAGAATAATCTGTACTGTATCTCATTTCTGTTATACCTGAGGTTTGCTTCAGTAGTCAACACTCTGAATATTTCAAATAGGACTTTATGCACTTTAAAATAGAAAAAAATCACAAAAGAATCAACTACATTCAGAACAGTTCTGTCACTTCTCTCACGGTAAGGAATCCAGGTATTTTTTGCCTTAGAGATGTCATGATAAAACTCCAGTTTTTCTGATATATGCTATGGCTTATTTACCATCTATATTCAATAGTCAGAGAAATAATTTTAAGACAAAAAGAAATCTCTGCCCATTCCACTGGATCCATGCCTTGCATTTCTCCCACACCTCTGAGTAAGCTTCTTTCAGCTTTTTGTTACTCTATTGTTTCTTTTCAGGGTGTAAAACCTTTGTGTCAAGCCCCAACCTACAGCAGCTGAAAACTCCTCTGTCCTGGTCCTCTGAGCTTTTGCAGCATCTTTGCCTGTTGGTCTTTAGGTTCTCAGCCCTACAAATCCTTTTCCAAACTCCAAGGTAATAAATCCCCATTCCAGTTACCAACTTTTGCTGCTGTTTGAGTGTGTGGGGAGAATGCATTTTATTTAGTCCATAGCTTCACTTCTAGCACATCAGAACAAATCAGACTTGTGTCAAACAGCCATGAAAATCATTCAGATAATTCCCAGTTTCCCACTGGTCCTCTCCTGGAATATGTTAAAAAGCTTTTCTTTTAAAAAAACCTTTCTTTCCAGTCAAATATCTTTTCATGATGCATAAAATTATATTCTGATTTTTTTTAATAATCTGAGCTGAGAAGCCTATTCAGTACAAGGTAAACATTCATCGGAGGGTGGCATAATCCTGAGTGTTAACAGGAATATTCCTGAGTGTTAACAGACTTCACTTCCCCAGCACCTGTGACCCCCAAAGTACTCATCAGCTTAATTTGCAATCCCCATGCACAAGCTGAGGCCGCAAATCACAGTGACTGGAGTTTATCATGATGTAATTACCCTGGCAAAATTACATTGACTCAGTAGCAAATGTCTTCAATTACAATTAAATTACAGGGACTACTCAGTAGCTTAAACAGATCTTCTTGACAGGTTTGCACACTGGGAAACATGACTAATGTAGGATTTCTCTGGATACAGCACATGGTGCCCTGATGGGAATTTTTTTTTTTTTTAATTTGCTGACTACTCCCACAGTTTCAGCACATTCCAAACCTGCAAAGCCTTCTCTCACAGCACTAGCTGGAGCAACCAGCTGATACTAGGCACCACAAAAGCCTCAAGATCATTCAATAAATGCTACTTAAATAGGTTTGACATGGAAAAAACTTCAACACCTCTGTCAGCCTGCTCCCATCCTTTCTTAAACAGACCTGAGGACTGGAAATCACTGCCTTTGCTTTCTGAGGCAGAGATTTTATTGATCACTGCTGGACACTCACTGGAAGATTGTGGGGTTTGTACTCACCCTTGCACTCTGGCCAGCAATGAGCTGGTCATCCTCAGTCTGGACACTCGTTCTGCTGCGTACATCATAATCCTCCTGCTCGAAGTCTGAGTCGTCCTCGAGCTCCTCAGGGGTCTGGAGAGAGAGAGACACGGGAGAGAAAACCACAGAGAGGAGATGACAAGCTTAAAAAGGACACAGACCAAGTCCTGTGCACAGTGAACTCTTATTCCATTGACTACCTGCCCAGGAAATGTGTTCTGTTCTCCTCTGAAATGAATTTGTCTGCCCCAGCAGTCATGAACTGAAATTGAATTGTCTTAAAAATTAAATTGTTCCAACCCTAGTTTTCTTTACAAATGGCATTTGTCATTACCTTGCCACAACTTTTCTTGCTGCAATTTCTCTTAACTCTGTTAACATGATGAATGCAGTTCCAGGAACAAATATCCTTTAGAAACACTAACAACTGGAAAGCAGTATTTCAAAATAATGTTATTTCATATATAAATGGACACTAACAGTATTATGTTACTGGAAACTACATGTAATCTTCAAAAGAGAAAGTAAATACCTGGGAAAAAAGCAACTAACATCCTGGAAGAAAAATTTATCAAAGCAAATGAGAGATTTCCCATTGAAAGAAATCATAAATGATGTCAACTGGTTTTGAAACAAACATGAAATTTATAATCTGTGTAATCTTGTTAGTTCACATGGTCCTTTTCATATACAGAGCTTTGGAATTTGACTGATCCCCCAGCTGAGACCATGACTACCAACCACTGCTGGTGCTACAAATGATGGGAGGGTTTCTTGGAAGATTAATTAAATCAAGTTATGTATGTTCAAGCTTCAGGTTGTTTAAAATGTTGGAAGGAAGGAGAAAAAAAAAATAATTGATGGACCTGTTCATTTGGGTTTTTTCACCTTCTAGCAAAAAATTCAAAGAAAAAAATGTCCTTGTTTATATACAGAGAGACAGACATAGTAAAATCACTATTTAGTCCAATATTTAACATAGATGGTGCAAAAACATGGAATCTTTAGAAGGAAGATTATATTCCATTTTATGTTTGAATAGTATCAGGTACAACAGCATTGCCATGAGTAAATTCTGCGAGTACCATACATGACAAAGGTAATAGGAAAAGAAAACCACAGTAACTGCAGAGAAATCCCCACCTTACTGGACACCCATCACCCCCAGTGACAGCCTAGAAGGCCAAAGCACTACAGAAGAAATCATCCAGGCTGGCACTTGGTGCTTGGAGGCAACGTCAAGTTTTCTAGCAGAGGTGCTAATCACTGCCAGTTGTCATTACAGCTCTGTCTGGAGGATGCTCAGACACCAGGAACGGCTCCAAAGCCTCTAAGGAATGCAGAGGAGTCTCCTGGCGAGATTTCTGCTCCAGCCTGGCTTCCAACACCAAGTGCACATCACTGTTTGTAGCTGCATGGTGAAGTGCACAGGATGGGGAGAGTAAAATACAGCCATCTTCATCTGACTTGAAGAGTATGAATTAAATATGGCTTTTGGTGCTGAGTGCTGGAGGAAGAAATAACCAAGTGTGACAGTGTGGTAATGAAACTCAGGCTGCACCTCTGAAGAGAAGAATGCACAAAGAGTGTGTGGAACAGCACAGGCAGAAGAAGTTTAGATGAAAAATGAATTTACCTCCTCTCTACTGTCACAGGAAAAATAGAAGGATTGGTACCCATCATTATAATGACCAGTGGTCTTGTTCTCCAATGACCTTTAATCTCTTTGTTCCCTCTGCTCAGCTGCCCGAGGGCAGAATGAGACCTCAAAATCTGACATAAAAAAGCAAGCTACAAAGAGAATCCTACAACTCCCTGAGCAAAGAGTATTTTCTATCACAAGGCTTAGCTTTTCATCTGCCTAGGCTTTGCTGTTTAGAACAACAACAGGGTGGAGAGCTTCAAGAAACCAGCTGGCTCTTCCCCATCCTCCAAGTCCACTCAACGAGCCAGTTTCACTGGTCATTGTAAAGCCAGTACCCTTTCACACCCCAAATATACTCCTCTTAGTTTCTTCTGTCTCCACTTTTATAAATAAGATTATAAAACATAATGTGCAGTCCTTTCCAAGGCTTTCCTAGTCAGACTTGAAGTAAAGATGCAATATTCAAAATATTACATCTCAACACGGTAACAGGAGGCTGCTTCTTAAAAAGAAAAAAAAAAATTCTGAAATTTCTATGCAAGGACTTATTGAAGAAATATACACAAAAAATGTATTGCTGTTGCTGTCTGACATTCATGATCTTAAAACCTGTGGTCTTTAAAAGACTGAAATTTAATGGGTATAAATGTTGAACTTGGAGAAAATGTAGTGCAAACCAAAAGGGCAAGTAATGCAGCTGTTAGCAATATACTGCAAGCACAAGACATCTTCCTATTTCCCCTCTGTACAAGTGACATCTAATTCAAAGTGATCTTTCACTCTTTTCATATTTTCAAGTGTGGTGAATTTTACATTCTCATTTTCTTCCTCAAACAGCTGCATTCTGCATTAGGATGAAGAAATGGGGTTAACTTTTATCTGTATGCTGCCATTTCAAACATTTTCATGCTTTTCACCATTGCACCACTGCTTCGTCCTAGCTGATCCCCTGGAGATGCAGTCCATATAAAACAGAGTCTCCCTTTTGTTTAGACACAAAGTTACAAAACAAAAATTATATTGAATTTGACTTAAAGGACTACTCTTAGCAAGGCCTTCTAAACATACCAGAACAACTCTAATTTTTGTGTACAACTAACAGGACCTTGATATTTAAAACCTTGTTTCCAAGACAACAGAGTCTGAGACTTCATTTCTCTGAGCTGGAAGACAGAAAGACTGATTCTGTCTTGCAGACACCTGGATTTATGGTTACACAAATGTAGGAATCACAGATCTGAGGCTGGAGACAACTTCCAAACAGAGCTGACAGGCACCAGTGGCAGAAGCAGCTAGAGTAATATACAGAACTAATGGATTTTATGCATTGATTGATTTCAGCAGAAAAATGGACCGTTTTCATAATTTTTGATCTGTTTTGTAGCACATGCCATAAGACTTCCCAAGACTACATATTTTTTTTCAAATACAGTATCTCCACTACACACAACATTCATCTAACTCAGAGGAAGTCTTCCAGTGAAGAAGAATCTTTCACAATCCCAGATAAATCACACAATAAATATATGCTTTCTTGTTTAAGATGCATGTTTTATTTCTAATATGAATGTGTGACTTTAAACTTCAAGGCATTGGAATATATATATTTTTTTTTAATATCTCTCTGGCTGTTTGACTGAAGAGCTTGCTGTGAACAAAATATCTTCCATCTATGTCATTTTTTTCTTTTGTGACTGCAGTATGAAAATGTGAATTATACAAGTATAAGTAATACAGTGGCATATATATGCAGATTTATAAATGCTATTTGTTTCATATTTCACCAACTCAAATGTACTTGATGAAGACAGAAACCCCACTTCGCTATGCACTTAAAAATCATAAGATGCAATTACAAGAATTTCATCACTGTGAACACCAAGTCAAGCTAACCTTGTAATGAGAGCAAGGACTGAAAGGATGAAAAGATACTCCCCTATTTTTATAGTGAAAATTCCCTATAATTCTAAAAGATAAGGAAAAAAAACCCCAGACTTTACAAGATGTTTTTAAATCCAACTCCACACTATTCTGTACATTTGTTTTGGTACCACTGCAGCCTGAGTGACTCAGCTGCAAGCAGCACCCGAGTGCCTCATTCAGAGAACCTCTCTCACTGCAGGTCTTCAGTTATTTGGTGATTTACAGTAAAATCTAACACTTCAAATTCAATCTGAGGAGCAGCAGGCACTCAATGGAAACACTGGACCCCACAACACCCTTTGGAGACAGAATGTTCCAAAAGATCTTTTGGGATTCTGCACCAAATCTGGTTTTACAGAGGGCCTGGAATGTTACAGCACTTTGGATTTCACCACAGTGACCGCTCCAGAGGTGATGGTGGCTAAACCTGGTAAGTCTGGAAGGGAAGAAGAGCATTAATACACCCAAACAGCTGGGGCTGAGGACTCCACAGTCATTTTTGCTGAGGTCTTCTCCCAAAGACTGAAAATCCCTTAATGACAGAGTAGAATAGAAATTGAGTTAATAACAGAATAAAATATCCCAAATTAGAAGGAGTTCACAAGGACCATCAAAGTCCAGCTCCTGGTCCTGCACACGACATCCCCAAGAGTCACAACTTGTTTCTGAGAGCATTATCCAAACACTTCCTGAACTCTGTTAGGCTTGGTGTGAGAGACTGAAATGGTTAATGGCTTAAACACTGTTAAAAAAGGACTTTGCCATTATGGCAAAATTGTATAAAGAAGCTGTGACCATCAAAGCCCAGTTCAAATGTGCCTCCTGAGGGGACCTGCTCTGTGAGTTAAGACACTTGATGGGAACTTGAGCAAAGGTAAAGGTGGTACTATAGTCCAGCTTTAAGACAGGTGTAAGAAGACCTAAACAGGGCTGGGGGAGAAGAATCAGCTCTGGCTCGGTTTGATGGGAGGGAAGAGATTTTGGGTGTGTGACAGAAGGAGTGAACCCACCCTCCCTTACTCAAACTGGCTCAGTTGTAAAACCCACCCACCCTGGGGGGGGGCACCTCCATGGGACATTGACATGAGGGGCAGCAGAGGAGGGGTCATAAACCATCACAAAACCATCAAAGACCCCCCAAAACACCTCCAAACTCATTGCTGAGGCCTTGCAGCAGAGAACTGCATGCGCTGCAAAGTGATGCCACAGACCCAGAGTTGGCTGCAACAGAGAGTTTCAAACCTGTCCCCCCCAGGGGAGACACCAGGCATTCCCAGCTGGCTCAAACATACATTAATCCACTGAACTCTGTGTTTTGTGGGACCCTCACCACTGAGAAGACCAGAAGAAGATCAATGAGATGCTGTCAGGATCCACAAAGTGGTGATATTTTATGTTTAATCTGTCACTCTCTCTCCACCCTGGCCCTTTTTTCTTTCTCTCTCTACCTCACACTACTGTTAAACAAAATCCATACTATCAACTTTAGCATATGGTCTTGTTTGCACCTTAATTCAGACAGAGACATCTCTCTAACAATTTTAATAACCAGATCTTAACACCTGGGGCTGTGACCACTGCCCTGAGGACCCTATTCCAGTGTCCAACCACCCTCTGGGTGAGGAACCTTTTCCTGATATCCAACCTAAACCTCCCCTGACACAGCTCCAGCCATTCTCTCAGGTCCTAAGAGGCTCCCAGAGAGCATCTCCAGGCATCACCCCAAAGAATCAGGTTTACAGATGTTTAAAATCTACTCTGTAACATGAACTAAAACACGGCAAGAGGGAACACCTGGATGTTGGCTCCAACAGTGCACTCCTGCTCCAAGCAAATGGAACATTCAGGCTGATGTGGATGCCTCCCAAGGCCAGGTTGCTAATGGCAAAGGCCATGTTTAAAACCAGCAAGTAACAGTAAATTGGCCTTGGAGACACATTAGAATGAGAAAAGGTGCCATTGTGAGTCCTCCTGACTGTAGAGAGGGTTTCTGGCCAATAACTGAGGGAATTTCTTAGGCAGCTATGAAAACAAAAAGTGCAATTTCATCCATATACAGTAATAGGAAAGGTGTTGGAATGAAGTTATTATTTTCTATTTTATTTCTAGGTTCAATAATTATCCTCTTAAATTCATTTATACTACTTCTTAACTTGTGTAAGAGATCTTTTTCTTCTGTATAAATAATAGTAATAGTCCTGAATGAAAAAAATTACTCTCCTCTCTCCTCCAGAGGGACAATAAATTCTCCCCTTTTGAGGGAAAGAGAGAAGAACAGAGACTATCCACCCTTCAGCTTACTAAAAGTAATAATACCAACCAAAATTAATTTTAAAAGTGGCTTTATTTACTCTCTGGAATGAGGGGACTCATCTCAGATAAATTCAATCTTTCACAGCTTGCACATGAACAATCACTGCCCGAAAATAATTGTGTCAGATGTTCTAAAAAGTTTGCAAGATTGGATTTTTTTCCTTTTTTGTAATTCTGAAAAAGTTTTACCACCTGAATTAAAGGGTGCATAATATTTGATAGATTATTATATGAAAATATTCTAAAGACTTTTATAGCCTCACCCTTTAATTATACATCCCATTTCAGTGTGAGATGTTCAGATGGAAATGTTAAAGACTACCTCAAAATGAAACTAATTTTGTTTTCTACAGCAAATAAGGTTCTGATTCAGCAAACTCTGGTCTGTGTAAGCTTATATATGTGGATTTTTCCAGTTAACTCACAGGGATAATGAGTCCATTTATGTGCCTTAGTTCTCTGCCTGGGTAAGGAGTATTACATTGAGCTCCATAAATAAGTTAATTGTCTGAAGGCAAAAATAAATCTTCCTAATCTGGGCAAACAGAATTCATTAACTCATATCATACAACAGGTGGAAAGTAGTAGTGAGATAATGGCAAAAGAAACTTGGGATTTTCCTATGGAGACTGAGAAGCCTGAATGCTGATCAGCTGTCCAGGTACATAGAACAGTCAGGCAGCAATGAAGTAAGGGAACAGGCCTTCAAAATTCAAAATTTAAAATTAGAAACATCTTGCCAGGATGGACATCTCATGGCAAAATCTTGGGGGTAACTCTGATGTACAGGGGAGGTGCTGGAAGCTGGAACTCTGTAGGGGATGGGAAAACCTGGGTTTGTAGGAGATCCCACTTGATGATTGAGTCTATGACACAATCACAATTTGAAGTGACTAGAAAAGATGTGCTAAACAGTTGTTCTTGTCCTAAGAAAAGTTTGGAAACTGTTGTTACAGACTGAGGAACTGGAAAATCAAAGGGAAAACAGAGATCCTTTACTATGCAGATCTTTCATTTCCCAGAAACATAGAATGCTGGAGTGGTTTGGGTGGAAGGGACCTTGAATCCCATCCAGTTCAGCTCCCTGCCATGGGCAGGGACACCTTCCACCATCCCAGGTTGCTCCAAGCTCTGTCCAGCCTGGCCTTGGACACTTCCAGGGATCCAGGGGCAGCCACAGCTTCTCTGGGCACCCTGTGCCAGGGCCTCACCACCTTCACAGGGAAGTAATTCACGTAAAGATTTCTCTCCCCTTCCAGAAGAGCTGCCAATGCTCTAATGCTGCACACCCAGAGAACAGGATGGGTTCGCCCCCATCACAAGCCATGACTATAATTCAGGCCACTTGGGATGAGCACTGGGCATGAGAGTGAAATTTATGTTTGGCAGTTATAAAATTAAGCCTGTCAGAAGCTTTTTCTGTAAATGTTAATACATAGTGACAGATGACTAAAATGGAGCTATTTTGGAGTGTTCCAACTGCTTGAAGTCTTACATCAGTGCTGTAATACACTCACGACCACAAGTGCACGTTACCTGTTTGCTCAAAGGGATCAGTTGATGTTTCAGCCCTGTTATTTGCCTCAAAAGTCTCCTCTGTGATTTTCTCCACAGCTTTACTTGTACATGGCTTTCATTAGGGCAGATTCAAGGTAATCTGGGTTTCAAATAACAGTTTCAGTTGCTGAAGAAATGTCCAAACCAGTTTTGGTTTGCTGCTTTTCTTTTTTAAATCTTTGTCTGCTGACAAAAGTGAAAAGCAACACACACCTACTATCACAATAATGATGTTCCGTGGTGTCTTTTATTTGTTTGTTTATTTTATTAAAAGATGTCTAAGCAAATTCAATCAATTGGTTAGTCAACACTGAAATGACACATTTTTTACCTAGGTAAATGTTCAAAACCATCCCTGCAGTGGCTCACTGGAGCAGCAAGATAATTTGTTCATTTAGATTTTAACCAGACCTACCTCACATCCCAGGCAGCACACATACATTAGGCAAAATTCCCCAGATAAACAAAACAACAAAAAAATCTACACAAACTTGGAAGACCTTGGCAAATGAATGTTATTGCTATGGAAACAGTAATGAAGTTTTCATCTATTGGCAGTTGTGATCAAATCTTCTCCTAGCTGATTAACATACTAATTGTGATTCATCTACTAAATAACCTCATCTCTTTATTTACTAATTCTTTTGTTGTTGCACATACTTCTGTTTCATTCCTGTTTCAATGCCAAGCTTTTCCGGCTTATTACAACACAATGCTGATTCCAAGGAGCTTTTGTATTCCTCTTACCCATGATACCTCCCTGTAAATCCCAGCTTTCCCTGCCCAGGTGCTTTACATACCCTGATCATCAGGACAGCTTTCCTGATGTCCCGAACGCCGTCGTACACCAGGCGGGAGGCGTCGATGAACTCGTTCTCCTCGAAGGGCTGGGGCACGTTGGCACTCAGGGCTTCAATGGCCACCTCCACTTGCTCAGCAAAACGTGGCATCACTGGGTTAAACACAAGGACAGGCAGCAGGATCAGACACCTTCTCTCCTGAACCCTTTTCTGCTGCTTTGAGGCACGGATAATTTCCAGGAGACACAGCACATGCTGTCCTGAAATTCCCCCGCACAGGGAGGCTCATGGATGGGTTTGTACCCACCCTGCACTGGCACTTTATCTGTCAGCATAGAAATAACCATCTCTATATTCTCTCCTCCAAATGTGCAACAAAGAATAGAATATTTCCTTCAAAAGCTGTGATTTCCTAACTTTCAACTTTTTTTAATTTTTAAAAGGCTGCAAGACACCTGAGCAGTGAGTAAAGTCCATTTGAGAGCTTTACAAACTGTAATGAGAACAGCTAATATTTGTATCAAGAGATCAAAGCAAACTGTAGCCATTATGCCTGCTAATTTACATAATTTACACTCTAGCTCATATTAAATAATAATAATTTCCTAAGGGACAAAATGCAAAATCAAGGAATATACTTTTGTGAAGACACCTAAACGAAACTTTATAGCTTCTTCACTATCACCATGTGTATAACACAAAACATAGCCATTGATATTGCTAAAAATATTATAAACTGTGTTATGAACTTATTTAATATACAACTGAAAGCAAATATTTACTTTTGTAAGTGGTTTCAGGGTATTGCTTGAAGTAGCAAGAGAGTTTTTTCAAATTTCGTAGAGGATTCCTTTGAAGGTATAATCATTTTCTGCACGTCATGCTTGCTGGAAAATAACTCTTCCCCAAATCAGTCCTCTAACAACTCAAACCCAAATCCTACAAACATGAACATCAGGTCCCACTGATTATACTGCACCTACATTCCTGTATTTGTTTACTCCTCTTCATAATTTTAACATTAATATTGGAAGACTGTGCTCATAGAGGACAAACATAATCAATGTTTTATTAGAAACCTGGATAAAAAATTGCAGTTGGATTAATTCTTAAGAATTTAAAGAACTTGAGTCAAGTTTAAGAATCACAGATAGCCATCTTTTCATCATATTCACATTATTTTTATTCTAGCATTTAGATATCCAAATCATGTATCATTGACTTTACCATTTTGGCAATATAATTAGAAGGAGAAGAGGAAATGATGATTCCCACAACAATTATTGCCTTTTGTTTTGTTGTTAAAATATTACCTTTTTTGCCTATCTTTTCCCTAAACCCTGTGTTTAATACACTTATTGGTAACCTGAACCCAGCTGATGAATACAAAGGAGAATTTCCAGTGTTATTTTCATCAAGAGCAGTGCCACTCTTTCCCAGGAACTTCTACTGCGGTAGGAAACAACGTTTTCTTTTTGACTGAATGTTCTTAAATTTATTTTATAGTATCTGACTTAAAGTAAAACCAAAAAAAATCCACAATTTAAGAATACTTTATACTTTGAAGAAGTGGCAGCAACCATGAGCTGAAACTTTCTGTTTCTGTCATTTAAATATTATGCATTGGATGAAAATGAGGAAACCTTTAAAGAGATATAGTCATTCAAATCTTGTTTATACATTACTATATATGTATGTTCATATAGGCAGATGAAAGAACAGATTTGTATTTTCCATGCAGATAATGTTCCTGGGATACACTGGAGAAACAGGAAAAAGTGACAGCAACAATAGACTTTAAAAAAGTAAACATTAACAAAACATTGCCAGGCAGAGGGGAAGCATTTTAATTCGAAAAGGAGTTTGAGAGAGATGGAAGTTTTGGAAAGAGTATTTAATAAATTCATATATCAAATTACCTTAATTAATAGAACACTTGAAAGTGTAGTAGGAGACTAATATGATTGCATAAGGAAGTCTCAAGCCTGAATATCAAAAACTATTCATTAAAAATACAATGTAAACAAGTAAACCTAAAGAATAAAAGAGAAATTATTTTGGGTTGTTGGGATAAAACAAGTAAAACTAGAGATGCAATAATTACAACAATTTAAAAAAAAAAGGTAAAAAACCCCAAATATTTAGGGTTAAATTAAATTTAACCTTAAATTTTTGTCTAAAATTTTCTAATTAGCAGAAGTGATCATCTATTGGATATAATTAATAGTAGGTGCAACAGGCCTGAATTAGGAATGGGCAGTTTGAAGAACATCTACATAAGCATAAGGAAATTTATCTTTTACAAATGTGTTCACATTAAGAGAGTATAGTGAAATTTACCCTGTAGTTCTTGAGAAAAAATCAAAGCAATTTCTGAACCATCTTTGAGAACTCAAGAAAAACTGTAATGGTGAAAATTCCAGGGATTTGGGGGAAAAATATAATAGCACTTGTCTATTTTAGATAAAGTATATAATCCTTATACAAAGGTTCATGTAAAGGTAGAGAAGAAAGGAAGGAAGATTTATACTATATTCAACATAATTTCAGTGCCCAGAAATAAATTGAAACATGATGTGGAGCAATTAATGTTTAATTATCTGTAAATAATCAGCAGATGCTGGACAGGAACCAGATGTGTGGAAATAAGTTGCACCAAGCTTTTACAATATTTCCCTTGAGAGGGCAGTGACAGAGGGGGAAGCAGATACGACACAGCTGGACTTTGTCATGGCCACATGTGACATTATTAGAATAAAACAAGGGAAATTTAAATTAAATGGTTGTAAGGTGGAAAGTTACACTTCATTCATATTCCTGAACATGAGGTATTAATTCCTGACCACATTTATTACCTCTACTGGGTGTGGAAGCTTTTCTGAGCAGTTCTGATTTTGCAGACCTGGCTATAATTTAGTCCCTAATTTACATTACTACACATGAATATTATCTACTGTTTGAAAATGGGAATAGATATTAAACTGCTTTATTAATTGCTTGCTTGCCAATCGTATTTTTACATCAGTGCTCACTTTTGATTGGACAAGCAAGAAAAAAACACCTTTAATAGGGGGCTATTACTTATTGCTTCTCTAAGCATATGTTGTCATTTAATGCACTGAAGTTTTCGAAAATTGAAAATTGAGTTGAGAAATGTATTATTCTCCAGTTAAAGTTATTAAGCTCCATGGGAAAAAAAAAAACAAAACTGCAATCTTTCTTCTCTATTATTTACCACACAAAGGATATTCCTGTGCCAAAGGTCAAAGAACCACAAGTAAAATTCAGGCAAAAGTGTGCATTTCAATCTGGAGCTAGAACTTGTAAATGCATCAGACAGAGAATGATTCATTTATTATGCACAGAGAAATTGGCTATAAAGTTTAGATTCAGAAGCAAATCAATACTTCCAGGGAAAAATTAAACATTGGTTTCTTAGTTTGAGCTGCGGCCTTGAAAACAGTCACACATATGCTTAGACTGAAAAATGTGGTCCATTAACATCTCTCAGCCTAACTACAGGAATTAATTAGGCACCTGCATAAATGTTGACAGAATCAGTTCCCAAGTTAATAGCAACACTTCTAATTCACTGACTTTGTCATTCCAACAACACAAAGATTTTAAAGCCTTTCTGTGGATGAGTTTCCAATGGCATTGAAAGCAAGACCAATGCCAACAAAATCTAGGTTGAATGGTTGCTGGAGAAAAATGGAAATCAGCTAAGCTGAAATTACTTCAATTTTATCAATTGATTAATTCTTTTAAATTATACTTTTTTTTTTTTGCTATCAGCATTATAGGAAACCAGCACATGACCGTGTGTGAATTCATGCCTTGATCAAACTTGGTTTTTTTTTTGTTTTTTTTGTGAACCACCCTTTTCTACAAATATAATATTTTCTCTAAAGCTATTCTTGTTTTTCTCCCACCCACCCATATCTCCTACATCATAAGTAATTATCTGTTTTCTAAAAATATATTCCCTGTTGACTTCTTCTCCCATGGCAGTCAGTTTGTACTGCAATTTTTGTACTTAGAAACATTACTGCAAATTTTGTTTAATGACATGGGAACAATAAGATCCCTGATAGAGAAATGCTAGGTTACATAATAAAATTATTGAGATAAAAATTAAAAAAATGTTTGGGCGTTCTCGTTAGTAGCATTAGAACAAAAAGTTTCATTAATATGCAAGATTAAATGAATGCCTTGCTGATTTATTGGACTTTTATGGCCTTATTATTTAGGAACTAGAATTCCTCAGAATCTTAAGTAGATATGAATGCTGAGAAATGTAGAAAGGGATAATTAAGACACAAAAAAAGCAATAAAGGTCAAGGACCTTTCAGGTGCATGGGTTTCTAATTCTTAGTTCTATCAATGGAGTCAGGAAATTTGGTCTGGTTTTGTCTCACATCTTACAACTGAAAGTTTTAAATCTCTTTCCTTATATCAGGCAAAGAACAGTAGATGCTTCCATGAGACTATTAATCACACCACCCTACTTTAAATACTCAGGTTCAGCTGGATAAAATTCTGATTTTCCTGTGCCCACTAAACAGAGAGGGAGGTGTTTGGCTTAGACCAGGTGTCTGCTTTAGACAACCAAGCTTAGGCATAAATCAACCCCCTTTGTGCACCAAATCCTGGCACACTTCTGGCTCTGAATCAGGCTGAGCACAATGTGGCTCCTTTCCATCCCAATCTCACTGGAACTGAAGAGTTCCCAGGGGCCTCATCTTTGGGGCATTTTTCTGGCCAGAAGACAATTTTTGAAAGGCACCAGCAGACCTCTTTCTCAGAGCTTCATTTTGAAAAGATGAGCACCTACTTGACTCTTTAGAATCCAGGGATTTGGGTCCAAGGGAAGCACCCTTCTCAAAGACCAGGGGTTGTTCCCTAGAGCCAGACTGTCTTCGGACAAATCAGATATTTGAGCTGCAGAGAAGTGACTGCTCTCCTGTACCCACTGCACCCAGCTGTGCCCTCTGGCTGGCCCTCATAGCTCTGTATGTGTTCAAGAATTTGTACCTGTCCTTATGAAAACTGATTTTCCCTGTGCCATGTTGATAGAGACACATAATTTAAGGTGCCAATCACATTATCTACATGGCCCTTAAAAATGGCTGTAAAAATCTGGTCAGTTGTGGGTGAGATTATTCAAGGATGACATGACAGTCTAAAGGTTTGGACTACTACACTGCTGAAAGTTTCAGGATCCCTGAAAATGTCTGTGCTTCTCCTAAATATCATAGCTGTTTGTGTCACATAAATCAAGAAAATTATCTAGAATGATGGGCAGGATTGTAAACTTAAGGTTATCAGAGGAGAGAAAAAAAAAAGAAAAAAAATTAATGATCCATTACATTACAAAAAAATGCCCTCGGAAAAAAAGCTCAGCCAGTATCCAGATTTAAGAGGTTTTAGTATGAAACATTCACAAATTACAGCTTAAAAATTTCAGGGGTCTGGATGAAATTTCTTCTGTTGGTTTTTGTGTCTGTGTGCCTTGTTTTTATTTTTTCTTTTTTTAATTCATTAATTTGCTTAACTGAAGAAGGAATGCAATCTACTGGGAAGTTCAAATATTTAAAACAGGTATTTATTAAAAGATCATTCCTAAGGGACATCTGACATCCTCTGTCAAAGACAGCACAGTTTCTCTGTTTCATTTGAAGGATGAATAAGGAATGAAATACGATACCTTATTTAGCTCAAAGTGTTTGTCAAAGCCTGTTTCTAGAAGAACTGTACATTCCTTATCAGAAGATTCTAAATACTTCACAGAATGTTTTAAAGTCCAGGTCTCATATCATATAATCTACATTTCAGTTATGCCTATTATACTGCTAATTGAAAAGAAAAAAGCTTTATAAAAAATCTACCAAAACATTACATAACATAATATCATAGAATCACGGAAAAGTTTGGGTTGGAAAAGATCCCTCAGATCATGGAATCCAACCATTCCCCCAGCACTGCCAAGGCCAACACTGACCCATGTCCCCAAGTGCCACATCCACATGGCTTTTAAATCCCTCCAGGGATGGGGACTCCAAACTGCCCTCAGCAGCTGTGCCAGGGCTGGACAAGCCTTTGGGTGAGGAAATTTCCCCAAATATCCAATCTAAACCTCCCCTGGCCCAGCCTGAGGCCGTTCCCTCTCCTCCTGTCCCTGTTCCCTGGGAGCAGAGCCCGACCCCCCCGGCTGTCCCCTCCTGTCAGGGAGTTGTGCAGAGCCACAAGGTCCCCCCTGATCCCCCTTTTCTCCAGGCTGAGCCCCTTTCCCAGCTCCCTCAGCTGCTCCTGGTGCTCCAGCCCCTTTCCCAGCTCCGCTTTGGGTATCAAACCCCTTGTGTCTCACACCAGTAAAATGGTTAAAAGTGAGCTGTAAAATTATGAATATCCACACCCTATAGCAGTTTGCAGTGAACACAAGGTTTTCAGGAAGAATCAGCCTTCACTGCCAAACACTGATTTAGCCACGGCTCATAAAAACAATGTTCTCAGGCTTCCTTGAATTTATGGCCAAATTCTGACCCTTTGGCCCACCTGTGTTAAGTCTTCTGGCACTTCCCAGAAGGTTCCAACTTTATCTGTGGGTTTATGCAACCAAGCAGATTGACGTGGGAATGAAAGAAATGGATTTGCTCATGTGCAGCCCAGGTGAGATGGACATTACAGAAATGAATGGCATGTCTGGAGCTATGTTACCAAGTGCTGGGAGACAGGGACACACACACTAGAGGGAAAAACAAACCTTCAAACTTTGTCCTGACTGAGCTGCCATTCACAGAAAGATAAATGTCAGGGTAGAAGCCTGGCCAGCACAGGAGACCATTGATTAAGGACAGGTACATCCCAAAATGTGCAGAGGAGGATAACAAACATCAGCTGCAGGGACATTTGTGTCTCACCAGTTTCAGCTGTCTCACTCTCCTGTCTACCTGTGCAAGACTACACACAGTGAGCACCTCCAAAATATTACTCCTGCCAAACAGAACACCCTTCAGGTTAACATTTCAAATGAAAGCAAACTCTTCAGAAAATTCCCTCAAGAAAGCAGTTTCATGCTGTTGGACACCAAGTAAGTTATGTAAAAAGCAAACCACCCTTCCTGGCTTAGCAATAAGTTTGTGTATATCAATATGTAGGTGTGCGTAGGCAAGGGGATGCAAGGAATACCAGTGCTTTTATTTTAAAACATTATTGTACAATTCACACTTGTATTCACAAAACATTCTGTTGGAGCTGGTGGATGGATATTCACTCCATTTCTCTGCCAATATTTTCTAGACCTGGTGAGAATTTCTTTCTACTTCCACCACCACCCTCCTTATTTTAAAAAATGGCTTTTAAGAGCATTAAATGTTTTTGAGAACAGATTTGAACAGTGATTAAGTAATACTGGCTTATGAAAATGGGCATTTCTATTATATTAACTCACTATTCATTATACAATGTCTGGCACATCCAAAATAGATAACCCTCATATTTTTTAAACTCTTACTGAGTAAATTCACATTTTCTTGAATTTTCTTTGATTATGTAATCCTTATCCTGACCTTCCTCCATTTCTGGAAGATCTTTAGGCTGTGGAGAAGAAAGTGGAAATATCTACTTAGTGTATTCAGTGAATATCTTCCTATAAGCACAGCCAAACATCTTCAGCACCAATGTGAGGCTGTTGAGCATGGAAAAAATAAGATTTCTCAGCTGCCCATTACAGTGCCACAGTTTTTCTGAGATGATGAATTAGCTCAGAACCTTTCTGCCAATGCAGATAATAAAGATTTAATTGTTCCATTTACCTAGAGAGATTAAATAAAAATATCTTTTAGTCTTGTCTTTCTCTCCCAACCAGCTCAAACAGCATTTTCCTTTTGGCAAATTTTGCTGCTGCCTATTCACCTGTTAATGAATGCAACGTACACCAACCACTTCCCTGAAGTGTCACAAGATTTCTCCTTCTGCCTGCTGAGAAATGATCACTTGTGCTTTGCTTGTGCCTTGTCACCAGCTCTTAATCCATCAAAGGCCTTAACACTCACCCCATGGTTACCCATTTGCCAAACAACTGTGTGTGCAGGATGTTAGGAAAGGCCTTTGAAATTCTAGATCAATTACATTATATTCTCCTTTAGCACTGTATTCAATTTTTAAACTCTAAAAGTAGAGGGAAAAAGAACTAGCATTTCAGCGTTGAGCTACAGTGGTGATTTATTAATCTCTTATGTCTCATTTAATTGCTTTATAATGCATTTTGTATTATTTCTTAGTGTATTCCTCTGTATATTGATCAGTTTCTCTGGTTAAAAATTCTTTAGATCAAACCAAGCAGTAGTGAAACACAATCCTGGGTGTTCTCTGGTCCTTTTGAAAAATACCTTTTCTTTAACAATGCATTATTTTTATTTTTTTTTGTTGTTGGTGACATCTTGACCTTTGGATTTCAGTTTTGCAAAACTTTAAAGAAAATGCTGCAGTATTTTGCAGAATAAAAGTCATAATTTGATCAAAACTCCTGGATAAATGATCTCATGTTCTCAGGATGATGGTATCCATAAGTTTTACTATAACTACCTGAACTCTCATAAAACATGAATTTAACATCATTTATTTTTTAAATAGGCTCCATTTCACATTTTTTAGCTCCCCTTCAGATTCAATATGGGTTTTTTTTTGATTACAGCTATGCTTAAATTCATCTTCTTGCTGCTACATTTTGTTTCCTTTCATATCGCTGCTGAAAAATCCATCTTTCCCACATTTTAGTATTAGCTTTGATAACATCATTGAGCTGCCTTTTCCTAGTGATAAATATCTTTAAAGTTTGTCCTACTCACACTGATAAAACTCTCACAGGCTTATTGCTGAATTGCCAGTAGTGCTGATTTTCAACTTTAGTCCATTCTGATAAAGACAAAATAAAAAAATTGTGTCAAAACAGAATTCGGAATGACCTACTTAAAACCAGCAAGTTACAAAGTTACTGGGATATTTTTAAAACATGCTAAAAGCTGAAACTCCAATTTCTGGTGTGAATCAGACGATTTCAAATTTCCAATGTCCTTCACAGGAGTAACCCAAGTAGTATGGTACTTGCTGTTCCAGGATGGTTTTCAAAAAGCCCAGTGCAAACTGGAGCAAAAATTAAAAAAAAAAAAATTGTTGGGAAGTTTTCATAGCCTTTCCCAGGCAATTCCAGTCCTACTTGTTCTGCTCTTATCCCTTTCACCACAACCCTGCAAAGTCCACTCCAGTTTTCCCAGCTTAAATCCAACCTTCCTGACCTTTAAAGAATGAAAGAATGCCATGGCTTTTCCTCCTTCCTGAACCTCAAAAATCTTGGAAAATATGACCTGGCCTCATTGTCTGTTCCTTGCTTCTTTCTAGGGACAATTCTTTTTATGTGTTTAGAAGCACAGGCTTCTTGCCTTCAGTTTTTACAGTTTTTGAAGTAACTGCTGAGTACACTTCCTCCTGGGTGAAGGCAATGGGAGGTCTCAGCTGGCTTTGGTCACTCTGGGTACTGAGCAGGATGACAGTGCTCAATTTTCAAACAGCAATTCTGCTCTGTTTCCTCTTACTGCCTTCCCTTTTTGCCTTCTTCCTTGCTTTTAATATTTTCTTTCTTCTCTTTTCCTTTCCACCCTTCTCTCACAGGTAGCCAGATCATGGAATCACCATGGCTGGAAAACACCTCTCAGACCATGGAGTCCAAGCCTTCCCCCAGCACCACTCTGTTCACCTGTGCTCATACCCTGTCCCCAAGCGCCACATCCTCAGGGTTCTTGAACACTTCCAAGGATGGTGATTCCACAATGGCACAGGGGATTCTAAAATCCATTTTAACCACTTTGTTCTAAGGCAATGAAATGAGTCAGTTAATTCTACTTTTTTTAATCATACAGAAATCATAATCAATGCCTTTGTAAATGGCCTGAAAAGCTGCAGATAGAAATTGTGCTCTAATATTAATAATCCACATTCACTACTGGCAGAAATTGATTAAGCTTCATCAGCTTCATTGAATTTGGGCCCATTCTCTCCCCTCAACTACTGCTACACAATTTGTACATGATATAAGTTTATTAATATTGTAAAAATAATCTTTTTTATTTTTAAAATGCTCACAAGTTTATTTGCACTTCATAAAATAAAAAAAAAAATTGACTTGGAGGAACAAAGACTTGTTCCTAACTATTGTATCTCAACATTAACACATTGATGTTGTCAAGATGCACTCAGTCCAGAGTTTATAGCACTTAGTTATAATTCAAATTATATTAAAAAGTGAATTAAATATGAAATATAAGTATTTGCTGTGCATATTACTGATCTATATAATGGCACTTTACACTTGCCTGTTGAAAAAAATTTTAATTTAAAAAATCTATAGAATGTTGGGTCACAAGTGCTAGCTTAATAAAAGGCTCGAACATACATTTTGTTTTGTTTCATAAAGAAATCTTAATGGTAGGAAGAATTCTTCATAGCTCCTCCTCGACTAAAAGTTGACTTTAACAGAAGAGTGCAAGAAAATATTTTACCACGTCACCCTGAACAGATTATTTTCCTTCTGTGAGTTCTCAAAACCAGCTCATAAACTTTTAAAAAGAAGCTAAATTTACAGTACTTATTCCACTGATCTCTTGTTTGGTAGTAAAAATAGGCTGACATTAAGCTGGGGGCTACAATACCACAATATTTAATCATCCCCAAATCAGTATTTTAGCTTATTTTGTTGTTTCCTGTTCTCAAAGCGAACACAGAGACTGCAGAGCTAGAACAGTTTTTGCTTTTCCATCTCACAGGGCAATTCCTGGGCTTTTGGTCCAAAAGCCACATTTGATGTGACCTGAACTGGTGCAATTTTCATTTTGTTCCCTCTAAAATAATCTTGATGGTTTCAAACCTCAGATGAGCAAGTGCAATCAGGCAGGGGAGGATCAGCTCAGACACTTCCAGACACCCACAATTCGTGCATCTCTATCCCACCACGGCACCTGATCAGTGCGTGGAGACCCAGTCTGTGAAGTCAATGAAATTCGGAGCATGATTCACCCAAAACCACCCAAACCCACTGCTTTCAGATGAGAGTACTTGGTAGAACTGCCTGCACTGAATTACTGAGAACACTGATATAAAGGGCTTCAAAATGACCAGCACAGACCTAACCACCTACACTGAGATGAATCCAATCCCTGCTCTGGCAAGGCAAAAACAGATTGAAAAAAAAAAAAAAAAGGAAGAATATTTCTTCCCAGTCTATCAATCTAGCAGACTTTTCTACTTTTATATAATCTACATCTTTTATACAATCTAGCAGACTTCTATATGTTTTTCAGTCAGGTGATGCATTTTCAGCTGCTTATATGTATTTTTCAATGAAAAGCTGGTCTGTTTAGCAACACTTCAGTCATCAACAAGTATATTCACCTGCACAGACCAAAGAGTAATATTTGCAGTGATTTCCTGGAGATGCATAATACATAATCAATCAACTCAGAAGAAAAGGCTGTGTATTATTTATTCAAATCACAGAAACTTTGATGTAGTGGCCTAGTCTTGATGTGTTACTGAATCTTTTTCCTTATATGCCTCCTGTCAGTATGACTTCTGCAACAGCACTGAGCAGAGAATAAAAAACACACTCAGGGCCATGAATTTATTTTTTTGTACCTTGTTTTGAAGAATAGATTTCCCTTTGAGTTACGGATCTCAGAGAATCAACTGCAAGTCTTAAATTACTAAATAAGAGTATTTCAGTAATTCTTTCAGCATTTCAACAAACTCACCAGTTTCAGAGAGCAGTTTGGTAGCTTCCAGCACCTTCTCAGTGTAAACCCCAGTCTCATAGTTTTCCATCTCTGCATTGATGATGTGGATGACTCTGGCTGCACGGCCCCGGATGGCGCCCGCGGTTCTGTCCAGCGTGTCCACATCCCCCTCTTGCAGGGCAATCACACACTTGTTCACATCTTCCAGGATGTGGTTTTCTGGAATCCACGGTAAAAATACAGCTCATTCAATTTCACTCTTCCTCACAGCAAAGCTTACTGATTTGGGCAAATGTCAGTATGTTAAAAAATTGGTATCTACCTTTATCCAGGCTGTAAAACAAAACCCTTCAGTGATATTGTCACATAACAGTAAAGATCTGCGTGGTGTTTATCTTTAGTGGGGACTGGGCTACATCATCTTACCTCTGCTGTGTGTCCCAACCTGTTATTCCTTGAAAACCAGTCACATTAATTCCAAACATCACACTGAATTTTATCATAGTGAAATTGTAGTTAAAATGAATGCAAAAGGGAAAGCAGTCAAATATTTTGCAGATTCTCTAATAAATAGTTGGGCAATTTTCTGAAGGTGAATTTACACTCTCCCATAAATGTTTATTACATTTGGCTCATTTTTGCCTAAGTAAGACAGAAAAGAAAATAAATCACATTGAAAAGACAACAGCAAACAGCCGTTGTAGATAGCACAAAACCTGGGCATGAGCAGTTCATCTCCCTCACTCCATCTATGCCAGAGAATAAGCTGGGCATTTCTAATAACACACACTATAATTATATGTGACCTGGCATAATCTGAAGCAAGAGATGACAACAGTGACTCTGCTCAGAGGAGGTGATATCAAAACCCTTTATTGGATTCTTGGGAGATGCATTGTTATTTTTCTGGCTCTGAATCAGGCCATACACTCTCACGTGCTGCAGTATCAGAATTTATGTAATATTCTCACATACAAGTTATGTGAAAGCATGAAGAAGACTCTGACTAGGTCAGGCATTATTTCTCTGCAGTCAATAGAGTCAAAATAATTTTAGTAAGATCACGACTGAATTTCATATTTGACCTAACTCCGTCTGAGACACTCGGTGACTCTAAAAAGCAACTTGATTTTCTGCTAGAGACACCTCTAAACTGAAAATGAAATGCTGTTCTTTGGAGTAGTAGTAAAACAGAATTAATCAGTTCACCAACTGTTTTTTGTTAATTATCCTTAGCCACTAAAAAGAATGACTCACTAATCTTCACAGTTAAAAATTCCAAGGTTCGATTATTTGAAGGTTTCAGAAATGTTTTACATGATGTCGAATTTTACACTGCAACAACTTTGGATGGAAACTGAAAGTCCCCTGAGCTGTGAATTTGAGAAACTTGCAAGGCAAAATTCTTTGTTTAAAACACTCCCTACTCAGAATGAAAAAGCAGTGCTTTGTTAAAGGTTTTTCTTCACTGTTTCCATTTCATCATCACCAATTTGCTTTTACCATGGCACAAACACATTTTGACCAACAAGAAGCGATACATGAGTTTGGACAGTGCATTTGGAATATGAAGTAACTTCTTAAAATTATGGTCAGCTTTCTTCTGGTAGCCACCATATTATTAAAACATACCATCAAATGTGACAGTCAGTATGAAGAGGAGGAGGTGTCATTGCAGGAGGTACATTTAACCAGATAGTGACATTTTGAATGCTTCACTGGTTTAACATCCAAAAATAAAAATACTCCGTGTAAACTGAGGCTACCAAGCTTTACAGTGAGAGCAACAGGCTATTGCCTAATGTTTAACAGGGATGTCTGTGCAAAGAATTGGGAAAAAAGAATCTAAACCTCACAGAAATAATACTTCTCAGCTGCCTTGGAAAGTTTGGATCTAAGTCAAAACTCTATTTGAAGGAATTAAGATTTGAGAAAAAAGAAATTAAAAACACTATAATCTATTCAAATTACTTCTGGTTTATGGATACAAGCACTTGGAGTAAGCAAAGTCCTCAAACAAATAAGAAAATGGCCATTTGAGCCAGATTTCCAACTCTGGCACATACACTGGATCTGCAATTACAGCCTGGTCATCCCTTTCTCTTAGAACTAGTTCTGCCAGAAAATGTTTGTCAGCTTCAAATCTCAAATAAAAATCAATGTGCTCCCATATTCTGAAGTATCCTTCTATTCGGAGACCTCATTTTCATTTTCTTGCCATGGCTTGCAAGAAACACTTGCATGGCTGTTGAACAGAGGAGTGTAATTAACTAAACCAAACCATTTCCCTGTTAATAAGGGTAGCAGGATACAACCAAACAAGATAAAGAGGACAAAAAAAGAAAACTAAGGATTTTTTTTAAAGGATAAATATTTTTTCTTTCAATATTTTTTTTCTCATAAACATTTTTTGGAAAATTTAGGAAATATCAAGGAAAATAGTGTAGAATGAAACATAACATTTTGTCCAGACTGTCTCATGAAGTTTGGCTCTTCTGAGACATTTGAGTAAGCAAGGCCCCGTTGGCACACTCTCTGTCCTTACAACAATGGAATTCACCCTTCTAAGTGAAATAAGAAAAATGAGTTTTCTGCAGCAGAAATTAACCAAGCTATGCACCACTTTGCAACTACAGCGTTCACTGGGTATGATCAAATTATAACAATACACTCTGCCACAAGCTGTAGCACTTTACCAGGAGGGTGGAGAAAAGACTGTGACCCAGGGTCAGTGTCCTTCTCTTCTCCATCCCTTCTTTACCCTCCCAACCCAATCCATCCTGTCATTCTGTAAAGTTCACCTTTCCTCCTCTTGCCTACAGCTGCACAAGGATTCCAACAATTTCTACAAATACTCTCAGCCTGTAACAGGTCTGGAACACATTTTTAGAAGGTGGCCAAAATCCTACTTTGTGCCTGAGTTGAAACAAAGCTTCTCTAGGGACAGAAGCACAAATAGGTGCTATTTTCTGGGAGGTGAAGAGCCAACCATTGCTACCAGGGATTAATTAACATGGCATGGTTGGGCCTACTGAGTACAGAAGATCAGCATTCCAATACAGACAGACTAATGGATTAATGATGCTTCAGTAATTATAGCTTTTATCCACTCTGACCCAATACTTTAATTTAGGAGTATATATTTAGAAAAGTCTCTTGACCTCAGTACCTGAAACAGAGAGGAAATCATCCACTGAAGTGATGTCGTCGACAGCCTCAGTGAGAACTCGCACCTGTTTCTCCCACTGGTCCTTAAACACATCCATGTTGTCCTGGGCTACTTTGCTCTGGGGTCTGGCAGCCAATGTGAGTGCAGCATTAATTACCTGTTAGTCAAACCCATTTGTTAGAGGAGGAGTGGATTTTTTTTTTTCCCAAGAGAGAGTGCAAATAGAATACGGACTGTGTTAAAAATACAGCATTACAACCCATTTGATATGAAGGGTCTCAAGATATGGATGCATTTTTCACAGTTTGTGGAAATCAGGCAACAGTCTCATGCCAAAGACAAGGCTGTGCTGTTCTTCTAATGCTTTTAAGTGCTAAAAGACTTCTCAAGCACTTTTTAGCAGGAATCTTCACTCACCTGTGGGCACAGACTATCAATCTGCGTGGCTGCCATACGGACTAACTTCACACCTTCTTCATTATTGGAGATTGAACAGGCCAGATTTGCAACCTGCAATGAAATCATGAAATCATCAGGATGAGAATCAAGTTTTAGGCAAGTGAGCCATTCTATACCTTTCTATGTTCTTATTAAGCTTTGCCTGAAATGAAAGAATTTTTTGCAAGAGGAATAATACATCTTCTGTGCTGGTGAACAGAAACCCATGTAGATTATTTCCTTACTAGCAAACTGAACTACCCATCTTCTTTAGATTTTTCTCAGAATCTTCCTTCACTGTCAAGTGTTTCACATCCTCCTCTATAGCTTGAAAATTATCTGCTGAGAAGTCATATAGGGAATGCAGAACATCAAGACATTTATCTGTACATTTCCTTTTCTCAGTTTCTTTTTCCTCTTATGAGCTATATTCATTATTAATGTAGGTAATCAGACTCATCCATACACTCAAGCTTGGCAAAAGGAAGGATTTTTGATGTCCTAACACATAGAATCATACTTTTCAACTCATAATCAAAACTGATACCTTCACTGATGCTGGGCAGTTACATACCTCTCAAATATCTTCATTGTTTCTGATGGTTTTGTGCATGTTAGAATAATTTTAAATTTCAGGTGGACTTCTTTATTTCTATGTGTTTATCTGCCCCGCAGTAAAACATCCATTAGTAACAGTAAAGTAACTTAGAGACGTGAAATAACTCTGTTGAAACATTGTTCTGTATATAGGTCTGAAGATCTTGTTCAAAGATCTTTAAATCCACATTTACATGCCCTGGCACAGCTTTGGGGATTCTGAATCTCTACGACTGAAGGCTATTTGGATAAGGTAAAGACTTGGAGAGACATCTGAATGAGATCTAGAAATCAGACCACGTCTTCAGACACAGCAGAGCTGCATCTCTGTGGCTTGGATTCAAGTGGAGGAGCATGTTCTCTAGCTCAGACAGCTCTTCCAAAAATCCCATTCCCAAAAGCTTTGTGCCAACTCTATGAATCTGCCCTGGGTTTTCCAAACAGCAATTCATGTCCCAGTGCACACTGTGATATTTATATCACTAAGGTACATTTTGGGATGGGGGAATACAGGATATTTTGAAATCATCCAAAATTATGGCTCTTTATTCTAATCTTCATTAAAACAAACTTATAAAACTTTAAATATGTTTCCTTGATATTATTTACTGTGCCTGAAGGCATAGCTATCAGTTGGAAATGATTCATGAATTAGTTCAAATGCCCTCATCTTTCCAATTTTCCTCCAGTCTCCCCTTGTGGTATTAATCTGTTCTCATCTGCAGTGCACATCCCTGCCTTAGCACTGATCCATCTGTTCTGCATAGAACCTATTTCAGTTCCAGTTCTGTGCAGCGTGGTTTGCATAAATCAGAATGCCAAAGCCCAGGCAAGAAAAGAACTCAAGGCTTCAAAGAGTCTTTCAGGCATTTCCTAGTCAAGATTTTATCATAATGTTGTGATTTTTATTTTCATTTAATGATGAGACAAATGAGTTGGTCTGTTTGTTAACAGCCTTACAGCCCTCATGTCAAAAACATTCTTCTGAGCTGACATCTTCCAATTAATTTACCATTTTCTGCAGTCACTTCTTTGCACACATCAAACAAAACACTTTAATCTTCACCAGAAACAACAGCTAAGCAAGATAATATTTAGAATTCATTAATGTGAGTGGAAATTATAGACTTTAAAAACTAGTAAATGATAATAAGCTTAGCAAGAGCCACCTTCCTGTATTGGAACTAAATGGTTTTTCAGACTGCCCTTACATTTTGTGATTAATATTATGAGAATTTGTCCCAAGGCTTCAGATGTAACATTTACTTTTTTTGCAGATAGAAATATGCAACTGAAGGGGGCTGGGTGTCATGAAATGGCCATCAAACTATAAAGCAGGTCTTTGAGTTCCTCTGGAAGGGAACAATGCAGATATAATCAGCAAAAATAAAACTTAATTCTTCTCTGTGTCTGTTAATTACTCTTTAAATAGAATCCAATGAGATAATATTTGGATGTTGCAAAGTGCCCTGTTCTTCCAAGAAGGATACAGACACAACCAGAGAAATCTTTTTTTTTCTTTTTTTTTTTCTAAAATAGAGTTCAGTATGTTGTTTTGGGTGTTACTACCGACACAAGAGTACAAATGTAATTATTGCTGCATTAAATATGTATCAAAGAGGATTACAGTTATCTGTTTAAAAGAAATAATGATACACATCAGGTATAATCCTAAATTTAACAGTTTCTGTGGTATATTTCGAGCCTTGCATAAATACAGCCCTGTATCATCAGCAGTCAGGCAGCAATACTATTCCACAATCCAGCAGGGAGTGTGCCAGCCTGCACCACAGCAAGATCTGATTATGTCAAATAAACATAGAGATAAGCAAATTCCACAATGGCAGATGCAATCTGGATAAAATTGAATTCAGCAATAAAAACCTACAACTTTACCCAAGTTTAGTTTTTAAAAGATGGCAAGAAATAGCCTTTACTTGTTCAAGCCTGTGTTTCAGTGCATGAGCATGGATCTGTGAAAAAACACAAGCTTTAGGTGCAGTCAATCACCAGATCACTTGTTAATGATTTTGATTCACTTTGGTATCAAATACACAGTCAAGTCACCATCAATTAATATTCTTGGCACAGCAAAGTCCACATGCATGCTCTTACTTGATAGAAACCACAAGGTAATTTCCCCTGCTTTAGCTTATTATAAATTCAACTTCAGATATATTTCCTACCTAAATAAAAAAATAAAAAAAAAAAAAAATTACAGCCCATTGCTGTGTGAGGCAGTGCAAGGTACTCAGAGCCTCCTTTGCCTCNAAAAAAAAACAAAAAAAAACAAAAAAAAACCAAAACAAAACAAAACAAAAAAAAAAAAAAAACCAAAAACAAAAACAAAAAAAACCCAACAAAAAACCCAAAAACAAACAAACCAAAAAAAATCCAAAAAACAAACAAACAAACAAAAAAAACCTACAATACAATTGCACCCCACTTAGCTGAGACATTTGGATTAGGTGCCAATCTTATCCCTTTGGACAATGGATAAAAAAGGGAGACACTTCCAGGGGCTGTTCCAGGTGCCTGGTTGACTCATCCTCTAGATGTGTATGGTTTATTATTTAAACTAGATTACAGCTGCTCCTGATGATTGTTGAAAAAGGTGTTACTGAAATAAAAGATGTTTTACTGGTGCATTATAACTTGTTTGGCATGAGTATATTTAACAGAACATGCTTTGTGAAGAACACAGACACTTTTGAAGTTGGGAATTTCTTTAATGTGCCACTCCTGGGCTGGATGGAGCAGAGAGCTTGGAATAGAAAATAAAAAGGCTGTGTATTAGTGCAGCTGCCAATTTACCAAAACTTTGATTTGAAGCCTTTACCTTTGCACTTCAAATGCTCTGTCTCCACCAAAGCATTGAAGGGGAAGTTTAGTGAGAGGCTATGGAAGCAACCAGGTAGTTAATTTATTTTTCTTTTTTTTTTTTTTTTTACTGTTTACTAAGTTCCTTGAGAATACTGAATTCACTGAGTGCCTAAACAGAATTTAAGATTGTATTGAGATGAATGTGAACTGTCTGAAGAGTATTTATATCAAGGAACACATTTTAAATACCAAAATCAATGAACTGTGAATCATTCTCAAAAATATGTGGAGAACTTAATAATAGTGAAACTGCTGTGTAGATGAGCATTATTGTCCAGAATTTCAGGTCTGCTAAGCTGCTCTTAAACCATCAAAACAATTGCTGAACACCTTAAACTTGTCCTGCAAGAGAACAGAGAGGTAATGAGCAAGAAGATAAACATCCAGCTCCAGTGATGCTGTATTTTTCTGTAATCACCAAATCCACTGAACCAGTCCTAGAAGTGGGGATGTGAAAAAGCAGGAACCAACTCCTCCATATTAATTTCTATCAGTGGCACTGATAGCCCAAGAAGCATTTCTGCACCTTGCCAGTATCTGTCTTTAATCATGCAAGGGGTCCCATTAGTTTCAATTATTTAAAATACATCCAGGAGCAGTTCCTATAAAATTTATCTGTCTGTAATTATTTTTTTTTTATATTTCAGCCTCGGTTTCCTGCTGGATAAGCAGATTGGGGTGAGGAATGACTTTGTTTCTAATGCAAATTTTTATTACTCTTTGTGGGGACCTTAGGACAGGAAAACTTTATTTCTGCCACAAAATTGCACTCCAAACTACAAAAGTAATCAAGGATCTTTCATATCAATTTGCTTCATTTTTACACTGATTAAAATCAAGTGTAGTTACCTTTCACTGTGGTTTTAAATGAGACTATTTCCATTTTTGACTTCAGCCCTTTGTACTATTAAAGGCAACTATGACTATCAAGATGTATTGTGCTCTTCTGACTACCAAAATCCATTGTCTACTGGTTCAAAATTAAATTCAAAGATTTAACATGGCCATTTGGAATTCAACCTAAGTGAAAAGGCCCAAAAGAAAAATCTATTGCTTAGAGCAAAAATGTAAAAAGAGGAAGCGGTATAAGCTACAGCAAAAGAGTAATAGCAACACAAAAGCTGCAGAATATCCTATTTTTTAACATTTTCCTTTTATTCTTTTTTCTCACCATAAATTTCTTAGAAGGAATGGCACTGAAAAGGCTCTGTTCAGCTTCCCCAACCATTTAACCATTCAAAGGTAGAGAATGAAATCTATTTCTATCTCAGCTTCTTAGTTTTCCACATTTTTTTTACAATATGCAGTTTCTTCTTAAATAGTTTTATTCACATTTTTCTGTTTATGTAATTCACATTTTCACGGTAATTAACCGGTGGAAGTAATAGGAAGAACAAAATTTGCAAGAAAATATTCTTTATTTAGGAAAATGCAGAGTAATTTACATAAACCCTGGTACCAAGACACTGGTAAACTTTTATGTCTACACCACACATTTGAGAAGCTGAAACTTTTTTAGTGATTCAGCTTGAGTTGAAAGTGGTTTAAGCCAGAGACTTCTGCAGCACTCACAGGGGACTAAAGCCAAGCAAATAATCAATTATCAAGTTCAGCTGATGAGACGTAACTTGCTGAGCTGTGGAATCTCAACTATTTGTAATTATTTATCCATTCACTTAGTAATTTATCCAGATATTGTTTCAATCTCTGAATCCTTCAGAATTCTGACATATATTAATGTTAGTATTGCTGTAGGCAGCCCAGTGATATTCATGGAGCCACAAATAAGAGATTTTTTTTCTAAAGGAGAGCAGAGTTGAAGCCAAGTTACCCAAGATCTTCAACTTATTTATCCTCGCTGTACTCACTCAAGCATTCTATTATGAGCAAAACTCTATTTATCACTAGACAGGATGTTTTTGCACATACACAAACAAGTGCCAAAAACATCAAAATGTCACTGAGAGTACACATTGCAGCAGATTCCTGTTCCTCATCCAGCACTGCAGTGCCAGCTTGTACTGCCATGAAAATATTAGACTGTGGCCTCTCCCTCACAACCTATTCCATATGGCATGGGGGGAACCTCATGCTGGATAATATGGCCAATTTTCCCTCATTTACATTAACCAGTCATTTCTCTAAATAAGAGATGGATTTTTAAGTTCACCTGTACACATATTTCACATCTATTAAATAATCTAGCTGCATGCAAAGCAGTAAAAAAAAGGCATTTATTTCATAAATTAATAATGACCTGATTTACCGAGTTTGATGTTTGCTTTGAAAATTTCTAGCACCAAACCCTGAACATATTTAACATGAACTGCTCAGACATTTACAACATGTATCTAAGGAGACTGGTACCAGCAAGATGTTAGAAAGCTACAGAGCACTTCAAGCACAACAGCTGAATGTTTTATTTCATGTCTTATATGCTGCCCACTGAACCTATGAAAACCTCTTTTCGCTCTCAAAAGGTCAACAGCATTTTCTCTCGTACTTCCTGCAGGAATGAGGCTTTTCCACTCACTCCAACTCCCTTCAGACTTGCTCTGCATCAGATTCAGTTGGAAAAGCTTGAAAAGATTTCTGCTTTTGGTAATGTTCCAAGTACCTCAGACTTCAGTAAATTCAGTGGGTCTTCATCTAAGATTTTTGAAGGAAACCTAAGAGTGTTGGAAGCCTCATGTGTACAGAAAGCTCAACTCTAAATGAAAAGATCCTAATTTTAGACTCTTTCAATGAAGTGTTGTTATATCATTCTGAATCTCCTTCATTTTCCAGGACCATTCTGGTGCATGCCACAATTAAGGCCTATAGGATGGAATAAAAGGGAAATCAAAAATGAAGTACCTTGAAAAGTCCTTCTACTTAACTATTTACACAACTGAAAAGAAGCCAACATTGGATCATGTTCAATTATAGAGCTGCCAGTGAAGAACAGAAGAAAAAGATATCATATTATGTTTGATCCTTTACTTTTAATATCAGACAGTAATAATGATATCAGATATAAATTTTAAAAAAATAGTAGAAGTAAATACCATCTCTTCTTTCCTTTCTCTTTATATATGGAATTTGATCACAAAACTCTGTCTTCCTGAAACAGGGTCAAGTTTTTACACCACACTGATGAGCCTCAACTGTGATAAATGTGCCTGACTTCAATCTCCCTATAGTGTCTTAAGACCTCCTAGAAGAAGAATGGGACAATCTCTGATTTTAGACCATCTTTCCAGGTCATTGCGATTTTTCAGCAGGATCATCCCAAGAATTCTCTATGGAAAATTGGAGACAGCAAATCGATTAAAGAAAAAAGCAGGTGATTGTCTCAGGGCATTTCTCCAATTTGAACCTGAGAAAAATAATTCTGGAAATTACTTCAGTTTTAGTTTTACTTTTTTTTTCTTTTTCAGTTTTTTTTTCCAGGGTTTCAGTAGTAGTTTACTTTAATTTATAAAATTATGCAAGCAATGCTCTTGGACACTTGCAGTGGAGAACTGCCCAGAACTACCAACTGCATTCTCAGCTGGAACCAATGGGCCTGACAGCAAGTGCCCCAGTTCCTATCTGAAGATCCAATCTCAAAATTAAAAATCCAGGCTTGCAACTGTCAGGAGTTCTCTGTTCCACTGCATCTCTAAATAGCTTGAAATTTAAGGAGTTTAAAAGTGGGAGTGGATGTTAATCCCAAGAGCTGAAAACAGCAGAAATGCTTTGCGCTGTGACTGAAAACTCCCTTAGGAATTATGGATGATCCTCCCTTGTTTTCTTAAGGGTGTGTTTGTGAGCCATTCAGCTGGAATAGAACTAAATGACAGAAGCAGTGGGGAGCCCAGAGATGAGGGCAGCAGAAAAGGGGTTCCCTCCTGAGGTTCACTCCCCCAGGAGTTGGGAAGCAGAACGGGGCTCTCAGCTTCCTCCCTTCAGTGATTTGCTCACTACCTTGAAGTAATTTCTGAATTTTCTCTCTATACCTGTGCGCCCACTGCTGAAGAAATAAACAACAAACAGCTGGAGTAAGCCAAGAAGAGCAGGACTTCATCAAGACCAGATTTGTACTTGAATTTTAACTGGCCTTGAGCAATATAGCATTGCACTGATAGAATGCAGAGAGTCTTTCTCTTACAAGAAAGCAGCTTGTAAAGATGCAGGGGATCTGTTCCCTGTTGTTCATCTGTTCAGGTGGATCATGGAGTAGATACACTGCTCTAAACCACGTCACTCACAGGATTGCTGAGTCTGGACAGTCTAGCTAAAAGTGATTAATTTCATTTACTTACTTTCTGAGTAACAGGTGAAATTGCATTTTACATTGCATTGGTACACACTTTTTTCTTTCTTTCACAGAAAGCAAAGGTAAAACACCCAACTACAAGAATTTCTTCTGTAGAGGTCAGAGACCAGAGATCAATCTCAGTGCTTTTTCACCTCTGTTAGAAGGATTGGGTTACTTTTCTATTTAATTTGATAACAGGCAAAGTATTTCAGATGCTATTCCTCCATTACTGGTCTATTCACAGTGAAACACCAGTGAACAAAGAATGCAGAGAAACACAACAAAAACTACAGCACTATCTCTGAAATGTCAGAGACTTTGTCACAGACAACAGAACCTTTACCCAACAGTAACTGTTATGTTCCAAAGTGTGCAAAATGGCCAAAAAAAATTCTTAGTCTGGTACATCAACAAAACTCAGGAAGTTTTGTGTATTAATCCTTTCTGGTCAATTTGCAGCCAAGGCCACCGCTACTAAAACTCATCATAAATTATGAGCAATGTATCCTGAAATATCCAAGGAGCAAGAGGGCAGTTGGTGTCCTATGGAAACAAGATTTACAACACTGCAATGTGTGTGAGTCGATCCCATAAAGCAATTTTGACAACATACCCCTGGCAGTGCTGTAATTAATAGATATTAATAGCAAGTAGTTACCAAAGCAATCCATCTATCTAATAACAGTCCACTATTTTGGCAAACTGCTCAGTGACCCTGGGACATGGATGCATGCCTGACTAGGCTGTGATAATTAAACGTTAGTTATATTATCAGGGAGCTGTATTTTGACAGCTGTTGAAGAAAAAGAGGGGACTGTGTTGGAACTCAGAAAAGTTCAAGACATTAGCAGAAGCTCTGAAGGCATTAACAGTGTGATATCAGACACCCCAGGGTATAAACAAAGCACAAATTATAATCACTGATCCCTAAAGAAACATAACTTGCAAGTTGGATAGAACCAACTTTATTTAGCTGACCAATGTGGATGGAGCTGAACTTGGCAGGGGATGCAAAGAATAATAAGAAGGGCTTGTAGAGGTACATCAGGCAGAAAAGCAAGGTCACAGAAAGTGCATCCCCCTGATAACAAGACTGGCAAACTGGCAATAGCACATGACAAGAAATGGAGGTACCCAACAACTTCTCTGCCCCAGTGTCCAACAGCAACATCTTCCCAGAGGGGGGACTGGGGGAGCAAAGTCCCTCCTGCTGACAGAGAAAGGAGGTTTGAGACCACCTGAGGAACCCAAGCATGCACAAGTCTATGGGATCCAAAGAGATGCATCCCAGAGTCCTGAGGGAATTGGCTGATGCAGTTGCCAAGTCACTCTCCATAATATTCACCAAGTCATGGCAGGCAGGGCAAGTCCCAGGTAAAAGGGAAACATTGCTCCCATCTTTAAAAAGGGTTGAAAGGAGGACCCCGTGAGTTACCACCCTGTCAGCCTCACCTCTGTGCCTGGGAAATTCCTGGAACAGCTCCTCCTAGAAGCTCTGCTAAGGCACATGGAGAACAGGGAGGTGATTCAGGACAGCCAGCACAGCTTCACCAGTGGCCAGCAGGCTCAGGGAGATGTTTTTGCCCGTCTGCCCTGCTCAGGTGAGACCACACCTGCAGAGCTCAGCACAGAGAAGATTTGGACCTGCTGGAGTGGGTCCAGAGGAGAGCCACAGAAACAATCAGAGGGTTGATTTCTTTCCTCAGGGTGAGTGAAGAAATTTAATTTGGAGTGATATTTTAATGGCTCACAAAATCCCATTCAGAGAAAGCCTGATTTTACATGAACTCAATTTTTGTGCATGAATAGTTTATGAAATGTTTTTACAATAATTTAGTAACATCTCAACAGGAATGCAAAACTATTTAATCTGCCCATAACCAGAATGTGCAGACAAGGCAACAGAACTGGATGTTCCCTTTCCCATTCCTCCTGTCAGCTTTAACCCTGGCATGGAAAGAGCTCATATTGGCTCTAAATATAATTTAGTTTACTTGTCTGCTTATCAGCCCCTTTTTCTGCTAATAAATTGCCTTTTCTCTTGGAAAAGCAGTATTTATGCTAATTCTCCTTACAATATGAGTGTCTGACACCAAAAAACAAATATCCAGAGTATTTTGCAGAAAAGCTGTATGTTGATATGAGGTATTTTCCAAGTTTTGTATCATAAAAAACCTGTCAGTACATTATTCCTGACTTTTGTCCTGCCACTGTCCATCCTTTTTATATGACCAGAAAAAGAGATTTATTAAATATAGTTGTTTACCAGCAGCTGCATTTATACCAGTAAACACAGACCTGAGCACCTGCACACACTCATCCCCTTTTTTCAACTACAACCATAATCCTAGGCACAGCTTTACCCTGAATTACCTCTTCTGTATTAAGCATGGTCTCTCTCATATCTATTAAAAAGATGTTGGCCAAAAAGATGGCACTGAGAAACCTCCACGTGTTCTTAAAGATGTGACAATGGGGTGGGAAAAACTGCTTTTATATTAAGGTCTCTTTCCTCATCTGAAATGGGGAATACATACAAAAGAAACCTCACAGTATTAATTATCCAATGTGCTAGGACACATATCCTCAAATTATAGTTTCTTCTAATTTAAGACTGCACTCTTAGGGGGTTTTGCATAGAATTTTGGTTTTGTTATAGTAAACATGGAAATTTTCATCTTAGTTGTGAATTCAGTCATGTTTATTTGACTAAAAACTGTCTGAATCAGTCTTACATTTTTGTCCCAGTTGTCACATTTGCAGTTATGTGTATGTAAGCTGATTACCTCTGCAAAGGATCATAATTAGCTGATAAAAACCCAAAACCATTTCAACAAAACACAGATTATTTATTGTGTATTAAACTGATGTTTTTGACTTTTTCTGTGGCTCCTCAAAAAAAAAATATGAATGCAGCTCACACACAACTTGTTTTTAATAACGAGATTTTGTATCAAGAGCTCTTCATGTGACTTTCAGCATTAATCAAAAAATGGAAACAAACATATATTTAAGAAATCAGTATTGACATCAAAATTCTAAACTGAACTGCAGATACCTTTAATTCACTGTGCTTTGATTTATACTCCTCCTGGCATGCAGAGATGAGAATAATAAGTCAATTGTCTCTGCTGTTAATTTTAATGGCAATAGCAGTAGGAGATTGGGCTTTTTTGCAAATTGCCATTTGAAAGGGCCAGTAGGTCCATGATGAAGCTGCAGAGAGTCTCTCCACCTTACTAAATTTTAAGGTTTCAATTAATTTAATTCAAAGGAACAGAGAAGCCTCAGTGAAAATTAAATTCAATGAAAAATCAAAATTTAATGAAAATTAAATTTCAGTGAAAACAGGAAACTGTATTGAAGACCAAACCTTGTTATCTTCCTAATGCCTCACTGAGAGAAGAGTTTACCTCATGGCCCACACTGGGGAATCTGAGTAGCTGAGAAATTTCTTAAAATCTGTGGGAAAAGCTTCAGTTGGATCTGACACTTGACCGCAAACCACAAATCTCTAAGAAACCATGATTCATCCTGCCTGGTGTTTACTGAGCTGCTTGTCTGAGAGAAGAAAATCCTTCCTATAAAACCACAGCAAGAACTGCACATCGGAAGAACCTCTGACTGGGAAGCAGCAGAGTTTGGGTACGTGAGGACATGCTTGGAGTTGGAAGGTGTCTCAATGTGCTTCCACAGGGCCTCCTGCCCATTGGGATATGCGGAAATTAACACTTTTAACATCACCCTGGACGTCTGAAACCCTGCACTGGGCCAAGGAGTAGCTCCAGCACTCCAGGTTTCTGTAAGAACCTTTTAGTAAATCACCTTTAAAACTAGCCACAGGTGAATGAATGATGAGAGTAGGTTTTGCCCTTCATGACACTACAGGCCATCATTCAGTTTTCCGAGAACTGTTTGTAAATTAAATTATTTCTGTGATGTCGACCTGGAACAGGAAAGAGAAAAAAAAAAAAGGAAGGACATATACAATAAAATGTATTAAGTCTTCTCCCATGCTGCTTTGAGAATTGATAATTTCACTCAATAATATGTCACTCAATAATATGTCCAGGTAAGGTGATGGATGCTACCTGAATTTATTTTTTTTTAACATACAGATTGCCCATCTGTGAAGCAGGCAGGGAATAACCCTCTGTCCTTCTTTTGGAGTAGGCAAATCAAGTTTATGTCGATGCTGGGAACACGGTGGTTAAGTCTGATAAGTTTTTACAGGAGAGCAGATACCACAGAACATCCATGTCTCTACACTGATATTAATATAATACTAACGGAAGTTGTGGAAATTGGAACTGAAAGGAAACCTGACAGATGATGCTCCTGTGCCTAAACCACTGCTGGCAGGTGTTTGTTTCACTTAGAGCCTGCATTGATGGCAGTTGTATGGATTTCTGTTCATGGAGCATTTAATTAGGGAAAACAAACAGCAGCAGTGTGTGATGAGGTCAGATTTACTGCACCAACTGCAAGGAGTGTGCACCAGCCTGTGCTCAGGGCACATTCAAATGTATATTAAGAGATTGAGTAATGACAGCAACAGGAAAATAAAAAAAACCCAACCTAATAAACCCCCTCTGCAAACTGCTCCTTTGCAGACTCAATGTGATCTAAACTAGGTCTGGTCTGTTCGAATTTTGTGAGCAAAGAGAACAAGGAAAAATCACATTTACATTCTGTACAGCAAGAATATTTGCATCCATTAGGACTATTTTTGCTTATAGTAAATTCACAGAACTTTAGGACCTTAAAAAAAAAAAAGAACAAACCTTAAAATGGGATATACCAAGAAGATACCACCAGTGGAGGTGACATTTTAAGCTAAAAGAAGTTTTGACATCACTTCATACTGTCTTTTTTGCATGTGAATTTCTGTGCTTCGAATATGACACAAAGGATTACTGGTTGAGTCTAAAAAATTAATCTTTTAAATTAAATTGCCACATATTACCCAGGTTCTTACAATATCTTTATGCACTTGGAAGACCAAAGGAAAAATAAAACTAAAACATATCTTGGAAGGACTTTTCTTTCTCTCAGAGAACTCTGTATCACCAGAACAGGTGACATGCTGGTGCCTCGGATGTGTTTAATGTGTTATTGCTGTCTCCACTCAGATGTCTGCAACAGCTCAGACTCCTCAAACAATGCAAAAATAATGATAAAAGTTTGAGCACTACTCGTGTTATTTAAAGTGGATTGCAACTCAATTCTGAAAACCAGTCTCTGTTCTTAGAGTGAGAAACAGCAACAGAAGCCCTGAACACATAAAAGAAGTTAGCAAATTTTAAATACTAATTTGTTAAGTTATCTTGTGAAAGCAAGAGATAAAGGGGGTTCAAGTGTAGCTACAAACAAACAATTCAGCATTTCCACAGTAAAGGAAGTGCTTCCTTTCACTCAATAATTCTAAAGTACAGACACAAACCCCATCAAGCCTCACACAAAATGATGAAGCCTCTTCACTCAATCCATCCCCTGAGACAAAGCTGGAGATCCTCAGCTCATGTAGAGCAGCAAAGCTGCAGTGATTTACTCCAGCTCCTACAACAAACTCTGGTCAATGAACTGGAGCTTTGAAAAACTGAGGTAGAAATGAATTCCACAATCATTTCACTAACAATACACAAATGTTTCTATGTTTTCACTTCTCCATCTGCACACTGACATTCCAGACATGTTCAAGACACTCTATGCAGAAATGTCTCTGTCGTGCCACTCCATGTATTGAAATTAATAATAAAATAGGATTTTCTAAATGTGACAATTGATCACTAAAGCTTTTCTTTCACTGGCATGAACAAGGAATGATTTGCTGGCCAAAGAGCATGTGTGCGTTACAGAAATACATCAATCCTATATCCTTTTATTCTTCTCATACCTCTTTAATGATTAATGTGTTATGCATTCACTGAACAACCATCAGCATACATTTGCACTACCACAAGCTGGAATTTACTCATCTAGCTGCACAGAGGGATTTGTTAGTTATTGGGGGTCAGTGAACACAGCTCTATAAACTGATATTGAACAGGAAGGAACTGCATTAAAAAGAAGCCAGAATAACAATAAGCCAAAGAGTCAGGTGAATATTTTTTGCTTCAGCTCTTAAAGACATTCCCATGCACCTCCCCCCACCCCCGTCAGGAAGCTAATGACATATATATGTATATTTATTAATTAATTATTTATTTGAAATCTTTGCTTTCTTTCCATTACTATTTTGTTCAAAGCCCTTGCCAGTTGCCCTGCTGACAGCCTCCTGCCAGCTGAAAGGACAGGGGAAGGAGCAGAACCAGTGCTCTGACTGTGGCCGAGCCAAGTGTGTGACAGGGCTTCCTCCCAGTGACAACAGGTCCCAAAGAACAGCACGTGATCCGACTTCTCAGTGCCAAAAGCTTTAATCCCACATTTTCCTCTTTCTCAAAAAATGTGTTTCTGATATATCAAATTATTGATTCTTCCTGTGTATTTTGTATTACAGGGTTAACTGCCACAGGAGAATTAATCCTGATTTAGGCTGGTGTGAGGAACAGGAGAAATTAGATCGGCGGTCTTGGGGTAACAGCTGTTTAAAATGTTTATTTGTGTAAACTCAAGGAAATCAATTCCATTTCTGAGGCAACAGAAATATAACTTACCCTAGGCAACTCCCACCTGAGAAACCACCTTTTCTGAGGGAATGACAGACAAATTGTCTGCAGGATATTAACTGCTACTTACACCAACATTACAATGCAGTCTTATGAAACACATCAAGAAATCAGGTAAAATCACCCAGAACTGTCTGGTAACACAAGAGTGACATCTGAAAAATGTAACACCACATACACCAACAGTCATGGAGCCATTCAGGATTATTTAAATATTAAAATTTAATATTTAAATTTTAATATTTAAATAAATATTTTTCAGGTTATCAATTGTGGTCAAAATTCCTAAATTTTTGTTTCCTAACTCTCAAAACTCAGTATAAATAAAGGCAAATGGACTTGTGCTGAGGATATTTGAACAGGACAGATGCTGAGAAAACACTGGTGTATTTAAGATCAGCATTACTCATTTCAGAAGTTCACAGAGGAACAGCTGATTTTCACGTTCTGTTATTCCCAGTTTAGGGAAGCATTCAATTTGAGCAGGGAGCACAGAGGTGATTTAAATTTAATATCTCGATTTCATTTTAAGAGAAGGGCTTAAACACAAACACAGTCAACTTGAAAGTCTTAATGTTCTACTTGAATTCTCATGATTTATGGCAGGGGAAAAAAAAAGAACCCTGCAGTGTCTCAACAGCCTGAGAAATGCAGGTTTCATCTATATGGGGTAGGGGAACCTAAATTCAAACTGCAGACACCCAAACTAACATTTGACACTCAAAGCAACATTTAACACTCCAGATGACATTCAACACTGGCATTCAAATGAACATTCCAGCCAGGAATAAGTCTTCCTTTGAAAAATCCTAAATATGAAATAGGGCAGATACTGCATTCATCTCCAGTGGTATAATTAGATATACTGGACTGAACTCATGTTCTTACCCTGGATTTACGCAGTGCAATTGAAGCACATCTTCAGTCCTCAGTCAAATGCCAAAAATGCTGCTGAGAGGACTCAAGTGGCAGTTCTTTCTCCTAAGAAATGCTCTTCAAACTGGAATTTAGATGCCCAACTATGCTAGTGAAAGCTTCTCAAGTATTTTGAAGCATTTCTATCCATTTCTAGAATCACTCATTGGCTTTAGTGAGCTGTTCTTCATGTTAGAAGTGCACTCATGTATTAACCAAAATTCCATTTATCCTTCAATAAATGGCTCTTTTCCTCAAAGTATTGAAGCCTCTACTGCCCAGTTCTCTATATATTCACATCAGAATATGCAAGGTGAGTATATAATGGCAAAATATGACAGTCTTGTGCTCCTTCCTCCCTGAGACCTGTACCCAGATTGATGATATTGCTTTGCAGACCGAAGTCAGTATATGAGACCACAGGCTTTCAGAAAACTCCCTAAACATGGGTGAAAACAGAAAAAAACACGAGCTTCAAGCAGCTCCCTGAGAGTTTTTTTTAATAAGCTATCTAATCTTTACTTGCAGAATAGGAAGTAAATTTATTAAATTAATTAAATAACTAAACAATTGAGCAAACTCTCTCATTTTGTCTGCTCTGAAGGAAAAAAAAATCCTTTATACAGTGGATAAGCCAATTAGAAAAGAATTCTCACCCAATCCCAGTAATAAGTATTCTATCCAACTCGAGAACAATTCATGAGGATTTTGGAGTGGATGTTTCTTTTCTGGACTGCAGGCTGTTTTCAAATTAACTAGGAGAATCATCCTACTTAATATTTACTGATGGCCCAGCTGCTGCTATCAAGCAGTTTTCTGCTTTTAACAAGTTAAAACTTCATGTCCACTATAAAAAGGTAGATAATAATGTGCCTGGTCTAAACTGGGAGAACATTTTAACTTTGCAGTGATGTCTCAATCTGCACTAGTTTGTTAACAAAACAAAACAAAACAAAATAATCTCATGATGATGAACCAGAGATTATAAGAATTGTAATATTTCTCCTGCTGCTGCATTATTTTTTCCAAGCTAATTCCACATGTCAGGAGGTAATGAAGGGCAATGTAATTCCAGAAGAGAGGCTCAGCTTCTGTCTATAATATTACAAATTTGAAACTCAGTTGCTGTAACTGATTAAAAACTTGTGTGCCTAAAATGTATCCATTTTTCTTCAACTTCTTCCATTTAACAAAAACAAAAAAATTATTTTTACTCAAGCTCTCAGGTTACTAGTGCTTTCTGCAGCCAAAGGAACACTCAGGCTTTTCATTCTGCTTTAGCAGTAATAATTGGCTTCAGCAGCTCAGAGCAATTTGTAAGAAACCACCTTTACAAAGTCTCAACTGCTTCTGCTCACAGCAAAACGAGAGAACCAAGGGAAAAACCTCTGTACCAAAGACTCATGGCTGGTGACATTTTCCAGCAGATGAGAATCTCTGTCCTCTCCCATTCCACCTTCCCAATAGCAGTGGTGTCTCCTTGATTTTGGAATTTGGTGGGAAGAAGACTTATTTATCCATCCTTGTACAAAAACTTAATTTTTAGACATCTTGGACCATTTCCATGCTTTTCCTGTGGGTGCACAAAGAGCTTTAGCCTCTGCAGACCAGGCTCCAGAGCACTTTGCACTTCTCCCCACTGCCTTTGTAGCAAAGTTTAAACACTATGCAGAAAAACCTTTGGGATTCAGTGAAAATCAGCAGAAGTTTTGTTCCAAACCCAAACACAATCAATTGCGCATAATGCTGAACCTCCTTCACAGGATGTTTGAAATGAAAAAGTCATTCTGTGGCAAAACTCAGGCTAAAGCAGATAGAAGTGCTAAAGCAAGGGAATTCTAGTTCTTGAAAATCAAAGCAATCCTAACCATTTATGTCTTAAAAAGGAAAATGGGTCAGCATTTGCTAAATGGTGTATTTCTTCAACATTGAACAAAACTTATTTAAAGAGAGTAATTACACACAATCCTTTATGTTGATAGTATATGATCCTTCTTTAAACTGCTACAGGGTTTAGAAATTCTAACATATCTATATTTTCTATATTTTCTAATAATATTAGTGTTTTTTTGTTTAAAAAAAAAAAAGACAATTATATTTCTTCAATCTAAGCAAAATACAAGATTTTCTTTCTATCTGAAATCATAGATCACATCTCTCAGTCTGTTGACTTCTAGGTGAAAAGAATGAGAGAATGGTTTGGGTTGGAAGAGACCTTAAAGATCATCCCCTGCCATGGGCAGGGACACCTTCCACTATCCCAGGTCACTCCAAGCCCTGTCCAGCCTGGCCTTGGACACTTCCAGGGATCCAGGGGCAGCCACAGCTCCTCTGGGCACCCTGTGCCAGGGCCTGCCCACCTTCACAGGGAAGACAAACACAGAAAATTGAACATGAAAAATTATTTCCTTCATTCCTGGACAACTGTGGCTCTCTGAGCACATTAAAAAAAAGTTTACATCAACAAATAACCAAGATCCTATCATCCTGCTATTGCATTTTCCCCCTAATGCATGCATTAAATACTGTGCCAGGATGAACTTTATTTTCTCTATTATCCATAGGCTGTTTTTTATCAAATTCACAATTAATGTATTTTTTTATGCAGAAGAGTCTGGTGGCTTTTATAACAGAGTTTATCAGCTGTTTACAAAAGAACCCTGGCATTTCCACATTTCAGCTTAAGAAAGGAAACTAAGTTAAACAAAACTGAGGGGGATGAGTAAAATAGTTCCAACAGCAATTAGTCAGGGCATTATGTTTGATATTACACACTACTGCAGGAAACATGACCAAGTTTCTAAAATGTGCAAAAATTCCCACACAATTTCAAAAGATGTTACTAATACAGTAATTTATCCTGTGTCTTTCCTTCAGATCATTACTGTTATTGAAGTAGAAAATATAAATGGCTGAGGGTTGAGATTGATTATAAACATACATAATAGATTCAGGAAGATTCTTCCATAACAAGAGAATAAAGAAATTGTGCCAGACATATGATCTGTATGTGAAATATGTGCCGAAAATATAGCTGTTTAAATAATGTTTTTTTCTGTTTGGTGGCTGCAAAGAAAAATAATCACCAAAAAATTGAGTCAGGTTCATATCAAGTAAATTCCTATTGGCCAAATCCAGCCAACTTTTACAAGTGTGTTGACCTAAAATTTTATTTCTTACCAGGAAAACATTCACAGGAGACATTTCACACAGCTTCTCTCAAGTTCCAGATTTTCCCAGAATAATTCAAACTTATATTTTTACAATCTGCATGTTTGCATTTAACATCCCCAACACACATTTGTTTGAGGGGCCAGTGGATTCATTCAGCAGCTTCCAAGTCACCCCCCCATTATTTTTAAATAAACTCACTACTTTTACCTGCCAGTTTTACCCTTTATTATCAAGGCTATTTTCTTAGTGTTTACATTAGCATCTGACATAACCCCAAAAATTTAATGAGCTGTCTAATTTTTCAATGTTCTTTTCACTGAAAGTTTCTGCCTATTTTTCATGGAACTGACATTTTGCTGTACCATCCTGCCATTTTTCAGCCCCATATAGTCACATGCTGTAAATGCAGGTGTATTTATCAAACCATTATCATCAATTACCTGAGAGCTCCAGCTTCACAGACACTTTATGAATTACTGAGATTTTTCAGGGCACTGGCATGACAAAATACATGACAGTATGTTGTAAAATAGTTGAAACAGCATAACCAAAAAATTAAGTGTGGGGGAAAAAATCTGATTAAATACCACCTGCTCCTACCCTTATCATGATCATCCTGCCTGTGCACATTTCAACAAACAGTTCTGAGAAGGAATTTTTCTTTTCAAGGACAGTATCACAAGTCTCCAGGCACAAAGTGATTTCCACAAATGATTAAAGACTATCCCTTTAGATTATCCATGTGTTCCCAGTAGCTTTCCCCTTAAAATGCAACTCACTCCTGTAACAAGGGATGTAAAGGGATGCTTTAGAAAGATATTAGTCTATGTCTGCATTGTTAAATAAGAGAATTCAATTGAATTATCTCAGCTCTTGCATGAGCTCTCTGATCCTCTTTTATTCAGAATAACAGATATATCTACAAGGCCAAAAGGCTTGGACTTAACTCACTGAGGAACTGCCAAAGAAACCTGGATTACCTCGATGCCCATCAGACCAAATAACTGCAGAGCAGGGAAAAGATATAGAATAGAAATAGAAATTCTATTGCCTGATCAATCACAAGGAATTATAACAATCCTGACAGGTTACAAGCACAGATAATCTATTGTAAGACTCATATTTTGGGGTCAGTTTTAAATCCTAAACAAACCAGATCAGAGCTAAAGCATCAAGACAGAAGCAGATAAAGAAGAAATAGTGATAATTTAAGAAAATACAATGAATTGTTATTACAAACCATTGGAATACTTCACTTAGAACAGTCACATGTGTAAAAAGAGCAGCAAAAACTGTGAGGCACAAAGAGTTCCCAGGAAGTCTGGGGAAATAGGACATTAGAGGAAGCTGCAGAAAAGTTTTACAAATGCATCCAAGGTAAGTGCTTGGGAGGAGAAAAATAACCTCACATTCTGGTAGGATTTTCTAAACAAAATTTAGAAGATTTGTGGTCATTGTGGGAATATAATTCTGGAATCACTTTCCAAATCACGCTTTGACACAGAGCTTGAAATTTTCTGGATTTTACAGATTTGAATTGGACTGGAATTAGAAATTAGATTATTGAATACTTAGAGAATTTGAATGATGATTTAATTTCTCACAGTTCATTTGTCTGACATTCAGCCTATTATAAGCAGGGTTTTAATTGCCACCTGTTTAGGCTTTTGGTTTGTTTGTTTGCTGCTTTAGTCTTGTTTGTCTTTACAGGCAGCCTCCTCCACCTTCACAGAAAGTATTCTGCTCTGTTGGTAAGTGCAGGATCTCATATATCCTATGAGAAGAATTAAATTAATTTGAAATTTTAATTCTGCCCTGTCTTTTAACACAAGGAAAGGCTCTCTTTTCATCAAGATGAAAAAATAAAAATGATAATTATCATAAGCATGACAGAGTTGCAGAATGAGGCACAAACATAAAATTTAATTTAATCAAAAGAACTTCTTGAAGATGATTATTTATATTACAAAGATGTATTCTTCACTTTGTAATAAAGTTGTTTATGAAATGAAAGTAGAGTTACAAGCCACAATACTCTTCCTTTATTTCTGTCTCCTCCACGCCTTCTATGAATCATCTCAATAGAGACTCAATAAGTGCCTCTTGTAAGATTCAGATTTCCATTTCTTTATGCACAGAAATGTAGCTGGGCTTTTTTATTTTCAAATCTGTATTACAACAAAAATGTCATGCTTAGAGTACAACACATGAAGAAGAACACACAAGGGTTTGTTTTTATTTCTTGTATTACTGAAGAAAAATTCATACAATGAGAATGAAAACAACTACAAAAACCTGTGCAGAAAGATCTGTAGGGAACAGGATCAGTGAGTAAAAGAAATAGATTTCTACCTCCATACTGTAATAACTTCTATTGAAAGCATCTGTATTATTTAGTTGTATAAAGTTGTTTTGTCTCTTTTTTGAAAACACTGAAAAAAAAATTATGCCATCTAGAACTAGACTTAATAGTGTGCTTACATCTGGTAAAGGAAAATCAGTTTTCCAATGTCTGTGTAATCAGATCATGGTATCTGGTTGTATCTGTAACTGTGTGTGTAAAATTTGTAGTTGGTATCATTGAAGAAATCAGAATAGAAGGCCCTTATACAAAGCACATTGTATTTTCCCAGCAGCCCAAAGGAAGCAAGCATTCAAATATATTGCTGTGCTATCACAGATTGTTTTTTTAAAATACAAGCATTCCATATATTTTGCTCAATTTTAAAGAATGTGTCAAACATTTTTTAAAACATGATTTTATGATCACATATATATATACATATATACATATACATATATATATATAATATTCAAACCCCCAGTCAATGTTAGCTAAGTGCATTCACACTGCTGCCCAACAAATGGGACAGGAGCTGAAAGGAGGGAGCCTAAATTCATGTAAGAAAAATGAATCTAGGTCGTGAAAAGGTGCAATAAATAATCATCTCTACAGACAAAAAAGTGTTGAAAAAGGGTAAAAAGATTTAATGAGACCTTTATCCCTCTCTCAGAAGCCAAGCTGTACAGGACTTTTTAACAGCTTTTTAGTAACTCCTGTCTTTTACATTTCACTAGATATATAAACTTTAGTTTATATAAACTGTAGTATTTATTTCTCTGGAGGGGATTGCATCCCTGAGTTTTGCAGTGGAGTACCTGAGTTCCTCCCAGAATTTTCTGTTAGAAAATTAAACCTGGCCTGTTCAAGATTTACAGCTGGTAGCTAATGGTTCAATCAGCCTAAAAGGAGGGGAAATCCCAAAGAAATGGGGGCATCAGGAGCTAAAAACAACAGAACAGTGAGACCAAAGAGAAAACCTTCTCAAAATGGCAGTTGAGATGAAGTGTGCTGACCATTTCTTCAGCACCACTTTTCAGGTGCAGATGTTTCAAGCCCTGGTTGTCCTCAGTCTCTTCCCAATGACAGTGAAAAACACGAGCATGACATTGGAAACTCTTACTAGTAAAATCCATGTGCATTCCTAACAACGTTATTTTCAATTCCTTGTTTTGGTTGGAAGAAAATCTAAGTTTTCCAGGAATTTCATCCCTCTGGTTCTCATTAAAATCAATGCAAATATCTTTGAATCCCATGACACCACTATGAAAACTGTCCTCAGCTATTCCAATTGCAGGGCTGCAGCTGGCACTTGTTAGCTTGGTCTAGAGCATAAGAAGTTCTTGGAAGTTTATTTTATGGTAATAAAATCAGTTTAGCTATTTAAATGCTGAAAGTGAGGTCAGCCAAGATGCAGTGTGTCCCATCTGTTGTGTGACAGTTACATGCCAAGAGAGCTTTCCACGCACACAAGATGGAAACAGGAGCATCTTTGACAGACACTGCAAACTAAAATAAGCTTGGGGAGCTCAAACAGGTTAAGATCCAACTGACCATGGGCAGTAGCTGCAGGATGTTATTGTTTTGCTGCAGCTTAAAAGAAAATATCAGGGAAACATATATTCAGTGTGCATGAGGTGGGAAATGCTGATGCTCACCCAAGAAACACGTGCCACTGGCTGTCTCACTTGCAAAGAGACTTGATATTATGGTGTTATTACAAGGGAAGGATTTGATGTAAATGAAGCATCTCAAGCTCTCACCAGAAGGTAATTACATGCACACAGCATCCCCTCTGCAAGAAACTGAGGGCAGATTTAAAAGAACACCACAGGAAAGAACAACGTCTTCTGTGGGAAAAGCTTTTGCCACAGACATGACGTTTGTCATTACAGAGGTTCACCATAGGTTTTTACCCCTAATTGTCTAGGATCCACAGAATCACATAGAGAGTTGGAAGTTAACCACAAGGACCATCAAAACCCCTGGCCCTGCACACACACCCCAACAATCCCACCCTGGGCATCCCTGGTGTCCAAACCCTCCTGGAGCTCTGGCAGCCTCAGGGCTGTGCCCATTCCCTGCAGAGCCTGGGCAGTGCCCAGCACCCTCTGGGGGAAGAACCTTTCCCAAATACCTAAAATAAACCTCCTCTGGCCCAGCTCCAGCTGTTCCCTGGGTCCTGTCACAGGGAGCAGAGATTGGAGCTGCAGATCCTGATGAGGTCTGACCTCAGTCTCCTCCAGACAGAACAAACCAAGTGCTATCAGCTGCTCCTCATACTCCTCATGCTCCTCCTCTCTTCCAGATCCTTCTCCATCTCCATAGCTCTTTCTAACAGCTTTCTATCTTAAGCTATCAGAAAGCATCCAAGGGAGAGCTGCAAAGATGGCAGATCCCTATGAAGATGCACAAGAGAGAAAGGGATCTTCAGTCAATGCATCCCACACATTTTGCCTGATTCCTCTACTTTGGGATGGCAATAAACACCTTCTAAAACCCCATCTCCTACTGTGCTTTCCCAGAGGGTGCAGACAATAGCCACCTACAAGGTTAAAGGCAAAAGTTGGGCAAAATTAATTTTGTCTTGTGTGTTAGCAAGGTTCTAGCTATTTAAAATTAATCCTCAAAGGGTACTATGTTTACTTTTTCTGTTAAATATAGTAAAGAGTAGGCTGCATCTAATGATTTCTAAACGCTCAAAGTTTTTGCTCACTTGTATCTAGTCTACTATTTTAAGTGATATGTAAATAACAAGTCAACCAAAAGTGAAAAGATATTACGGTAAAATCCAGAAATTGGAACAAGAAGTCTGAAAGTCTCACTGATGAACCACTGATGGAAATCACAATGATCAGATCCTTTTTCTCCATCTGCCACAAGTTCACTAGAAGGATATTGCCTACAAAGTGGAGACCATATTAATGATTAAATTTAAAAAGTATTTTGAATAAAAACAAAAAACTCAAAACCCAACCAAACAAAAACCAGAAGAAAACACTCCAAATCTTCAAAACTGATATAAGACAGACTTGAGCACTAAAAGCATTTGAGGCAAGAAGCCCAAAGAGAACCTGAGCTGTTGCAGTTCTAGGTTTAGTCAAGCTAGAAGCCCTGGATTTACACCTGGTTTATGGACACTGACATTGTGTCTGTGAAGATGGAGGAAGATTTATCATTTTACCCCAACCAAGCATCTTGTTTTACACGTTCACCTACAGCATGCAAAATGCCAAACTCTTTTGTGTCAAACATTACAAAAATGGAAGGAATAAAAATTGCTGTTCTGCTTTGAAGATGTTGGAAATAATTCTCCTCTACAAGAGAAAAGACTTTATGAGGGCAGGTAACAAAAAAGAATGGGATTGGACTCAGCAAAAATACTGGGAAGAAATTTTTTTTGTATTTGTAACTGTAATGCATAAAAATGCTGCATCATTCTGATGATTGCTACCAGTTTTGGGTATGTTTGTTTAACACCTCATTCATTTGCAAATCAGCAAATTTCAAAAATGGGGACAGAAATGAAAGTTCCTTGGCAGAATTCTGAGTTTTATTAGAATTAAAACTAAAGTAAAAGGATTTATAGCCATGATATGGATGAGAAAAAAGGTAACTTCTGCATCAAAAGGCAAAGACAGAAAGCTGTACGGTAAGACCTAAGGTAAAACTGTACTTTCACATTTGCTCTCCAGAGCTCCTACTGCTGCCTGGATTTTTGCCATCTCATTCTTTGAACATCATTTCAGATGGGAAAACTGCTATCAGCGACTCTCAGAAATGAAAATATATGGTATGACTCAGAAGAGCCTATCTAATGCAAAAAGGGATGGAGAGGAGAAAAAAAAGATAGATTTTACCTGGGGTGGAAGGGGGAAATAATGAATAGTAGAATATTAAAGTACATTTGAAAGATTCATTAACCTCAATTTTTAATTGAGCAGACAGTAAATAAAGGACTGACTGGAAATAATCAGATTAAATTAATAATTTATGGTCTTAATGCTTTTATCTGTTAGGCTTTTGAAAATCATGTGTCAGAAATTAGCGTAATTAATACTTACACTGATGTAGAACCTTTTGTATAACACTGCCAGTGATCTGTTCATCCTATTTATTTATTTACCAGTATCCAATGAAATGGGCAAAGACTACAGGAATACTGAGATATTTGTGTGCAAAATTTCATCTGCTCTTGCTTTCTCTTGCACAGACTCAGAATGTGAAGTGTTGCAGCTTCCTATTTGTGTTTGACTTTCTTTAAACCAGTAGGTGTTAAGGTAACTCAGGGATTAGCTGCAATACCCTGCATGATTAGAGATTTAATATTACACAATATTGTAAGAACTGTGGTCAGTAGCAGCTATTCCTACCTACACTTCAATTTTTATTACGTAAACCAACAAAATCACCAAACGCTTTTGAACAAAGGGATGTCCTTTGACATTGTTAATACCTGAGAGGGGTCCCACAAAGCCTCAGTGATTTTCCTCTCCTGCATAAACTATACAACTATATTGGCATCCCAGTAAGAATAATTACCCCAGTGAGGACTGAATTAAATAAGGTATCATTATTGCTTCTTTCTCTTCCCCCCCCATTTAAAATTTTCCTTCTTTTATTATTAATACACACTGCTGAGTGCCTTCCTGTTCCTTCTGACATTGCAGCAAGAACAGTTTCTGAAACAAAAACGTACCCATGGCCCTTTCAGTCATGTCACCAACAGTGGTTTCAGACCTTATGGCTGCCCTTACCTGTTTCCTTGGGCATGGTGATATTTCCAAATCCATTTAAGCTATGAACAGTACAAATTGTGTCTTGGGAAGGTAACAGATGATGTGCTGCATGCTCTGCATAGCTACAGTCAAAAACTGTCCTTATTTCATTACAACTGAAAGAAAAACTCGAGTCCATTGATTGGTGCCCCAAAGGCTACGAGTATGAAATTACAGAGGAGACAGCACCACCACCATTTCTGGCTCTGATAAAAGATTTTCATTACAAAGCAGTGACTTGACTCTGTCACCCAAACATAATGACCCCATCATTAGGGTGATGGCAGCAGCCTTTCAGTTACTCATCTTTCAGAAGCAAGACCTGAATCCTACAAACCTTTTCACTGCAGGAAGTGCAGGTGTTGATAAAATCTTGACTTTTCCTCCCTTCTCTATCTTGTGCTTTTTCAAGCATAACATATTGTAAAGAGATTAAGGCTTACAGAAACACTTTTCCACAACTTTTGAAGTCTTGGAAGCACTTCAGGATCATCAAAACAGGAGTTTTATAACCTGTGTACTCTGAAAAGAAGCTTACTGTTGAGATTACACTTTCATGCTAAAATCGTTTTCTCTGCTACTTAAAAGTTTCTCAAGGAGTTGTCCTCAGGCTGAAGTTCCTCCTGCCTGCTCTGAGGCCATAGGAAAAACTTTCTGGAACTTTGAAGAAAATCCACTTAATTGTTTTATTTGATTTTCAGAAGGCCAAGCTTGGAAATAAAGCAGTGAAACCAATGCTTTTTCATGCTAAGCCATGGAGTCAGTACTCCTTTATTATCATCAATATTTCATAAAAGATTTTCTAGTGAAGTGTGAGCCACACATTTGTTATAATGTTATTCTAACAGAACTGTGAGGTGGTTGGTTTTATCTTTATCTTTAATTAAGGTAAAAAATAAATTTTCAAACACTAGGGAGAATTGTTATTAGGCTTATGGTATTTTACTCAGTAATATGTAGATATTTTCTGAATGAGCTTGATGCTTTTTATCTCATGAGGCTTTCCAACATATCTTCTGCTTCATAACTGATCTTGACTTTTCACCTTGGATACTTCTTACTGAGAATACTTTCTGGACCCATATCTATGTGACAAGATGAATTTTCTTCTTGAATCCATGGGTTGTCAATAAGTAAAAAAAAAATAATGAGTAAAAAAAATCTAGCCCCTAGTATGCGCTCGACATTCAGCAGGAGCATTACAAGCAGATATGAATAAATTCACTGAAAATTTACCCTAAAACCTTCTCTTACCCCAGCAGGCAGCTCTCACAGATTCCTATTTCTCACAGTCTGCTCTGTGTCCATTCATATCATCATCCTGATGTCTCCTAAAATTTCCCTCATGCAATTCTGCAACAAAATCTTTCAGTGAGAGATGAATATTTTGTCCAAATAACAACTATCCTGGGGGAAACAAAGACATGGTTTATCTGACTCTATTGGGTATCTTGAGGATCTGCTTTGACTGAAAAATATTTTAAAGCTGCACAGGCCACTTAAAGCTGAGACTACTGGTGTCAAAACACAACAACAGTTACTGAACCAATCCAAAATGGCAAAAGGTGCATTTTATTTCTGCAAACACCTGGAATTCTAGGAAAACACACTAAAGAAGCAATGTGGGATGTACCTATGACTGGTTTACCATAACCTTGTTAGAATCCAGCTAATGGGATAGAGGGGAAAAACCAGGGTAAAATCCACTATGACCCACACATTGCATCAGTTGAAGCAACAGAGACACTGCAGTGGAACTCCAGTGTACCTTGCTACTGAGATTTAGATGCATATTTTTTTCTGGATTAATAAATTAATAAATCAATTTTATTGCTCAGTGGTCTGCATTTGAATATTTGACATGTATATTGTTCTTGCAAAATCTTTTAAAATCAAAGCTGCTGTAACTTCTGTTCAAGATCATGAGATTTCTAGATAAAGGATTACAATTTCTTCTTTTGCATCAGTTAAAAACTCCATAATTAAACATGTCATTCTGTGCTCAAATCTTTGACATCTATTTGCTCTGGATATCTACTCAGTTTTTGAGCAGTCTGAATGCTCTCCAATATTTCGGACTCACTATTTCCTTGTAAATTATTTTTTTTCAGTTTCCTTAGAAGTACTTACAGCTTTTACTGAACTTTCTGACTTCTTATATAGTTCTCCCCCTTCATTTCTGCCCTGAAATGGCTCAATTGTTAATGGCAATTTCCCTTTCTCTACAGTAATTAGAGCTGCTTGTTTAATTTCTTACTTTGTTGTGACTTTGGAATAACAGCATAGATTCCTGTATTCCATCCTTTCATTCCCTGCCATTCCCATTATTTCTGTTACACTTAGTGCTCTAGGACAGGCTATTTAATTAAGCTCTTACAGTGTAAGATGCTCATGTAAAAGTACAGTGCTTAAATTTCAATCAGTAATATTTACTGATTGAAATATAAGCCTGCTAATACATCACAGAACAAAAGCCAAGATGCTAAACTTTTTACAGAGCAATAAAATGTTAACCTGTCTTCAGTAGCAAACATTTATCCAACACACACAGATTTTAGAAGACAGACTGGGGAACACATTTTAAAAAGCACAAGAGAAAAAAACTCAGTTTTGGTTAGGGCACAAATAAAACATTGTACCAAATAGGACATGAGAGTAAAAAATAAAGAATGAGGGTAATTTGATGGGGCTGTATAGAAAACATCCTTCTGAACATCCAACATGCCAGATGTTGTACTGCACCACGGTATACTAAGGTTACAAATTCAAACAACTGGTTTGGAGGAGCTAAATCATTAATTTATGCAATCACTTAATTAACAAAAGTACCGAGTGCTCTTGATTGTATTACTGACAAGTTATAAACCACATAGACTGGGGTGTGATCAGATTGTAAGGGACAGCAGGTATAAATGGATACTAGAGTTTGTAGGAGTCCTGTTATTTTGGGAAAATATGAATCACACAGCATAGAGCATGATCAGACTGAAGTGAGTCTCCTGCTCAGAGGGTGTTATTCACTAGAAAAAATATTTTTAAAATATCTGTCATTAAAAAGGGAGTAATTTTATTTTATCTCTTTTAAAGAGGCCTCAAATAAGCATGGTTAAAAGTTAATTATTTTTTTTAAAAAATAGGTAACCAGGAAATATTGGGAAATTATTACCAATATGTTTGTCTGCAAGGAGATAACCAGGTATTTCTCATGAAAATAAGGAATAGAGAACACTTAAAAATGTGAAAGAATTACAGGAAAAAAATGAAGAAGTGGCCACACTACACTTTTGTTGGTAGGAAATCCTCCAGCATTTTTTCTAATGTGTAAAACCACATGTAAGTAATTTGCCAATGAATGATGACCTCTAGGAAATCAGATAACAGAACCAGCACAGCACTGGCTTTATGTTTACAGTCCCAAAGCTATAAATGCTTTCAAGTTGACATGGGGGATTCTGCAGCAATTTCCCAGCTAGTATTTTCTCAAATTTAATTTTTAATCTTGTACTTTCCAGGGAAGGAAGAAAAGCATCATCATTACCCACAAGTTGCTAACTTCATGTAGCATTTGCTTCTTATTTACATTACAGAAATATGTGTGAACAAATAAAATTATCCTTCAACCCTTTTGGTGTTGCTATGAAATGTAGAAGTGCATCAGTCTAAGAAAAAAGTGACAAATTAATAGAAAATGATTACTCAAGAGAATGGTAACAGTCTCACTGACTCTGGTGGGCTTGTTTACTCAGGTGTTTATAGGCAGGAAGAAATTTTGGAAGCAGAGCCATATTGCCAAAGTAGCCATGAGATAAGGAAGCTCCTCCCCCTTCCAGCCATCCTGGATTCCTTGGTTTCACTAGAAATCTGCCCAGGGCAGATGTTGAGGGATTAGCATCTGCTGTAGCCAAGTCCTCCATGTCAAATGGTTTCATTTCCCCCTTATTTCTGTGCCATTGCAGTTTACAGATCACAGGTTCTGCAACTGCTCCCTCTCACAGCAGACACCAAGCCTTTGTGCCTGAAGGCAGCGCTGGCTTTTGGGCAAAAACCATCTTGACAATGCAGACACTGAGTATTTACCTCCTTTAATAACCTACCTTCTTCAGAGACAGGAACACAAGAGGCTCTGAAAGTCACAAAGTCACAGCAGCTATTTCTGTGTCTCACCTTTTCTAAGGCACTTTGATTCCATTTCAGCATTGAGACACCAGGAGATGCAACTGGCATGGATCTCAGTGGAATACCAATATCCAGTGGTTAAAGTCAGTAAAAAAGGCAGGATAGAGTTCACCCATGACACTGCATTACCAGAAAGTTTTATCCTGAAAGAACTGGAGTTCATTTTGCCTCAAAGGCATTTACCCCTCCAAGGAGGAGAAACAGCACAGGCTGCAAGAAGGACTCAGGAACTTCACTCTAAGAGTTCAAACTTTTCATTGTCTCACTGCAAATAATTGGACTTGTGGCTTTAGCTATGTCAATACACTCCTGATGTTTACTAGGAATTAGGAACATCTGCTGCCCACACAGGGAAGAAAGGCCTGGGATGGAAATTAAAACTGAGCCGATGAAACCCTAGGACACAAAGGTAGCTCACAGCTTTTATTTCAAATAAAATCTCTCAACTTGAAGAGCTTGAATTAAATTAATCTATGACCTTCTTAACACTCCTTGATTAGAAGCAAGGATTACCACCTCCTAAACAGTACTTCTTATCTAGCTTAATGTCAGCTAAAAGAAAAATGCAGAGGAAAAGCTGATCAGTCTGTAAGAGCAAACCCAGGGATGTTCACATTTTTCAGGATGCAAGTTGGATGCAGAAGCTGTGACAGAATACTGACACTTTTTCTCCATCATCAGAAGCAAACAGCTAGGTGTGTACTCTGATGAAGCTCTTCTGTGTACTTAAAAAAGAACATCTCAAGTACATGTGAAAATATCAGCAGGAACAGTCTTTGTTCCTTGAGAAAAAAAATGAAACAAATTTTTTTCTTAGGCTTCTTCCTCTTTTGTCTGTCTTAAATTAAAATCTGTCAGTTCACGAATTTATATAATATTTACAAAAGCACAATGAAGCACTGTCATCTGTTCCTTATGAAGGCCACCAGTGCCTCCTGGAAGGGAGCTGAAGTGCCACATGTGAACTCCCAGCACTCCATCGACCTCAAGTGCACTGCAAGGCTACACAGATGAGCTTCACTCCCTAGGAGAAAGTCTAGTTTTGCATTTCTTATGAAGCAAATCCTCTCTGTGGTTATCTGAGAGTTATTTCTGGAAAGAAAAAATACTGGTTTGGATATTAGTTCTGTTAATGCTGATGTAAATTGACATTAAATCCATTGTCGACCACCAGAGTAAAATATTTAACAACTTTCCCCGTTTTCTCTCATTACCAAATGAACTAAGAAGGGGTCACTGACCAGGCCCAGCTGCTTGTTTTCTGTGCTGTGCATACTGACAATGGTTTTTCCCCCCTCCTGTCTTCAGCATGCAAACCTGTTTCCACATTTATGATGGGAAATATTACAATCAGTCTGAATTAGGGAGCTCCAAATAATGCAATTCTTAGAAAATTAAAGGTGGCTTGCATTGTGTCTCATAAAGAAGTTCAAACTCTTTTCTTCTTTTTCTTTTCTGTTAAATTAAAAAACCCTAAGCCCCTAACCACCCAAAAGTAACCTCATCACCCTCTTCAAAGTGGCAATTACATGGAGAAAATTAATAAAGGCTTCTGCAAACTTAACAGACAGAGAGATTATAAACCAAAACCAGAATGGTGCTGTTAGATTTCATCTGCTACAAATGACCATCCAACCTTAGGATATTATTGATGTGCTTGCACTATATCAACTTTAAATCACCATAAACCATTGCCTAACTCAGTTCTTCCACTGGCCAGGTGGTCTTACAAGGCAACTTTGATTATTTGTCGTGTCTCCAGAAATCTTTTAATTTTGTATGAGGTGAAACTGATAGATCTACGTGGGAAAATTCTCCATAAAAATCAATTCATGCAAAACTGGTAAGGGACTTCTGAAAAGTTCATTTTTGGGTGTTTTAAATGTGGCACTTTATCAATTCATGCTGAAGAAGAAAAAAACCCTTTATTCAGGTTTTGTTGGAAATAAGAATAATGCAATTGAGTTTAACTCTTGTAAATTTTCACTGACCACCAAAATGGTGAAGTATTTCCATAAAAGCATTAAAACTCCCCAAACTGAAGCAACTAGTACAGATCTCTTGGACTTATGTCCATCCTTATGAGAATGGAAAGTCTGATCCAATCCACTACAATTTGAATTCCAACTCAACAACCTGCTACCATGGCTCATAAGAGTTTACTGGATGCTGAATTTCATCTATCAGGAAAACCTGCTAGATTTAATAATTTAATTTTTCAAGAAACAGTCCAGGGGACCAACAGTTAAACCAAGAAACCTCTACTAAACAGAATAATGAAAATTAATTAATTACCTTTCTTATAGTGCTTTGATAGATGCATTGAATAAATCTGAGCTGATTTATCAGTCAAGTGCCTTTGTATGGTAGGTATTAGAATTATCTGTCATTAACCTTATGCTACTAATGAAGGTGGTTGGATAGAGAAGTTAAATGACTTCCCAAGGTCACATCTGAAGTTGGCATTACAACCCAGGCATTTACTTTCAGTCATTAGAGATAATTAAAAAAAAAAAAAAAAAAAAAAAAAAAAGGATTCATGAGGTAAAGATCATGACCCAGAAAGGCATCATCACTTCTCTAACCTCAGTTTCAGAAGGCAAGGAAAAAAAAAAAAGAGAGAGCGATGGCTATGAAAAAACATTCCAAGGAAAAACAGTTACCCATCCAAGCCTGGAATGATACCATCTAAATTCTTTTATTGTATTATTATGTTTTACCCCCAGAATCTGTCTGACAATTTGATCTATTTTGTATGATTTACATTATAGTTAAGTGACACCTCACTCTCTGTTTCCAACAAAACCCATAGACAAATCAAGTTGTCAGCGGATGTCTCGAAAAATGACAATCCATCTTTGTTGTTATTAATGTTATGGTAAGAGGTGGGGAAGGGAAAATATTATACAATGAAAACAGCTTTTGAGAGAAGATTTAAATATTCTGCAATATGGACTATAAAAGAAACTTAACCTCCTTAAGGCTCAAGATGACAAAATATATTTTTAAAAATGTATTGGCTATGCAGAGAAAATTCTGCCATTTGTATTCAACAAATATCAAGAAGTGCAATTATTTTTCCCTCAGGATAGAAAAATGTAGGTTTGGTGTAAAGAAATATTAAAACATGCATTATTTTTCCTGACCTTTTGACAGGCTGTCTATTGAGCTTGGTAGGACATCCAAAAAATTCAGATTCAGATTTCAAAATTAATGATTAATACTACAGACTTTTCACAGTATTGAACTGCCAGTGCCAAATTCCTCTAACATGAACAAGTGCAGCTCCACACACTTCAGCAGAGCTGTGTTTGCATATCTTCACAAGCAATTCTGGCCCCGTGCCTGGGAAAGCATCTTACATTTCATAGTCACTTGATTATGTCTCATCTTTAAACCACATTTTACTATTTGCAAGATACTTGACCCACAAAACCAGAGAAGTCCATCTGCTAAGATTCCATTGTGCATCAGTAAGTAAAAATGATGAAATTGTTTGAACTGCAAAATCTAGCATAAAAAGGGACATAAATATATTCCAAATACGTATTTGCTTCTGCAGGCTGATGAACTTGAAATCTGGGGTTAAAAATTTCACTTGCATTAGAAATTCATTTCTTCAAGATGCTTTTTACCTGAACCAGAAATAGGTCTTACAACTTAAAGGGCAGGATCCACCTAAAAGAGCTCATCCTTGGAAAAAAGTAAGAATGCACCCACAAGCAAGTACCAGCTGTCACAGACATACAAGATTCAATTAAGAATCTGTTTCTAATAGTCTGGAACAACCTAAATGGAATAAAAAACCTAGCTGTTAGGCCCAAGACATCTATTGATACCAATACTGTTGCTTTTTGGTGGGGTACAAGCTAACCACATGTCAAAAATCATTAACCAACCTCCAGTTTGGTGTAAAATACAAATCTAATGTAATGTTAGGCGTGTAAAGCCAAGACTAAATAACTAAAATGGCTCAATTTTTTTTGAGTATTATAGAATCACAGAATGCCCTGAGTTGAAAGGGACTTTAAAGCTTATCCAGCTCCACTCCCTGCCATGGGCAGGGACATCTTCCACTGTCCCAGGTTGCTCCAGGCCCTGTCCAACCTGGCCTTGGACACTTCCAGGGATCCAGGGGCAGCTTTTCTGGGGCATCAGGGTGTCACCACGGTCACAGTAAAGAATTTCCTCCTAAGAACAAACCCAAATTCTCCCTCTGACAGCTTAACAGTATTACAGTTCTTTCTTCTTCCCATTAAAGTTGTGGGTTTTCCTGTCAGGGAGTTTTTGGCTTTTTATTTTTTTAACTACACCCCTAAAAGGTATTTTTCCTCCTTTTATGCCATTACCTCTTATGATATTTTTAAAATATCTACTTAGCTATTTTTAACTTTTTAATAATGCTATTAAACCTGTCATTGCAACACTTTGTTGCAAATCTGTGGAGGATGTGACTGCTAGAACACTAACCCCACATATGCTCACTGCATATAAGCCTACAACTCCACTGCCACAATAATATAACTATGAACAAACATTGTGGAGGGGTTTTCCATTTGTTTAGGTTTTTTTTTCCCCTCTCTTTATATACCTACCAGCTATTTCCTTTTTCATTGCCACAGCTCCAGTCACAAGGAGGCAGCAATAAATCTTTGCATATACACAGGGGCTGGGACTGAAGGCTGCTGACAGCCCTGTGATCCTCTTGCAGAAAATTGCAATAACTCTTAATGGATTCAGCACTGTACAGAAATTTTAGACCCCCAAGACCTTCCTTTAGGTAACTACAAGTTGAGTACTATAGCAAACACCTGATTTCCAGAGCAGAATAAGATACCTTGACTCCCTGTTTGGTACATGGCAAGAATGAGATGCTCCATTTGAAAACACACTCCCACTGCAAAAACACATCCAGGCACTTATTTTATCAGGGAACTATCCAGATTTAGTCAATATTAACCAATATTAACCCTTACTCTTCGCCTCAGCTCAGGCTCTACAGAATTAGGATAAGTCCTGTTTTAACACAATTCATTCAGAGGGATAGTTCAGTACTTGTCAGATCAGTAGTTCCCTAATTGCATTTCCCTTTGCTAAATAGCACATTGTGTGACAAGAAAATATGTTGCAAAGGGGCTACAAAGCCTTCAAAATGTTGCTAGTACAGAAAAATGCCACACAATGTTATTGAGCAAATCACTGAGTATATTTGTCTTTAAAAACACAAGCATTTTTCATAGTTCTTGGCCTGTTGGAAGGCAGACTGAGATGAACATTATCATAATTTTATTAGTTGTCCATTCCAAGAGTATCCAAGGTTTCAATCATTATATTTTATACTCCTCATGGTAGAATTAAGCTATTTCAATATCATCCCTGAAGACTTGTAATTATCACTGGTTGACTTTACAGTGTGTCTCTTCAGAAAGAGAAGATACTATAAATATATATATATTAATATATGACATACAGACCTTTCAAAATCATGTAAGTTATTCAAGCTGTGCCTTCTCTGTAGGTCCTTTTCCCTATTTTAGTTCAGACTGACAAATAATTAAGTCTAGAGCAGTCCTTGGCCAGGACCAGATTGTGAAGCACTGATTTGTCTTTTTACTTAATAGACATTTAGCTCAATTGTACCGTTACTGAAGCTGAACTGAAATTTAATTTTTGTTGCTCATAGCTTTTGAAAAAACTGCTGGAAACACCATTTCTAACATGCTCGATAGTTTTAATGAACTACTAAAACACAGCACTTTCCTCTGCCCCTCATCCAAACATTTCCTGGGCAATCACTGGCATAAAGTTGACCAAAACTCCTGAAACAACATATCTAACATTTCACCCAGTGTATAACTTTTCCTGCCTCTCCTAGAGTGTTGGAGCCTGAAAAACAGAGGCCTCTCTGAATTCCTCAGAGATCAACAAGCTGCAGTGAGAGCTTGAAAACATAGTCCTAGGTATCAGTGTAGAAAACAAGTCCCAAAACCAAGTCTCCATGAGAGCTCCAAAACATAGTTTTAGACATAATAAAAATATAGTAAGAATATTGCTTGCATTTTTCAGATAGAACAGATAGGCCACACGTGTAGATTATATGTAAACTTTTGTACTAAGGAACTAGAATTCTAATACATTTAGAAGAAATGCTTCAGATTCGGTTTTTTAGCTCATTGGGTAATTTGTAAATAAGAATCTGTGTACTGGAGTGAGAACATTCTCTCACTCTCTCTTCCTCCACCGTCATCATCATCACTACCACCACAAGAAGAAGAAGAAGAGGAAGAACAAGAAAAAAAGAACAGAAGAAGAAAAAAAAAACAGGGAGCATCTGCCTCTCGAAACTCCGTACCAGGCTGCAGCCTCTGCCACTGCTCAGGACTCTGTACCAGACTGCAACTTCAGCTTTCTTGGGGCTTTGCACCAGGGGCTGTTTCAATTTCTAAATCAGGACTTTACTTCTATTTGGGACTCTATGTTGAAAGCTTTTAGCACAGACTTTAACACCTGGGACTCTTTGCTTTTCGAGACTGCTGCACCTTTCGAATAAACAACCTTACAGCAACTAACGACAGCTCAGCTCTTTTAAAGAGAAATACAAACCCTGACCCTAGAGGTGCCAGATGGAAATGTGGCTGTGTCAGTAAGGTCACTTACCTCCACTAACTTGTTGGCGTGTTCACGGAAGACCTGAGCGTATTCCTTCACTTCTTTCTCGTTCCCGCTTTTCGCGGCCTCGATGAGAACCAGCAGTGGGACGTTGGTCTCCAGGAATGAATCCGATATGTGATCCATCACTGCCTTCCGGAGCTGGGACCAAAGACAGCAGACCAGTAAATAAAGGGCATTTATCAGCACACATTCCCACTGTTTGTATTTAAACACTGATGTGTTGCATCTCGCAGCATTATGTGGGCATTTGGACTTCTTGCTTTCTTTTCGCCAATATTTCCAGTGAGCAAAATTAAACATTTGAGGGCCTAGGCTCTGCAAATCCCTGCTGGGATTTGTGCTGACATATATCTAATCCTACTGGCCCGAATGGATCTGTACAGAATGATGGTGATAACGCATGTAAGACACAGCAAATTGATGAGAACTGAAAGCTCCACACTACTTGAAAAAACAGTTCAGCTCAATAAAATGCCAAATATGGATTAAGGTGCTTAACTCCAAGCAACCATTAAAAATATTAGCCTGAATATTTCTAAGCCTTCTCTAATTCCTCCAGTGAATAGTATTCCATGCAATAATTAATATTTTGTGTAGCAGATGCCTTGTGCTTTGTATTCCCATTTGAATAGCTCCAAGAAGCATAAACAGAAAACCATTTTAGCATTTTACAGGCAGATTAGAAAACATACACAATATATTCTAAAGGAAGAAAAAAAAACCTTTCAAGTTACTGAAGATTTAACACCCATTAGTCCATATAAACCTCTATTTGAAACAATGCTACTGTAAGAATGATGTCACTAACCTCTTTTCCAGCTTGCTAGTGACCATTAATTAATGTCAAACTTCACTAAAATTTGAAAGACAGCCAGAAAGATCACTAAAATCTTAAATAATTCTTCCTGGAGGCTTAATTTCTCTGTAGGATTGTGGATCAGAAAATCTTGATTATGTTTTCTCCAGCTTTTGGGTTATTAAGAATGAAGAACTATAGACTCAAACAGAAGCAAGGATCTATTCAGCCTGGAGGTTTGGGTAGCCATTAGTCTCCTTAAATCATGCATTTTAGTTAGATGAAGTATCCAGAGAGGTAATTTTCTCTATTCTGCAGCCCAGACAAAAAGCTTTAGCTAGACAAGGTGCCATCAAAACACCCAATCACACTGAAAGCTGGCCTATTGTCAGCCATTGCAAATACACAATCCAAGATGGATTTGCTGTTTGATGACAGCAATTCTCAGCTCTATTTGAATAAGGGGAAAGCTAACTTTGAATATTTTCCTTCATTCCCTGAGTGGTACAGTAAAAACAAGCAAAGTAAAATAGCATATATGTGCTTGTAGGAGGTATTCCTTTTATTTCCATCACAACTGAAGCAGTCGATGTATTAAGCAGTTCTCAATTCTCCTTAAAAATTAATTCTACTCAGATTCAACCTGGAAAGTTATTTTTCCACTTTCAAAATGATTAAAGGCACTCAGAATAGCTAACTCAGTAACACATACAAACAGGGGGAGGAAAGAAGACAAAAAGAAAAAAAGAATCATCTATCAGAGACCTGCCAACAGTTTGGAAGCTGGTGTGTGTTTGCTACCACCTATTACATTTCCATCTTGTATTCTTTATTTTTTCTCTCATCAATCTGCTGCTATCTACTTGCTGACTCTTACTTTATTCTTACATTAAAAGCTTTTTCAGACTACTCTTTGGGTCTATTTGCACAGCATCTCACACAACAAGACCCCGATCCATTAATAGTTTTCATAGGTACCATCTCAATAGAAATACTAATATTGCTCCAAATACATCAAAACATTGCAAGAAAAAAATATTCTAAGATGCTCAGTGTCAGAGAATACTGCAGCAGCACAGCACCCTGCACTCTATGGTTGATAGATTTCCATTCTGTATTCATAAAAACAAAAACAACTTAAAATTCAGACACATGGTGGGATTCTTGGTGTTGCTCTGTGCAGGACAACCGGGAGTTAGACTCAATGATGCCTGTGGGTCCATTCCAACTCAGGATATTCTATGATTCCCTATTAAATCAATAGTTTCACCTATAGCCAGCATTAAGGGAGAAATACTGCCAGAGAAGGTGCATCATAAATTTGCATAGCTCATCCATTTCCCAGGGCTTGCTGGCAAACTCCAAGTCAGATGCCTCTTTTGTGTACCCATACTTAGATTTTGATGCCCATTGTACTGAAAAAAGCCAAAAGGTAGCATTTCAAAAAGAACACACGAAGCCTTTAAAAATCCCATGTGGCTTCCAGCTCATTCTCAGTGCAAGATCCTTAAAAAATTCCACTTGCTCAAGTTCAGTATGTGCCAGTGACAACCTACTGTCCACTGCACTAAAAAACCTTACTTTAAATGCTAAATGAGCACTGACACTTCTCTGTTTTTATCTTGCCACAAGGAGGGATCTGTTCCAAAGGCTTGTATTTAATCAGGGAATAAGCAATTCAATTTTTAATCTAAGGTAATGTGTTGTTATAGATCAGGTTATAACAATATGCCCCATAGAATTGTAACAGTAGTCTCAGGACGTTCAAGTAAGCAGCTTATTTTCGTCAGTGTTAAATATCTTCAGCCTACCACCACATACCAGAAATCAATAAAAAGGTCAGCAAGAGCATCAGCTAACCAGCAATTTGGGGTTTACCATAGTAAATATACAGTAGAGCTCTCTCTGAATCAAAATTAATGAATAAAATGGGTATCTCGTTTCTAATGGTAACTGTGTGTTGTCCTCTGAGGTTCATAATTGCTGCAGCTGAAAAAAAAGAATCTGAATTCTGACTGTCAGAGGTTTAATAAATACAAAAGTAATACATTCTGTTTTTCTTCTGCTGTGTTAATCATAGATGTCAGTAGAATATTTCTGGCCCCTCTTGTAAAGAGGCATTATAATTTCTTTACGAATTTGTTATCTGAGTCTTAGGACGCCCTTGCATTGAAGTTGAAAGGTAGAGTTAACAGGTTTTATGTACGCAGGAGACCACAAATTTTGCCATCCTTCACCATAAGCTGTAAAGAACGACTTGACAAAATCATTTGTTAAATGTGACAGCAGTATGAAGGCAAGACATTCATCCAAGAGCTCAAATGGATACATGACAAGGTAATATTAATGGCACAAGACAAGACATTTAAAAGTACTGGCTCACCATTACCAGTCTATTTGATCCAATTAGGGCTATTCATCAAGGTAAATAACTACTGGAAAAGCAATCTTGTGTGTTCCTGTGCATACTGCAACAAAGTCCAGTCTAAGTGAGGGCTTGTGCACCCAGATTTCAGTTTCATCCAGGTAATGTCAGTTCAGAAGGGAATGGGAAAAGGCTGTGACTTGAATTTGAATGGTCATAAAGCAAGCAGCAAAAGCCTGTTGTGTTTTATTCCAAAACCAGCACCAGAGCTTTGCTCATGCACCTGCATTAACAAATGCCTTTGCAATGCGTTAATTTGTGGTGCGTTCTGATGTAAATATTGTGACACACACTGTTACTCATAAGACAACGCTTTAGGGTTCCCCCCCTCCACTGGATTTCTAATTTAGATATGAATTCAAAGCACAAATTCCACTACATGAAACTTCATTTATTAGAGGAGGAATTTTTATTAAATTTTATTAGTGTACATTAATAAATTTGCCAGACCAACAAAAAATATAGAAGGAAAACATCAAGACCTGCAAATATTTTTGAAAGCATGAATGGTGCACAGGTAGATTTTATATCTTTCCAGTTCAGTCAATTTCATCAGTTTATGGTGCACAGTCAAGTTGCTGTTTTTGATAGCATCATGCTCTACTGTTCTAAGCACTATTTAGGGCTTTTTTATCATAGTCAGTTCACAGCCATAATTGAGCTCAAAGAGGTTAAATGCCCACCAAAACGATGTTTTCCATGGCTATATAACAACTTTAGAACCAAAATGTCTCAGTGCTACTTACAGTCTAGTAGAGAATTAAATGTCTAATCCTGCCACTGGAAGGTAAAGCCACAGCAGGAGATTAATGAGTCCAACAGATTGTTAAATTTTATAAAGCCTGGCAGTACAGAGCTGCCTGTAACAAAAGTTTACCAAGGAGCACCTTATTCACCATATTCCATTTAACGTGTGTTGCACCCCAGTTCCAGTTTGCACCTGCAGAGTGCTCCCAAACAGGCATTAATTCAATTGAGAGGGATGAAAATAAAGCCCTCTCCACTGCAGTTAAGGTGTGTCACCTCCAGTGTGCTGTGAAATTGAGTTCTGGAGAATAAGGCAGTGTCCATTAGAAGCTGCTGCAGTAGGGTGCTAAAAAGAAAGTCTCACTCAGTTCTGCAGACTGTGTCCAGGAGGATGTGACCAAAAATGGTAACCTGGGGGATGGGGACAGCAACACCACCAACTGTGTCTTGGCAGATTAAACAGCAAAAAGACAAATATTTAGAACATGTAACACACTTGGATACTTAACATACAGATCTATGGAATATGTTAACAGAAAAAAAAAAAGTAAGATTTGAGCCAAAGATAAATCAGGAAGAAATGCTGTTACAAGTACAGGTAATACTTACTAGAATCATGAAATGGCCTGGATCTTAAAGATCATTCAGTTCCACCCCAGTTCCACCCCTTGCCATGGGCAGGGACATCTCTCACTGTCCCAGGTTGCTCCAAGCCCTGCCCAACCTGGCCTTGGACACTTCCAGGGATCCAGGGACAGCCACAGCTTCTCTGGGAACCTGTACCAGGACCTCAGCAACCTCACAGGGAACAATTTATTCCTAAAATCTAATCTAAACCTGCTCTCTTTTAGTTTGAACTTCATAATACATTTTTCCATACGTGAGCTTTCCTCTCTCTACAGAGAAGCTGCCATAATGAGGAAAAGGTTTGGGCTGAATTTACTAACAGAAAGCAAGTTGAAGTGACAATTTTTGACCAAAAATTTGAACAAGTGTTAGAAACACACACAAAAACATTCCTCCTAGTCATAGGCCACTACAAAGGATTCCCCAAAATGGTTCATGGCCCAAAGCATGGAAGAACCCAGTTACCAAGTGCTAAGGTACTTAAACCCCATTGATTTAAATCTGTTTGTTTGTTTGCTGGGTGGGTTTTTTTTTTTTGAGGACCTAAGGTGGGTGGTTTATCAATTTTCACAACAGAAAGTTTTTATACCGCCCTTTCAAAAAAACATTTTTCAGTGAGAGCAAGCCTCAGGCTTGCTAGCAATATTAGTGCAGTTACATAAAAGCAGAGAAAAAATTATATTCTTGGGGGAATGATAACCACATACCCCTCAAACATGTGAGGATTATCAGAGTATGAACTCTGTCTATCATGTCTAGATAGAACAATAAGCATCCAACTCCAATGGCAGTGCTGGGATTCCATTAAATATTTATTACTTCTAAAAATAAAGAATTATACAAGGGATTAACAGGTAGAGGACAGTACAGAGATTGTCATCAAAAATGCGGGAAAACCAGAAATACAGGTAGGAAATGAGCAGACAGTGAAAAGCATTAGGGAAGTTAAAATAACCTAGAAGTGAAAAGACAGTGATTAACTTCTGCATTCTGTATGACCTGAGAGGGTAGAATTGTGATAAAGTGAGTGTGGGAGGATGAAATTGCAGAAGAGGAAATTACATGTAGGAACAAAGAAGGGAAGAACTATAGGTTATCCTAGCAGAGATAAAAAAGGGATAAGACTTTGAAAAATAACCTTGTGAAAACTGAAGAGGACCATGAAGTGTAAAAAAATGTCACCAAACCTGCAAACCTAAAGGGTCTGTAGTAAAAGAGGTAAGACAAAGAAGAGGGTAATGAGGATGAATAGAGATAATGGATTAAAAATCCAAAGATGAAACTAAGAACCACAACCTATTGTGTAGCTTTATATACGGTCTCAGGCCCTGTAGAAATGATACTTAAACCAAGTAGAGCAGCTTTGGAGCTTTATGGGGTTTTTAAATCAAATACAGCAAATAAATAAATGAAATGGGGAAAAAGATGGTTTGGGGAGATGAAGCAGCTATTTGGTCAAGATGGGAAGGAAATTTTCTACAAAAACTCTTAATGAAGTTATCCTCTCTATGAGCAGTCAGATCCAATAAGCCTTACAGGTTTAATACAATAAATGTCACACTTGCAGTCCCACCTAACCCAGCTTCACGAACAGCCTGGCATAGTAAATATTGTCATCAGCTTCTCCAAGACCTAGAGACTGAGCCCAGTGGAAGCTGATGACAGCCCTTGGGTAGACCTGTCTGTTGAAGGGCCAGACAATGGCTGAAACAAGATTAAAAATTGATTGAGTGCTGCAAAAATGGATTTCTCATCATCCTGTCCAAGAGTCACTCGAAGTCACCAGCAGAGCCTGTCCCATGGACAGAGATGACTGATATCTGATACTATCAATTATCATCCATGCCTTTCAAAGAGCTCTTACAGCAGTGAAATCAGCCTGGGTTTTGTTCTCGGGTTTGTTTTGTTAGGAGTTTTGTTGTCTTTTCTCGTTTCCCTTAATGCTTTGTTTTCTTCTCCTTTGCAGTAATTTTTATACAGTAAGAATTGGAAACAAAACCTTTTGTATCTGGTTGCTTAATTACAAGTAGAACATAACATTAAAGATATTTCATAACACTTAGAAATGGAGTTAGTGAACAAAATTAATGTCAATTAAGAAACTAATGTAATGTTGAAATCCCATTTGGCAATTAAACTCTATGTACTTTGCCATTGCTCATAGAGCCATTAGGAAGATGAAATTAGAGAAGTCTTTGGAAAAGGATTATGTTTTCCTCCACATTTATAGTGCTCCCTACCTCATGCTACTGCATTATTGATAATGAACACCAACATTTGAAGCTGTTGTTATGAATCCAAACTTCTCCAAGTTCCTTTAGGTGATGCGACTATAGGACATTCTTGAGATGACACTACAGAACAGCAAAAGCTTCTTCATGTAAAACTATTATCAAAAGAAATATCATGAAATACATTTCTGGTGGGTTTTCTGTCTTTTTTTTTAAATCTAGTTTGTGGGTATTTTTATTTATCATGTAGCAACATTATACACTTCCATTGAGCTTCTCCCACATTTACAGTGTCTTTTATCCAAAAGATAAAAAAATCTTCCATACTTACTCCTCTGCAGTGATTACAGAGGTAGGCATCTTCTGAACACAAAGATTTTTTGAAATACCTGAGGTTTTATAAGGGCTCATTATTTGAGGAATAATACACAAACTATGTTTAGCAATCTCTTTTAATTCAATAGAGCTGTAACTGAGTTTTGCCTGCTAATTTTTCTCAAGGCACTTTGAAAGGCCAACCCTCTGCTCACGACTTCAGTTAAAAAAAAATAAATAACATCAAGTCCCTATTTCAAAACACCATGGCTTTTGCCAGAAAAAATCCATCATGAGTATTATGTTGCAGATCAAAGTTTCCTTTGTTTGATGAAAATGTTACACACTGCAGCCTTACCCAAAACTACCTGATATGGGCATAGTTTCCTGAAATATGGCACCATATGTGCATCAGTAAACATTATGTGTAGAGTAAATTAAACCAAGCCTTATAATTAGGCAGTAAGGAAATTACTGCAGACCTGAAAGAGTAAATCAGCAGTATTAAAGCATTCTCCATTTCCTCTGGAGCACTTCAGAGTACCATAAAAACCTCAATGTCACAGTGATAAACACCTACAAGTGCATTTTGAGGGAAACAAAGACGTGTGCATTCTAAAAAGTTCAAATGAAAATCCTTATTGATTGTAATTCAAATAACAGTGCATTTTCCCTAATTCTTAAGATCAGATTTTTGAAAATTTTACTAAAAGTCCTTTCCTGAAGTAAATTCACCAGTTATTTTAACAAATGGGAGCAGACAATAAATGGAAATATTGATCAGGATGCTGAGGGCTCATGGCTCTTTCAGACCGCGTTGGTGACATTCAGAATGTCCCTACTCCTAGGGCCATAAATTCAGTGGAAGCTGGAACAGCAGAGGACTTCATCCAGTGGAGCATTTCCATCTTTGCCAGCTAAGCCAGTATCACTGGCTTAGTACCAGACTCTGGCCTAACACCTATGTACGGGCTGCAAAACCTAGAAAACAATTACAAATCTAGAAAATAACTACACACAATGCAGTGCACCCATATTAAATGGCTGTAAGGCATACACATGTAGCCCTGGCACAGAAATAAATCTGTAGTAGCATTTAATAGACTGCTTTTGGGAAGCCAGCTTCCAGATTTCCATATTCAAGAGCACTGGAGTCACTGCAGGTGAAAATCAAACCTATTAAGCAACAAGGCAAAGGTGCTGAGTTTCTCATAAGCAAGAGCTGATGCCACAGGTGGCCTTAGGTTCCAAGAGATTTAGATTCATTTGTGGCTGGCTCCCTTTAAAAAACGCCAGCATTTTTTCAAGATGTATTTTCATGCAACAGAATGGGGCAATCAGCAATAACACTGCACTTCCCCTTGGAAACAGCCAAAAACTCCTCTTTGGTAACACAGCACAGACTCCTGGGGATCATCTGTTCAAGTGTGACCTTGCTTCAACTCCGCCTTTGCAAAATAAATCTTAATAAACATTCCTGCAAGACTAAATTCTGAAGTTACTACCTCCTGGGATATTTTGCTACTGCTTCACACACTTGCATGAAGTTTTACATCTTCAGAACACTACATCAACTCTTACAAACTCTCAAAGTGTTATGTGAGCTCGGGAAGGTCTGCGACCCCCTTCGTTCTCTGTCTCTTCCCCTATTTAAATTATACAGATCTTGAATTAAAAAAAACCAAAAAAAACTTCACAATTTGTAACCTTTACCTAATGCCCTCTTTGTTTGCAATGAAGGGCACATCAGAAGAGGAGAACACACTTCCCCAGCCCCCTCAGAAATGCAGAAATGCAGAAATGCACTGATTGCTGCACCATTGACTGGCTCTAGTGGGTAGCTGGAAATCAAAGGACTCCTCACACAAACCTACCTTTAGGGTGCCTAAATTAGAAAGCAGATTGTTCATGACTCCCCCTGTACAAAAAGCTTATACAAAATACATCCTTGAAACCCCAGTCACCTTCCAGAGGTGAACTCTCCAGTTCAGTAAGGGAGACTGAAGGAAAACCTCTTCTTTATATCACCATAACCTGATTTTTATAACTGGCATCAGCCGGTGTGAGTTTTCAGAGTTCTCTTTCCTCTTCCCCCTGCCCTCTCAGCATGCATTTATTTCTTTGGCTGAGCTCTTCATTGTCTTCGGGAAGCTGAAATAAGTTTGTTATTTAATGTACATTAAGTTTAATTAGAATTGGGTTTGCTGTTTTCCACTGAAGATTTTTGTTTTGCTTTTTGAGCCCTTATGCTTCCCTTGGGCTTCTATCTTAATATTCAGATGCTGTGTACCTCCTAATGCTGGTACAGCACAGAATACCTCAGATGAGGCAGCTTCACCTTCAGAAGCAACTTTATTTTCTGAGCTTCAGATTAATCTTCTAAAACTTGACAGTAAGTCTTGCTTGTCCTCACAGAGCATAGTAAATAAAAGGAGGATAAACAAAAAAAAATTAAGTCAGTTAATCATGATTTAGAGCACCAAGATTTAATTTCTAGGTGCTGCTGGCCCTCCCTACAGCATTTGCAAGTCATCTGGTCTGGGTGTGAGACAGTAGGTTTGCTGCAATAAGATGGTGATAAGATTTCCTCTTTTGGAGGAAGTCCTGTATTTTTCTCAAAGCATTTGCTTTCTGTAAAGAAGTAACCTGTGCATATCCTTGAGCAGAGAGATTTAAGCCCACAGACTGAAATCATTATCTAAGTGTCTATCCATAATATAATTGACATTGTATGGGTTAGCTGTGATAAAATCTGTTCCAACAGAATACATTCTTCCAGTTTTAGGTGCCCCATCAGTCTAATTCCATGAGTTAATATTCATGCTTTTTATTCAGAGAGTTCTTCTAGAGTCTACACCAATTTTTGGCAGGCTTCAAAAGTGCTAAAGTTTGTGTTTTTTTTTACCCTAAATGGCATTTATAAACAGCAATACAACTTAATCTATGTGGAAGTGAGTGACATGAAGAGCAAATGGAGACATGGTGCTGCTCAAGGGCTGGAAGAGAGAGATGATAAATAAACCTAAGAACATGCTGAATCCTGGGATCTAGTTCAAACTGGTGTAACCCATATTAAACAAAGGACAGCAAATTGCAAGTCCTTTCAGAGACCTATGAAGTTGATAAAAACCTGAGCACGATCAAGACACTGTCCCCAAAGCCTTTGATTTACCAAACTTGCACAAATAAATTACAGGAGGTATTTGTCTCATCAAACTTTAAGCTTTTGCAAGCTTGACTTGCAGCCTAACACAGCTACTGAAACAGTACCATCAAGGATTTAATGATCATTGTGGGTGCCTTCCAACTCAGGATATTCTGTGACTAGAAGATAATATAATCATTGTAGATGGAAGAGAGGGATGTTAGAGAATATGGCTGATAACAGGCTGATGAAAATCATGCCCAGAGTCCACCAAGTGTCTCACAAAGGAATTTGCAAGAGCCCATCTTAGCACAAGGGAATGTAAATGACTGATCAAATATACATAAGGGTCATGTGAAAGGATGTACTTACTTCATTATACATAAAGAATTGATTAGAGGTATAAAAAGGGCAAATATGACCCGGATTTTTATTTCTTTTTAATTTGGATTCTGCAGAGTGTGTGCCTGGTAGGAAGACACCACAGCATGGTGACTATTAATATTAGTTCATGCCTAAATGGCCAAACCTGATCCTGAGTACCCCAAAGTATGTCCCCATTCCTAGGACACTGAAAAGTGGCTATTGGGAAAAGCAGACATTGAAAAGAAACAATCAGCATCGTAACCCATCAGAAAGAGGGAAAACTCATCCAAACCAATGCAGAAATCTTGGAAAAACCTCTCTTACAGCTTTCAGCCTACAAAGGAGCTCTGATCAAATCACCAGTAACAAGGACAAATCCCAGATACAACTGAAATCCATTTGAGGGAAATCATATAGGACAAACAAGCTCCATGCCACTGTGGAAATCACATAAAGGGCTTATTTACGAATAGTAATCTGCTCTGGTTATACAATACCAATGTTACTGCAGTTGCAGATGGCAGAGGAGAACAGAACCATACTCTGGGCTTTACTTTCTGGGCTGGTTTTCTGAGGGAATGATACCCATCACAGTAATCTGCCCTCTTTTTTTTCAAACACATAATTATCAGTTGGCCAATTTTAAAACCATCTGACAGAGAGAAAAGGTCTTAAGGATGGTAAATAGTTGGAGTTTGATGGAAAATTGTCTGGGTAGGAGAAGAGTGACCCAAATCAGTGTCCTATGGAGGGAAATGTGCTATGTGAAGTCAGAAGCTGGCTGGCCAGAATGCCCACAAGGGCACCAGCTGAGCAGGAGCCAAAATCAGCCCATGACTCTGCATTTCACCTGGAGTAACAAATGAGCCTCAGATGATGAGGAATGAGCAAGGAGGATGATGGGAGGAGAAAATGAGAGGAAACATGAGAATCAAGGACTTGAGATTATAGCTGTAGAAAGCCCTAAACAGACAGTACAATGATACAGAAAGTAAAATTTCATTACTTCAGGTATTCACAATTTTGGTTTTCAGCCCTGTGTCTACACAATATGGATTCCTCAGAGGTTTGTAAGATGCTGTCTGGAAAAGACTATCTGAGAAAAGAACATTTTTTAATAAGAAGAAGTGCTAAAGTGGAATGTTTTGCTTCAGACAGTGGTGTGAAGAATTCTTTTTTCCATATTCAAAATCATCATCTTAGCTATTACCTATACGTAGCTACTAAGAGGATGTTGATGTTATTCAGATTTTCATGGTACCTGTCCAAAAGGTTGAGCTGGATTTTACCCAACAACACACAAAGGCCACAAAAATATAATCAGGTGGCAAAAAAAATGCATTTTGATACTGCACACCCAAACTTAGATATCTAACAGTAAGATTAATTTCTATTAGGCATCCATTCCATTAAAAGTGAAAGCCATCAGTCTAAATGTTGAAAAGAATTTATCAAAATTCAACTGGTAATGCAGTTACCACACTCCCTGTACCATACAGGGAAAGATGCCTTTGTTTAGCTTTTAGTTTGGTTTGGGGTTTTTTGGTTTTTTTTGTTTGTTTGTTTGGGATTTTTTTGTTTATTTGTTTTTGTTTGTTTGTTTTGTTTTGTTTGTTTGTTTGTTGTTTGTTTTTTGTTTTTAACTATAGGCTTACATACCAGTGGGAAAAAGAGATCCCAAATCTTGCCAATTGACACTTTTTATCAGATCCAGTGCTTTCTCCAGCATGTTCAAAATGAAAGGCTGATTCAGCCTAGAGAAGAGAAGGCTTCCAAATCTTCTAGCACCTTCCAGTGCCTGAAGGGGCTACAAGAGAACTGGACAGGTAATTTTGGAAAGGGCACGGAGTGACAGGAGAGCAGGAATGGCTTTACACTGCCAGAGGGCAGGGTCACAGAATCACTGAATTTTCAGGGTTGGAAGGGACCTCTGGAGATCGTTCAACCCAACCCCCTGTTAAGGCAGTGTCACCTGGAGCAGGTGACACAGGAATGTGTCCAGGTGGGTTTGGAATGTCTCCAGAGAGGGAGATTCCATGGCCTCCCTGGGCAGCTGCTCCAGTGCTCTGCCACCCTCAACATAAAGAAGTTCTTCCTCATGTTGAAGTGAAACTTCTTGTGTTTTAGTTTACAGCCATTAGTCCTTGTCCTGTCACTGGGCACCACTGGAAAGAGTCTGGCACCATCCTGTGACACTCCCCCTTGGAGATATTTAAATGGATTGATGAGATCCCTATTATTCTCTTTTCTAGACTAAACAAGCCCAACTTCTACACTATCTCTTCATAAGGGGGATGCTCCAGACCCTTCATCATCTTTGTGGCCTCTGCTGAACCTTCTCTAGTAGCTCCTTGTTTAAATTGTACTGAGGAGCCTGGGTTAGATTTTAGGAAGAAATTCTCCCCTGTGAGGGTGGGGAGGCCCTGGCACAGGGTGCCCAGAGAAGCTGTGGCTGCCCCTGGATCCCTGGCAGTGTCCAAGGCCAGGCTGGACAGGGCTTGGAGCAACCTGGGATAGTGGAAGGTGTCCCTGCACAGGGCAGGGGGTTGGGTAGAGATGGGTATTAGGGTCCCTTCCAACCCAAACCACCCTGTGATTCCATGAAAATCCAGTAAGGAATAAGCCATGGGCTGGTGAGGTGTGTCTGCTTCCAAGAACTTGCTCAGTCTGACTTAGGTTGATGTTCTTACTGGCAGTTTAGAGTAAGACACATAATTAGATCTTCATAATGGTTTCCCAGTTCCCAGGAGAGTTTAAATGATGAGTTTGAAAGATGTAATTCCATCAGAATAAGAAATATTGAAGTGCCTGTGAATTGTGAGGTGGAATTTTAGCACTGTGTGTTCTATCCACAATAATTTCCCATATTATGCAGATAATGAAATCAAATCTCTGAAATAAAGAGCTAAGTGACCTGGGGAGAAAATGAAAAATCTGTTTTAGATGGGTGATTACTGAACACTTGCAAGGGAACCTGACTATCAAATGGAAGAAAAAAAAAATCTGTCTATATCTATATTTTTCATCACCAAAACCTCCTGTTGCAGGTTATCTAGTTTTATGGTGTTAACATTAAACTTCCAAAGTCTGAAAAGGAAGCTTTAAAAGGGATTCATTAAAAACAAAAGGTGTGATGATATTCAAAGTTGGTTGTTTCTCCAATGATTTTGCCCAGAATAGAAAGACTGAAATAGTGGGACTCTGTAATCTCCACTGCAGCTCATTTCCTCTGAATCTTCAGGCCTCTCTCCCCAGCCATTAAACCAAGCCCTCAGTGACACCCTCACATTCTGGAATTTAGCAGAGTGCATAGGCAGGTCTGGGCAGCCACACACACATACACTGCTGATTATATTAATGTGATGAAGCAGAACATTGATTATGATTCTGAAGGATCATGATTTACAGTCAGAATGCACATTGTTGAAAGCAGACTCCATCTTGCTCTATGTTTGTGCAAAACCCAGCACAATTATGATTTAATCTTGATTAGTTTACTGGCAATTGCCACAATTTAATAAACATTATACCTGCATGATTAACTTCCATAAATATCAGAAACTGCATTAAAAGCTTCATCTCCAAGCAGGAAAATACAATATCTGTGCTTCACTTTACCCACATCCAGAGTTCCAACCTCTCTGAGGCTGAACATTCCACAGGGGTGAGTACACATGAGAAGCACACAGATTATTAGGAAAGGTGCCATTTTTATATCACGTTTCAGAGTAAATTTGGCTTTAGGGATGAGTAATTCAAGCAACTGCTGAGAGCCTCACACAGAACTAACTCATGTGTTAGTCTGCTACTTCCTTGAAGCAGTGAGAACAGAGGTGGGAGGCAACACATGGTCCCAGCTCCACTGCAGAGCTGAGGATCCCACAAATCTGGAGGTCAGAACAGCAGAGATCTTTCTTCTGTCATTAGCTGAGCAGCAGATGTGACACCAGGCTTTACATAGGAGACTCAGTGATTCATAGTGTCTGTATGTCCACTGCCATGGGTTTGTTATTTGGCAAAACCAGCTCTGAGAATATGATCTTCAAACACGTCTGCTAAAGGTTAGGAAGGAGGAGCTGAAATGAGCTGAGTTTTAGCAGTGCAGAGCATTGATTTCAAAATGCCTACAGGGGCCACTCTTTCTGAAACTATCGTGCTGCAAACAGGTACCTGAAGATACATTTAAATCTTTACTTGGTTTGGCAGTTTTCTGATTTGGGATCATTTTCACAGAGGCCAGGTAGAATTTTCTTCTTCATCATCATCATCATCACCATCATTATTATTATTATTGTTGTTGTTGTTGTTATTATTTAATTTTTACAGAAAATGCAGAATTGGGATCATCTCAAAGGGCGACAAAAGAGGTGAAAACAGGCAATCTGTACTGCCTTAACTTGAAGGTGTAAAGAGAAACCTAAAGACTTCTCCCTTTTGGCTGCCAATCTCCTTTCACTTCTTTTCCAACTCCAGCTTTTTGAATTAACCTTTCTTTCTTATCACAAAACAAAATGATAGATGTAATAGAAGGAAGCCAAAATTTATGGTTTAAACTAGGTTTTGCAGTTATTCATAAAATCATAAGATAGTTGGGTTTGGGTTAGAAGGGGCCTTTAAAGATCTTCTGGTTCACTTCCCTGTGCCATGGGCAGGGCCATCCTCAATGAAGCCAGGTTGCTCAGGCCCATCCAATCTGGCCTTGAGTGTTTACAGAGATGGGACATCCACCTCTCTGGGAAAACTGTTATTTATTACAGCTTTCTGTATCTTCACAGGATCTTTATTTAATACAGTACCTTGGAAGTTCTCTTTGAATATATTCTACTCTTATAATTTTTCTTTTTCATATTCTACTCATCTTTCCTGTTACTCCAGTGAGAGTATTCAAATAAAACACAAATAAGCACATATGCCAGTGTTTTTATGACTGGGGTTTTTGGGCTGCCAAGGCAGGGAAGGTCTGGACAATCTGCCTCCCCTCCCACATGGAAAGACCACTGGTGTTTACACTTGGAATGCATTTCTTTCTTCCTTTTTTTCTCTCAGGAAATGCTGCTACTTTGCTTAATGTCATGTGCAGTGCAGAGCCATATCTAAATGAGGACGCCAATTCTTTGTACCTCCACATGTGGTGAAACCAGTCTGCAATGGGAATGCAATTATTTCCTTGGAAAATTAAGCATTATCAAAAGCACAGCTCACCTGTCTCCGAAGGTCTCGTGTTTTCTTGGTCATCTTGTCAATGGCAATGTTGAGTGGATCTCCCTTCTCCTTCCTTCCAGTCTGTTAAAAACCCAAAATTTTAGAGTTAGAGAAAAATCCTCCAGGTAATATAAACTTAAAGAAAAAAAAAAAAAGAGTAAGTAATTCATCAAAGGAAAAGTTTGCAGCTTTTTTGTTTGCTACCATCAAGTTGTTATTTCCAAAGTAGTGTTTTTAACGTGTTTATGTGCAGGAGGCACAGAAGATTATTTTAAAACAATCCTAAAGTGATAAGAACAAAGATTAAGGTGACTCACTGGAGAGTTCAGAACTTTTCCACCAATAAATTATGTGCATATATTATAGCTAATACTCCAAAAAAACTGGCAAGACCTTTCACTATAAAATGAATATTAAGAGTTTCTAATCTCCATCCTGCCAAGCATTGGGAATGTTAAACATGATAATAAGCAGCAACACAGCTTGAGGACAGAAGGAAAATGGTCCCTATGCCTGTAACAGGAATCACATTGGCAGACATTAGGTTCAGTATAAAGAAGAATTCCACTTAAAACACTTTACTGCAGGAAGTCTCAAAGCAAAACTCCTCACGAAGATTAAAAAGGAGGAAAAAAGCCTTTCATGGCTCATAACCAATGGGGGAAAAATATGGTTTTTAGGTTCAATGGCACAAAAAGCATTAAGTGACTTTGTTAGCTGTATTACCTTTCTCTTAAGAGAAAACTGCTTCTCTAAAGATTTGTCACATCTCTTGCACATTGAACTCTGTTTGAAAGCTTTTCATCAAGAATCAAAATGATCCTCCATTCTTTCTGGCAGTACTCATTCCTTCCCAAGGCTGTTTTCAAATGCTTCTATTTAGAATTGTTCCTTGCATATGATTAAGAGCGATTTTCTCTCTCCAGCTGAGCCTAATAGCACACGTTTCTGGGAGCTATTGAGAAGTCACTTTTGGGGTGGGATGGGGATTAAAGACACCCTTTCAATGACATCCTCTCACATGTACAGCACAGTTATCAGCCCTACATTGGCAAGAGGCCTCTGCTCCAGTCTTTGCTTTAGGCATTCATTCCAGAGAATGCCTGCTTTCTGTTATTGCCTTTAATTCCAATTATGACACGATGCCAAAGCTTTTATGATCATTTAGAAATCTGTAAAACCCATCCCCTTTTTTTATTTAAAAATTGAAACATAACAATATCAAGTGCCACCAGAACTTGATACAAAACATAAATTTACCTCTTAGCTTTCTAAAAAGGATCCATTACAAATTCTGGAGTTAATCACACAAATTGACACCAGAAAACAGAGAGATAAAGCATTTGCTATCACACAAGAGGAGGCATCTGTGTCACCCGCTGATATTTTTATCTCACTTTTCTTGCATTCATCCTTTGACTGAGTTCTTCTGGTCCTCAGCTCTTTAGCCTGAGCAATGTCAGCACAGGCTTTTGGTTTTAGATGTCCTGAATTCAGTCCCTGGTATTTTGTTCAAGACAGCAGCTGTCATATGTGCACACAATTGAGCCTGTTTTTCGAGCTGAAATTTCACAATAAAGCTGAGGCATTAAAGTTTGGTTCAGGAAGCCTCTCCTGACTGTTGGAATGGTAGAGCAGGGACTGCCAGATGAGCCAGCCTCAGCCAGGTTCTACTTTGTTAGACTACAGAGTTATATTCTAAGAAAACCTAGAAATAAAGAGAATTACTCCCGTTGTGTGCTGCGCAGTTGCTGAACCAAGTTTCCTTGGTGACATTAATGTTCTGGGATGCATTATTTTCCCTGTCAAATAATTCAACTTATCTAGTATCTTTAAATATCTTTACATTCTTCTCTACCTTCTCATTGTTTGAGCTTTAATGGACTGGCTTAGAAAGATCCATAACCACAGAAGATACGTTAGATTATTTTTTAGGGCAAAGATAACCTTTGTTTGGCACTTTTTCTTTCCTTATTTTTAATAAAATCAGGGAGTAATTTGCTAAACAGGCAAAAATTCCTGTGACTATTAACACAATCTGAATAATCAAAAAGCAAACACCAAGTCACTTAAGATTACATAGGGATGGCATTTTACAGTTCTCAAGTAAAACAAATGGCTCACAATTCCTCTTCACTGATCTCATGCAGAGCAGATATATTTTGTATTCACCACCAACATGGTGAGGTCAAGCAATTAATGCTTGGCATCCATTTAGGGGGTCAGAAAGTTGTCCTTGAGCAGGAACTTAGGAATCCTTCCAGGACAGTCAGCTATGGGATACAGTGACACTAAATAAATTAAGCATTTGATAAATTGTACCATTTAGAGGAAAAGGCTTCTGGGCATTGGGAAAAATAAAAAGGTAGAAATTTTGAGATAGACCTCAAAGGTTGTAATTTAGGTTCCTAATCTGGGTGTTTTGTATGTCTCATATGTGGAAACTCTCGCTGAGAGCAGGCCCATGGCAGCCTAAATCCAGCACCCCTCCTAAGCCTCCTTTCAAATCTATCTGGTAACTTTTTGACTCCAGTTTTAAATAAACAGTTTTATATAAACAGTGGCCCTTAAGGTACATCCTGTTGTGAAACACAAAACAACTGGGGGCCCTTCTGTGACCCTTAGGCCACACAACACAAACTGTCAATATCCATCTGGCCGGTCCCTTGTCCCTCCAAAGCAGAGCAAAGCCTGTTCCACACTGCTGTGTGCAATTGCTGAAATTGTGCCTCCATGCTGCCCGAGATGCTAAATGGGATGTGCTAGAAAACTAAACCAAAACATGAGATCCAACTGAGCTCTCTCAATGGCAGTATTTTATTAACTCACACAAATATGGCTGAAATCTCCCATTCTGCACCATTTTTACTTATCTAGGAATTTTAAATGTCCTTCACCTGCTACTTATAAAATGGCTACTACCTTTTAGTTTGTATACAAACCCTCTTCTTCACCATATGATTTCAAAGAAATTTGTTTAGTAAATCACATTATTGAAAAATAACTAGTGGCATGTGATGCTACATAGCTTCAGGCAGGTCTGTCAAACACCATCTGCTCTGTGCTGAAAATATAAGTTTATTAAAGTTTATTTATTTAAGTTCTTAAATACTCTTATTGTATTGTTGCTCTGTGATAAATCTTTGGCCTTTATTCTTAGAAGGGATAGAAAGGAATTTATTCGTTTCCTGAAAAAATGGAAAAGCTTGGTATTGAGCCGTTTGCCATTTCTCTGTTAATCTTTCTCTCCAAAGGGAAGAAAGATACTTTGGGATGAAAAGGAAGTAAAAATTGCTGCTGGCATTGGGTTAAAAGAAGGAGGAGAAATGCACAGAATTCCTTGAATGCCAAAATATCCATATTCAAGTTCCTATGGACAGAATTACATCTATTCATGGTGTAATGAGGAGAACTTTGCAACACGAGAATATATTAATCAAGTCCCTGATTTCTTGTGACCAATAACAGCATTTGCATACTGCTTGTACTCGAGATATTTTCAAACAATTTTCTCAGTCTGAGTTGCTTCCATTCTAATTTCCTTAGAGCTTTTCCCTGCCCATCTGATTTATTCTCAGCTCAGCATGTGCCAATTCCCACAGGCTCTGACCAGGGGCTATGCTGGCTGCAGACTCCCCCAGCTCAGGAGAGGGTCTTCCAACTGCATTTCTACCCCAAGGTTGCAGTTCCCTCCAAGGTCACTCAAGGTCAGATCCAGCTACCTGAATAGAATATTGAAGTGTTTTAAGCCTGATATCCATGTGACATGAGAAGTTGTGTAGTTTCTCAACTTCTCCATGTCTGGTAAGTGGAAGAAATCAAGGTACTGAGTGTTCTATTACTCCAGAAAATGCCTACATTCTCAGCCAGTGTCAACAGTATTTCCTGAACAATAAAGATAGAACATAGTCATTTATATCAAGCAAAGTCTGAAAAGTCTTACAGGTAAAACTGCATGGTATTAAGGCTAGAACTTATTTATACAGGGAATTTCAAGTTTCTTTGGTTAGGAAATGAAATAAAATAAGAACAAAAAGCACTTAAGGATGGTGAGAAATTTCAGCATCAGCTGAATGCTAGAAAGATCTCTGCTAAGGTACAGCACTGGTTTTCCTTTTTACAAAGACCTTTTCTTCTCCTTCCTTCTTTCCTTTTCACGGTTTAAACTGTTGGAATAAAATATTAAACTCCCAAAATATGTATCACAACTATTAAGGACATTTACATCCCACGAATTGCTCATTACAGAACTCTCTTGATCAGCATGAGGTACTTAACAGGACATTTTTCTAACCCTAGAGAATATCACAGAACCAAGACAAGGACAGTCAGGCCAGAGACTCAGTGCATTTTAGATGAGATATGGTCAGCCTTGGAAGAAGATGCTCCAGCCTGGAACTGTGTTGCTGGTTTTTAATAATTCCAGATACCACTAATGAGGAAATGACAGAGCTGAAATTTCAGCACATGAAACAGATGAAATTACTACTACCAAAATTATTATTATAAAAATGGATGTTATTGTAATGAATATCCTTGCATTGAAAAGTCAGGATCACTTAAAAATGTATGAGAAGCAAAGCTAATACTTTGATCACATTATTATAAAAAAATGCCAGATGAACAAGGCTGACAATGGTAACTTGTAAAAGAAAGGGATGGAGTGCCAAGAAATACACAAAAAATGGGGCAACTGCAGGCCTACAAAATAATGTCACAGACAAAACCCCAAGTGTATCACAACTAAAGGAGTGATTGTTAGAGAACACGCTCTTCCTTTAAATTAGTAATTTAGAAGCTTAGGGTTTCAGTTAAACAGTAACAATATTAATAACAATAATCTATTTAAGATGTTTTGGAACCACCATTTTCAGACATTCCTCTTTTTTCTCTGCTGCTTCAGATGTAAGCCAAAATATCTGGGAGAGCTCAGTCCCTTAAAACATGAAGTGTTGCATGTCCAAGACACCCTCACTACTGTTTCAAGTAATTTAGCCTCCAGGAGACAGCTGGAAAGATTATCTATTGATCCAAAAGCTACCAAACACTGATCTATTTTTATATTTTCATCATCCCCTAGGTAGAGGGCTCCATTATTTATAGGTTATTCAGAACTTCAATATCACAATGTTTTATTAAGGTGTAAATTGCTGCTCAAAAATATATCTGTCCTAATATTTTATTTTAAATGTTGAACATCACTCCTTTAAAACTATGCCAATGTTCAACAGCCCTTTTAAAAATGATGAAGGGAAGCTTAGTACTAAAAAGAAAAACATTTTGAACAACAGGTATAGGCTGCATTGGTGCTTTTAAGCAGAAATCTAGGTTTAAACATAGCAATACATAGTCTCCTTCTGACAGAAGACGATTCATTTTGGGTCAGGAAAACGCTAAACAATATATTCCAGGAGAAGCAGAGACTAAATTTTACTGGAAGTTGAAAATTCTAGCAATTTGCTAGGGAGATGGGTCAGGAAAACAAGCTTTACAAAATCTGTGTGGTTCCTCTAGAGATGAGCTGAAGATGACTTCTTAAAATAATAAGTGTAAGGAAAGATCGAATGTTAAGAAGTCTCTTGGGAGTGTGGTATGAATGTGAAGTACTGTTTTACTCAGTTCAGTGATTTTATTATATTTTTACTCATATAAATTATTTTGGTTTTAGAATTTATTCTAAGGAACTGCATTGAAGGTTCTTCAGTCACCCATTTTCCAGCTTCAATTTTGCTATAGAGAACTCTCCTGTGGAACTAAAATTTGTATGTTCCCATGCCCTCTTAATAATTCTTTTTTTTTGTCAGGAGAGAAAAAAAAACCAAAGAAATATAATTTTGCACCAAAGGGGGGGTTAAAAAAGGTTGTGTAGTGAGGTCTTTAGAGCTTTGTTTAGGTGGTTGCAAAGGAGAAAGGCTGAGTCACCACAGAGAAAGGAAAAGAGATCATGGAGTCACAGCATCGTTTGGGTGGGAAGGGACATCAAAGCCCATCCAGCTCCATTCCCCACCATGGGCAGGGACAGCTTCCACAATCCCAGGTCACTCCAAGCCCTGACCAGCCTGGCCTTGGACACTTCCAGGGATCCAGGGGATCCACAGCTTCTCTGGGCACCCTGTGCCAGGGCCTCCCCACCCTCACAGGAAAGAATTTCATCCTAATATCTCATCTAAACCCATTCTCTGTCAGTGTGAGGCCATTCCCCAATGTCCTGTCACTCCATCACTTGTAAATATTTTCTCTCCCTGTTTCCTGCAGGTTCTCTCCAGGCACTGGAAGGTCACAATGAGGTCACCCCAAAGCCTTCTCTTCTCCAGGCTGAACAATCCCAATTCTCTTGGCCTTTCCTCCCAGCAGAGCTGCTCCATCCCTCTGATCGCTTTGGTGCCTCCTCTGGATTTGCTCCAGCAGTTTCCTCCTGTGCTGGGTCCCAGGGCTGGAGCAGCTCTGCAGGTGAGGTCTCACCTGAGCAGGGCACAGGGACAGAATCCCCCTCCCCTGCTGTCCACCCTGCTGTGGGTGCAGAGAAATCCCATCTTGGTCAGGACTGGCTGCTTTGCAACAAAACACTGCATTACAGCCCCTCCCTTTCCACAGAAGTGCTGAGTTCCAGAATGCCACTCACTAAATAATCTGCTCATAAATGTATGATACAGATAATAAGTTCTCTTTAAATAAAACAATTGCTCTCAGCAGTGTTTAATTACCCTGTGACCAGTGAGTTTATCTGGTTCGAGGGTAGCATGAATAATTACAACTATGGAGAAAGCTGGGGAAACCACATCCTTGCAAGCTCAGACAGTAAATAAAGTCAATAAAATTAAAATGAACCATGAGCTGGACACAGTATCAGTACCTGAGGTGTGCAAATCTTATCCTTGGCCTGCATCCAAGCAAGTTTTATCTAGGTCTGTACATAATTAAAACTAAGTATGTAATAAAATAAAGAAATAACCCATTAATGGTTGAAGATTCTCTTGTTATATTTTATGCATGTTTTTTTATGCAGGCCACATCACCACAATATCTGAATGCCTTCAAGTGGTGAATTGGTGAATTAATTGGTTTGTTTAATATGAATCATGTGCAGTTTCTTCTTTTAACCTCTTCAAATTGGGAAAACTTCTGTGTAGGGGAATATTTTACTTTGGTTTGTGTCATTATTTTTCTTGTTTTGCATAATTCACTTTTGTAGCTACTTCTTGTCTTTTGGCAATAACCAAAGATGTCCAGAAATGTCATCAGTGGCAGCAGTTGGATTTGAAACACCAGTTAGGATTTGGGCTTGATCATACCGCCGGTTCTCAGGTGGCAGCTGCTATCATTGATTGATATTTAGCCATAATCATATACTGGCATCTAAAAAAAAAAAAAAAACAACCCAGAACTGGCGGCTGAAGAATTTGTATTTAGAATTATATTAGAGGCTGCATAAAATGGAGAACTTTTTTCTTTTTCACTCTCAAGAATGAAGGCAGCAGTGTTCTGGGTTTGGTGATTTTCTTTTTTTCATTTGTAGAGGATACACTGAATAGTTCTGTATTTCTGTGTATTTTCAAACAAGGCTTTCCAAGATCACTGTGGTGAGGACATATCCCTGCTTTTCTAGCTACTAGCCAAGACTGGATTTTACAGCATTCTGAGACACTGAAAATTCAGAAAAGGCATCTGGTGGGACCTACCTAAGTGACAAAGCTTGTGTAACTTCCTAATCTCATTGATTTTTATCACATAAAATACATGCATTGTTTGGAGGGATTTTTTTGACAGGTGGTGAAAAATCCATCCAGCAAAAAGAAACTTCCTCCTGGCAAGAATAGCCTGCAATCATTTAAGAGGTATGTCATTTAATTAAATTCAGATTATAATGTAGCACACTGCCATTTCAGAAAGCAGTGATAGTGCTCAGGGTAGGACCATCCCATTTAATTTTACCATTCTTAAATACTGAATCAAATCTAGTTATTTTAGCTCCTTCTCTATTCAACATATAGTGACAGGCATTTTTAGAACACCCATCTGTCTTGCATATTTATTTTAATACAGAGTACTTATCATCACAGGGGATTGCTTCTCTCCATTGACAGTGGAGGGGAGCTTGAAGTACTCATGATTAATTCTTAAAAGAATACTGAGTTACATGAGATAAACTGCCTATTTAATAGCTGCAATGAGTGTCCAGCCCTCCTAAGGATCAGGCTGGAGATTGTATCTTGGATAAATGTGTGATTTGCATTACTTTCTTCCAGAGAATTAAAAAATACAGCATTATAAAGGTGTGGTTTTTTACAAGCTTCTGCACAAGACATTCCTGTCATCCCAGGATGGGATATTTTGAGGTCCTGAGAAAAATCCACCTTCTTCCCACTGTCTGAAAGAAACACATTTCATAATTTAGATTCAGCATTGACTCTTAACACTTTCAGGTCCTTCCCAAGCTGGCAGCCTGTCACAAGTGGGGTCCCTCAGGGATCAGTATTGGGCTCAACCTTGTTTAGTATTTTCAAATAGGCAAAAGAGAAGTGGGTAGGCTGAAAAGGTCCAGAAAGGGGCCAGGAGGATGATCCAAGCACTGGGAATGCCACGTGAGGAAAGGCTGAGGGAACTGGGTCACAGAAACACCACAACTTAATGAAGAAAACCAAAACACCCCTCCAGTTCTAGCTGTATTTCTTTAATCGGATAATAGACATATGGCAACATCACCCTAATTTGGAACTGAAGTTTGCTGGTAATGGGGGGAAACAAGGGAATGCAGCTGGAGGAGCCAAGACCAATAACCTGAGAGGTTTTCTGATATGCCCTGGAGAGATCTCTGGCAGTGTGTGTGTAACGGGATCTCTATCACTGTGAATGCAGGGATAGAAGTGTTAGCATGCAAGTCTGCTCCTCATCCTCCTTCCTGTCCTGCTGCCCTTGGGAGACGATGACTGGGAAGCTTCCCCTCATTCCTTCCTGGTTGAGGGGTGGTTTTATAACAATATGTAGCAGAATTTGAATCGTGAGGAATATTTCTTTTGGTTAAAGAACATCTTTTCCTTTGCAATGCCTACTCAGAGGACTCAAAGAGGAAAACATCAGGGTTTTCATAGAAGAAGCTGCACATTTCTATTCAGAAGATGCTGGTACAGAAAATTGATGCTGTTACGCTTAAATGCTTACAAAAAATAGAATTTTTGAGGAAAGAAATGTGAATGATGTAAACTGTTATAAAAGCATCAGCCTCACTGAAGCCACACTAATTTATACCAGCTGAGAATCTCCCCACTCATCATTTAAGCAAAATCTTGCAGATGTTTCCATTTAGAAGGTCAGAAATGTTTACTCCAGAATTCAAAATTATTCTAATTTCTTCACAGACTTCTACTTGCAAAGGGTCCACTACAAACTCCTCATTTATCCACCAACTGCTCTGCAGCTGTAAATTCAATGTGCTTTTAAATTGCTCCTGGATGCCTTCTCTTAATCTAAAATAATGGGAAAAAAGAGGTAGTACACAATTTCTTATTTCCATTCAGGTATCAAAGCCCTTAGTGAAGGACTATGTAAATAAAAAATGTCAAAATTTACCTACTTTTCAGTAGGTAAATTTACACACTTTTGAGAAAATTCTAATCTATTATTTTAAGCATAATAATGTTCCTGAGTCATATATAATGATTAATAAAGCCTTGTGTCATGAATTCTGTTAAAATTCTGTCGGTGAAACAGTTGATGCAATACAGACAACTAAAAAAGAGGAGGGGTGCAGAATGTCTTACAACATGAAATGAATAATACTTCATGCATCTAAACTCTGAAATAAATATATTGAGTAAATCTTTGTTATGTCCCTGATACAGATTAGTGGAAATACTTGTCAGAGCTCTTAGTGGAGGTGATATCAATGCCTGGTATTTCTGTCAGTTTTATGTTTTATTCACCACACAGAACCTGTAGCTCTTCTCTTCCTGTTTAGTTTTAGACTAAAGGGTGCATTAGGAGTTACAGGAATTAAATGCAGGACTTTCTGAGACAAATCAGCATTCCTTGAAAACATCCTTTCAGTATTTTCCAGCTCTCTCAGAGGAATAGGAGAACCACATAACACTATTTGGTTACAAGCAAAGAGTTTTTTGTTTGTTTAGGTATTTAAGAAAAAGGCTCCATTTGATAACATTTGTCTGTAAATTTGGCTTCCACAACGTGAACCTTTATGCTTTTTTTTTTCAGCAGAGAAGCTTTTTAACTAAATAAACACCTCTGACAAATGAAGTGACTACTGTAGGTTCATCAAAGCATTCACATTTACAGGTATAAAATGAACATTTCTCATGAATATATTGAAGCTCCAACTCTGCTGTTCTATTTAGGTCCAGAATTACTGCCCATGGCACAAAGACAGGTATTATTCAGAATTCAACCTCCCCAAATGACGCCCGTCTGTGCCCTGGAAGCACAGAACTGTTTTGGCTGCACTTACAGTGCTTTGATTAACAAATATCACTGAAAAATAGGATTTCAACTGGTTGGCTGCATCTGTCACTATGCATAGACCTCTGGATGAGATGTGTATTGACTATTACATCAGCATTTCTTTCTTTTTAATTGCATTGTGCTTATATTCCTTGGGTGATCCATGAGGAAACAAGTCTTGTTTATGTCCAATCAAAAATGTTCATCAAGGTAGGCAGCTGAAAGTCAATGTCAACTCAATATTTCTGCTTATAACGGAGGACTAAATGCTTTATCTAATTAACTGTTATTTTTTTCCCCCTTATCTTACCAGTTTCCCCTAGACCACCCAGGGAGGGATTTTCCTCTGTGCATTCTCTTTAACAATCCAACTTACTCTGAACACTTAATTACAGTACACAGTGAGACAATATTTGACATAATTTTGGGTGATGTTCCTTGCATGCAGTGAAACCGCTGCTGCTTTCCAGTGCTGGACCCTACTTGGCATCCACTGTGCAGTCTCCACAATTACCTGGGGATGTGTCAGACTTTCTGAGGGCAGTAACGTGCTGGCAAGAAGGGTTTTCACTCTGACACTCTCCCGTGAAAACCCCACCTTCAAGCAGAGAATGAGTGTGAGCTTTAACTGCACATGTACCATAACTTCAGCTCCTGTTTGGAATGAATGGAGACAGAGCAAAGAAAATAACTCAATCCTCATCATGGTAATTAATCCTTCACTTGGAGTACAGGCTTCTTTGTGTCCACATTCTCCTTCGTAGAACATCACAACTGTGAGGCAACAGGGATTAAAAAAAAAAAAAGAAAATAAAAAAAGGAGTTTTTAAACTCCTACCAGACTTCCAAAAGAATTCAAGTCCAAAGGACCAGCTCTATTTTCACAGAGCAAAGCCATCGTCTATTCCTGCCTCTGCCTCAGATCAATGTGCTAAGTGATAGCCATTCAAATTACTTGTCAGTTTAATCAGAGGAAGTGAAACACAATTACAGGGCATTAGTGTAAAAGCCAGCACAAAAAAACAGAATGTCCATGTGGGATATCTGAAGCAAAAGCCTGTTGAAAATAACTCTCTGACATTTTCATCAACAGCCTTTTTTACAGAAAAAGAAACCTTTTGGAAATGCTATTACAAACTAATTAGGCATAAAATAATGCTTTACTTCTACAGACTGATTAGAGGCCTTATTTCTTCTTGTAGATATCAGAAATATTTTTGGCTTTTGTTTTGTTATTAGAATAAAATTAAATACATAAAGACCTTTACTGAAGTGATAACTGGTGCATTTACAAAGCCTCTCTGTGCTCCCTCTCAAGTCAGCAGGAGTTTTGCCATTATTTCCACTGAATGATAGGATCATTCATTCTTCATGGACACTCCAAATTTCCATTGAATAAAATACTTCTTTTTGGAATCCTCAAGCAGACGAGTTGGATTAAGTGGGTGAGATGGGAGCACAGGGAAGGATAGGGATGACTCCTTCTCCTGCTGAAGGCAGGGCTGCAAATTTGGTGGATTCCAAAGAACAAACAAATGCAAACCTGGCCTGAAATCACTTCCTGGAGTCCCCAGGTGGGATATGCTGGAGTGGGCACTGTGCCTTGAGTCCCTCTGACTCTTTCACCCCAATCTGCACCACAGCTCAATTTCACTGGAATAGGTGAAGAGCTACCCAGTTCAGAGGTGTGAAGGAAATAAGGACTTGTGAATCCCCATGACAGGAAAGCAGACTGAAGCCCTAAATGATCCTCAATTATTAAAATTAAAATATAGGAGGTAGAATAACCTCTATGTATGTTAGAATTTTTTTTTTTAACCCCTATCAATGCATGTCTTCAGGACAGAACTAAAAAAGCTGGAAAAAGCCTTCTCCTTCCAGACCTAATTGGATTTTTAAGATCCAGAAGAGGTGGGGGACTGGACTTTACTCAGCACAGTGAATCTCCTGGAGTGAGGTGACTTCACTTTTTTCAAGAGCCACAATGCATAGCCCAGGTCTAGGTGCCCCTGTGGTAAAATCACTTAAAATGATCATCTTGTAATTCTGAGCTCAGAGACTCTGAGGTCTTTAATTGGATTTGGCCCTTTATCTTCTATATTCATGAGATAGTAATTAATTTGACCATCCCTGCCTGGTCCACAGGGTAATTGAATGAATAGCTCTGCACAGCACATAAATGCCTCCAAAAAGAGTTATTACTATGACTGTGCAGTGTAACAAGTTAACTCTGCCCCGCTGGAAATGATGGCATTGAAATTCCTAAGGAAAGTGCCACTGGAGCCCATCTCACAGCTAATGGGAAAGGAAGAAAGGATGTGAATATCCAACATGCAAAACCACTGCACAGTTGGCACTCTGCCCATTAAAATAGTGACAATTAAAATTTAAACCTATTTTTCCAAGTTTCCTTGCCACACCTTCATTTTCTGGCACTACTAAAACCCTGAAAATACCTCAGAAGGGGTTAAAAGCAACTTAGTACTTTTGGTAGATTGCCACAAAGACTTCTTGTAGGAAATGAAGTGGAAAAAATGTTAAGGAATGTTAAATGAAATGACAGCAGACTGAAACCTGTGGTTCCAGTGCAAGACCTGAAATAAATTTGAAACAGATGCTAATTGGCACCACCTTCACTCTGATGTTCATAAATGAAACTGAACGAGACTTCAGAGGTGCCAGAGGAAGACCAGCCATCCAAAGAACATTAAAACAGGCTTGGATTTGGTTTGTCAGCTCCAAAGTTATTTATATCCATCCAAGTCATCTAGATCCTTCTGAAAATTCATCCAATGAGATACGTGTACATTTTTAAAAGGACTGAAAGTGTGTGGGATTGAAATTCTTAAATTACCCTGGATATGCCTTCCATTAGCAATCAGTATTGGCTTTGGAGGTGAACTCCAGATCTAGGGTTGTACTGAGTTGTTCTCTGCAGGAGATTTTTCCCTGAAGAATGGGCAATGGTTCGTATCAAGACAAACAGGGATGTTTGCAAGTCTCAGTACAAATCATGCACTGCCACAGACATCTGCAGCTGTTTGGAACCCCTTTTAATGACAAATGCTTACAAAACTAATTGCACATGGTAAAAGTGCTGATTGACCACTAAATCTGGTTGGATCCTTTCCCTCCGGGAAAACCTGATGCTACAAATCAAACTTATTTTTAATATTTAAGGATATCAACCATTTTAAATAGTGTCATTCCAATAATTCAGCAATTTGGCCCTTCTGTGACTTCAATATCAATTTCTGTATTAATACAATGCAGAATTCCACACTTCCTATTTATTACTCTATTCTTATATGCCACAACCTATAATTCCACTGACATTATCTTTGATGTCATAACTGAATAAATACCTACTATAAAATTGAATGATTTCACTAAAAACAAGAACAACTGAGAAACTTCTGCACGTTCTACTTGGTGGAGATGTGCACCAAGAGGAGAACAATAGAATCCACAGTCTATGGGAACTTGACTCTACTTCTAATTCCCAGCCCTGGCTTCTAATAGACTACATTTTAGTGAAGTTTTCTTCAGTATGGCAATTAGTGTTAAGGGTGAGTCAATTCCATGATGATCAAATGCCTAAAGAAATTTAAAAAAAAACAAACTAAAGCTCAGCAGGAGAAGCTCTGTGGCTTTCCACACTGCATGATGCTTTTCACTTCAAAACTACCAAGTAAATTACTGAGAAAAAGTTACTGTGAATAAAATGGGCTGCACTGTGTTAAGTAATTATTTCTAAAGTGTGAAATGGGTAGGAAGTATCTCTTCTCAAAGTAGTGCCATGATGTATATTACCTCTCCAGTATGAAGTGAACAGTCTTTTTTTTTTTTCTCCTTTTTTCTTTATCTTACAGGAGAAATCAGAGGAATGAAAACTTTATTTTTCTAATGATTTTGTATGTGGGAGAGAAGTGTAAAGACTCAACCTGTGAAACTGCTGTGCTCCACTGTTTGTACTGTGCTAGGGTTTTGAGGAGAATTTCTAGAGTTTCATGAGCTGTCAGGAAATCACAGAATGGTTAAGGCTGGAAAAGACCTCTAAAATCAAGTCCAACACTTCACCCAGCACTGCCATGTTCACCACTACAAACTCAGTAAATTATGAATATATTTGGGTGATGCTCCCCATTTAAGGAATGCAGGATGGAGTTGTGATCTCCTATGTCAAAGACCAGAATTTCTGTGAGTGTTGAGGGATGCACCTCAGGGAAGATTTGATTTTGGAACAATGCAGGAACACTGCTTGCTTTAAATTTGTCTTTCAGTCATGTCATGCCACACACCCATTCTGTCCCTCAGTCTTGGGACCAGAGGTAAAAGAAGGTCACTTTAGTTGAAAAGTCACCTCACAGCATAGGGTAGGAAAATATTCTTCTTGCTTTTGAAAGAACAGAGGGAATTCTTGCCATTAATTAATACCTAGATGCATAACAACAAGCTGCAAGAAGAAAAGGCTGTTTTTTCTTCTTCTTTTTTTTTGTTTTTAACAACTATTTTTAAAAGTTGCAAGGACTGAGGAAAAGAAGGGGAAAAACCATTAAGAATCAAAGAGGAGCTTTCCCCGAGACAAAAGGTGACACAAATTGGTTGTAATGACCTGGCTAAATACTGCTGTCTATTTAAAGGATAATTACACAGACATTGAAACATTTATGCAGCATTAATGTGAAATTCAGTCCCAGATCAAAATCAAGAGATAGCAGAGATTAAATAAGAGAATCCTAGTTCAGGTTTAATAGCTGACAAGCATTATTCCTAAATATTTTTCCTTGATAAATAAAGGAAATAAATATTTTTCCTCAATATTTTTCTTTAATAATCTGTTTCAGCAACATGCAGTACAAGTTTTTACTTAATTTTGTTCATACACAGAAAAGATTCATTGCAGAAAGATCAGAAAGGGTTATTTCCTGAGACTAAATATCACATGGATATCCAAATTATACTTTGCAGGGCTGTGACATCTAAACACTCAGAGCCATTCAGTAACTGCCTAAGATAAAGAGCAAAAGTGCATCTACAGAGTGTAAACTCATTTTGGCATCTGTCCTGAAACTGTCTTGGAGGTTTGACCTTCAGAAGAACTTCACAGAACACAGATGGGCTGACCAGGGCTGGCCACAGGAAAGTGTTTAACAAGTCAGTGTTGCAAAGCAGTTGGAAATGATGCAGAACAGGACTCTAAATAGATCGAGGGAGCTCTGCTGAGATATCTGTGTGTTCATAGCTTGTACTCTGGCATCAGGAGGGGAATGAATAGAACACTCTAGTTTTAATAGAGTTTGGGAATGATATGATATTATTTTCAATTTTTAATATTTTATTATTTAATTATTTTGATAATTAAATTTTATAATTCAATCATTTACATTAATGTTTTGAATAATTTCATAAATATGCATACTTCCAAATACAGTAATTGTTAGGTGGGGTTAGCCTGTATTTAGAGGTAAAATGCCAAGTCATTTTGGAAGCTTCTCTGCGATGTAGGAAAATGACACAAAGTCACCAATGCTACACCAGGAAAGGCCACTTTGAAAGCCACATTCCCTGGTGGCTGCATTCCTGCTGGGTATGGACAACCTCAAATCCATGAGCACGTCAGACAAGGTACTGATAAATGCCCTGATAAATGAGCCTGTTTAATCTCACATGCTCATGCAAAACAAAAGGAATGAGTTTACAAAGTCAAGATTTCATCAGCTTCGCTTTAGACAGAGATCTATTTCTTTAAAAAAATAATTGCTTTAAGTGCACAACTGTGTGTACACATTTGCAGATATTTTTAAACGCAAAAATGAAATTTCTTTGATGACTTGCTAAATCAAGAGAAGAGTGCCCATCAATCATTTAATGTAGCTAAAGAGTAGAAATTCTGGTAAAGAGTGCTTTTTTAAAAAAAGCAAAATGAGGCTGGTAGAATGATTGCCTATGCCAGCATTCACTTTGACTGATGAACTTCAGAGTAGTTTATTACAACAAATAGAATCTCCTAGTGAAATTCTCTGCTTCTAATATTCTGCTCTATGAAAACGTATTTTTGACATCAGAAACAAATTGCAACAACGCGCAGAAGAATGAGTTGTTGCCTTTGAAAGCTATTTCCAAAACACCACATAACTTCAAATTTTATCAAGACAAAAAGAAAGCTGGGTGACACATATTTATGCATTTCTGGGTATGTAATGCTTTTGTAATTCAAATACACCATGTTTCACCATCAAACCATCAAAATCAATCAAAATAGCCATGTTTTCTTGACTGGTATCATTAATAGTTTCAATGCTAAGAAGGAAAACACCCAGTATTATGTACTGTGTTAAATATCTTAATTCAACTGCCATTGTTTTCTTTAATGTCACTGCTCTCCCCAGCTGGGCAGGATGAGGTCAAGATAAGGACAGGGAGAGATCCCTCACCACTTACTGTCATGGGCAAAAAAGACTCAACTGGGAGAAAATAGTTTAATTTATTACCAACCAAATCAGAGTAGGACAATCAGAAATAAAATCAAATCTCAAAACACCTTCCCTGCACCCAGAGAAACTATTTAGAATAGCAAAAACTGATGTGGAAAAAAATTTTCTTCTGAATACAGAATATCACGAAAAATTTTGGCTTTGTATCCTCATGACTTATGGCTTAAATCAACTTTTGAATTATATTGACTTAACGGGTTTTGGCATCACTGCCGATATTTTTTTCTTATAAGACAAGCATTATTAGAATTGGTTATTTCTGTAAACCTTGAATCCAGTGAGTTAAATGTGACCATGATTCTTAACCCTTCTGTAATAAATCCTAATAACCAGTCTGGATTTATAACAGCCTATTATACAACACATTCATGAATATAGACCAATTTTCAGTTTCCTGGACTAGAAATCATGATCACATCTAATCTCCTGTGCCTGACAAGAAGTTTATGATTTTTAGTGGAAAATCTCACTGGCTTCAGAGGTCACTGAAAGAGATCACAAACTATTTTACACAGCACAGTTGTTAGTAAAAAATAACAAACCAAACTAAACCAACCCACCAAACAAACAAACAAAACAAAACAACAAAAAAACCCACCAAAAAAAAAATAAAATAAAATAAAAAAACCCAAAACACTAAAAACCCTACTGAAAAAAACCTCAAAAAATGAAAAACAAACCAAAGCAGTACAATGAATGCAAGACAAATGCTCCTATTGCTTGTTGTGTTGCTCTATACTACATGGATTTTATGGGCCTTTGTATTCTGCAGATGTTATGCTGAAATAAATACATAAACTCAGAGTTTTTTTTTTTCTTTTCTTGAGTATTTTGGGAATTTCAAAGGTCACATTTTGAGGTTGGATGCCCCATCTCTGGGCATTCATTCAAGGTCAGGTTGGACAGAGCTTTGATCTAGTGAAAGATTTCCTGACTCAGAGCAGAGGGGTTGGACAAAATTATCTTGAAAGGTCCATTCTATGCTTTATTTGGATTCTGAAGTGTATTTTTGATTCAGTATGATGTTTTTTTCCTAAACAAATTGAAACTACTCAAAAGCTGCCCTCGGTATTACCAGAATGAGAATTAATTCACCAGTCTAAGAAACAAAATTTGTATTTCTGAAGACGTCCCAGATTTTCTCTCTGTCTTCTCCCATTCTGCCACTCCATGGAGAAGCTTTGAGATCCTGGTTGAGCTCTGCTTGGAAAACATGCACAACAGTGGTTGGATCAGCTGGGGATTTCAGTGAATTGGAATGAGAATTTGGGCTCAGATTTGATCTCTCACCACCAAACAAAAGGCTCGACTCCACCTAAACTGTAAATAATAAAAACTGCAACTTTTTATTTCCTGCACAGTTAAACACAGTAAAAATTCATAATTTTTAAAGTAATGCCTTTTTTTTTAATTGAGCAATGTAAAACCAGCATTTAAATATAATAATATTTTTAAAAGAATGCATAGAAAATGAAGAGACCTGTTTACTTCTTCAGAAACAGAGGGTGAGGTACTGTTTTGTAAATATGATCTGCAAATATTTATTTTTAAAAGCCAGTAACCTAAACATTCTTCTACCCAAGTCTTTATTTAAATGTCAATTACCATAGCATCAGAGAGCATTCATACAGTGAAATGATGCTCCAACCAGCTTGCATTGATAAATGTTCTATGACCACTACAGACTATCTATAAAATATTTTTCATTTGATCCATTTGCAGGATTTGCATCGAACCAGCAAACCAGTGGAAGGGGAATAAACCCCTCTAGTGATTCCTCGAATGCACATTATAAATATAGTAGGGTAATTTTAACAAATTTGGACATTTACTATCTTTTCAAAATTCCTCTTTGAGAGCCCTTGTGGGAGGATTCCCCTCTTTACATCCCTTTCAGGTGGCATTAGCCCACTGTACTGAACTGCATGAAGATAAAATCCATTGATAAAATAATGGCACTCCAAAGAGTTTGAAATAGACACATAAACCCAAAAGAATACTGTTTTAAATAAAAAAAAATTTTAAAGGCTTTTTTATGTTTTTTTTTTTATTATTTTTTATGTTTTAAGATACTGTGCTTCAAATATCTCCATGCATGCCCATCATTAGAAGTTTCTTCTATTAAAACAAAATTAGGAACATTTTGCGTGAAACAAAGATACGAGAACTTAGAACTGAAATATTTGGAGATATGGAAACAGAAGAGCTAGCTACAGCAACCACAAAACATAAATAATATTTTTCCATCCTCCTACTTCATCATCAAAGCCCTTCCCCGTTCTGGGGCAGTTGCCACCTACTCCCTCTGTATCACTTCAGCGAAGGCTGTAAACGCTACCCAACATTGATGTGATGTTACACAAACACATGCAAATCCTTATGCATATGTATGAGCACAGGGACACGCCTCCAGAGTGAAACTCAACTCCCTCCTTCAAGGTCAGCGTCCTCAAACTCACAGCTCCCAAGCCAAGGAGTCTGCCTGGGATTGGGCATTGCAGTGAGTGGGAAAGGGCACATTGGGAATAAAATTGTCACAGAGGCTCCCTTCAGGCTATAGGGTTCAGTCCTTTGTCTCTTCAGTTTGTAGACTCTCACATCTTTTCTACTTTTCCTTGCCCACAGGTTCAAGGTTTGCTCCTCTAAGTGGCAGTTCTAATATTTATTGCTGAATTTCTGTCTATTTAAACAATCCCAAATTGACTGCCTGGCTCGTGTTTTTCTCTTACAACAGAGTCACAATTCTTTTCATGTTCCTTTCTTTTCCCTCTTTCCATACACCCACTAAATAACCTGAGTTTCCTCTGACAGACTGTCACAGAACACCTGTGTGTGCTCTGAATTTGCTCTGCTTCCAGAACGGTGCTTTTGTTCCCTGGGCTGAGAGGCTCCATGGCTCAATAGGTTTTCTTTGCCTCCTGGTTCATCCAAGTCATCCTCGTTCACCCATGAAATAATTTCTGGACTTGAGACACCTGAAGAGCCCAAGAGGCTCCTGTGGAGGCACCTCCTGGTAGGTTAAGCTGTAAATGCAGCCCCTCAAAATATCCCACTTAAATGCTCTCCTCTGCCTCACTGCTTCCATTTCTTTACTTCAATGCTGCCCCAAATCCTTGGATCAATTGACTTTTCAGCCTCCACTCTCTCCTGCCATACAGGATCACAAAGGCTTATCTTGAACAGTGGGACTGAATGTTTTGCCCTCACAGAGACATATGAATATCAAATCTGGAAAAGATTAAAAAAAAAAAAGAAACAACAAAAGGGAACATTTCATGAGCTTAGGAAGGTATTAGAAATTGAAATTCTATATATTTTCTTTTTTAATCAGTGGTTTAGCACAGTGATAAGTACAACAGTTAATTGTATTTGTGCAAACTCAATAAAAAGAACTGAAACACAAAATGTTGCAAACTAAATTAAATAATAGCATCAGTCATCTCTGAAATCATGACACTTGAGAAACATAATAAAATTCAAGTGCATGAGACTTTCCTGGAAATTTCCCACACACTTTTTGAAGACATCTGTTCAAAGCAGAAATGTAGGGTAAATTTCTGGAGAGGCAAGAAAAAAAACAACAACAAAATAGCTGTATCTTCCTGATTTCCCCTATAGATTACACGATGCAGAGCAATTTCTTTGGGGCATTTTGTGACCTTTTCTGCTTGTCTGAACCTCTCCTGCGCTCTGGGGTGCTCCTAGAGAAGCCCTGAATCAGCTCTGGGAAGCTTCTCATGAGGAACAGAAATGGACTTTTAGCCTGCCTTTCTGTGCCTGCAGACCCATCTTTAACTTGTTCATCCCATTTAAATCGAGTGCTGGTGAAAAGGGACACCCCCACCCCCCACAGGAACCTTTTGCTAATGCACTGTGAACAAATGTCCTGTCTGTGCTGATATCAGGATACCATATTGCACTGATCAGAGCCCCATTAACCACTGCCACACTTATAAACACAGACAAGAATTTAATTTAAATGTCATTTTAAATTTCCACTATTAGACTTTGTCACTGTTACTACCCTAACTTTTTTTTTTCATTACTCCAAGGCTACTGAGCATCTTTATGTTCACAGATTTTAATTTTAATTGCACACTCAACTATCCTAAATTATTAGGCAATGTACCAAGGTAACAGGAAATTTGCATTATAGTGTTTTCTCCATATGCTGAGCAGGTTAAACTATATCACCCATATGTTAAATTCCTCTCTGCTGTGAATGAAACCAATGAATGTGGTCTTTGTACATCTGTAACAGACTGCAGAACTGTTCAGATCTGCTCACAGCTTCAGCAGCCCTTGAGGAACCAACACCAGTTGTACTGGGCACATTTTTCGCCCAAGATTCTAAATATTAGATCACTGGGCATATATATTTGCATAACTTCTGTCTCAAAACTAACATTTACACCAGTTCCAGCAAATACTTGAAACTCCCTCACAATATCAGTACCTGTAAATTTATGGGGTTTCCCCCCTGCTTTTTCCCAATATTGTATTTTTCCATACCTGCTTTAAATCCTTCTGAGTCAGTTCTGCCTCTATTTTCTCTCCTCTCTCACGACTCACCATTACAACCTCACAAATTCACAGCCAGTACTTTCCTGCCTTTCAAACCCAGCTGTAATTCCTTGCTCTCCATTTACAAGCCATCCTTTAACCCAGCCCCTCACAAAGAGCCAAAGTGCCTTGACCAGCTCAACTTTTCTGGCCACACAAATATCTGAGATTCACAGGAGAGGAGAAAGGGTTGCAAAAGCTGTCAGTGGTTCCTGCCTTAAAATTGCAAGTCCAGCAAAATCTTGTCCAGTGCCAGCTCTGAGATTCCATTCTGGCCAAATGATCTGGCCTGATTTAGAAACCAAAACATGGGACAAAGAACAGGGAGATTAGGGAGAAAGTACTGAGAGGGGAACTTGTAACCCACAAGGAGGGAAGTCATGCCCCAATAACACATTAATCTGCAGGGTGAAATGGCTCTTCTGGAGGTGGTGGTGCCAAAACCTCCTCCCAGCCAAGCTATCCCGTGTCTGTGACACAGGTGGGTCCAGGCAAACAAAATATTTCTAAAGATTATACTACAAAGATTCACTCCTTTATCTCTAGTTCATGAGACACACTCTGCATGAAGTGTTTCAAAGGATGTACAGATCCCAAAGGCATTAGGATTGGGATCTGCCTTTGGGATTTCTTCTGCAAATGCTTCTGCACAACTGATGCTCAGGTGCAGAAAAAAATACCAGCAGCAGCTCCCCCTGAACCAAAGCAGAACTTGTGTCCTGCAAGAAGGAGTAGCAGCAAGATAAGACGAGAAGATCATAATTAGCAATAGAGGTAATGGATTTTACCACCGTGGGAAAAAAATCCCCATAGCATTTAATAAGGGACATGAGATTTGAAGCTGCACTGAGGGAAATTTCCTGTTATACAGAGCATTCAGAAACTGTAACGTCATTCAGCAGAACACTTCCATAGAGATTTTAAGGCTTGGTGTCAAAAGGATGGAGCAGAATAGCTCTGAATCCACCTGCTGCCAAGCCTTTCCAGACTCCATGCTGGGAATGTCTGCCTGGAAAACAACACAACTTATCTGGTTCACCACGGGCTGGGGATGGGGGGCCACATGAGAGCCCGGGTGTCACCAGCCCATGTGTGACAGTGAACCCCTTCAGAGAGACAGGTTACACAAAACAAAACGTGAGATACAAATAAAGGAATGAAAACTACAAAAAAAAAAAAGCCAGCTCTGGACAAGCTGCTCTTTTTTCTTTGCATGCCTCACTAAGGTATTACGACCTCTTGGGCATGAAAACCAAATCTCTGTGTGGGGGTGAGCTGATGTTTTGTGCTACAAGCTACAGGAGGAAAGGGTTGGATGCCCACAGTGTCAGTTCATGACTTCTGAAGCACAAACTCTCTGCTTCAGCATAGGAATCCTGTGTCATGTTTCTTCTGTTTAGTCTCTGTTTACCTTCTCTACTTATAAGCAGGAATATTTCATGCAGGTGTTTTGAAGTAAAATGACACAAAGAAAAATACTGGAAGTGCAAAAATACTATTGCACTGGAAGCTGCAGATGTACTTTAGATAGCTGGAAGTACCTAGAGTATTGGACAGGTGTCGAGTAAAATGTAAGAAATATTGTAACATCATTCCACATAATCCAAAGTTTGATGGAAATGCAGTTTAGATAATTTTAAAAATCCTACCAGCTTGTCATTTACTGTGTGTGTATGTGGGCTTGTAAATAACCACCCCAGCAAACCAAAGCAAAGCAAACATCTTTGGGTATATTCCCAGGAGAACAGCACTACAGAAAAAATAACAGGAGTTTTATTTCAGCTCAGAAAACCAAAGGTGCCAAAGGGTCACCTCGTTGAATATATTCTGCATGTGAGATGGTCACTAACAGGGATGAAAACCTGAAGGCAGGCAAATATACCTCCAACTTAATGCACATAATATATTCCAGACCTTCACTGCAATAGTTAATGCTTTTGAGAGTCCTCAGGGGCACAGCTGTCCAGCTCCATCAATTTTTACACATAATGCAGGTAATCAGTAATTCAGATGTTATACTGAGCTCATAGAGACAGAATATATGAATGTAGTAAGTCTTCTCACAGAAGCTCCACAGCTAGAAATGAGGAGGTGTATTTATTTAAAACAGTAGAATCTTATTTCATATTAAAATAAAATTTAGGAAAATCCATAATTCAGCACAAAGTGGTTTGTGCATTTAAGTGAATGCTTACAATTCTCAAGCTCTGTGGGAAAGGCTGTTACACAATGAAATGGTGGAGATGGGAGCTGCAGTTGTGTGGGCACCTGTGAGATCAGAGCAAAGACGAAGAAAATCCCTTTTATTGTGAGTTCTTGCAAATTTCCTTATTTAAATTACAGAGTTTATTCATACTCTACAGACATTCTGGGCAGGCAGAGGAACGAAATATGCATTTCATGTTACCTAAACACTCTTTCTTTCTCATTACAGGATCAACTCAACCCAGGAAAAAATCTATTTTGTTCCTCCTATGTCCTGCTCATGAGCCTCAGATGGTACCGAGGCACAGTCAGGTAACTTCAACTCAGGCAAAAACTGAGAGGAGGAAAGGAAATCTTGGTACAGGCAAGTTCTTCCATCACCACTGTTTGATGCAGATACATCCTTCTTTACACAGTTTCATTCACAAAATATAATTATCCATGCTATATGAGCTTTCTATCTACAGCAATTCACTTAGAAATGACACAGAAAGCTTTTTCCTGGGTCCATCAATGTTTCATATCATCATTAATGACCTGGGTGATAGCACATGGAATATGCTTATTAAATTTGGAGGTGACACCAAGCTGAGAAGCACTGAAAGTGCTCAGGAGAGCAGAATAGACATCCAAAGTGATTCTGACAAATTGAACTTATGTCTCAAAAAGGAAAAAAAAAAAAAAAAAAAAAAAAAAAAAAAAGATGCTATTCCAACAGGGTCATGTGCAAGATGTTCACTCAGTCAGGAATAACAGCTATAAAACCCAGAACAAGTAGCAGCTCTATAGAAAATCTGCAGAAGAGGCTCCACAGGCTCTTGCACATCACGGGAGGACCATGAGCCATCAGTGTCACCCAGATGCCACAAAGGCAGGCTTCCTTCTCCAGCAGGAAAACCCAGCAGCAGCCAGGAGAGCCTTAGCAAGGTCTCAGCTTCAATACCTTGGGGTTTGTTTTGGCACTGAGTATGGAATAAATGTGGACAGTTTAGGAGGGATCCAAAGCAGATCAAAAGCAGTTACCAAAGATCAGCAGAAGACTGCACCAAGAGGAGAACCTGGGCACTCTGGGCTTTTTAAACTCCTGGAATGTGAGAAGTGAATCACAGAATTACAGACCACAGAGTATCCTGAGCTGGAAGGGACCCACAAGGATGGCTGAATCCAGCTCCTGTCCCTGCACAGACACCCCAACAATCCTACCCTGGGCATCCCTGGCAGTGCTGCCCAAACCCTCCTGGAGCTCTGGCAGCCTCGGGGCTGTGCCCATTCCCTGGGGAGCCTGGGCAGTGCCTTGGGCACCTCTGAGTGAGGAACCTTTTCCTTCAGAAGTTTTCAGAGCCTTCAGGAGGAGCTGTGTCATGAATGACCAAATGAATATTGCCTTAGAGCAAAGACATGGGCCAGGTGATTTCTTAAATCCATTGCACTTCCAAGGACTAAGAGGGTTTATAAAGCAAGGACTTGCCCAGCTATAACTGATAGAAAGAATTGTGTAAAATGCAGCTGAGCAACTTTTTAACTCTTATTCAGAGGGGTTTATATTTCTTTAAGAAGAATGGGTTAGATGGGAACCTCCAAGTAAAGCATTATTTATAAGAAGGCTCCAAAATATGGTCAGGGCTGAGACTCAAAGCTCTAAAGGTAATGCAGAAGTCCCCAATCCCATCCTTTTGGTGAGAATCCAACCTCAGCTCCAGAGGATCTACACATCAGAACACATTCTTAAACTCTGTCTATTCTCCATATTCTAAAAAACTCAGCACTGAAGTCAAATTTATTTTAGACTTCAAATAAAAAATATTTTAAAAGTTAAAGTAAAATAAACCCCTAAAATAGCTCCACTGTTGTATCTTTACTGGTTAAAGTGGAAGCTAAATGGCAGAAGTTTCTGCAAACGATGATGTCCTATATATTGACCAAAACCTTTTTCTTAGGGATTAAGTGCAGCCTTGGAGAAATGGATCTTGTGGACTTGGTTTAGTAGTGGCCTTGGTGCATGATCTTAAAGGACTTTTCCAACCTAAATGATTCTGTGATTCTACACTTACTGCACCTATAAATATTTTTCTCTTTCTTGATATTTTGATTAAGATGACTGGATTACACATTTCATATGAGGGCATTTTTTTTTAATTCCCAGTCTGTGAAATGTTGTTTCAGCTTTATAAACTGTCAAGCAAAACTTAACTATACACAGAATTTACTCCGTTACCCTTGACATGATGTTATCTAAACTGGTATTCTCTAAAATCCCAATAGAAAATAAACACATTGCAAGAAGGTAAATATATTTTTACAGTCTCCTGTAGTTGCTAAACTTCTCTATTCTGTTTTGTAGAGAAACATCTGGAAAATAGACTTCAGAATGAAAAGTAAGGAGTGTGATGTATGGTATATAGCAAAAATAGTTTTTTTTTCTCAATTCCTGCAGTTGTTAGGCTGGAAATAAACCATGGAAATGGCTATAGGGGAAATTTCACTGTATATATAAAAGTAATTATTTATATTTAATATTGTGCTACAGACACAGCAGTTAGAGTGCAATATCCATTGTAACATCCACCATTTGCTCCAGATTTTGATGGGGCCTCTTAGGTAATGTCGCATTTGCAATCTCTGAACATAGCACTCAGGGAAAATCCAGTCAGCAGAAAAAAATGAGGATGTGAATGTGCTTGTGAGCCATCCAAGGAACTGTCCTTGACAAGCACAAAGGAAAGCCAAACACCTGTCTGCCTATTATCCACTACCAATCTCATTTAATATCAAACGCCTTTGCATTTCAATGGATAAGAGAGCAAACACTCCCAAACTACTGCGATTATAAATACCACATGACCATGTATTAAAACCAGACCAGCAAAAGGAAAACCAGCAATTTTGGTTGAGGCACATAAATTAAAAATGTAATTCTAAGTCAATATTTTATTTTATCTGATCATCAACATAAGATTTTACAAACTAGAAAAAAAAAGCCTCCTTTTTTAAAAAATGTATTGAGTTACTGAATTCAGAAATACTTGCTCATACGACTGAGACAGAAATTTTAAGAAAATTTTTTACGAAGGCGTGTTGTGTTTTTGGCTGGGATAGAGTTAATTTTTTAGAGTTTTGGATTTAGGATGAGAATGGTGTTGATAACACACCGATGTTTTAGTTATTGATCAGCAGTATTTATTCTAAATCATGACCTTTCCAGTGTCCCATGCTCTGCCAGAGAGCAAGAACATTAAAAAAAACTGGGAATGAGCATGGCCAGGACAGCTGACCTGAGGTGGCCAAAGGGATATCCCATGTGATGGACATCATCCCAGTGAATACACTGTGGAAAGTTGGCTGGAGGGGCCAATAAGTGCTGGGGATGGGCTGGGCATTGGTCACTGGGTGACAGGCAATTGCAATGTGCATCATTTATTCTGTCTACTACTACTACTACTACTACTACTACTACTACTACTACTACTACTACTACTATTATTATTATTATTATTATTATTATTATTATTGTCTTTTCCTTTGCTGTCCTAATAAACTGTCTTTACCTCAACTCAAAAAGTTTAATACTTCTCTCCAACTCTCTTTCCCATCCCAGCCAGCAGAAGTGGGGAAGGTGCCAGCAAGTGGCTGTGTCGTGCTCAGTTTCTGGCTGGGGTTAAACCCCAACAGCCCTTTGGTGACTGTTTTTCCTTTGCATGTCAAGATGGATTTAACATCCCACATCCTCATGTCCTCTCCTTGCTCATATGGGGCAGCCTGTGAATGTTGTGAATATTTATACTCTCTCCTGAGCAAAGAGATTTTTACTCCCAATAGCTGAGATACAGGTGGGGAGCAAGTTGGGATCAGGACGGGGTAGGGAGGCCCTGGCACAGGGTGCCCAGAGAAGCTGTGGCTGTCCATGGATCCCTGGAAGTGTTCAAGGACAGAGTGGATGGGGCTTGGAGCAACCTGGGATAGTGGGAGGTGTCCCTACCCATGGCAGGGGTTGGAAAGAGATGAAGTTTAAGGTCCCTTCCAACTCAAACCCCTCTGAGATTCCATGACATGCAGTGATAAGCAATATCTGGATTATTCATGAGCAAGGACTTCAGGAAGCAATGATATTTACTACCCCTCTCATAAATACTGAGCTCACACCAGGAGCTATAGGATTTGAATGGCTAATGGATTTGAATGAAAACCAGTAGTTAACTCAATCCTCTGCTCTGCTCTGTATTTTAGCCAGAAATAACTGGCAATGACCTTTCCCAATGCATGAGATCTTCAGGACACATTCCTAAACCACGTCCTCGGTGACGCAGGTATTCAATGGGGTTTTAGCACAGAAAAAAATAGAGTAATATAGTTCAGATGCAGGGAAAGATCCACAAATGTATGCTCTGCACTCCCTAATAGGAGCAACAAGGTCTTTCCAATACTGGAACAGAATTTTTGACGAAGTGCCTGGTGGCGAATTTGAAATGCTAGCCTGGGGGCCCTGATGAGACATAATTCATTCCAGAACAAATCCAGCTTCTACATCCATTCCTCTAAAGTCATTATTGACCCAAGGGAAAATGCTGGCCTTAAGCAAGTTTTAATAAAGACTCTGGTGGAGTCATTTCTGCAGCACTAAATGCGATAATGAGAAACAAGCCACTTAGCTGCAATAGACCCAGGACCTGTATATAACCTGAAAGTCAGTTTTCTGAGATTCTTGGGATTCCTTCCAGAGATGAAACAGGCATCCAAAAAAGATTTAATTACCTTGCTCACTAATTTGTTACATAAAAATCAGTCAGGCTTAAATGGACCAATATTCTGCTTGTCCTATATGAGTGTAATTTATTTTAATACCGTTTCTGTGAAGTAAAAATATCCATAGACTAATCAAGTCTGGGTTGAAAATCAAGGCTTTTACTAAACCAATAAAAGTGTGAACATATAAATCTGGCCTTAAACATTACTCTACTTTAGAACTTTTCTTCAGTTTATTTTAAACAAGAAATGTTTGCATCTGTGACCATAACATTTAGTATGAAATAGCAAAATTTCCTACAGACTGGCAGACTGAGAGTTCCTTATTGGATTACTGAAAGTTCTCTATGGATGAAGTAGGTAAAAAGTCCCTGATAACTAGCATGTATTAGTTTTAAGCTAGATTTGTGTTTTTTTTTTTATTACTGTCCTTAACTCTGTCCCTTTCTAACCATCAATGTCAAAATAAAGCCTTCCTAGACACAGTGGAAGTGATTTGAAAATTAAACTAGAGTCATGATAGAAAGAGATAGAAAAAGGACCCTTTGTGTGACTGTTATGATCCTTAGCCTCCATCCCAGGCAGAGCAAGCACAATCTTTTGTGCCTGTGGTTGACGTCTGGCATTCACTCACAGAGAGATGCTTTGTTTTATGGCTTCAAATTCTACAGGCAAGTATTGAAGTTGTGAAAATCAGCAGAGGAAAAACCAGAAATCGGCTCCTCTGCACTGGTGCTTTGGTAATACAATTGATGGGAGGGAATAGGAGCACAACAGTACAATAGAAGAGAGGCTGAGTGTGGCAGTGCTTTAGGCACGGGGGGGGGAAACTGGAGAATATTCCCATGGCTGAACCATGAAGCAAACCCCTGGGTCTACTCCTGGCCTCACCCAAAACAAGCTGTAACCAGGTATATCATTATGAAATTCACAATTTTTTACAGGTCTGACCAAGTATTTACTATGAAGAGAAAAAATAAATAACTTAGCATTAATCAGGGGGAGATAACACTTCATAGCCAGACCATCAAACTTAAAGCCAGTGTGCTGTACTTGCAGCCTACCCCTTCCTTTACTTCACACAAAAAAAGAAGTTTAGGGTATTAATCATTTTTATGAAAACTCCTAAAATATTTTCTAAAGTTACAGGGGAATCAGTGTGTGCTTTATGATCCAGGAGGATTGACGCTTACAGACCTTTTTTTCTTTATCATCTTTCTTTTCAGTACTGTTTGAGTTGAAATCAGATACTGTGTGGTAATTTCAATAAAAGTAATATTGACTCACGTTTCTGTGAAACTCGTAGCTATTTATATGGACAAGATGCAGGGGCGGGGGGCGGGGGCACAGAAAATATTACTGGTTTGAATGGAGATGAAATGTCAGGAAGACTGGAGTTGCCATCTACTGGAATGTGCAACGAATGACAACTGCCATGCAAAAATCCTGAATTTCAAGCATTAGTCACAGTAACAATCCAGGTATATTGTGTTGGTTCCAGAACAAAAAAAATACACACACAGAAAACCCAATCAAATATGACAAAGTAAATCTCCAAAGACAAAGAATTATTCTCCACTCAGCTTTTGAGAAGTCAGAAGATGCACAAGGAGGCTGTGTCAAACCAATCTTATTTGCCTGCATCTTTTATCCACATTCAGCAATAGGTTATATTTATCACTCCTCATCAGAACACTGATAATTGCACTTGCCAGCTTCAAAAGCACAAAAGAATGTCAGAATCTGAAAAGGAGAGAATTATAAATTCTTCAAATATGGGCATCTAATCACCACTGCATTTTTAAACTACCACTTTTTAATACAAGATAATATTTAAGAATATCTTCAGCTGATGAAACACAGAAAAACATAACACAAATCTTCTTAGAGCTGCTTATCATCAAAGAAAATTATTCCATATTAATTTTGCTGTTCCAATAATGTGTAGTAATTTCATACCATAAAAAAAGTATCCAAGTATTCATTCTTGTGCTTGTAGATGATCTAAAGCAGAATTTTTGTTACCTAATCCTAGGTCTTGCAAAAGACAAATTATTTAGCTAAGAAAGTTCATACAGAAAGTCTTTACAGCTGGACAGACAGACAAACCAGACCTCTCCAGGGCAGTCAAGAGGAGAAAAGAAAGCAGAAATGTTTCAGAAATGAAAAGAAAGGAGACTCTATGCTGATAGCAGCTACAGCCTGGAAATTCAAGGTATTTGCAGACATCAACAGATCACGTTCCACCTCATAAGACCAAATCTATACACTAGGATTTTCTGCAAGCAGCTTAATATTTTCTCATATTTAGTGAAGATGTTTATTAGTCTCTTAATAAATGGAGAGTATGAGGTGACTGGAGAGAAGTATCTGACATGTGAACTGTGTTATTATGATTAATGGAGTTCATACATAAAGGGTTATTTCACTGGAAAACGTCAGATTGAATAATTACTGGAATTACTCCCAAAGGGCTTTAGAAAATGTTCTGCCCAGTTTCAAGTCACGTTCTTATCACAGTTTTCTTTTGACTAGAGGGTGATCTTTAATTGCAGTTTTAAGTAAAACAAGTACTGTAAGCAATTCATTAAACATTATGAAAAATGATGTATTTCTCTAACAGTCCTTGAAAGCAGCTTTTACTTTTTACCTCATCTTTAGGCAATACAGCAAAACCAAATCAATAAATAAAATGGCTTTTTTCTGCCTTTGAAACAAAAAAACACTGTCTCTGTTTCCCTGCACCAGATTAGGTATAGAATATCCTAGAATTGATATATTGGAATATTACTGGCAATATTATTAAGATAAGTAGGGAAGAGATGATAGCATTATTTAGTCTCTTGGATTTCTTAAATCTAATCAGTATTTAATGGATACAACGGTGCCAGAAAATCCAGACAGTCAGAGAACACAGCTCAGAAGTCTCTGAATGTGTTTCAGGGAAGTATCCCAAGGTCAGCACTACTTTGCAGTGCTGGAGATGCCTCCAACAGGCTCCACGGTCCCACAGAGTGAAGGCCAAGGGAAAGCAGCACAGATAAAGGATAAATGCTCTCAGAAAGGATTTTCTTTGGGCTGAAGGTAAAGCAGCCAATACCACCCAACTTCATCCCACTGGCACTAGGGAAGCTTCTTCCCACTGCATTTTCAATGTCTTCTGCTGCTCATTGCCCTCATGGCAACAGCTACAGGTGAGTTCTGCTGACCTGATGTCAGTGCATGGTCCAAGCTCAGCTGCAAAATAGGTTGCTGAAACCTCATTGTACAGATAGCACACCTGGGAACATTGCAATACACTGAATTTTTGTCCAACAGTCGTTGCCTTGAACACCAGAAGTGTGTTGATTATTACAATATTCATAATGGTTAGAGCACCACTCCTAGAGCCAGGCTGGGAGAGTTGGGGGTGTTCAGCCTGGAGAAGAAAAGGCTCCAGGCAGACCTTAGAGCCCCTTTACCTAAAGGGCTCCAGGAGAGCTGGAGAGGGACTTGGGACAAGGGTGTGGAGTGCCAGTTCCCAATGCCAGAGGGCAGAGATGGATGGGATATTGGGAATAAATCCTTGACTATGACGGACAGGTTGTCCAGAGAAGCTGTGGCTGCTCCATCCCTGGAAGCGTCCAAGGCGAGGTTGGATGGGGCTTGGAGCAACCTGGGACAGTGGAAGGTGTCCCTGGAGTAACCTGGGATAGTGGAAGTTAGAATGAGATGATCTCTTTCAGGTCCTTTTCAACTCAAAATGCCTGTGATTCTCTGATCAGGATACAACAAAAGATAGTCCATGCTGGGCATTATGCAGGGACATAGGAAGAGACAATCCCTGAAATTAAGAACTGGAAACAATAAACCCCAACAAAAATCAACAACATCTCTAGATGTAAGAAGAAATATGGCACAAAACAAGCAAAAAATTGAGATACAATTAAAATTAGTGAAGTGAGGGTCTGGACCTGTTTGAAGGTTGATTTTTAGCAGGTCTGGCACTCACTGTTGTGCATTGCTGAATCTCGTTTTGTCCCCTACCTGCCATGGGTACACAACACCCCCAGCCAGCGTTCATAGACCACACCAAGCGTGAAGGGGGGATCATTCATGATTTCACACCAATGGTTTCCCAAGGTTTTAGGATTGCTGCAAGGAGCATTACTAATGCAATCATGAAAAGTAGGTATTTGTCCACAGACATGTGTGCATCACTCAGCATCCTCTTAAACACATAAACACCTTTTCATAGACAAAAATATCTGAATAATGGGGAAAAAACTACAATATATCTCAAGCCATAAGCATTTTACAGATACTGACCTTTGGTTTTTGATTTAGAGGCTCTAACTAATAAAGCTTGGCTTTGCACCAAACCTGAAGAAGAAAATCAAGTACACTCTTGTCAAATCATAATTAATTTGCACTACAAAAAAAAGAGCAGAACCAAGCCAAGCATTCTTTAAAAATGGTCTCTAGAATTCAAAACACTCTGTAAAATGTCCTGTATCTTGAAAAACAGGATGATATTTTCCTGCCTTTTCAAGTCGATTACGCATCTTTCCACTCATTTAAAATATAAATTGAGTCTTAGGAAACAATAAGCTCTTCATTTTACAGGAATATTAAAGATTCAAAAGCACAGCAATAGGAGAGGGAATGTGATTATGAAACACAGCCGAAGTGAACCTGAAAGCTTTGTTGCTGTTTGCCCCCCAAATCTGCTGTTTCACATTTAAAAACATATATAATGGCAGGGTCATTTACATTCATCCTACTGTTCCGATTTTGAGAATGTATTTGGCATATTCTTTCCAAAACCTTGGAAAATTCAGGATCTTTGAATATGTTATTAGAATTTGCTATGCCCCTCTATATATTTATTAAGAGTAATGGAGTAACACAAACTTTTGATTATTTTGTATGTTTCTTCCTTCTAAGACATGAAAAGTCTTCAAAATACATTGAAACAAAACCAAACAAGAGTCAGGAATGCATATTTCAGACTGCCATTGGATCTCACAAAATTAAATTAGCTGTTGAGGAAAGCTGAGTTTCTAAGATTACACATACACCACACACAAACCTCCTCCACCATATAAACTCTTCAGTAATGCCTTGAGTATTTTTAAGTTGGTGGAAAAAAAGAAGGTCAGGTTATTATCTTTTTTTTTAAGAAGGCATGACTATCTTTTGTTACGCCTTTAAATATGTCCTTCTGAGACTCCTGACCCATGATTATTTCTCTTAGACATTACATCAGTTGCAAATAAAACGTAATGAAACCATAAATATTGCAGGTAGTCAACAAACCATCGTCTTTAAGCTTGCAAAAATCACAATGACTTCTCTCTGAAATATGGCTCTTCAACCTGGTTTCTGCATTATTAATTCTGTCTATGAGCTACTGATCCAGAGGCCCTCTAATCTCCCTGTAAGATGCAATACACATACAACCAGGATTTCAATGCATTTCATCCTGAATTTTCCCTGATATGGATATCATTGGAGCAGGAGGATGAAAACATAAAAATCCTGCCTCCCTTCTCTGCCACAATTCCCCAAGAGGTACGTACAAACTGAGAATGCCACAGCCTGCCAAAGGTGCCATTGCCCGTTCCCTATGGCTGCCCTGCTCGATCCAGCATCTATTTCCACCATTATGTGACCCAGCCTCTGTTGTTCAGGTCTTCAGTAAATCCAGGAGTCACATCTAAGAACATTCCAAAATACATTATTTACAGGTAATGTTTTCCTAGAAGCAGAGTTTTCCTGTAGAACAGCCTCTTTGCATGTAGTGATAGGGCAAAGGGGAGTGGGTTCAAACTGGAAAAGAGTGGGTTTATGGTAAAGAAGAAATTCTTCCCTGTGGGGGTGGGGAGGTCCTGGCACAGGGTGCCCAGAGAAGCTGTGGCTGCCCCTGGATCCCTGGAAGTGTCCAAGGCCAGGCTGGACAGGGCTTGGAGCAACCTGGGACACTGGGACATGCCCTGCCCACGGCAGGGAATGGACATGGATGGTCTTTAAGGTCCATGCCAACCCAAGCTATTCTCTCAGTTTATGATTCTGTTTTTCTGTGGAGTCAGTTCAAATGGTGCCTTTTGTGATGGAAGAGGACTCAATAAAAGTCTTTATTCAATTTCAAAATACCAGCACTAACTTCATAATTAACATGCATTTCTAGAAATAATGTATCCACAAAGGCCAGCATGAAGTTTTTTGTCTTTCCTGATTGTGCTTTAAAATACATTTAGAAACAAGCACAAGAAATGGATTAAGAACTGGTCTAAGACTGAGAACAGATTTTCTGTTCTGGGAAAATCTTCCAAGAGCAGTTCATCCACTTGTAAAAAGACTTTCCAGAAGACTGCCAGGAACAGCTTTTAACTTGTTCATCCTTGCTTTTAATAATTTATTTCATAAATTCCTCTGAATTCTCCATATGTCCTGCATTTTGGAAATCTAAAAAGTGTTCACTTTTATGAACAAGTTATGCCACTGGTAAAAAGAATGAAGGGTTTTGCATCAGGAAGGTTTTCCCAATGTACTACCAATGACTTCTCTACAGCATGGTGCTACCTGCATGCCCTGGTGAGACCTCACAACCTCCCAAGCAACGCAAGTTATTCTGGAAAAGGACACAAAATGCTGGTAAAATGACACATCATGAGTTTAGGGCCATAACCAGTTTGGGTACAGGGGGAATTTTTTTTTCACAGTCCTAAACGATCCTGCTATTCTGGCACTTCATCCAGCTGCTTGGTAAGTCTGAGTAAATACACCAACAACCAACCAACCAACCAGCCAACCCCAGGTGCAACATGTGGGAGAAGCAAAATCCATGGAAGAACCTTTCAGTCTAAATGAGTCTCAAAGCACAAATAAAAGACCATTTAGCACCAGAGTTTATCAAAAAATAACCCTCACACATAAACTATCAACAGTAGCAGAGGGCACAGGAGATGTATTCAAGAGTGTGGATAAGCTGTAGCCCTCTCTGTTTTTAAGAGAATTGGAAATTAATTACAGTTCATTTGCTGCTACCTCCAGAAATGCTTGGGAAGTTCTTGAGATAAACCTTTGTGGAGTGTCTCACTCAGCACTTCTGAAGGTGGAACACATTGATTTCCAATCAAATATGACCAACTAAAACCTTCACACTTGCTAATCCTTGCACTCCACACGTGCTTCCTCCATGACTTCCTAAACCATTTTTAGGGCTATAAATCAGCAAGGGTTAATCAAATCCCAAGGTTTAAATTTTCACTTTTCCTGTAAACCAGGAGTTCCATCCACCTGGCAGCATGACAGTAACACACTGGCCTTTGCCTAGCCAGAATGTTGCATGATCTTCATGTGTTGAATAATCACAAAAGGATAATTTTACTTATTGTCTTTTTCCCATTAGCCCTGCACATTTGGAACCAGTAACACTGTCAAGAGTTTTGCCGTCATGTCCAGAAATCCAAAGGTATTTTCGCAGATACTTAAGAGAGTCAGTAATTTTTTAGCTTATTCAAGTAGTCTAGGAGGACACAGTTACTTCATCATACTCTGGATATGTTGTCCAAAAATCTGACACTTCTGCACTGCACTGACAATTCTGCATATGGGTCTCCTCTGTCAGTGACTTTCTAGAGCTATTCATGATCACCTGCAGATGAATGTGGTTGATGAGGATGGAATATCTTCAACAAGACAGAAAAATGTTTATCACATTTAAAGTCATTTACATAAGAATACCTATGATTTAAAGGCAGCCACAAATCCAGTGTGTCTGTCAGGTACTGTAGGAATGTAAGGACATCTGGAGCCACCACGACTATTTTGGTCAAAATCTTGTATAATGTTACTCATTTTTATATCTACTAAAACAGATATGCTATAGAACTGGACTTCTTACCAGCTGAAATCCTAAATTTTATACAGAAGGGGCAGTCAATAAATGTTTAGGATTACCAAGACAGAAATACAAGAGAAATAACAAATGCAGTTTGCTTTACCTTAGGTTGTATCTTTTTTCCACCTTTTCTGTCTTTAAATGTTTCCTTTATACAAAATGCCATGGTTCAGCACACTTGAAAATTAAAGACTACCAAAGATCAAGGTCTGAGTCCTTCCATTCATGAAAGGAAATTAAAATCATCACTAAGAGCAACACTTTTTATTATTCTGATAGAAACCACTCAGAAAATGCCAAAAGGAAGAAGTACACTCAGTATTTAATAGGTTGTTTTGCCTTTTTGTATTTTGGTGGACAACTTATTAAAAAATGTGTATATGAAGAGTTAGACATCAGCAGCCACATTCTGATCTCATGCACTCTGTCCTAACCCCATCTGTGCTGGATTTCAAATTAGGGTAAGGTAAATACCCAGGCACAAACAGCCAAGGAATATCCAAGGGATTAGCAAGAATTAAATTATTTTGAGGCCAGATAAATTATATGGAACATTTAATAGTTGGACTGGATGATCTTAAAAGTCTTTCCAATTTTGTTGAGTCTATGATTAATCTGAACACAGTATTAAAAATGTATAGAAGAAATAAATACATTGAAAGGTGTTTTTCTTTTCCAGCTTGAACAATTCTGACCATTGCTGCCATTGAATTACCCGTGCCATAACTCCAAGAAGGAGCTTCCCACCTAAACTCTCTAAAACTTTATTCATGTTGTTCTTCTGTAACCTACTTTATATTGATTTAATCAAGCTCCTTTAAACACATACAAACTTAGTTTGCCATTCCTAAAATGTTTTATAACAGCACATTTAATAAAGCTAATTTAAATCTGCTAATTTATAGAGACTTGCCAGAGGCTTTGAAACTTCAGAAAATGTGTAAACTTAACAGTTTGGCTGTGATAACAGCTCAGACAGTGGAAATTAAGCCTTTTGCATTACAATCATCTTCAAAGTGGATTTCTGGTTTGATTGCAAAAAGGGTACATTGCAAAAATACAGTAGGACACCAATTTACAAAAGATATTCCAGATACCCCAGTTCTTTAATATGGCCATTACTGTGCCTCACCATCACAGCCTCAAACATACACTGAGGTCTCTCATTTTAAGTCTACCTGGATTCTTTTTTACAACCAAATTTAGGAAAAGAGCAGAGTTTCTTATTCAATAGCCCTCTGTCAGAGCTCAGAGAGAGTGCACTTAGGGCCATTAATTCTGGGTCCCTAATTCTGGTTGTCAGTCTTCCAGCTGCTGTCATATAGGTTTGCTGCTGTCTGCTCTAATTCCTGCCTTTGAAAACCAAATGATAATGGATTATATGCCAGAGTGGGAAGAGCCACATTAGTTGGGATCCAAGCTGTATCCCAGGTGATAACAAGGAGAAGCAGTGAAGAAAAAAAAATAAAAATAAAAAAAATCAGCTCTTCAGTGATGTATCAGGGAGCTTCATCTCCACTAGAAGAAGTAGTCTTTATACACAGCATTTAAATTGTAACTAAGTGATCCTTATCATATCTGATTTGCAGAAAATGGTAGCTTTCCTTGAAGATATAATTAAAATTTTCAGGGCTACTGTTGAAGACCTCCCCCCAAAATTTTACATGGGAGAAGGCATTAAAGCTTCCCCCAATGAAGACTTGTAGGGTTGCAGATTTTTAAGGGACACAACCTCATTGCTTTTTTCAGTATCTGCTAGGTTCAAGGCATCCTTTAATTTTTTTCCCCCTGCCAATTGCACCAAAATACTCATCGAGGCAATCTGGAATATATTCTTGAATGGGTTTTTTTAGTCTCTCCTGCTTCAATGCTTTTTCTGTCAGTTCTGTCACTGCTTTCCTTCCTGCTTTTGTGTACTGAGAAACAGAATTAAGGTGTACTGCAACCGGTGGACACTTGCATAAACAGCCTGCTTTGAATAAAACAGCACGATCTGGGGAGAGGAAAACTGCCCTCAGTCCTCCTGCCCAAATGCTAAGACATAGACGAGGTTCACATACTATCAAAGAATCACATTTTTGCTTTGAGACTATTGAAATGCTGTGAAGAGCAGAAAAATGTGAATAAACTGAACAGGGAGCATAAAAACACATTGATCCCGAGGTTCTGAAACTGCAATTTTAAAGGTTTATGTTTGTAATTTATTTAAGACTGTTTCTGGCAAATCCATTAGTAATGAATCTCCTTCACACATTTTTATTTTTATGCACAAGAGCTTTAAGTTTGCCAGGACTTCTGCAGAGCAACTTTTACTGCATCAAATTACTGCATTCCTTGATCTCTCCCAGCACATACTCACAGCAGCCACACTCAAACACAATGTTTAGCTCTGCAACAGACACCTCCAAAACAAGGTATTTCTTTTAAATTATCACAGCTGTGAAAAGAAAGCAAACACAATGGTTTTGCCCTGTCCCTCCAGCATTTTGCATCCGATGTCCACTTAAAATCAGCAGGATCCTCTGCAATCCTTGTATCCTATACCCGTGTGGAACTTCTTCACTGGGTACTGATGCAGAATTGGGAGCTGCCAGCTCCGGTCGCTCTCCCCAGCACACGGGCTTGAGACTCTATTTCATAATAAGAAAAGATGGCCAGCGTTTTCCTGATAGAAGTATCATACATTTTTCAGTCAGTAAAAATTACAGAGCTCATTGACGATGCCTCTCCCATAGAGAATGAGGACTGCAAGTTAATTACCCAGCAAAGATTTCTTCTTTTTTTTGTACATGAAACAAAAACCAGCACGATCTGCAAAACTTATTAACTAATGGGGTTTGAAACCCCCTCTTTGCATGCTGCCGACACGCTCACAGCAACCTAAGCATTGATCTTATTCAAAAACCACAGTAATCTTTATGCTGCTAGAATTTGAGTTCTGTGTGCCGTAGCATACACTGCAAAGAAAAAGGTTAAAAAAAAAAAAGAAGAAAAAAAAAGCCTTTAGGAAAGGCACGTGCTGAACACACAAAATATGCAGGATGGAAAAAGACCAAATGTAATTAAAGCTTATATGAAATGAGATACTCCTATTTGCAGAGCTCTGGCTGCATTTCTACGAGAAAGAATGCACAGAATTTCAAATCATGCTCTATTTAGACAATGTCAGAAGGAAAAAAACCACATTTTCCCCCCACACACCCCTCAATCCCCCACCCGGAGACCAAAAGGCAAATCTCATCATCGGAATTAGAGAGAAAAAGCAATCCAAAGAGACTGGTTTACATATTCCTTCCCAAACCAAGTAATCGAGTCTCTCCCTCTCCCAGCTAATAGCTTATAAATTCAGACTTTAAACAAAAGCATCCGAGAAAAAAAAAGAGAAAGAATCCTAATTCTCAAGCTTCCTACTTAGCACTGCCTCGCTTTTGATGATTTGTGCGGCTGTGTGTGCGTGCCTGTTTGAGAAATGGCGAGATAGGCTTAAAGTATTTTCCATTTCATCAAAGAGCATATATTACTTTCCTGGTTCGCTCCGATGTTGGTTTTATGCCCACCCCTTTTCAATCTGCCCATGTCTGAGATGCACAGTGCAGGCGTACAATCATGAGCAGCTTACGACACTCAGTGAACACTGGGTGCCTCTGCATGCTCTAGCAACATACTGCTCAGCTGAAGGGAAGGGATTCTTGCTGTCTCTCTCTGCTCTAAGCATCACCTAACAAGCAAAGCGAACAAAGAATGGGAAATAAAGCGACCCTTAGCCGGTCAGTGAATGAATGGTAACCTCTCTCTGGAGTAAAGGTGGTGCCGGTCCATGGTCCTTGCAAATGATGGACATTAAACAGATTGACAAATCCTGTGGAGTCGTTAGTAAAGAGTTTGGAGTTTTTTTCACGCCACAGTGTTAACTGCAGAGGAAAGGACAGAGGGAGAAGGAGAAGATCAAGCTCATGTACATAGTTCTGAAACTTGCAGGTCCTAGGAGGCAGCTCAAAAGCTAGCTGGACAAGCCTTTCGCTCGTTGAGCAGAAGCGAAGTGAGACATTGTGAGCTTGCCAGCCTTGCACAACATTGAAAGGGACTGAATTTGTAGCACAGAGGGGTCTTTTTTAGCTCTGCATATAATTAGTCCAAACACAAAGGAAGCAACTGAATGGAGGTTGTCACTCTCTGGAAAAGGGTGGGTAAGACACTTTTTAATTAAATTCTTTCATGAAGAAAGATTTTTTTTTTTTCCTTTGCTGCAGCATTTAACATGAACAAAATCACTATCATTTTACCTTTGAATGTCTGTGAACTTTAATGCTGCACAGCTCCTGCATGCTGTAAAGTGAAATATTTGCCTCTGTGTTTGTTCTGTTTGCTGTTTTGCTTTGGTTTTCGGGCTTTGTTTCGTTGGTTTGCCTTTTTTTTTTTCCTCTCCCTTAAATAAAATATGATGTAGAATTTGAAAAGATTCAATGGACATTCTCAAGCATATTTGGAAATATTCTTGCTAATGGATTTCCTTCTTATTGGTCTCTGTTTAAACTGGCTGCTGAGGAAGCCCCCGGGGTTGATATTGTGTACGCTGGGTATCTTTTCTAAAATGCTTCCAGCTGTGAATAGTGGGTGTCCACAGCTCTGTCGGTGTGAGGGCAGGCTTTTGTACTGTGAATCACTGAATCTCACAGAGATGCCTCGCAACCTGTCGGGCATGATGGGCTTGTCTCTGCGGTACAACAGCCTTTCAGAGCTGCATGATGGACAGTTCACAGGGTTAATGCAGCTCACGTGGCTCTATCTGGATCACAATCACATTTGCTCAGTGGAGGGGAATGCCTTTCAAAAATTGCGGCGAGTTAAAGAGCTCACCCTGAGTTCCAACAAAATAACCCAACTGCCCAACACCACTTTCCGCCCCATGCCAAACTTGCGCAGTGTGGATTTATCATACAACAACCTACAGTCTTTGGAGCCTGACCTGTTCCACGGGCTGAGAAAACTGACAACTTTGCACATGCGGTCGAACGCCATCAAGTTCGTGCCAGTGAGAATTTTTCAGGACTGTCGCAGCCTGAAGTTTCTAGACATAGGATACAATCAGTTAAAGAGCCTGGCTCGAAACTCTTTTGCAGGCTTGTTCAAACTCACTGAGCTGCACCTCGAGCACAATGACTTGGTGAAAGTGAATTTAGCCCATTTTCCCAGGCTCATCTCCCTGCACTCCCTCTGCTTGCGAAGGAATAAAGTTACCATCGTAGTAAACACTTTGGACTGGATATGGCAACTCGAAAAGATGGATCTCTCCGGCAACGAAATCGAATACATCGAACCTCACGTTTTCGAAAGTGTACCTCATCTCAAATCCCTGCAGCTGGACTCCAACCGGCTGACCTACATCGACTCCCGAGTCCTCGACTCCTGGAAGTCCCTCACGAGCATCAGCCTCTCCGCCAATGCCTGGGATTGCAGCCGGAACGTCTGTGCCCTGGCCTCCTGGCTGAGCAACTTCCAGGGTCGCTACGACAGCAACCTGCTCTGTGCCACCCCCGAGTACGCCCAGGGAGAGGATGTTTTGGATGCTGTGTACGCCTTTCACTTGTGCGAGGACAACGCCGACCCCACGAGCGTCAACACCTTCTCCCCGGTGACCAACAACAGCGACCAGACGCTGGGCTATGGCTCGGCCACCGCCACCTACGACACACCCGACGGCGACGAGGACCGGACCACGTACGCCGTCACCATCACCATGCCCGGCGAGAACTCCGAGAACGCCGTGCAGATTCACAAGGTGGTGACGGGCACCATGGCACTGATTTTTTCCTTCCTCATCGTGGTTTTGGTGTTGTACGTCTCCTGGAAGTGCTTCCCAGCCGGCTTAAGGCAACTAAGACAGTGCTTTGTCACACAGCGCAGGAAGCAGAAGCAAAAACAGACCATGCACCAAATGGCTGCCATGTCAGCCCAGGAGTATTACGTTGATTACAAACCCAACCATATTGAGGGAGCCCTGGTGATCATTAATGAGTACGGATCTTGCTCCTGTCACCAGCAGCCAGCGAGGGAATGTGAGGTGTGATTTTCCTTTGGGATTTAAACAGTGTGCAACCAAATAACAGCGTGCAGGCAGACAGTGGCACAGGGTGGGGGGGGGGGGGCTGGGCTTTGCTGGTGATTGCTGATGTGCACCCCTGCCCAAATTATTTAAGAGGGGCTGTCCGAGAGACTTGATATTTTAGCTTTATCGTGTCTTAAAAACCTTCAGGACAGCCAATCTTAAGGTTTCATATGCTAATACTCCCTTTGAAGATCTGTCAATATTCAGGAATCTGAGAGTGTAAAAAAGGTACCAATTATTGATCTTTTGTAAACTAAGAAAACTGTTTAAAATAAAAAAAAATAGCATTTACAGTTTTTACAGACTGGTGTATATTACATGAATGGTTCCCTGTATACAAAATGCAACAGTTTAACCTCTCTCTCTCTTCACGCTGAGTGTTGAAAAGTCGAGGAGCAAAGAAGCCACGTAAAATAGAAAGCTTAAAATTACCCAGGTGGCTTCCCATTGTAATTAGCACACATTCACGTACATCATGTTGCTGAAGATATGAAGCATGACACTGGAATTCTATTTTTCTTAATGTGCTACCTGTAACTGGACATCAGTACAACAAGGAGTCAGAGCACCTCAGAAAGGCTGAAGTTTTGACCCTGTCCCTAGGACAGGATTTCTGAGGATTTTTAAGTACAGCTCACTTGTTGGTTGCTGTAAGATCCATAAGAGCTGCATTATAACCCCTAAAAGTATTTTGTATCAAAAAGTGATCAGATTGCAAAGACTCACTAAAAAAAAACAAAACCCAAACAAGTGAAACACTGCCAAAATGTACTCATCAGAATTTTCTTTAATATATATATTTTAAAAAACAGTGCTAAATCGAAGGGCTTTTACTTGCATTTCCCACTTTTATGCTTGCTTTGAGGTATGCCAAGAGCAAAGATCCTGTGCCCTGTGGTGCCATGGTGAATGGAGAAGAGAAATTATTTGGGTCTCAGTGGTGAAACTCAAGAGCAAAACCACTGTCAGGGTAGGACAGAGAGTTTTCAGTGCACCCTTCTGGGTCCTGTAGCAAAGTGCTGGCAAAGCCCAGCTCGTGTCCCTCCCTTTCAGCACCAGCCTTCACTAACAAAACAACCCCAAAACCTCTGCAGAGGCTGAAGGCAGATGCACCCTCCTTACTAAGGACTGAAAAATGGCATTGATGGATATAAGCAGTGATTTCATGATGTAGAATCCCACAGCTGTTTTATCTGACTGCCCTTAAATAAAGGCTTCCTTTCCTTGTATTTTGGATTTTCCATTCCAGAATGTGAACAAGCAACCGATTGATCTTTTCAGCAGCTCCTCTCACAGTAATTGACGATGAGGGACTTTTATAACATCAGGCAGAGCATCTTGAAATTTTCTTCCTACAGCATTACATGCAAATAAAATGTTATGGATAATGAACTGGGTGACATTTCTATGTTTGATACATGTTTCTCTATCCTCAGGTTACCACCAAGAGAGGAACAATTCCAAAATATTACATGTATTTTAATGTAACACAGTTGTTTTTTTTCTTTTTCATTGCATTAAAGTGCTACTTACTCTTACAAGGGAACAGCAGACTTATAAAGCAGAAAGCAGGCACAGAAGAAATAATTTGTGTTCTTGCATATCAGGTTTTAGCCATTAATTTTCTGTGTAGAGAGTGAATTTTGTATTTTTTTCTGACTTAAACTATTTTTAAGGAGTCAGAACTTATTTTCCTCTATTTGGTACATCTCGTACTGTGTATTATAAAAAATGAAAATAGCCTGTTAATCAAAATTTTTACTCATTGAGACTATAATGTGATCTGTGAAAGCAATGAGATTATGTACTGGGAGAGGACAGTTTCACAGAAAATTTAATGAAAATCAACTGCTTTTTTTATTCCTAAAGCCCCTGCAAATTCACCCACAGCTTTCAAACAAGCAAGTACTGTTAAACCCAGGCTTTTCTCTCTTTAAACAAATGCACATTTCTCTCTCTGTGCCTCAAGGCCACAAGGGCCTGATCCATCCTGAAACTCCAAAGTGACCTGAGGGGTTGAGTGTCCATGTACAAACCTAACAGGAGGAGCAGAGGGAAGGTACAGAGCCCCTTTGTCTCTTTGGGTTCCTGACCATGTTTGAAGCAAAAGGACTTTATGTCATGCTAACTGAGGACCCAGCTATATTTATTTCCCCCATTAAACCCTTCTCTGAAATCAATAGGGAATTTAACTGTGAAAAACTGGCTCTTTAACTTTGGACTGGGCTATGTGCTCCCCAAGCCCCCAGGCAGCACTTGGTTACAGCCACTTGCCAGGAAGCTTCCAAAATCAACCAAGGTTGTTGAAATACTGTCTGCATATGGTAAAATGAAATATGAACTGGCTTTATTTTGATAATGACCCCCTGTTGCTATCAGGAAATGTGTTGGTGCAGTCATGGTTTTGCCCCTGTGAACCTGAGACAAGCCTGATACCAACAATCATCCCGTGGTTGTATTTTGGTGTATTTTTAGCAATTTTTGTGGGTTGTATTTGAAACACACGAGTGACTGCACCCCTCTGGAGTTATCCCTGCTGTTTATTGGTGTTAGCAAGCTCCAGCTACATTTGCAATTCTGCCTTTGGAATTTATTCACCTCTGTGCTCCATGCATCTCGCATTGACAGCCCAAGTGAACTGAACAAAGCATTTTTCTTTGAAGGTGCAGTGACTTCTTGAGTGAGAGCTGGTTTGGGGTTTGCCTGTTGCCACGTCTCCTGGAGAGAGGTGATGCCCACCAATGACTTGCCACCCTGAGCAGGATGATGGATGGATACCTCCATGGAGAGCACAGCAGTTATTAAAGGATGTATTTCAAAATCCTCATGCAGAAATCTTTTCTAAGGGTAATCCCTTCTAGAGACAACCTCCTGGTGATCCCCAGAGATCTGGGTTTCTGGAGATCTTGACACCCTCTGAATATTTATTGGAGAAAAGAGGGTGTCACTGTTGTTACATGGCATGAAGGCACTCCACAGGGTGCCCACATCCAGGCTGAAAGTTTACATGAAATATATGTGGGTAATAAAGAAATAAAAGAGCCTGTATGTCATTTCAGTCTAGCTATTGCAAATCCAGTTATTCATCCTGCTCCAGGCTACTTGCATTGGTGTATATGAGAGTTGTTATATTTGTACTGCATTTAGAGCAACTGCAGGGACAAATTTTCCCTAATTCTTTCTTCCAAATTTCATGTTCAACAACTGCCCAGAGACAAGTTATTCACTCTCTTTGGATGCCCTTATTCTGGTCTATTAAATGGCTCCAAAATCAAAAGGCAGAAAAAAGGAAAAAAATAAAAAGATGCTTTTGGGGTGAGTTGTGAACAGTGTTTTGTCCATGAAATGCTTGGGGAATATCAAAGGAAGGGAAATATTGTAAATATTCCCTTTTTGATTTTCCACTTAATAGGACTAATCTCCCTTTCATAGTTAGGTAATTAACATTATTTTTTTATATTTAACTGTCTTTTTGCACTCAAGACAGGGTGAAAGGCAAGCAAAAGCACTACCTTTCCTGAAGCTGGTTAACAGTACCAGTGTTAGAGATCTCTAATATGCATTCTCTTGCTGCTAACATCAATACCCACTCTCAGTGCACCCAGTGCTGGAGGAAATGTTGCTGTGTATGCTTTGAATGTATATAAGGGGTGATTTATTTTCCTTTCTGCCTCTTTTTTCCTTCCTTTCTGTACTAATTTTAAAAAAAATGGTATGAAACCACAGAATCAATGCTAATGTACCACATTCTGTTTCTGGCCTGAAAATATAAAATACAAAGAAATTCTGTTAAAGCTGCCAATTCCCTCCTTTGCCATGTCTGGGTGCTGCAGGGGTGAGCCCAAGGGATCACCCATTCCTTGTGGTCGCAGCAAGGATGCTCTGTGCCAGGCTGACACATCCCCCTGCACACCTGTGCCACAGGAAGACCATGAACTATCCCTAAGGATATTTTTGTATGCTTTAATATATTCTGTATGTTTTCATGGCTAAGGCATTGAGAGGTAGTTGAAACAAATCAATTTGATCATTTTCTTCAGCTCTGATAAAAAAAAGAAAAAAAAAACAACTCTCATTTGCTTTTGAGATGGACTGCATTTGTTCCTTGTGTGAGTCTCATTCTGCATTAACAGCAAAAGGACTCTGAGTCCCCCTTCCTCCCCCCTCCAGCTTCTACAGTGGTATTCAGAATGGCAAAAAGGGAGTGTTTAATGAGGAGGCTCATTTCTAGTGCTATCATAATAATAATAGCAGTGATAATAATGAAATTAAGAGGAGACAAAAGATAAGAGGAAAGACTCGAGTAACGGCAACCAAATCAGGGTGTTACTGGTTTCCTCTGCCTTTTCCTTTTGTAAAGATGGTTAACCTAAAGAAGTAGCACAGATGAAAAACCAAGACTGAGGGTGGGTGGAAAAAGCAGTTTTAAAAATTGTGCAAGCAGGGATGAAACAGCTTCTGCAAAGGAGGGTACAACACTAAATAGCTCCATTCAGCAGCAGAGAGAAAAGGAAGGGGTGAAGGGACGGGATGAAAGGGAAGATGAGAGCTGGCGAGAAGGCAAGGGGGGCACTGTGCACACGTGGGAAATGAGATTTTTTCCGTGCCTTCCCCTCCCACGTTCGGGCTGTGGCAAGGACAACAGCAGGGATTTAAGGAAGATGCCCAGCATCTCTCTGTGCCCCCCTGCCTTTCCCAGCAGGGCATGGAGGGAGGCGCAGTCGGACACACTTCCCCAAACACACGTGCCCGCAGCCCCGTCATTTCCTCTGCCACATCCCTGTTCCCTGGCAGCACAATGTGCCCCTCATCCATCACTCTGCCACTTCACCATAGACTTACTAGAAAATCGGACTTTTCTACCTTTTTTTTTTTTTTTAAATAAGAAAGAAACCCTCTTCTAGAAGGATGGGTGATCTTGAGCTACTGCGGATTCTCCTGCTAATTATATCTACACCCATAGTCAGCTTTCACATTTACAGCTCTAATGACAAACAGATCTGAGATATTTTTGCTGTGTTCAATTTACCATTAGGAACCAAGGTTATACTTTTCCTTGACTTGCTCAATCCAGTCTAATATTAACAAATCAAGCATTTATGCAGGTTCCTTTCCAAGCATGAAGCTGATTAGGAATTTAGGAAATGCTGGTGATTTAAAGATTAACCTTTCATGTAATTGCTGACATAAACCAGAGCTATTAAGGTATTAGAAACAACTATTCAGAGCATATTCTACATTAAAAAACAAATCACATTTAGAGCCATGCGAAAGACTTTCCATACCAGCCAAATTTTTTTTTTAAACAGCAGAAGAAAAACCTGGTGAAAGGAAAGGAGTAAGCACAGCCTACCTCTAAAGTTATGGGGAGGAAAGCAAAGCTATAAAAATAATACAGAAACCAAGCAACAGTCTTCTGCTGGCAAGACACAGCTTGTAATTGGGTGGGTGGCTGTGAAGAGCTGAGATGAATGCTGCAGAGCACTGTAATTTTATTGCACCCTGTCTGCTCTAAAGTGAACATATTTGCAATGAAATCTGTATTTCCGTGAGAACAGGGCAATTGGTTTTTTGGTTTTTTTTGTTTGGGTTTTTTTTGGCTCTTTTGGTTTTTTGTTTCTTTGTTGTTTTGTTGGTTTTTTTTTATAACGATCATGTCACTTTTTGGCATTCAGGCACAATTGTTGAGGCTTTAAAGCAATTATTGTTCTTACTGGCCTTTGCTAGGGTGAAAGCTGGGGGAGACAGTCCAAGGGGACAGGCTGCACTGAAAGGAGTTTGAGCTCCAAGTCCCAGATTCGCATCACAACAGAAGAAATTCAGTTGAAAATAAACACCAGCTTTTCACCTTTTCCTCCATCTCTCTTCTTCCTAAAAACCCAAATATGCATATGGCTGATAAAAATCAGAAATAGGTGGCAGTGGCTAAAGAATTAATACTATTTGCATCTGTGCTTGGCAAACAGCACCTACTATTCTGCTAAGGCACTTTTATTTTAAATCATTTCCCTGCTCTCATGTTCTTCACATCCTCACCATACACACTAACTACTGCCAGGAAGATGTCTTTCAGCATGGGTGCTATGGGAACATGACCAATTCCCTTCAATTTCTGAGCTAACAAAGACTAAATCCAAGATTTCAAAGGCAATAGGTAAGTAGAACAATCTACTTCATCACTGAATTATCACTTTTAGCACAGCAGATTTCTCTGACTGATGTGATTAGACACTAAGCCCAGTTTTTCATTTATTACCAACTTTAATCTGGCCCTTTTTGCTGATGTGCCTTTCTCCTAAGAGCAAAACAGAGCATGACACCAGAGAGAGGGTTGAAAACTGTACTTTTGATAAAATCTAAGATTTTAAAAAAATATGCATGGAACACATCACATTGATTTAAGGGCTGATCCAATGAAAAAAATGCAGCATATGTATGTATAGCAGATCTTCCTGTAGTAGCACACCTCTGTACCCTAGTGGTTACAGTCAGGTATGAGCAAATATCCTCCTGAGAGCTGGAGGCCTCAAACTGAAAACAGGTTTCTGCATACCTTTCAAAATATATATTTTTCCGCTAATTTTTAACCCCTCTTACCCATTCTCACATTTTCATTCCCAGAGCTTTGCAGGTAGGGTGAATCAAAAAACAAGAGGGGGAGGAGGAAGAGGAAAGCCCTGAAAATCCCAAAATAAGCTGCAAGAACAGTCCACAGCTATTGAATTCCTGAGGTTTTCAGTCTTTTCACAACTGTCAGCCCTTTGAAACACGTCTGCTATCAACCCTCTTTGCAGGATGAGAGGTAAAGTGAGCTCCCAGGAGTAAACCTTGATCTCTCTGTGGTCCAGTGCCTCCCTGACAGTCTGACCTGCTTAGAGAGCCTGGTAAATATTAAAGAATGTTAATAATAATGAGATGAACCATCCAGTGATTTTTTTCCCCACCTTTTTTTTTTCTTTTCTTTTTTTTTTTTTTTAATTGGCTCTGTAATAAAGCATATCTTGATAGAAAATTTACTTCTTTGATCCACATTATTTCCCAATGCAGTTTTTTTTCTGCAGCAAACAGAAATTTATGGCTGCCACTCAAAAGTTTGCAATCCTCATGCTAAAGAGGCCACTGGATGTCAAATGTTTACCTTAATTCCATGTAAATGTCACTCCATATTGGACATTTTGTGTTTCTTTACCAACCAACTCCACCTTCACAAACCTTCCCCTTGCACCATAACTCCCTTTCCAAACAGCCCAGAACCTGTTGCTCCTGTCAGATCAAATTCCCAAATAACAAGTGGATGCCATGAATTTATTATGTAATTGCTGTAGTCTAATAAATTGGATGTGCATCCTAAGGCCTGAAAGATGAAGAAATCATGGAGACAATGAACAAGCAGGAGGAATGCAGCTGACATTCTCTCTCTGGGGAAAATCCACAAAACAAAATCACTGCACTGGGACAGGGATTGAGGAAGGTGGAGGGCACAGAGCACCAGCTGAAAAAAAAAGGGGGATTACATGGGATAGAGGAAATCACTGGTAAAAAGTAGATGGGGAAGTTGTAAAGGGGACAGTGCCCATAACAGATAAATCAGAGATTTAGATGATGACCAACACAGCTGATCCTCACCAGGAGACAACAAAGTCCTGTGGTGATTTTTGATGACAAAATGAGCCTATATAAACCTGCCTCTGCAGCGGGAAACAGAAATCCATGAAGGCCCAGGGAGCTGAACCCTGGGCTTGTTCCTCTGTTCATCCTGGCTTTGTCATGATTAGCTTTTTGGTAAATTTTTTAAAAATTTGCTTTTTTATTGCTGTCATGCACAGAACTGAACCCATAGAGATTGTGCTTTTCCTTCATGGGGAATATGCTAAGCCAGAAGTTGTTTTCTCAATGGGTAGCACTTCTAGACTGAAGCAAACCTTCTTATATTGGTTTGTGTCTATTTCTCTGATTCTAGCAACTTTGGGAATTACATTAGGTTGTTCTAGCTGGCAGAATGAAGAACATCCCAAAAAGTTCCTTGAGTAGTTTTATGAAGTTACACTGAGTATCTTTCTTAATAAGAATAGTTGAAAACTGTTTTTCCCCCCTGTGGCTCTCTTTTCCCACCATGTAGGATACTCCAGCCCCAATCTGTCATTTTTCATTAGCACAGAAGTCAAGCTATGGTTATTAATGAAAACTCTTAATGAGGATTTGGTGAGTAAGTCCTGGAAAATCAAACTTGAAACAAACAAGCTAAAATCTGTGTCAGATCTATTGTTTGTAGGTACTAGCAATTGGGAAATGAAGGACTGTATAAAGCACTAGGGAATTTAAAACAACAGATCATATTTGGACTTTTGAAAAGCTTTTGACAAGATATTCAGTTTCCCATAAATAACACAAGCTCCATTGTCATAGAAAACTAGGTAGGAACTCAAAAATACAGCAGCCTTTTATTCATACAGGGGAAAAATGGAGCACAGTGTGGTCCCAGGGCAGAGACTGCTGAATCATCTCAGCTGTGATCAGGAAATAGATGGCATTTTTCAAATGACAGATTATTTATATTGTGAAAAATAATGAAAATCGTGTGGATGTGCAAAGGGACTTCCAAAGGCTGAAGCTTTTATAAGCTTTGATGGATGAAAATCTGAATTGTCAAATTCAAAGCAAAAGACAAGATATAAAGGAAACTGTTCATCCATGCCCGGGTGATGTAAGTTATAGGCAACAACTGGATAACTGTCTTCCAGGTATTGCTTTAAAATCTCTGCCCAGTGTGCAGAGAGGGAAAAAGAGAGGAAAAAAGAAAAGTAGAATAACATCTCAAATGGAACAGCTCTCCAGAAATTAAATGGTGTGATATAAATCACTCCTATGGCTTCAGCTAGAAAATTCTGTTAAGGATAAGTCAGAAAAGAATCTAAGTGCTTGATAAGGATAAATTCCCGCCAGGTAAAAGGATGAATGATTTGGGAAAGTTTCCGAGGAGGGAGGCAAAGAAACCGGACCTACAAGTGCAGCAGGAGAGCAAAACGTGGATCCACCCCCCCTCTAGTGGCCAGTCCCCACCGGCTGCTGCAGAAACCCAAACCACTGGACAGCAACTTTAAAACAAGCACACACCCGTCATTTTTATGCCCCGTTCAATTTTATGTTGCTTCACCGTACATTATTATTTGCTCTTCCTCATTAAACTGCCTGCTGCACTCCTGTGTTGTTTCTTGTCACTACTCAGTGCACAAGCTGTTGTGCAGATGGATTTTTTTTTCCCTACCTGCCTGCAAGAAGAGGATACAGACTGTGACAGGGGCCACACACACCCTGGCATCAGGAGCAATCATAAAATCAAAAAACAACATTTGGAACTCACTATATAAGACACCACTGATGCGAAAAATGGGCATTAAAAACAAGGAACAGTTGTAGAGAAATGGGAACATGGAACTAATTTGGTACATACATCCCTAAAACCTTTTAGATTAAAAAAGATACTTCTTTAGGAACATCATCTGGGACAGAGCATATCATGAAGCTGAAATTTTTTTTGTTTGTTTTTTGTGTTTTTTTTTGGTTTTTTTTTTTTTTTTTGCTTATGTACCAGTGTCACTGAATTTCTGTGTTTCCATCCAACCTGCACACCTGGGGAAACTGAGGCTGGGTGAACCCTTCACATCCCCACATTCTGAACACACACAGGTTATTCTTGGTCACTTACTCCTTCCTCTGTCTTCTGTAGCACATGCACTCAAACTGGAAGAATACCCATTTTTATGATTTTTTTCGAATAATTCAATGTATCAGACCATTTCCTGTTGCTATTCTTTAACGATCTACCCTGGAACACTTTGTGGATTGAGGAGGGGAGATGCTGAACTGAGTGCACTGACAGGAGCTCAGCTCTGTTTCTGGTTGATGTAACACCAAACACTTTGTCAGAACTGGGTGTTTTGTTAAACTTGTACGTTCTACCCAAAAAAAAAAAAGAAGAAAACAGAATCTGGAGCAGAAGTGAACATCCTTCACCTGCATCTATTGCATCCTCAAGCTAATTAATTCCAGTGTACAAGGCTGTGCTTGTAGGGCAGATGAGAAGTCACAAGGAATTAAATTTGCCTCTGGTAAAAAATCTTCCCATCACTTCAATTTTCTCAATCCCTGCTTCAAATGCCACCCTTACCAGTGATTTTTAAGATGCAGCAGGTACATTTATATATTGATAGGGAGAAATATTAACCCTTTCTACAGGTGATTTGCTAAGAAATTGCCTAAGAATGTATTTTTAATTAAGGCTTGTAAGACATGAGGCACTCTTGTATGCATTTTAATAATTAAAGCAGGGCTGCTGCCCTTCTATAAATTATTCTGAAACTACCTGTTTATCAGCTAAGATGGTGCCTTGTATCCTATGGTGGCTCGGATGGATCTCAGAGCACCCTTAATTTAATTTGAATAATTAATTTGTTCAACTGAAACTGAAGAATAAAATCACAAACAAGGCATATTTTAACTTCTCACATCTTAAATTTAAAGAACAAACCCATATTCCATGTGTCTTGACAATGTGAGCTTGGTAAAAATAGTCAGACAACAGATTATTCAAAAGATTTGTATATAATGATGTAAGAAATTTGCTCTTCCATTACCAAATTAATTAATTACTGGCTGCAATCAGGGCAAGTTTGACAGTCCATTTCTTACTGCTGCCATTCCAGACAACTCTTTTATTCATATTATGCCCTCTGTCAAGAGAGATTCAAAAATGAGAATGTAAGGAACTGCACAGACAATTTAAAAAAATAACAAAAGGCACTCGAGCCCCGTGGGGATGGGCATGAGTATCAGGAAAAGTTTCCAGAGAATCCTAAAGAAAGCTGAATCTCTGCTCCACAAGTAACGAAATCCAGGTGATCCACCCATGAGATCTATGTTTCCATCAATACTTACAGGGAATCCTGTACATATTTCTGATACTTACAAAAAGGATTGTGAGAGATTTGGGGTATTCGGCTGAACACCTCACACTGGGTGGGGATTTTTTACCCACTGGGCTATGCAATAATAAACTTAATTTTATACAAAAAATTCATATTTTTATCCATACAACTTCTCCATCTTACTCTGTCAAATAATTTTTTATTTCCTATATTCCTCCTTACAGCTGAAAAAAGGCAAACCCTAATTTTTTATAGGGCCATGAGTTTCTAGATATTGAAAAAAGGAGCTTCTTCAGAATGACAGCCAAGTGTAACCTGTGATTTTCCCTGTATCTCATTATTGGGGTAAATCAAGTGACAGGTTCCAGACTAATTTGTCATTTATTAATTACAATATCATTTTTTCATTCTAGATAATACATTTTATGGAGTACCAGAAGCAGTTTTTTAGTATTAAAGTTATCTCAAAGGCTTTACCAAATATCTGCCATGATTAAAAACAAAACAAACAAAAACAAAACAAACAAAAACAAAACAAACAAAGACAAAAACCAAACAAAAACAAAATAAAAAAAAAACAGGAAATTTTCAATCATAATTTCAATGACAGATCACTTTTCCTTTCTATAAAATGAAATCTTAGAAGCTATTTAATTAAACTGAACAATAACTAAATTACTTTAACCACTCTAATTAAAGCTATGGATGCTTTCTCCCCAGACAAACCTGGCATGCCAATGATTTACCTCAAGGAAGAAAATCTTAAGAAAGCAAACTATTCTGAGCAGGATTTTCATATTCTCAAATGAGACCCCTCTTCACCAACATCAATTATTTGCATTTTGAACCAAAATTTTTTACCTTTCTGTAGCATCCAGTGACAAGAAGGTGTCAGATATGACAATGCACTCTGAAAATCAGTAAAGATTAAAACCTCCAAGCAAGGTCTGGGTTCTATTTGAAATTCTCGCTGCTTTTAGTGAAAAAAAAACACAAAAACCAAACCCTAAATGTACTGCTAAGCACCTGCTTCAGCGCCCTGGTGTGCCTGACAAACCACTCAGCACTAACCCAGCCCTGGCCCAGCTGCAGCTTTACAACAAAAATGATGTTCACCTGGACACTTCAAGTTGGTTTGCAACCAATAGTTGGAGCAATTTATTTTTCTTCTTTTAAATAGTGTTCTTATTTGCCCCTACTTCAAGAGTTTTATCTAACCTATAGCTAAGCTTGGATGAGTTTGTTTTCCCCTTCCAGGAGTTAAAAAGAGAAAGTTTCTGTACATGGTAAATATTATTTGTTAAGTTTCTTCTTCGTGTATTCTGTGCTTCCAGAGGGTTGAAGAAGGAATTTTGTCACTGAAAGAATAGGAAAACAGATTTACAAATGTAGCAATCTTGTAAAACCCTGAGCTCAGGAAAATATTTGCAATGCCACCAAGAAGGAAAAATAATTTCCCAAATTGTCCCAAGTCTCTTCCCACAGAGATTAAAAGGACAGTGATGCACCTCCTACATGACTCTTTTCAAGTGCTCACAGCTCCCATTCCCTTCCCATGATTAGGCTCAGGATTATTTCACGCCTGTCTTTTGGTTCCTGTATTTGTCATTTAAGGCATTTTTTGTTAGGTGAACACAAGTTATTTTATTCAGTGGTGTGAAAAACAAAAATCCAAGAAAGAACTGGTCCTTGCTGCATTAGTCAGGTTTCCATCACTACGAAGTAAAGCATCAATAGGGATGAAAACTCTAGAAATCACTTTTTTTTTTAAATTCTTGCCAACTACATAATTACGCCTCAGATGATTTTGTGCCAGGTGGTTTGGCTAACAGATGGAATGGTATATTTGTTCACTCTTCGTAAACCAAGCTCCTTTCAAAAGCTTGTGAGCCAAAAGTATCTAAATTATTGATTGGCAGTTATATATGCCTAATAAGTAATTAAACTAGCTACAAATTGCAGTGACTCCTGTGAGCACTTTAAAAAAATCATATGGAAAATACGTGCTTGTGTCTTTTCAGTAACATTTTTAAATCACGGCAGATAAAAATATTGGTGTGAAATGATGCACTACAGACAAAGGAGCTTTGGTAGGAAACATCTTAGAAATGTCTAAAGCAGGACACTTGGCATAACGGGGATCCATGGGTTGAGAAAGGCATCTGTGAGAACATCAGGAATTTCAGCAAGGCCAGGTGCAGGGTCCTGGCCCAGAATGAGACAATCCCAGGCACAAACAAAAGGCTGTGTGGAGAATGGATGGAGGGCAGCCCTGGGGAGAAGGACATGAGGGTGCTGGAGGCTAAGAGCTGCACATGCCCTGGCCCAGAACCTCCATGGGTTCATCCCCCACAGTGGGCAGCAGGGAGGGGGGATTCTGTCCCTGTGCCCTGCTCAGGTGAGACCTCACCTGCAGAGCTGCCCCCAGCCCTGGGACCAACAGCAGGAGAATGTGGAGCTGCTGGAGAGAGTCCAGAGGAGTCCAGGAGATGCTCCAAGGGCTGGAGCCAGCCTGGGAGAGCTGGGGGTGCTCACCTGGAGAAGAGCTCAGAGGGAGAGCTCAGAGCCCCTTGCAGAGCCTAAAGGGGCTCCAGGAGAGCTGGAGAGGGACTGGGGACAAGGGATGGAGGGACAGAACACAGGCAATGGCTTCCACTGCCAGAGGGCAGGGTTAGATGGGATATTGGGAAGGAATTCTTCCCTGTGAGGGTGGCGAGGTACCAGGGTGCCCAGAGAAGCTGTGGCTGCCCTTGGATCCCTGGAATTGTCCTGTCCAAGACCAGGTTGGATAGGGCTTGGAGTGACCTGGGCTAGTCAAAGGTGTCCCTGCCCACAGACAGGGTTGGAATGAGATGGGCTTTAAGGTCCCTTGCAACTCAAACCATTCTGTGATTCTATGATAAGATTAAAAATTGTTGCTGTAAGATTATTTTTCACAATCCCAAACATTACCAAAGGCTTACTAAACCAACTAGAGCTTGTGAGCAGACCTAACAAATGCAGTCAGGTTCTCAAGACTCTCCCAGACAACATATCCTCAATATAACCACCACTCTGGAGGGAGAAATTAAACTGAGATCAAACCATGAAGTAACCATTGCTTTATCCATTCTGCATTGGGAGTTATCGGGGGCCCATTCATTCCTTGCCTGCACATCCCAGAAGGAAATCCAGAAACCTTTGTTATGCATGGAATGGCCAAGAGTCCATTCCATCATGACGTGTCACAATGATTGGGACTGTGCTCAACACACAGTGAGGGCACAGAGTAAATCCAGCCTGGCCAGAAGGTGCTGGGCTTGGAGCACAGGTAAAGATCAGCTGTGCTGAGGAGGCACAACAGGCATTTGATGAACAGCACATGTCAGCAGGTATTTTCAAGCTGGAAACAGCCTGGATTTTCTGCTCCTGTGCCCATCAGCTGGGCTATAAAGGCACAAGAACTCTGTGACAGAGCTGACCCTGTCCCATTAAACATTTCCCTGAACATCTGCAAACATCACTGATTTCCCAGCCCGTGTAATGATCCCACCAAGCTGAGGGTAACAACAGATCCATTTCCCACCGAACCCTCCCATGGGAAAATAATGATTAATTTAAAAAAACAAAAATGAGAAAGTCTTTTTGTATATAGTATATTAATATCTGTACTTCTGCTATCACAGAGCTGTGCCAGAAACATTGATTTAATAGGCACTGCAAAGCAATTACCATGCAAATAATATTAGCCAGCAATTTATTATTTTTTTAGTGAAGTCCTTGTTTTGGCTAGCAGACCACAGTAACAGATTCCAATAAAACTGGGTAATTGAAAGAAATTGCAAGTGTCTAAATAGCTGTGACACCAAACATATGAAGCAGCAGTTCTCACCCTGGCCTATTGGTCTGCTTGTGATTTCAAATATGGACAACCTGGGGAGCCAACAAAGGAACAGTCTACACAGCAAAAGGAGAGCACTGAAGCAAGCAGAAGGAAAGATATTGAGGAAAAATCTTCATAGTGACATTGGCAAGGAGGACAATGGAGAATAATGAAGAAGGTTTAAGCCTCTTAGAAAACAGCATTGCTGCCTCAAATCCTTCCTTTTCCCCTGGTTTTCTTCATAAGAAACACATTTTTTTCAAGTAAGTCTATCTTTTTTTAAGCAATATATGTTCATCTATTTCTAGAACAGGATTGGAGACTTGCTTAGATTAACTGAAATGTTAAGCTCCGTGTTCAGCTTCAGAAGTTGCCCATTGATCCTCCTGGATTGATCAGAGCAATAGGATTTTACCTAAATCACTTTTGTGTTCTTCCTGTGACTACCAGAAAATGAACTAAGTTGCTTAGCTAACACCAGAGTGCTGTGACATTCACAAAATTAAGGAAACTGCACATTGCAAGACCTAAAATATTTAATTCCCATACAAAAGAGCTACTGACAGCTGTGTACTTTGAGACATAATAACATGGCTAAAAATTACAGAATCACAGAATCACTGGGTTGGAAGAGACCTTCAAGATCATCGAGTCCAACCCATGCCCTAACACCTCAGCTAGACCATGTCACCAAGTGCCACATCCAGTCTTTTTTTAAATACATCCAGGGATGGTGACTCCACCACCTCCCAGGGCAGACCATTCCAGAACTTGATCATTCTTTTAGTAAAAAACTTTTTCCTAACATCCAACCTATATTTCCCCTGGCACAGCTTAAGACTGTGTCCTCTGGTTCTGTCAGTGCTGCCTGGTGAAAGAGACCAACCCCATCTGGCTACAATCACCTTTCAGGGAGTTGTAGAGGGTGATAAGGTCACCCCTGAGTCTCCTTTTCTCCAGGCTGAACAAGCCCAGCTCCCTCAGCCATTCCTCACAGGGTTTGTGTTCCAAACCCCTCACCAGCCTCGTTGCCTCCTCTGGATGCTCTCAAGTGTCTCAATGTCCTTCCTCAACTGAGGAGACAGAACTGGACAGGGCACTCAAGGTGTGGCCTCACCAGTGCCGAGCACAGGGGAAGAATGAGCTCCCTGCTCCTGCTGGCCACACTATTCCTGATACAGGCCAGGGGCCATTGGCCTTTGTGGCCACCAGGGCACACTGCTGGCTCATGTCCAGCCTGCTGTCCATCAGTCCCCCAAGGTCCCTTTCTACCTGGGCACTGTCCAGCCACACTGTCCCCAGCCTATAATGCTGCAGGGGGTTATTGTGGCCAAAATGCAGCACTTGGACTTGTTAAACCTCACATTACTGGACTCTGCCCATCCCTCCAACCATTCCAAGCCTCTCTGTAGAGCCCTCCTACCTTCCAATAGATCAACACACGCTCCCAGATTAGTGTCATCTGCAAATTTACTAATCGAAGACTCAACAGCCTCATCCATGCCATCAATAAAAATATTGAACAGAAATGGCCCCAGCACAGACCCCTGAGGGACACCACTGGTGACTGGCCACCAGCTTGTAAATGACGCCTCGTAGGAAATCTGGGACAGGAAAACATGTCACAGGCAAGTCTGTCATCCCTGGAAAGACCATTGAAGATCATCCTATATGCACACACTTTCTGAGCAGGGCCAGCAGAAGCCAGAAAGGTCACTGGAAAGCTGGTAAAAAATGCCAATAGCAAAACAGATGAACATTTTTTTACAAAAACTTTCAGATTATTTAGACGTCAAAAACCTCATCATATTTTCAGCACTCAGGACTGAATTTTCAGGACTGAATCAAGAAGCAAGGGAAGGGTAACGGGAAGATCCTGTGCAGTGTAAATCAGGTTTATGTACAAACTCAGCCTGTTACTGAATACATCTTAATGTAAGTGAACAAACATAAATGTATCATAAAGTATATGCCTCCTTTGAAATAAATACCAGTCTCTTAATGTCTTCTTATCTCTAATAATCTTAATGATCTGAATTAGTATTAATCTCTTAATTATGTTAATCTTAATACAAGGATACCTATGCTGGCATGAAAACTGAATTAATACTTCAGCATTTTACAGTAAAAATCTGCCTCATTTCCTCAACAGTTCTTAGGCAGAATGGCAGCTGACATGACAAAATCAGGCAGGAACACATTTGGCATTTGCCACAAACCTATATCAAGATACACAGTCTTGACTCTGTAGCTTTGCCAAGGAGTAGGAGGATTCATAGGCAAGGATCCCAGTTTTAGACACCACGGTTTTAAATACAGTAGAGGTGGTTAATAAAGCACCAACTCTCTACACCTGAATTCAGTGCTCAGTGTCAAAGCTTGCATGGATTTTCACAAACTGGTGGCTCACAGTGCTGCGCTGATCCTGTCATTGCTGTTTTCAGATGTGACTCTTTTTGGCAGAGCACAAACCCAGGGCCACTGAGGAGAAGGTGCCATTGGCATTACTGTTCCCATCTAACGTGAACAGTAGGATGTCTCCCAATCCAAACATGGATCAAGTGATGTTTTTCCCATGGAATGGAGGTTGGCCTAGAACTGCTGTGGCAATAAAGTCTAAAAACATAAAATCTGTAGGTGAGTTGATTTTACCCCTCACCACAGGAGCCCTGGAGGAAGCCAAGCTAATTGAGCATAAATTGCCATCTTCCCATTTCATGTAGGTTTTCACAGCCAAAAGGTTATTTCTAGACCTGTCCTAGGTCTAGAAGTTGGTAGCTCAGCTCAGTTAATTTCCAAGTCTGAGTTTACCACAGGAATCTAAAAGACTGACAATGACTCCAGGATCGCAGAGAAACCAGAACCTCCTCGATTATGGAGCTTTTCCCTTTGCCTCACTCCACAGATGGGAGCTCAGCATGGCTGATGCTGATTAAACTGGAGCACGTCTGGAGAATCTGGAGACAGATTTTTTTTTTTTTTTTTCCCCCCCCCCCCCCCCCCTCAGACACATCACTCCATCGAGGGCTTGGCTAAATCTCACACCAGTCTCTAATTCTTAGCTATCAATGCAGTCTCCTAAACAACCTTGTTGTCTTCTTTCACTGTCAGGGGCTACCTTGGTTTATTAGACAGCTAATAAAACACAAACACTGGTGATTAGACCATTTCCTTAGAACTCTGTGAAAGAGGTTAAAGATTTGAAACATATCAATGCCATCAGAGAAGAAAAAAAAAAGTTTTACTTGTGCCATGGTAACTAAGAGACGTGATTCTCAGATCACAGTCTGGCTCATCCAGAAGGTTTCTACTCCTCTAGTGATGTTACAGCCTTAATTTTTCTGGAAGTTTCTACTAAATTTGTGTATTCAGCTGGCTGACTTCAGATTTTTCAAAGGTAAGTGAAAATTTTCCAGAATTATGGTGGCAAGGGAGTATCAGCTCCCTCCAGATATCTGGAGGGTTCTAGGGAGTGTGAAGCCAGGGCTCTGGACACAACATTTCCTTGCATGGATAGAAAATGAGTGGTCTTACGTTTCAGAGTCAAGAAGGAACAGTCTTGAGCCACACAAGGACACACCTCACAATGTGACTTTGAACAGCTACTTCCAGAAGCAGCCATAATTTTGGCAGTAAATTCCACTGAAATGACTGAAATCACCTCCAGCAAGGTCCTTTATCTCTGACTGATTGTGCAATATAAGCTTCCCCAGCAAGGCTCACCAACTGTTGCACTCCAAATTCACATCCCACTTCAGAGAAATTTCCTCAAGTAGGTAAGTAATGTCTTTTGAAAACAGAGATTTGCCTAATGTCAGAGAACTCTCTGTAATAAGGTACTGCCACCAGCATATCAAATGGCTGAATTAGAGCTAATTGAATACTTTCAATCTAGGCTGGTGTCACCAGCCTATAGAACTGCATCAGATGATATTCACAGGATAAGAAACTCTATTCCAGACAAAAGTGACTCTGAAAAAGACACAGGATTTTCAAGTCTTTTGTAAGGGAAACTGTTCAATCACTTTTTTTTTCTATGCAGAGTAGGATAAGAAGCAATCAGCTCAATTTGCAACAAAAGAGATTTGGATTCCATATTAGAAAGCACTTGCTAATCATAAATATAGTTCAGCAGAGAAGATGAAGAAAGTTCTGTTTGTGCCCAGAATGTCGGCATTTTAATCCTTTATTGCAACTGAAATGAATTAAGACTCTTTCAAATAACTGTCAATACTGTATTACTTTAGAGGAACTGGAACATTTTGCATTCTACTTTGAAAAATTAAGACCTTCTTCACTTATGTCAGCTCATAATACTTTCTTAATTTAAAGAAACCTACACACACAAATATTTAAGTGAAATATATATGTGCATTTATGTGTATTCACAAGTTTCTGACAGCACACAAACTGACACATAATTAAATCATTAAATTGGATTAAGGGAATTGTCAGGGAACATCTAACCTTGGCAATAAAGTTGGTGTGTAGAAATCCCTGTGCTGGGATTCTCGGGTGTGAAATTCCTGAGTGGCTCCCAGGCAGATCTGTGAGCAGCTGTAGTGAGAAGCTCAGAGCAAGGTTTGATAGAAAAGTTGGTGTCACTCAGAAGGGCACAAACTCACACTTTTCCTTCGAAGTGCATCCATATATTGTCACTAATTCACTCTGGATAGACTGAACACTACTGGTCTTCAAGGTAATGGAAGTTCCTGTTGACTGACAGCACAGGCAGACCATTGCTTAGTGATTTTGAAAATAAAGTGTAATTGGAGACTGAAACAAGGACATGCTGTCAGCTTTATTCTATTCCCTTGTTTTATATATAACATAAAGGTAGAGTAGGACAGAGCTGTAAATCCCTGGGTTTATTTTATTAAGCTCCTAGTTTATAAATTGGACTATTTTTGATCCCTTATTTTTTCAGTTGCTTTCATTCCAAGATTTTTTTTATTATTTTAGTTTAAAGAAGGAAGATTGCCAGAAGAAAGAATGGGCATCACTAACTCAGATTGTTCATATTCAGAGCAGGACTAAAATTTTAACAATTCCAAATGGGTTTGACGACAGGGATATGGAACAGCTTAATTCAGCAATGTCTTTACACTTTCATTTTCTAAAATATTGCATACAAGTGTATTAAACATTGTTATTCAGAAGCTAAAATGACAGGAAAAAAAATGGAAAGCATTTTAAGAATCTATTTAGCTTACTTGCCTGCAAAAAGTCAAAATCAATTGTATCATTCTTGACAAATGTGGCTATTATCAACACCCGCCACTGATAAGGATTTTGCAGCATCCTCAGGCAAAATCCTTCTGTGCTGTGTTCTCATTACTTCTATTACACTGTCCTTAATTCTAATCTAAACCTTTCCTGCTGCAATGTTATTCCAGAACTATTTCTCCCGTCCAGTAGCAAAATGAAACCTGTTTATTCTATTCCACTTTGCAGCAGCATTTTTTGTCGTTCAGGACCTGGAGGAAAAATGGGTGCAATTTTCACTTCTCCAGCCAAAACACCAGTTCACTAAATCTCCTCTCATAGATCTCATTTTTTTCTAGGTCTTTGATCATTATTTTTACATTCCTTTTCAATGAGACTTAATCATTCTTGAAGCTTGTACCCCAAAGTGACACAGCATTCAGCAGTGCTCTTACCAGTGTGCTGGGGTGGTATATTCTGCTTAGAATATCTTAGAATATCTGGCTGGCCCAGGAACAGGTTATGGTGCACTGTAACTTACTGATATCTTTTCCTAAGGAATCACTGCACGCTGGATTTGCTGTCCCTTTTTATGAAATATATATTTTGTTAGATAAAGGTATAATGGAAGAAGATCAAGGGAAGATATTTAGGATAACAAGAGGGCTGAAGCACCTCTGCTATGAGGACAGGAGGTGTTCACCTGGAGAAGAGAATATTTCACAGAGAGCTCAGAACCCCTTCCAGAGCCTAAAGGGGCTCCAGGAGAGCTGGAGAGGGACTGGGGACAAGGGATGGAGGGACAGGACACAGGGAATAGCTTCAAACTGGAAGAGGGCAGGGATGAATGGGATGTTGGGAAGGAATTGTTCCCTGGGAGGGTGGGCAGGCCCTGGCACAGGGTGCCCAGAGAAGCTGTGGCTGCCCCTGGATCCCTGGAAGTGTCCAAGGCCAGGCTGGATGGGGCTTGGAGCAGCCTGGGATAGTGGAAGGTGTCCCTGCCCATAGTTGGAGGTGGAATGGGATGGGCTTTGTGGTCCTTCCAACTCAAACCATTCTGTGATTTTATGATTTTGCTTTCTAATGAATAAATATTGAAGCTCTGCATATCCACACTTACTAGTAATTAATATAGATATATTTTTCTCACTGTAGTCTGAGTTTTGTTTTAATATCTCGGTTAAATTCATAAAATTCAGTTCTGGCAATACTGTGTATAGATCAAACCACATTCTTTTAAGGAACCATTTTTCTTTGACTGACCAGCTCATTCATCTAAATTGATCATACATAAATACATTTGCACAAGCAGAGCTGTTAATTTATATAACTATTTCATCCAGGCACTTAACCAGAAATATCCTTACACAGAAATACACTTTACAGTGACCTAAACTGGGAATAACCCATTCAGTATAAAATAGTAAGTCCTTCCTCACAACCTGCAGTCTGAAAATGCACCATATTGGAAAACACTTTTAGAAATTATTTGAAGAAAATTTTGTTTCAGAAAATAATTTACTTATTAGAACCATTATATACTGGGCAAGACACTACCAAACAATACTATTCCATAAGTATATTGAGGGATTTTTTGTCATATGAAGTGGTTTCATTTTCTTCACCCTCCCAGGGAATGGCAGCTCTCCTGACAGCCCTGCAGTCCTTCCTCTGGATGTGGCCCAAGTAAGCTGACATTTGAGAGACATCATAGAGGTGAGAGGAACTATATTCATTTTTATGAAAAGCCAAAGCTGACTTCAGAATACCTCAAACAAAACCAGATAATTCAATATTTTGTAAAACAGGGTTAAATCACACCCCAAATATAATTTTCAGCTCTGATCTTTGTTGTAGGTTTTAATTAAACATTTTTAATTAAAAATATAAAAGAATCAAAAAAGCACATATGAGGAATAATGCTTTAATGAGAATATGAATATTCAGATGGGAATTGTGAAAGTTAAAGCTCTGTAGTAACCTGATTCAAAGGTCACTGAAGCAGAGAGACTTCAAATATCACAAAATCACAGAATGGTCTGGGCTGGAAGGGACCATAAAGTCCATCTCATTCCACCTCCTGCCATGGGCAGGGACACCTTCCACTAGCCCAGGGTGCTCCAAGCCCTGTCCAGCCTGGCCTTGGACACTTCCAGGGATCCAGGAGCAGCCACAGCTTCTCTGGGCACCCTGTGCCAGGGCCTGCCCACCCTCACAGGGAACAATTCCTTCCCAACATCCCATTCATCCCTGCCCTCTGGCAATGGGAAGCCATTCCCTGTGTCTTGTCCCTCCATCCCTTGTCCCCAGTCCCTCTCCAGCTCTCCTGGAGCCCCTTTAGGCTCTGGAAGGGGCTCTGAGCTCTCCCTGGAGCCTTCTCTTCTCCAGGTGAGCACCCCCAGCTCTCCCAGCCTGGCTCCAGAGGAGATTTGCTGCAGACCTGATACTAACCAGCCGAGGGTTAGCCCCTAATTGTCAATACACACAAAGGTATCTCACACAGACTTCTGATTTTTATCACAAATTCCCTGTGTTTTTCTTCCCCCCCTGCCTTAAACAGCTGTGTGCACACAAATCTTCCCTTTCCTTGTCTCCAAGGCTCACAGCTCTGGGCTGTTCTTTCTTATGCACCTTCCCATGCAAACAGCTTCTTCTCCACACCTTTCTTGCCTGAATTTTTTTGTTCCATCCTACCCTATTTGCAGACCTGGCACCAGCATCTCTTCCTTGTCTTTCTCTCTCTCTCATCTCCAGCTTTATGCCCTCCCACATTATCATAAGCAAAAACATCTTCATGGGACCAGTCCACAAAGGGTCTCAATATCTGTGGCCCTTGGCTACAGACCTGAATTTATCATTAATTCCTCCATATCTAGCCACATCCTCTTTTCTTTTTTTCTTTTCTCTTTTTCTCTTTTTTTTTTTTTTTTTATTTTCATCTATTACAAGACTTTTTCTTTTCTTTTTGCTAATCTGATGCATACATTTCCTGCAAATGCATTGCATCCTCAAGGCTCACTTTTACTCAAACCACATATTAAGCTAAAATGCCTTCCAAATATACTGAATTTCTAAGTTTAGCTGTAATATCAGACATTTGCTCCAGTTTCTGCTTGGGTTGTAATCTCACTGGGACATGCTTTGTGTCTTCATTTGCATTCTGAATGCAACATTTCATAAATTACTTTTTTTAAAATATGGATTTTGTTTTGTTGTTGTTGTTGTTGTCACTTGTGACTTTGGCATTAAAGCTGTATCACAGTTAGCATTTGGAAAAGTTTGGTCTTTAGGAAGTTTCTGTTCTAATTCAGGCAAAATTTTTCTGGATTTAATGAAATCTCTGACTAAATCCAGACTGACGTAACACTTCGATCTGTGAACACTGGAAGTTTTCCATGACGTAAATGAATCCAGAGAAATAATCTAAAGACATATTATTAACAAGAACATATATATATATATATGATTTAAGGCTAAAGATTATCTGATTGGAGATACTTTTTTTGTACATGTATGTGAGTAACCACAGCCTGGTACGTCCTGAGCTTTACTGCTTTTCCATTACAGTTATTGCCAAAAAATTATTCCCATGTGGAAGGAGACAGAAATGCTGATTAGAACACATTAGCAACTTTATTTGGTATATTCAGGATTAAATATATATTTTTATGAGCATTCTTTTTAACTGTCTCATTTTCAGACATCAGAGCAAGGACTGCCAAGAGTTTGAATCCAATCAATTTCTTTGTAAGTTCATATGGGTAATTTGGATAAACCATCCTTGTATTTCACATGGACACTCCAGGACTGTTAAAAGCAGCAGTTCATGTCTTCATTCCAATGCAATCCCCAGCTGAATTAATGAATTCGCTGTCTGGCCTTCAATCTTTAGTGTTTGATTTAGCACAGGCAGGGTAAGTCCCATATATAATCTCCTCCTGGCACTTCTCTCTCTCCCTCCCCATATATAAGTGTATATATAAAATTATAAATATTATATACCTATATATATGGATATGTATATTCATGCTGACTGATATTTCTTTTCCAGCCATGCTACTCCCTATCAGTCAGATAAGACTAATCCTAAGAATTTCTTGAATTTCTTGTATTGCATTTAAAATAATTTAATATTATCAAGTAGTTAATACTTATCAGCATCTTCTGGAGCTCTTAGAACTAATTTTACCAGCAGAGAATGTCCCCACCATGCTAAAAATACAGATGCAGTGAAGAGAGCGAGCCTTTAGGAGAAAATAAGTTTCTATTATAAGGACAGAGACAAAATACTTCCTTTAGTCCCTCATTAGTTATCCATTTTAATTTAACTGATGCTGTTGTTCTGCCTTTAGCAAACACAGAGCCTTGGTGAAGGCCCAGCAGTGATCCCCAGTCAGGAGTGGTAAAATCCCAAAGAGATTTCATCCTTATCAGACAATAATGCTGCTGCTGAAAGCCCCTTCATCAGGATCTTTATAGGGCTCTGCTAAAACATTTTTCTTTCTGACTTGCCAGCAGCCAAACTAACAAGACTTCAGTGACAAATGATCTGTTTAACCCTCCAGGAAGGAATCCCAACTTGGTTTTTAGGACTGTCTCCATCTTTTTGTCTGAACGACCAGACAAAGACACATCACCTTTCAAGGAAAGTGATGATGCTCAATGTTTGAAGAAGCATCTCAAAAGTATCATTTCACCACAGTTTTTTTGTCTTTTTGCTTGATGGCTTTTGGGAAAAGAAGAAGGTATATACAGAATACAATAAAAACCTGATCTACAGCAAGATTGCCTTAAATTCCTGAGAGGCTATTTCCCTGATTAAGGAGAACAAACTAATTATGTATGTTTTAACTTTTCAGAGGTGGAGTATGGAAAATCCAGGTATCTCCTCAGATTTTAAGTGTCATTAATGAGTTGATGCAATGACAGAGTCAAAGAGAACACGTGGGTCTTTTGGAGTCTATTGAATATTTCCCTTTCTCTCTGTCATTGTGTCATAACCCTGTACCAGCTGGAGGGTGGTTTTTTTTTTGTTTTTTTTTAATCTCAGACTTTTAAAGAAAGTGAGTTTTGTCCTACTGCTAAGTTTATCTTAAAAAATGGTGAAGTTTTATTTGGTAAGAGATGTCCTCCTCTAAGGAAGTCTTGACTAAAGCACTTAATTTTCACAGATGGATAAAAAACCAAACCAGGAGACATCTGCAAAGTCATCTTGCACTTACATAGCTCTCAGAGAAGGCAACAATATCTCATTGACTTTAGCATCAGATCTACTTCTTCCAGTACAAGGACATTATTTTTATCTAAAAGCAAACTGGTCAAGAGACTTTTACTCATTATGTTCACTGAGCTGGAGTAAGTCTATGTTTGTCTTGACCCTCTTAGTCAAGACCCTGTGGATTTTCAGCTTTAACCCTCCTTGTATTCATTTCATTCTCTCACAAACCACTGGAACTAAGAGTTACATAATCAGCTGCAACAATTTCTCTTTTTTTTTTTTTTTTTTCATATCCATGCTTTTCAAACACCTACATACATATCACATCCTCCTGAGTTGCTCCAGATCCAATGTTTGAACTAATTCTTCATGACAAGATGTCAATGTCAAGCATTTTTGAGCCTTAAACAGAGGCAGTGATTACCAAATGTAATATTCCAGCATCTTCCCAAGCAAACTGTTGAGAGTTCATTGAAGGGAGGGTTGGAGTCAGCTGCACTTACCTACTTTTCCAAAAATAGCTTTTTAACCTCTTTTTTCTATAACATTGGTTTCTGTTTCTTTGCTCTGAAGGGTGAAACAGTTCATTGCTCTGAGGGCTCATATGAGAATTATGTTCAATTTTCATCACTGGAGCATAAAAAGCTGTGAAGCCAAGGCACAGCAAAGACCCTCTTGACAAATAATGTGAGGTCTGCTTTCTTTTCACAAATATAATGAGAATGAGATGATATTGCAGCTCAAAGGAAATTGTCGTGGTTTCTTGAAAAAGAAATACAGACCTCAAACTTGTCTTTAAATTTTGAATCAAATATACTTTAACAACCACTGTTAAGGTGGGTGACTCATAAAGAGATGGTATTACACAGGCAGGAAAACAAAATTATGAAAATAAAGTGGATTTATTTTTTAAATTACTGTAATATATTGCTAAACCATTTTAATATGCGTGCATCTTAAGAAAATAATGACAAAAATTCAAGCCAGGCCACACAAATGGAAATCTGGCATAATTATTACTCTTTTTGACAACTGTGAAATTCCTGTTTTCAATTCGTAACTCAGCTGAGCCAATGACAGATTTCTCCTCATCATCACTGATTTATGAGCTCATCTTGTCAACTTTCCCCCCCTTCCCACACTATGTACACAAGCTGGGACAGTTTTTTTCTCCTCAGAACAAAGGGCAGCTTTTCAAGAAGAACTATCAAATTGTGTAAATCCATAACTGCCTTTTGAAATTAAGCAGATTTTGTCTGGGTGCCACAGCTCAAGTACCCTAAGGAAAGAACATAAACAGAAAGCAAAACTAAAAGAACACCATATGATCAGAGTCTGAATGTCTCAAACACCTTCTCTTTTTTCTGGGATTTTGGTTTGGTTTTCAGCTTTTTTATTTATTTAATTTATTGGCTGTTGGTTTTTTATTAGATGTAACCTGATAATTTGCTCATATTCTACTTTAATAGAAGGACTTTTATGAGAAGCAAATGAGTTGTTGGATCATTAATTAGCACACTGCTACTAAGAACATGATTAATAAGATCAATAATAATTCATCTAACATTGATATCATCCAAAGAGGAGAAATGCTCAATGAGTATCTATTTAAGTATTTATAAAACACTAGCTGATAATGAAATATTTCAAATTCCAGAGTTAAGAAGGAAGATATTAAAGAGTAACTCCAACAGAAGCTGGAGATTTGAATCAGAATGTTTAATTGGTTTATGTTAGAGAATATTAACAGGTCTAGTTGGTCAGTGCTCTGGGATGGAAGGAGAAAAAGTACACAAAGAGAAATGACCATAAAAATGCATTTCAGAAGTCAAACAAAACAGAAGGGGAAAAGGGGATTCTCTAATATAGTTATTTTGGGGCTGGAATTTTTACAACTTTTCATTTTAGGCAGAGAAATCTCACTGAGTATATAAACATTTCAAAAATTCCAGCATTTAGCTTCTCAAAGTAAAACTCATCACCCAGTTCTTCTTGTCTGTCCTTCCTCTTTTACGACTGCCATCATCTCTTTGACCTCACAGCTCCAATCTGAAGGATAAGGCTTGGAAGACAAGAGTGTAGCCATGCAATTATGGTACTTTTATTATCAGGTAGTCTGTGTCCTTGTATGGAGCTGCAGAACAGGCAGGTAAGAGAGCCTGGCTGATTCTTCTGATTAGCTGAATAATCAGGCAGTTGCTTCTCCAAATGACCTTGCCTGTTATGATACAGTTTATTATCAGCTTCCTTACACTGCCTGCTCTCTAAATACTCCTCTCTCTGTTGTAATCTCTTCCTTGACTCAGGAGAATATATTTTCTCCTTTACTTTTCTTCCACTGAAATTGTCAGCATCTCTCATGGTGCTTCCTCTCTGCCCTCTTGGATCAAGGTGATGGAATGCTTATCTCTTGTTAAATGATACCATTTAAAATTTAATTTCAATATCAGTCTTATTTCACACCACATGTGATACACAGAAGTTTCTGTAACCCTGTCAGGAAAGGAAATTTCTACAGAAACACCAGGGTCAGTTAATGTTTCCAGTTCACTTATCAAACATCACATTAATTCATTCAGCCTGAAATTCATACAGGAATTTGTTAATTGTATTCAGGGGTCAAGCTCTACAAAAACCTTGTAAGAAGGATATTGTGTAAGAGTTTCTTGGGTACATGCTCCAGGAACAGTGATGTGGAAAATTTAGTGTCTTTAAACAACCACATTTGCAAGAAAATGGGTATTTAATTTTAATAACTACCAGGTCCATCACTTGTATGTGCTTTTTTTTTTTTTTTTGTTCTTGATCCTACAGAGACAATTCAGTTTACCTGTTTCAAATGGTAGAAAAAAAATAAACGAGTGCAAGTAGTTTTGTTGATGTAATTTATGGAGCTAGTTTAGAAAAAAACATAGAATGTCAGCAAAGGGAACTATTTTTATCACAGTCTATTGTTTAACAACCCTTCACGGTCATCAAATTTAGTGCACCTATAAAATGCAAGGCAGCTGCAGGGGATGAACCAGCAGTTTAAAAATACTAAAGAGCCAAAAATTATCCAAACCACCATCTCCCTGATCCACTGATATTGCATAGAAATGAAAACAAGTGTATATACAGTTTTTACAAAAAGTTGTCAGATTTAAAATTAGACAATTTTAGGATGCAAATTAAATTAGGAAAGTGAGTGACTGTCCAGAGCTGCAAGCCAAGTAACTGTGCTCAGAAATAAGCAGAGAAGTTCTCACAAGCCTGAGGTGAAGTCCACAGAAGAATGTTGTGACATGTATCAGACACAGAGAACCAAATCTACACTTAATGGGAGCCCCTGAATTTCATAAATTTCTGAGGAGCTGGGCTAATTTCCATCACAGTAATGGAAACCTAATGGATAACTGGAAAAATGTAATGGTCCAAGCTGACATAAGATAAAATTTAATAAAAATAATGTTGTAGGGGGATTTATCTTGCTTTTGTTTGATTTGCATCCTGATGGCATGGGAACAATTAATCATTGGGTTCACTCTCCAGTTTCCTGGAGATAAAAAAGGAATTACTTGAAAAAGCCTTGAATTCTTTCCCTGTTTCATTAGGTTTCATCTAGCCACCAAGTATTTGGCTCTGTATTGACTATTTTTGTCTTTCTGCTTCCATTCTTGCTGCTGTCAAGCCCACATCCCTTCTCTCCCCCACTGAAATCTCCATCACCAGCTCTGCCCTTCAACCTCCCTACCTGCTCCTCTTCCCAGCACTCTTGCAGGATTTCATCTCCTCCCCTGGAGTCAAAGATACAGCTCAAAGATTTGGGCATTGAAAAATATTTCTGTGAAAAGCTTACTAAAAATCTTAAGGAAAAATCACAACAAGGAACTGGAAGCCTGTTCCAAGGAGCAATGAAGGAGAACCTTTCCCCACCTGGCTGAAAACCTCCAAGGAAGCACAAGGCACTCTATTAATGCTTGGCTGAGTAGTATTTAGCTCAGAAATCTGCTGTGTGTAGCAGCCAATAAATATTTGATCTGTGCTCTTATAGTGAGTGTATAGGGCTTGCAGAGCCTCCCTATACTCAGCAAAAGGTGACCAAAAAAAGGGATGCACAGTGCTAAATTTTCCTGATGTTTTTACCATTGATAGAGCTGGTGACCCATGATCTTACATTGCTGCAAGAATAACCCAGTCCCAGCCAAAATCCCACCATTCTGAAGAAAAATCACAGCTATTGTCAGCATTTTGCAGCAGCTTCCTAAGTATTGAGTGCATTTATATAGGCCAACAATTCAATTCTATTTTATGAATGCTGTTTTATCTTCTATTTTGTGCTGGAACCTTCAAGAGACAAGCAAACATTTCTGCTTCAGCCACAGCACTGAATGTGGAGGACAATCAGCGTCTGTGAGGCAGCTGATTTTTCACTCAAATGGAAACAGCATGGCACAAATAGTTGGCCACTACCCCAAAGAATCCATCCTGCCAGGCTGCTTTACAATCCTCTACTTAAGGATGGATCACCTGGTTCCTTTCCCTGCTTTTTTTTTTGGAGAAGTTTTCAACTAACACTCCGTTATTGCCAGGATCCAGGAGCGATTTTCAATCGCTGTTTTTTACTTGTAGTGTTTGGTAGTTTCCTAAGGAACTGAAATTTCTTAGAAGGTGCTCAAAAACACATCTTTGAGTAGGTGGCCTATGAATTCTCCTCCTGTGGATAGTTTTGAAGTCAGCCAAGAAAAAGTGGGTTTGGTTGTGGGTTGGTCTGCCTTTGAGGATAGATTAAATTCAGGACAAAACATGATCAGCAGGAGAAGTAAAAAAGGAGTCTCTCAGTTGCTAAATGACCTGCCATAGCCTGATAGCCATGGTCTAATGCTATTTATTCATAGACTCCACTTTTTTTTCCTTGGAAAAGCTTATCAAAGTGACAAAACCCATTTAAACCTGACAGAAAACACAGCAGACATGAAGCATTTCTGTACAATCACATCCAGTTAATTCTTCCCTTCACATCTTCCCTTTGGCAGAATGTGGGATTTCTACATACTGGACCTTATTATTCCTACATTTCAGAGACCTTTGATGTCTCTGTTCAAATTTTGCAAAGAAACTTTTGTTTTCAGTTCTGAGGGTCACTCTAAGATCCAAAAGCCCTTGTTGATAATCAAAAGCCTAAAGTTTTCTGTGTCTCTGGGTCTTTGACTTCAAAATACCTACCAAAAAAATCAGTGCAAAAGGAACAGCATGGAATTTCATAGAATCACAGAATTTCTGAGGTAATTTATCCAGATAACCTTGGCCTCTAACAATATGGAGTCAGTTTTAATCAGAAATATTACCTATTAACAAGTGCCAAATTTAATCATGCATCAGCTTTGGTCTTATCATCCCTGAGTTATGAAGTCATCCAGATATTTCAAAAACATTTCTCCTTGTCTTTCATGCCTCAAGAAAAAGAAGTGTTTTCTCCTAAGGATAGATTTTCCACGTGTATGTCAGAATATTTCAGTTCATAGAATGCATCAACAAGTGGACATAACAAAGGAAAAAAGAAATATCCTTGCTGAGAGATTGGAATGGATGATGTTCAGAATAAAAACCGGTCTATTCAGGAAAGGGTCTGTGTAAGCTGGTAGCTGATGTTAAACTAGGATGGGTTTCTCTAAATCAGGGAGCCCTTTCCAGCTCCCTACTTTCTAATCCTGGGGTCTGATGGTGGGTTAAAGGAGAATATTTTATACAAGCTAATAATAATAATATCTGTACCAATAGTGGCGCTGTTGTTGCTTGACAGCAAATGTTTTACATGAGCCTGCAGAACAGTCTGCATTCCTGCTTCCCCATGCTTGTAACTCCTGCAAGCCTTGACACTCCTCGGGTTTGTTTCTGCCAAAAAGATATTTCCACTTCTTTGTATGGAATAAAGAGCTCCGATACGAGCAAGTAAAATATTTCCAAAATAAAATGAGAACAAAGCTGAAAAATGAGTGTAATGCAGATCTGAATTTATGGCTGAAATCAGCCTGGTGTGAGCACAGTAGGGACACAACATGAAGTCCTCTGAATGTAACAACCACAGCTTTGGAACTGAAATCATACCTGAGAGGAAAGAGAGGTGGCTCCTTCACATTTTTTGCAGTGTTATGAAATATTCTGTACTTCCAAACTGTTCCTGAGCTAATTTCAGAGTTAGTGCTACACAGGTATGTGCAGGGAACACCCATCAGAAAGCTGAATAAATGAATTACTTGAATTCATTCATTTAAAGGGAGAGATAGTTCTGGCATAAACTCATTACTCACTAGCCTGGTTACATAATTTTCTAGACCTGTTCATGATACTCTGTGTCTCAAGCTTACAGGTGACAACAGAGCTCCTCTAGGAAGATAAACTGATCCACAGACACACATTTTTTCCATGCTAATCTTCTCCTTCAAAGAACACATAAACAACAGCACCAGGAACTCCTACATAAATCACACAACTCAATAACTTTTCCACCTGCATATTTTTCTAATCCTATCTTAAAAGATGTTGTGATTCTCCATAACAGAAAAAGGAAGCTCTTTGTCTCTGCAGATGAATAGAAAACAGAAAACAAAATTCCCCATAAAAAGTCAATGTTTGGGATTTTTTTTTCTTTCTAAATAAGAAAAACCTGATTCATCAGTACTGGATAATTTTGTCAAGATTTTATTTTCCTTTCCTGAACATACTGTCTGAAATGAAGAAGACAGACAAAATAACAATTCCAACAGACAAAGGGCAGAATAAATAATTCCCCTTGTTGCAAACCAATGAATGTTTAACTGTGTCTGCAAACTGAAATTTGCAATGAGAGACACTAATTCCACACTTTTATTGTTTTGATTACCAGGTCCAAATTCCTGTGTCAAATCAGGTGCAGCATTTCCTGTACTTCAGTTATTCTGTGGTAAAAGGCTGGTGTGGGTCTGTGTTTCAAAATACCTTCTGCATTCCACAAAAAACCTTCATGGCATAAGAAATGGCTTTTGTAACCCTCATTTTCAGTGATTTGTTCTGGTATATAAACACACAAATACACACACGTGTCAATAAACACAAATTTACCTACAAGGGCAACAGGCAAATTAAAGGCATAACTGAAAGCCACAGAGCAACATGTGAAATTGTTACTTGATTGAAACAGATTATTTCCATTATTTGAGATAGCATTCTATTAATATTGATTTATGGCTAAAAAACTGCAGTGCTTAATTATTTGATTAATCAGGCAACAAGCTCTTCTTGGATCCTCTCAATAAACTATTACAGATCATTGAGGCTGAGATCTCTCGTGGCTGAGAAGCTGGGACAGCAAATCATGCAGATGTGGGCTTTTCTCCTCCTATATTTTTTCCTCAAGGCTGACAATACACATTTTGAGAAGATGGGAAGAAGATAATCTGAGCAAATCAGGACATAAAATTGTACAATTGTATACAGTTATGAACAAAACCTACCTTTTTCCTTTTTTTTTTTTAGGAAGGTGTATATGTTTTGAAGCCTAGACATTTTAACATTAGACACAAACATTAAAGCTCTCAGATGGTACCTGAGCTGAGATTATGTGTAACCCAACCAGAATCTGGTTCAACTGATTTTTAAGACCCTTGAGAGTCTTTCAAATTCCACACCTGATCCATTTAATTCTGCCTGCTGCCAGGTACCAAAGGGATTATGGTTTTCCACCTGCTAGAAGAAATTGATTTAGGATGAGAGAAGGCTAATTCTAAGCATAGAAGTGATAACCAGCTGGGATGCATTCCTCAAAGAAATCCAAGCCCTCTGTATGAATAAACAATGATTTATGGAAAATTAAACCTGGGTGTTGACTCTGAAGGCTCCTGAGAAAGATACTCGGACATGGCAGTGAAACATCAGTGACATCAACGGCACTCTCAGAATGATTTGTGAAAATCTGAGGATTGCACTGAAGGTTGTATGGGGAAGTCCTCTCTCCATACTCAGGCTTCCCAAATTATTTGCCTGAGCCCTGATAAAGCAGAGACACCAGCAGCTATTTTTAGGCTAAGCAGCATGACAAGCAATTAGTAGAATAGAAAATTCAATATTAAGTGCATGGTGTGACAGCCCCACTGCCAAGAGTTTCCTGGTGCCCAGCACGGAGACCAACACTGGAGGGGCTGGTGGAGATCATCAGATGCCCACACCTTGTTCAACTAACAATACAACTAACTAACAAAACTAATACACTACTAACTAATACAACTAATACACTAATACAACTAACTAATACAACAACTAACAAAACAATTAACAATAACAGCTGAAAACAAATTAAACTATTAGCATTGATTGAATGGGGAAGGAATTTAAAAATAAATTAAACCCTCCTAATCTGAAGAATTGGAAAGAAAATTCATTAGCAAAATTTTTGCAAAGACTTAGGGTTTAGAAAAGAAGCTTGAGACCCTTTTCACTTCAGAAGCCTATTAATGAAGTGATATTCTACAGTGTTTTTTTACTTATTTTTAGATATCCAAAGTGAATGTGATTATGTCTTGGAGGAAATTATTTATATAATAAACCATCAGACATCACCAATCTAAGAAACTGTTTTAACTACCTCTTTCAAATGATATCAGTTTTAAAGGTTAAATTGAGCTTTCTATTGTAGTTACAGACTGTTATAAACTCTAGGAAAAAAGAATTGCAGCCTATATAATTTCTATAATCATTAAAATGTCATGGCATTCAGTCCATAAGCTACAAGGAGCATTCTGAAAATTGAAAGGAAAAGAGATTTTGAAATAAATGACATGACCTTCAGTTTTTTACCACTGAACAGAAATTAAGGTGAAATTACACGCTTCTAATACCCAGACTGCATTCACATTTCACAAAAAGAAAACAAAAACAAAAACAAAAAACTACTGGAAGCATTCACAAGAACTCCAGAAGAATTTGATCCCCTAAATTCTTGGATATCTAAAAGTTTGGATGATAATATAGCATATTTATCAGAATAATATATATAATACTAACATTCTTCTATGAAGATCTTTAAAATCTGTAACACCACTGCCAAAAATCACCCCATCTTTAAAGTATCTGTGACCTTCAGTAACTCCACCACTAAAATATCATAAATACACATTTCCCACCTATTATCAGTAAGAAACAAAGGTGAGCACCAGGTGTGGGAATTTACAGCCTTCATGGTGTCTGAGGCCAGGCTGCAAATTCCCATCCTATCGAGACCATTTCCCACTGAGGTATTGGTGCATCAAGGCTTGAAATCAAACACCGGTCCCATGCACAACACACCATTTTTCTTCCCAGCATATCATTTGGTCAGACTGCAGGAATGTGACCTGGAAAATTGGGAAACCCTGAGTTGTAAATTATCCCACACCTCTGCCAACAGGATGGGCACTGGAGCAGCTGGGAAGTTTCACTTTGAATCCAGTTTAAGGCATGTTGCCACCCTGAGCCTCATGCTAGTGCTCAGCCTGAGCTGGGTGACTTCACAACTCTGTTTTCTCAATATGCAATAGTAACAAAATGTAATAAAAATGTTAATGAGGTAAATTAAGTGCAAGAAGTTAAATGATGCTGATAATATCATAACTCTGTGTCAGCTATCTTTGCACAACACTGAGTTAAGGGAAGGATGAAGCATAAACTGTTCTTTGTGTTGAACGTGACAGTTTTTGAAACCTAAACAATTTCTTCAGATAATGAATTCACAATATAAATTCAGAAAGAATTTTTTTTCAGGGGTGTGGAACATCTTTCGTTCAGATGTTAATTTTCCATTTGGTTTAGCCCTGTTGAAGGAAGGAAGGAAGGAAGGAAGGAAAACTTGCAATATACCCAAATAAATTTTAAAAGAAAATTGACTGGATATGTACTGGTGATAGTAACCTGGTTTCTTTCTTGCTCTGTGTTTCTCATGTAATTTCCCAGGAGCTGTAGTGTGTTTGAATTTCCAGATACCTGACTTCTAGGAAACAGCCAGACTCCCCTCATTGACACAATTCTCCTTTTGGTAAAATCAGAGGAACAAAATGAGAGGCAGAAACTCCACATCCCACTGCTGACTCCCCTGTGCCCTTTCCCAAGCTCACACCAACCAAAGGAATACATGAGTACCAAAAAGCTTCAAATCCTCACTGCAAAATTTAAGGTGAGCTCCCTTGGATTTCCTAAAGTGCAGAGCACCTCAGTGGTCCCAAATGACAAGCTGTCTCAAACTAGAAAGTCAAAAATGAGAAAAGAGGAAAAAAAGAAGAAGAAGAAGAAGAAGAAAAGGACAAACAAAAGGAAAAAATAAGAGAAATCATTTACTCCCACTGAAAATGCTGGCCATGAACTCTGGATTGCTTCAATATACTGTAGACATTTTTGTCATTTCATAGCAAGCATTTTTCAGCTTCACTTGACAGACACAAAATGTACATTTTATAGCAATAAACTGCAAATTCCTGCTTTCCAACTTTATTCTAAAATATGTATTATTGATAATGTTAGCACTATACACCTTACACTGGGTATTGTCTTGATTGTACACCTAGACTGGTTCCTTACTGACATAAATACTGGCACAGAGGGTGCTGGGATACAATGCAGTGTATACTGAGATGATGTATCTACTCTAAATTTCAATTATATGCATCCCAGTGTGTGTGTATATATATACACATATATATAATATATATCATAAAAACTTATTCTTGCCCCTTTTTCATATCGCAGTCACTTGCAACTCATGTTCTTTTCCCTTAGCTCTACACATCTCACTGCACCCTATTTATCCACTTACACTGTTAATATTCCTCCCACACCTGCATCTCCTGACCTGTGGGGGCAGAGGTATCAGTACAGAGTTCAGCACAAAGACAAGGTACTGACTGCCATCATATTTGAATTTATTTGCTTTCAAGAGCAGTGGAGTTGTTCTCAAATAGAGTTAATTCTGGTTTATTTTTTCATGGTTGGATGAGACTTGACTTCACATTGATGACTTTTCTCCACCACAAGCAGCCTAGATCATCTTGGAATTGCCTACTCCTTGTTTTCCTTGACTTTCTTTCACCAAGTTTTATTACACCTGCCTGGCTCTAATAATGACCCCTTTAATTCCCATTCTGCTGAACTTTTTTGGTTCTCCAGTACACTTACACTTGCCCTGCTGCTGGAGTCCTGGAATTGCTGCATTTGGTGTCTGACCCATCACAGCCTCAGCCTCCTTCCTTCTCAGCACCCAGGACTTTGTGAGGGCTGAACCATCAGCCCACTGTCCATCTCTTGCCTCCTTTTCTGTACTGGGCTGCCAAAACAACCTCACAGTCTCCTGGTAGGTTCTGTCTCCTTTTTATTACTTCTCTTTTCTACATTTCTGTAATTCTCATATTGCCGTTTCTGTGTTGTTCTGGAACACCCATGCTTGAGGATATTCAAGTTTGCCTGGATAAGACCTGGGAGCAATCTGATCTAAGATGACCACAGGCTTGGAACAGCACCAGGAACTCCTACATAAATCACACAACTCAATAACTTTTCCACCTGCATATTTTTCTAATCCTATCTTAAAAGATGTTGTGATTCTCCATAACAGAAAAAGGAAGCTCTTTGTCTCTGCAGATGAATCACTTTTCTTTACCAAAGAAAGAGAAATGTGAAGCTCTCCCATAAAGGAAATTTTTATGTAAACCAGAGTGGATTATCAGCATGGCCCCAGCTGCTCTTGGATTAAAATATGGATCTTCAGTTGCAGAAATTAGAATCACCCAGAAGTCTGCTGAAACTGATGTCACGATGCTGTAAGGGATATATGGAGGATATATGTTGCTATAAAGGACACAACCTCAAAACCAGATGGTCTGATGAAAACCCTCCCTATGTCTGAGAAGAGTCTTACTGATTTTTATAGGATTTGAATGATTTCTTATTGCAATAGAAGTTCCTTTGTTGCTGTAGGAAGATATTCTCCATTATTCTGCATTTATAAGTTAAAAGCACGTCTTGGTAACTTCCATTAAAAAAACCCAAACCTTCAGTTACAACTTTCTGCTGATTTATTCCACTTTAATTTCATACAGATCATTCAGAAGTAGACACAATCCCTAACATCTTCCTAATATCTCGAAATCATCAAGAAGGGAAACTCTGTAACAGAGCTGGCTACTTTCAGTACCTGACTGTTGAGATTTATTTTAACAGGTAGGATTCATGTTACAAGTAGTAAGTAAAATACTTCTTGTCAATAATATTTAACAGCAGCAGTGGAAAAATCACCACTGAACATCTTCCTTTTCCTTCCATCAACAAGAAAATATGGCACAGAATCAGAGTAATAAAAGCAAAGCTCAGCCACCTGGTGAGGTAGTCTAAGAATATTTCTGGAACAGTCAAGTGAAGTTAAATCTTCTCTACTGTAATTAAACAATGAAAATAATGATTTTAAAATATCCCTGAATTGAGTGCATTCCTGAGTATACTTCATCTTTAAGCAATACTTTCAATATAAAAATACAATTTTACCTATTAAAAGAAATCTAGATTTTATTTCCAGTTATGGTGAAAAGATGGAGAAAATAGAAATGCAGGAAAATATGAATTAAAGAAAAGAGTAAATACACTTAGGGTTTAAAAATAAGACTCAATAGCTGTTTTCACATTGTTTTCCTGCATGGGTATTACTACAAAATCTAGTTTCCTCTGCTTTGATTTTCAAATCTGTCCTTCTGCAGTGTGTTCCTTGCTTCCTCACAGATTACATTTTTCACTTTTCAGCCTCTCACCCCATTCTCTCCCCTCTCTTTTCCTTTTCCTGACAGACAATGTGGTTTTGCCCTTGAGCCCCAACCTCTCCAGCAGTGCTGGTCCCCTGCTCCATCTAGTGGGATCACAGCTGCTCCAACAGCCTGCAATGCCCAGGGGAAAGGATGGGGAGCACAGGGAGCCTGGCCTTGGATACAGCTCCAGACTGTGCCTCATTACCCAGCTTCATTTAACTCTGAAGTCCACAGTTTATTTTACAAAATGTGGAGCACAATCAAAAATTGCTGCTGGTGTTACCTGAGCACCGTACCAAGAGCTACAGTTCCCAACACCTATGGATTTTACAGAACATCACAACGGGATTTTTATCTTCCCTGTATCAAACAAAGTAAATGCACACCAGTAGCTTGATATTAGCATCCAAAGAGCCGGCCCTGCCTAAAGATGTATGACTGAAAGATAAATTGATGCAAGTCCTACCAAGCTTTTGCAACAGACTCTGAGCACCAACTTGGTAAATAAAGTATTTAAGCCCTCAGTGCTATGTGAGCTGCTGTAAGATTAATATTTGAAAGTCTTTGGCAGTGCAAAAAAGGTCTTTAATTTATTTTCACTCTAGGAATCATGGTCAGCATCAGCACAGGAAACTGGTTCTCTGGTTATTCTTTTAATATCAATGTTTTTGTGATACTTCCATCTTTGCTTTTGTTTATTCACTGTGCACGGGGCCCTGAAGTGCTGACTTGAGGAAGGTTTGTCTTTAGCACACACTAAATAAACTCAGATCTCACCACTGGGCTCAGATTTATTTGCAGTGGTGACAGCTGAGTTAGCATGTCCTGGGAATTTGGAATTTAACTTGGCTGGGATTCAGGGCCAGCAAAATGATCTCACCTGAGCCAAGCCAGGAGAGGGTCTCAAAATGTGTCTCCCACCAAGTAATGGGACAGCCAGACTGCATAAACCCCTCAAGAATATGATCCTAATGTCAGTGAAGTTGGGAAGACTTGTGAGGACTGCATGCAAAGCCCTAGCTCTAGATTTTGCCAGCCTGTGGGACAAGGAGGCTGCTCTCTCTGCCAGATGTCAAACACCAAAGACACCCCTGCTTCAACTGGTGCATGGCACACTCATACACCCGCTCAAATGACACAGAAATCCAGACATTTCTATGCCAGTCCACAGAGCTCTGCATATCACAACTACTTTAAGTATTTGGAAACTTCAGAATCAGACATATTGTAATGAAGAAAACATTCATGGCTGCCTCTTCTTCAGGAGAGATGGGATAAGTGAACAGTTCCAGAAATTATTCTTGGAGTCCCAGCAGGACTTGAGAAGTGCTATCATCTTTTATCAGTGCTAATTACATAGGGTAGAAACCACCAAATCTTCGCCTGGAAGATATAAATGTGCATTTCCAAACGGATGTAATAGAGTCCACAATGTAGTTTGGGCTCCTCATGCAGTTAATGGACAAGGCCATTCAGGGCAGAGATGGAATTATTAATACGGCTGCTACAGGTGCTCTGAGTGTTTCCATGTTAGGAACTGAACTTGATGTTAGTGGTATTAGACCCTTGGTGAGGGTCCATAGTGACACAGAGCCCCCAGGCAGTGCAAAGGAGAGCTGCTTTATTGCAAAAACCAGGCCTTTTTCAGCAATTAGCCCTTTATCAATTACAAGTTTTAAGTAACAACAAACATAACTCAACCGACCACCATACACCATGATGTGAACACACAATGGTTATATAGCTTGTTGTTTTACCCCTAATTCAGCTGAGTCTCTTTCTCACAGTCCTTTCCTACTCAGCCAAAGTAACATGCCTGAGCCCTGATTTTACAGGGCCTCTCTTTTATAAAACCTTACTTATCAGTAACACCTTGGTACTGTCCATGAAGGTTTTTGTGTAACACAACTTCTCTGAATGCAAAACAGTAGAGTCACAGAATGGTTTGGGTTGGAAAGGACATTAAAGCTTATCTGGGCAGGGACATTTTCCACTATCCCAGGCTGCTCCAAGCCCCATCCAACCTGGCCTTGGACACTTCCAGGGATGGAGAGAATGGCAACTTGGACTGCTGTCTTGCATTGCCTGCTGATCTAAATGAGCTTAAGCAGCTTTGGAAGCTCATGTTTGTACCAAACACAGTATTTAGGAGGTGAGACCACCACAAAGCAAAGACCACTCATTTTGCAGCACTCATTTTGCTCTGGTGCATGTGTACGTGTTTATCTAATAATTCCAAGTTACTGTGACTCCAGCACTCTGCATCCCTGACCATAAATGGCACTCCACGGGAGAGAAAAGCCTCATGCTCAGGCACAGATCACTGTTAGCAGTGAGCAGAACTGCTCTGCAAGTCCCATCTGCTGAGAGGGCAAGGCTTCATTATCAGAACGAGTAAACGAGAGATTAAAATGGATTCTGGCCAATTCAGCACATCTGCCATGGAGCAACATCAACCACTGGAGCTTTCAGGGGAGATGGGTTATTAAATGGAGTTTCTCCAGAGACAGAAAAGGTGTGAAAGGCACAGCAGTGCTGCAGCTGCCTCTTGCTGGGACAAATCCACCTGACCCCACCCTCAGGAACAGCCTTGGATGTGTCACAGCACCGTGTGGTCTCTGAGGTGACACTGCCCCCATGTCCACAAGTGGAGACATAACTAAAGCAACACAAAACTTCCTGGCACATCCCTGCTCACCTGGCATTAACACCCAAACAATCAGTTTCTGACAAATTCTTCAATTTGGCTCATGAAAAAGCGAGTACCAGAGAGCTGACTTCAACTTGTATTTAAAAAAAAAAAAAAAAAAGAAAAAAAGAAGGAATAACACACCCACACACCCAAAGAGTCTAATTTCCAATATGTAATCACCTTGTAAACACAAACCACCATTATCTACAAAGCTAAGCAAAGGGATGCTGGTAAGAATCTGATGCTGAAAACAGTGGTTTAGAGGTTTAGTGGTTTAGTGATTTAGTGGTTATGTTAATTTTATTCAATAAGATTAAGGACTGAACTGTATTTTTACCAGGGAATCAAGTTTGTTTGTACGACACCTATTTCATTACCCCTGAGCTATCTACAGAAAGGAGGAAAACATTTTTCATATTTTTCTTTCTAGGTGTTTTGATGCACCAATAAATCAATGCTTCAGGTTCTCATTAAATGCATGACTCAAAAGAAACCCTGAAAAAGTTCGGTTTTTTTAAAAAATACCAAACAACAACAAAACCCCACAGACACTCTGCATTTTGTCAGGAAAAAATGCTTCTCTTTTTTCCACAGTATAGGTTGGTTCAATAATTCTCATGTAGAATCACAGAATATGCTGAGTTGGAAGGGACCCATCAGGATCATTGAGCACAGCTCCTGGTCCTACCCAGGAAACCCCCAGAACCCCACCATGTGCCATGGAAAGACAAACTTACATTTTTAATAACGAATAATAATGTATTTATAATTCTAAATCATAAAGCCTCAGAAAGTATAAAATAAATATTTATAAATTAATTAATTAAAGGCTAAAAAAGGCTTTTGCTCCCTCTTCTTACTGTCCCATTGTGACTAATTCTTTTTTAACAGGATGAATAATTCAGCAATGATATTAAATTCTCCTATCTGTAAATAGAACAAGAGGAACAGTGAGATGCAACAGCTCTAGGAATTTTTTTTTTTTTAACTCCAAGGATGACCAGTTTTTTAGGCTCAGGTCCATTCCTGCAGCAGTTGATGCCAAACTCCACTAGGTGTCATCTACTACTGTATTTCTACTGGGAAAATGAAAACGCTGGCACTGAAGACATCTCACATTAATATTTCCATATATTAGTCCTTCCTTCTGTTCAGTTCTTGGGATGTATCTATCTAGTATTCCCATTCTATATATTACTTATGTACATATCTTATTATTACAGTCACTGTCACTACCCTTAATTAAGCTTCTTTTCTAAGAAAATATACTTTCTTGCAGGCATGGAAAGCTGCCACATCCTCAGGAAAAATGAAATAAAAATCATCAAACTAATTCCAAAAGAAAACAAAACCTGTTCCGTGCCTTTTTATATGATATCCCTTACGCCTGAATGCTGCTATTTTTGGATGAACACACCATTTCTGAGATACAGCTAGAAACAGTCACAGGAGCCAAGAGAATGGCGTCAAGTTGTGTCAGGAAAGGAAATTTTGGATCTCAGGGAAAGGTTCCTCATCCAGAGGGTGCTGGGCACTGCCCAGGCTCCCCAGGGAATGGGCACAGCCCTGAGGCTGCCAGAGCTCCAGGAGGGTTTGGACAGCACTGCCAGGGATGCTCAGGGTGGGATTGTTGGGGCGTCTGTGCAGGGACAGAGGTTGGACTGGTTAGTCCTTGTGGGTCCCTTTCAACTCAGGATATTCCATGATTCTGTGATTATTTCACAGAATAATAAAAACCTTCAGTGAAGGTAATAATCTTGTAATAAAAACCTTCAGTGGTTCTGAGAGCTCAGTGAATATTCTGAATGTACCAAGAGCACCATCAAACCTGCATTGCTGAGAGGCTGACCTTGCTTGGATGAGAGCTGGACAAGCTGGGTAGTACCAAACCCACAACAGTCCTAAACTATTCTAGAGATATGACTTTCTGAAGACAGTCTTTGCAACCCACCCTGTACAACTCAAATCTACCTCTGGTCAGTATAAATGCAAATCAAACGTTCAGCTGAGATTCCAAACCAGAAATTTACAAGACAAATGCTGTTTTCTAATGTGCAGTGGAATTCATGTAACATCAGTATAAAAAGGTATCGATGTTGCTATCTGAGACACTGATACTGAAATGTGATAAAAAAATCCCATCACTCCAGTTCAAGACTGATAAACTCCAAATATAAGGACTGAGAGAAAATTGCTGCCAGTGCATTCAGCAGCACAGGGCAGTCTGTGCAAGGAATGGGACCCAGAGGGACTTGCTGTGTTTACAAGACTAAATAAAATCAGAAGGACGTAATATTTTGAACAGCCAATACCTCTAGAAGAAAAGAGCAGCAAAGACTGACTCAAGTTAGAGGTCAATTGGGCAATTCTGCCCAAGAGCAATTAGATATGACAATCAATTAATTTCAGTTAATGCAGAAAAGATAAATAACTATTAAAAAGGTTCAGGTTTCTGAAATGTCTTCTCAGTTGGGAGTATGAGCAATTATTTTTAAGGTGGACACTTCTCTGCTTATCAAACTTACATCATACAATTCCTGTTGGAAGAAGTTATTAAAAAAAAAATCAATGGCTTTCTGAAGCAACTGAGATAATATTACTTTTTAATTAACTTTGTAATGTAACCCTGAAAATGAACACATATGACAAATTAAATTTTATTTTACTTTTTAGTTTATTATGCTTCAACATTTTACTATCTCAAGACATGGCATCTATTCTCTACCTCAAAGAAACAACGCACTAATGTAGTAAACATTTATCTCTGATAAGGAACCAGATAGCACTGGCCAAGTGCTAATAATTTTCATTCCTTCTTACTGCATTACTTAAAATATGTTTCCAAGCTCAGACCCATAGCTACAGTTTTTAAAATGTTGGTTTAAAATACTGCAGAATTATTAGTTATTTTATTTTACACTGAGTTCATGCTACACATTGGACATGGGTGGCAGGGGTTGGAATGAGATGGGCTTTAAGGTCCTTCCAGCCCAAGCCATTCTGTGATTCTATGGTTCTACATTTTTCTGTGGTGGTTCATAAAAGAGCTAGACTGGAAAATTTCCCAGAATTTCCAGTTTCAACGTGACTTTCTGGAATCATATTTAGCAAACTAACTTAAGGTAACTGGTAAAAACAAAAATAAATGGAGGGGGAAAAAAAGAAAAAAGTTCTCCCCGTAGAGATTTTGGGGGTTTTTGCAACTTCATCCATGTCATCAGTGTTTAAGTCCAGAGAAAATGTTTCCTTTATTATTAACAAAGGTGGTGCAGCCTGGGTCACCTCCCATGTGGGTTTCCATTGTATCTCTACCCCTACAGTTTTTCTTTACCTTTCCTAACAACAACTTCCTTCATTTCGATTTTTATATCAATTACCATAAATGGTGTGTTGGACAAATAATGCATTGTCACACCACCTATCTGTACTCCAAATTCCATATGGTGACTTTACAAGCGAGTTTTCAAACAGCTTCTCTCAACAGTCACTGAGTGAAAAGCTTTACACAGCTCATAGATACCTGAGCACCTGAAGCAGCTTAAATCCCCACTGTTATGGGAAGCTTTTCCTTCCTCACCTCCATGTACCTTTATTTGCAGTATTTCCTTATAAGCAGTGCTTTATGAAAGATGCAGTAGTCGGGCTCTGAACAATAACACTGTCGCCTGTGATTTTAGTAGGAGCAGTCAAGAAACCTAGAAACCACTTTTTTTCCCACAATATCCCTACACATACCCCTCAGGATGGGGAACCCCCCTGTAATTAACAGCTGATCTTTTCCCATTCTCCTTTTTCTCACTCAATCAATTCACTATTAGCATTAACCAGAAATTTCCCAACTTACTAAATACCTTGACATTTCCCAGTCAAACCCCCAAAACTATAGTTCCTCCCTCTTCAAGAGACATTTGGAAATTGGATGTGAGAAGTCTTCAAAGAGATTGCAGGAACATACAGGGATCTGTAACCAAATCAAGCAAACTGATGAAAATTCAAATTATGAGATAAATCTAATGCTCCCAGATACAAAGAAAGATTTACTCTGTTGGCAGCTTGGTTTTCCATGCCCTGCCGTTTAAGTACAGAATGATTCACATCATATCCAAGACTGAGTGTATTTTTGAAAAATCCAGAAAAGCATGTCTAGCACTAAATACTATATATCGGTTGTAAAATGGAAGAGGAAGCGTGACTTGAGAGCTGGTTTTAATAAAAAAATGTTTCCACAAACTCTCATGTCAGGATGATCATTCTGGATCCCCTCCAACTCAGGATATTCTGTGACTCCATGTCAGCCAGATCTTATGGTATTTTAACAAGCATCACCAGGAACACAAACTGTGTGATATTTTTCTAACGTGGAGCAGAAAGGATGAAGCTTTACAAGAAGAGAGGATATCAGATCAACAGGAGACATTAAGCTTGCACGGCCAAGACCTGCTTGTGGTTGAACTTTCAGACACTTCATACAGTGTCTACGAGTGTAATGATCAAAGTGCAAGAATTGTTTGCACTCCCTTCTTCCTTTTTGAACCCAAATCCTTCACGGTTAATGCTGACTGGACCAGACCTGGGGGAACAGGTTAAAAAAGTGAGAAAAACAACAACACAAACCATTCCGTGGTTCTACAATTCTATGTTTTCTCATAAATACTTTCCATATCCAATGCCAAGGATATAAATGCAGAATTTCTGCCTTGCCCTGAAGAGACCACTGTGTCAGCACTGTAACTATTGGCCTCAAAGACCTGCCAGCTTCAGATGTACAAAAAGTTCAAACAGTCACTACTTCAGGGTTTTTGTCTGTGCAATGATAAGGAGATAATGGGCATTTGGTCCAGGAAATCTTAGGAGTTGCACAAAGGGATCCTGTCTGCCACAGCATGCCTGCTCACATGAAAATATCCCTTTTATCTTTGTACATAAATACACAGCAAACTTTGCAAAGTCTCCAAATTACTTCATTTTCTTGGGAGAAAGAAACTGTAATTGGGTGGGCTGTGCAAGCTCATTCTTCCTCCTGCTAGTTAAGCCACAGACATTCATCTTTCCACAAAGAGCCCAAATTGTTCCGTCTGCACTTGACTGTTTTGTTGTCTCATTTTAACTGACCCATCAGACCATAAATAGCGGCACAAGGCCCCCACATCTATTAACTGGTGTCATTATGAGTCCTTTCTCATTTATTGTTAAGAGGACTAACACCTCCTACAGAAGAACTGAAAGTCTCATGAGCAGCCACTCTGAAGCAAGGCTGATTAAATATAATTCCTCATTAAAAGATACCAAGCAGCTGGGCCTGGCTTTTTGAGTATACAGACATTTCCTATTAAGGTTCAAATGAATAAACAAAGTTTCCTTTTTGGTTTTCTTTATCCTGAATTATTTCCCTCTCAGAGGAGGCTTCTTGCTCACTGTGAAGAACAGCAGAATTATATCCATGTGACTCTTCAATTTCACCTACATCTCCCAAATAAAAAACATTATTTCCAATATAACTGCTGCCAGAAAACACTCATCAGCTGAAGGCTGTGAAACTTCAATTAACAGGTGACCTGTAGGCAGCACTGCCTGGCTGTGAGCCGTGAACACACATAAAGCAGCACATTAAAACCACTGCTACATTAAACAGCTTCACAGAGCACCGAGCACCTGAAGATACCCTGTTCTCTTTCTACCTTCACAAAGGAGATTGTCTCTTCACAATCCTTCAGGACACAAATGGTTCTTAGGGAAAGGTTCTGATTGCAAAACACTGATGTGATGGACAACACAGAAGGACATTAATAATGGGATCCGGTCCCTTCAGCGATCCGTCGCTGTCTGTGTGTTTAACAAGGACATTATACAGCCTGGATATCCAGTAATAAGGTCATCCTACTCGCCTGGCCTTATTAATAGAATAATCTCATGCTGGCTGAATGTGGTTCAAAGGGTGCAGCAGGAATGTGCAGGAGGGCTGGGAGGTGATGGAGCCCGATGGCTGCAAAGCCGCGCCCAAGCTGTGCTGCCAGAGGGGACACGGGAGCAAAGAACAGACTATGAGGTATCTGTGGTAGCCTAAAAAGCCTCCTGTAAGATAAATTTCCTACTGCCAGGCATGCTTTTAAACATTCTGGCTTAGATTTGCTTTACATTTGCACAGAGGAACCACATAGCAACTGGAAAATCCTGAAATGTATTCAAGAATCTGATTAAATTATACTTGTGACAATTCTGTTGCGCCCAGCAGGGCTGGTGTCTGTTAACCAGGCATTTTATGGAGCTCTTTCACAGAAACAAATTGTACCTCAGCAACTACTCAGAAACTCTGATTCCACAGGTGATGGGATCTATCTCTAAAGCCTTTCAGAAGTGTATCAAGAACCTGTTTCCTTATTATCTTACTAATTCTTCCAATTTAAAACAAGCAATGAGGTAATTTTTGGCAACACTTGGAAAAGGAACATTTTCCCTTGACTGCTAATCACAGAATCACAGAATTTCTAGGTTGGAAGAGACCTCCAAGATCATCAAGTCCAACCCATGCCCAAACACCTCAATTAGACCATGGCACCAAGTGCCACATCCAGTCTTTTTTTAAATACATCCAGAGATGGTGACTCCACCACCTTCCCAGACAAATGCTTTATTATTCTTATCTTTAATTCTTATCTTTATTCTATTCTTTATCATCTTAATGATGAAATGATAAAAACACTCTTGGATCTGATTTACCCTCGACCCAGAACTCTTGCACAGAAATTGTATTCACTCAGCTGAAAACAGAATTTACTCCCAGTTAATAAATAAAAGCCTTTGGATGATATAATCAATGAAACAAACAAGTTGTAGCACTTCTGTATCTCTCTTCATCCACGGCTCTGTTTTAACAGCTTTCCAAATAAGTCTGCCAGACTCTTCTGTGCTAAGGGTCTTTTTGTTTCAATAAGCATTTGATGGATTATGGATACGGTGAAATCCTATATATCAAGGAGATTTCTGTTTTGTCTGGTCTTCTCAACTTTCTTACGCCTTCACTGCCCTGCAAACTTCCCAGGAGTTGATGGGTAGCTGCGTCAGCAGGTCAGCTACCTGCCTTCAGCATCCAGAAACTACATCCTGGAATATCAGTGAATAAAGGAACGTGAGGGGTCAGCTTTCCCAGGGTTTGTTTCTGCAAGAAGAGTAGAAATAGGGCAGATCTCAAAAATACCAGGTTTATGTGGTTCACACCTTGTTTTCCTAATAATATGCACCTCCAGTTGCATTCATTATCCCTTATCAGAGCTATTTCAGGTAATAACTAAAAAGAACCATCCCAAATGTGAATGTCCTTTCCCGTGACCAGGCTGGGAATAAGAAATTATTGTGGGAAGTTGTCTAAATTTTTCTGGTTGAGGTTGGCAGCTATAAAATCATAAATGATTAAGGTCAGAAAATACCTCTAAGATCACTGATCTGAGTCCAGCCATTAACCCAACACCACCGTGCTCACCGCTAAACCAACTTCCCAAGTGCCATATTCACCTTTTGAACACTTCCATCCACTTCCACCACTACCCTGGGCAGCCTTTTCCAATGCCTGACCACCCATTCCATGAGTAATTTTTTTCCTAATTTCCAATCTAAACCTTCCCCGCTGCAACTTGAGGCCATTCCCTTTGGTCCTGTCACTACATGCCATGCAGTGCAGAAAATTTCACATCAATATGCAATGTGAGAAAAAAAAAATAATTACTTTAAAATTCTTTTTTCAAATTAATTGGCTTAAAATGCTGACATATAGAGGAATCCATTGTTAAACCAGCAGAAATCAATAACTAAGAACAATTTACTGGTCTCACCCCTGGTCATCACAGCTGCTCTGAACATGTTTTCAGCCTGACTCCTATGTAGCACAACTGCACCTCAGGACTCCTTGATGCCCAAATTTTCATCCTGCTCCTATTAACATCAACACAATTTGGAAAATCCACCATAACTTGACACCAAAAATGTAACACCCAAAGATATTGAAAACAGTAACTCTGCAACAAATATCTTGGACTTATTTCAATGACTCCTGGTAAATTAGCTCTGGGGGGAGGCAGACATTGACAAACATTGACAAACACACATCAGCATACATCCACATACAGAGGAAAAAGAAAAAGGGCTCTACTGAATAGCTCTAAGTAGATTTGAGGCACTGATAACCTAAGTGCCTTCCCTGAGCCATTTTATAATATTCAGTTGGAACACTCTGGATGCTTATTTTGATGAATTGACTCAAAAGCAAAAGCTTGCACATGAACAGACTCATCCCAGATGTCTTGCAGACTTCAGATGGACTGCAAATAGTCTGTCCTTCTGACCCACTTTCATCTGAAGCCTTCTCTACAGGAGGGAAAAACTCTGACTCGACCTGTGATGGTGGATAGAGATTTATTTCCATGATTCAATACTTCGGCATTGAAGCTGAAAAAATTCAGAACACCAATAAACCCTAAGTGAGAATAATAACCCAAAGAAAAATTGATCAAGGCTCAATGGAATCTTCAGATCAAAGCTGCAGGCAAAAGGTACAGATGTGCTGGATGTACTGGATTTTGGGCAGCCTCAAAATCCAGCCTCATCCTGGGCTGCATCCAAAGTACTGAGGGCAGCAGGGGAGGGGGATTGTGCCCCTCTGCCCTGCTCAGGTGAGACCTCACCTGCAGAGCTGCCTCCAGCCCTGGGACCAACAGCAACAGGATGTGGAGCTGCTGGAGAGAGTCCAGAGGAGTCCAGGAGATGCTCCAAGGGCTGGAGCCAGCCTGGGAGAGCTGGGGGTGCTCATCTGGAGAAGAGCTCAGAGGGAGAGCTCAGAGACCCTTCCAGGGCCTAAAGGGGCTCCAGGAGAGCTGGAGAGGGACTGGGGACAGGGGATGGAGGGACAGAACAAGGAGGAATGGCTTTCCACTGCCAGAGGGCAGGGCTAAGTGGGATATTGGGAAGGAATTGTTCCCTGTGAGGGTGCTGATGCCCTGGCACAGGGTGCCCAGAGAAGCTGTGGCTGCCCCTGGATCCCTGGAACTGTCCAAGGCCAGGTTGGACATTGGGGCTTGGAGCAACCTGGGCTAGTGGAAGGTGTCCCTGCCTATGGCAGGGGGTTGGAAGAAAATGTCCTTTAAGGTCTTTTCCAACCCAAACAATTCTGTGATTCCATTCTACATCAACTAGTCTGAGCTGGTTAACACACAAGGCCAGTCTAAACCAGAGCACAGCAGGGGGAACAGACAAGACCCTCAGCCAGCAGCTCAATTTGTCACACTTTAAGTAACTGAACACATGGCATGACTCTTGAAAGGCTCTTGTCTCTTTTCCACTTACTTAAGAGAGCTGAGGCTATGACAGGTTGGTTTTTTTTTTTTGGTTTTTTTTTTTTGTGAGATGAAGTTGGGTGAGATACATTATTCATCACCTTTCAAAGTAGCATGGACTTAATCACCAGACATAATGCAAGTGGAAATTTATGTCATATGTTAAACCAAAGGTCAGATTACACATAATCAGAATGGCCCTTTTGACTTTAAAATCCATAATGGTTACAGATTAGGAGCAGGTCCCTTGAAGGCAGCACAGTTACATGGACGGGAAACTGATGTGAAATGAAAGTCATCCATGACAACTCAGTTATATTTCTTTTTGATAATGGATGTCAATAAAGAAAGCTCAGTTCATTTTTAAATGACTGAACTTTTGAAGCGATCTGCTAATGGCTCCTGTGACATTGACAAAATCTGAACAACATTTATCAGGTACATAAAGCTGAGGACATGGTCTGTACCTTGCACCAAGGGAATTTTCCCTAAGCTATTTTATGCTTGCTGGCATCTGTAAGAAAATATGGCTTTTTACATAATAAATATTACTACTGTCTCAAGAGACAGCTGATATGAAATTCTTCCACTTCCCAACAAACCATTATTTTTTATCTGCATAGAAGATTGTGTTTTGAGTTCTGTCTGGAAAAAAAGCACTTTAATAAACATAATAACTCAGAAGACTGTGTTAGGTAAAAGCTGAATAACATCAGATTTACATGATTTTAAATAAAGATCGTCTGACAAATTTCTAATTTTTACCCAGTTCAGTTTCAAACTTTCCACTGGGATTTGCCAAGTGTATGCACCTAAATAAGCAGAAATGGGGTATAACTGTGAACAGGCCTAGAATTTAATGGCAAAAAGAGATATATCACAATAGAATCAAAGAACATATTTTTCTTAAAATGTGTACTATAAACCCTCCATATTTTGGCATCTTCAAGATTCTCATTTCAATATGACCAGGGGTTTTGCTGTGGCTGCCACATCCCTGGAAGTGTCCAAGGCCAGGCTGGACAGGGCTTGGAGCAGCCTGGGAAAGTGGAAGTGGCCAGTGGTAGAACTGGATGGTCTTTAAGGCCCCTTCCAGCCCAAACCATTCTATGATTCTGTGATTATTCTCCCCATTCCTAACAATAAAACAGTCTCTCTGTTTCTATTATTTATTTTCTAATGGCAGTTTCCCACTGACAGAATAGAATTATGTACTTTAATCATATACTGACATTTTTATTAATATACTGATACAACAGAAACAAAATAATAAAGCACCAGAGAAATTATTATTTAGCATGGCTGGGATGGGTAGTAATGCACAGTGGGTAACAGAAACCAGATGTTACAGCTAAAATTTTATGTGAAGTATCGTTAATATAATTTCATTTCTCTGTAATTTACTTACCTGAGGACTGGCAAGAATTTACTTTTAAAACCACTTGGACTCTCAGAAGAACTTCTAAATTTAAAATTGAACTGGACTAGTCATCAGCCTGCAGTAGTTGCCTCAGAGATTATAAAACACTTTAAAGAAACACACCCTATAATTAAGTTACAAGTTTGCCTGAATTCTTAGTGGAAAAGTTACAAGCAAACCCCACAGCAGGAAGGTGTTCCAACCATCCACATTGTCCTGGCTCCTCCTAACCAAATGGATTACAGAGAATGAGGCAGTTCAAAAATGTTTAACAGATATTCATAACTTTTCTAAGGAAAAAATTCTTATTGCTCCCCACATCTGCTGACTTGAACATCCTTAAGTAGGTGAACTTAATCTCAGTAGGAGCATCCTGTATATGACACATCTCTAGGTGAGACTGCTCAATAATTCACAGCAAGGCACAAAGAGTCAGAGAAATAACGAAACCAAAGTAGGAAGAAGAATAAAGTCCTAATGATCACGAAAAGCCCTCGATTATGAGATTAATATTGTATAAACACACTCCAAATCTTAGTTGTACCCAAAGGTTGCAGTTTCAAGATAAATGTTTCCTGGAAATAAAAAGTCTTCTTACTTTTTCATCATAATCACTGCTAGGAAAATGTGTAAATAAAGTACTTTATAATTTTCTTCAAATTTTGATTAAATTTATTCCCATTTAGGTTCTGTTTCTCTTCCATTTACTATCAAAATTTTCTTAATCAATTGTATGAGATTTGTTGTCTTTTTTTCTCTCCATAATTATCACTTTAGAGATTTTAAAATTCACCTACTGCACACAGACATATCACCAGGCAAGAGTAGATGAGCAAGACATAATTAAGCTTTTTAAGGCTTGAACAGTATCACCACATCAGTAGAATTTTGTGATTGATTCATTAAAAGAAGCTCTTCAAGAAACTATCTGGTAACAAGGAAAAATTCCCTCATAGATCTGTATCCTGTTAAAAGATCAAAGACAGTCAATTTTGCCAATGAGGAGAAGTTATGAGCAGAATCCCACAGGGATCTGCTTTGGTTCTTTGCTCATCTTTATGTCTCTAATTGATCTAGAGCTGGTGAAGGAGTGAAATCTGCTTATATACCAAAATATTCAGCACAGTTAAAACTAGATGGGTATTAAAGTGTTGCATCACCCCAACATTAGATTTACAACAGTATTTCCTATTTTAACAATTCACTCAGGAAGGAAATCTCGTGTTAGCTTGAGTTGTTCTGTAAAAGCACATTTAGCACACTTATAAATGAACAGAAGGAATTATTCTGAAAGGCTTAGAGAACAACACAGAGACCATTACCCATTAAGGTGTGGGGGACACCTGTGCCTGCAGTGCCACAACTGAGCCAAAGAACAGAAAATACAGACAAGAGTAATAAAGGTATAAAAGTTCTTCCATTCAAAATGAGCTTTGTGGAGAAAGGAAGGGGGGGAAAAAGGCAGACCCATGCATTTATAAACTTAATGGAAAAGGTGAATAGAAGGTAATTATTCATTGCTCTCATTATACAAGACCTTGGGGAGAACTGCACAGAGTGATTAGACAGAGGAAAATAAATACTTTCTAACGCACAAACATTTGTCATAGATATCTTGGAGCCATATATTAAAGAACTCCAAAAGCAGTTAAACAAATTCAAGAATTATTGCACAAGAATGTCAGATGCAACTTTTATCTCAGAAATGCCTTGAATCTAAAAGAGAAGGATAACTCAGCACTTATTGATGACTTCAGGAGCTGTTACCAGCTACTCTCAGAAGCAGTTTAGAGATCTTTGATCTCTCTACCTCTGCAGATACAAACTGTCCTTAATTTGTCCTTAATTAAACTTCTCTCTACTCCCACATGTCCCAACATCTCCAGCTGCTTTCCACAATGCACCCATCACTCATGCTGTTCCCAAAGCACAGAATCATGGACTCACAGAATGGTTTTGGTTAGAAAGGATCTTGAAGACCATCTAATTCCAACCCCCTGTCCTGGGCAGGGACACTTTCCACTAAGCCAGCTTGCTCTGTGTCATCCATAAGATCTCTTCCCATCCAACTCTCCCAATCTGTGATGAGATCCATCCATACCAAACCTTTGCACACAACCCTGAGCTCTTCCCATACTCCTGCCTCACATCCCTTAAGCCAGAGAGACCTTTTTGGCTGTCACAGCTCCTTCTGTTCTGTTTGATGAGGCTCCAAATTGTGCACTGAAAGCTACCAGTGTTGGCTCCTCTCTGATGCTGAGTTGTCCTACAACTTTCACTATCCCTGGAGAAGCAAAGCCCTTGCAGTTGCTTTCACAGAGATCAAACCCAGAAAAACTCCTCAGACAGAAAGCTGTTCTCACAAATTGACATGATTCTGGAGGCCATAAAGGAGGACATGAAGGAGAACAAAAGGTATTGCTTGTTTCCAGGCAGAATGGGTCACAGTGAATGGTTTCCAGAACATTTGCTTCACTTCTCAGTTCTGTGTTTGGCGTCACTTACTAACACGAAGTGCTCTTTTGAAATGTGAATGCTTAGTATCTTTAACAATCAGGCAATTTATTCAAATGTCTAAAAATGGATATAATAGAAAATTATTTCCTTTCTGTTAGTTTTGAAAATAAAAAAATACGCTGAGGTTCAAACTGAGACTCAATGGTTTCTGTACTGTTGTATCTTATCTCAGAGTGCCTTAAATAAAACCCTTGAGAACTCCACCATGAGCCTATCAACAGGTTAGACTTTTGTGTTAAAAATGCTTCTTTTCCAGAAGGCATAAATAATTCCTGGGAGAACAACCAGAAGTCTCATCCAAAGGCAGTAGGAAGACTCCTACTGACTTCATCATACCTGGATCAAGCCCAAGGTTTGTATTATAGCTTAATATATTTTTATACCGGCACTGCAATGAATTCCAACAAAAATAAAGCTCTAAAATGTTAAAGGGGGAAGAACAGGTTACACTGCTAAATCTAAGGAAATTTTGAAATGGATGCACTTCCTACACTTGCAGCATCAATCGTGCTCTTCTATTCCTGTCTACAACAACATAAAAGTCCCACTAGGTGTAAAATCCTAATGCTGTCTCCTTTTCAATACATACAAGACAAAATGCACTCCCTAAACATATTTCCCTTCACAAACTGGTATTTAAGTAACAATTTAATCTCCTCTTCTGCTCCCTGTTTAACTCCTGAATCCTCTTTCTCCAGCTCTGAACATTTAAAGAGCTTTATACTTTTGATAAAATTTGTGAGGCTGTTTATTTCTTGCAATGATTTGAGAGGAAATCTATCAGTGGAGCTCTCAGCTCCTCAGGACAATATACTTGGGAACACACACTCTTCTCTTTTAGGGATAAATCAGTTTTTAAACTCCCATCGCTGAAGTCAGACTCAGAGGCATCCAAATCACCAGAACTGGAATTCCTCCAGTAATTTTCGTAGAGCAGGTAAGAAAAATGTTTTGATAGTTTTGGTTTAAGGTGGAAACCTTTACCTACAAACAGAAACTATCACCAGATTAAAAAAAAAAAACAAACAAATCCAAAAATTATGTTCCTCAAGTAATTATTGCTGACTTTGAATTTTGCACTTTCAAAACATGCCAGGAAGAACTAGTGAGCACATTTCATGAAAATTATCAGGATGTTATGGTGGAAAAAATGTGTTTTTTTTCATCAGAGAAGAAAAAGCAATAAAATCTCATTCCCTCACAAAAGTTGGGTCAGCAGGATCATGAATCTTGAATGCGAGATTTTTTTTTCTCAAAACTATTAGAATTGAGGTGCTGTTGTTGGTTTAGACTCCAGTGCTGTACATCACAAATTTTAGAGTGGAATGTTGTCAGAGAGATGAAAGACTGCAGGAATAAAAGATTAAGGGCAAGAGGAGGTGAACTCATCAATATTTGTATTTCTCAAGGACCTGAGCATTGGCCACATGGTCCTGCAGCATCACTGTATGATCCTTAATGTAAGCAGCATTGTTTATTTTTTTTCCCTTGCTTGGTGAAAAATGGTGGCAATTATACAAAACTGCAGAGCTACCAAGAATTTAATTTTGTGCTTTAACAATACAGAAATTAGGCACCAGCACAGCTTCTCTAAATGAGATTTGCTTCATTTCCCTGTCTCCTAGACAGAATGCACCCTCTTTCCAAAATAAAATACACCAAAAATTATAACAGCCCAAGGGAATCTCCTCAACCACGGATCTCCTCCAGAATATGGCTCATGGAAAGAGAAATGTTGGGAGACTCCAGATAGGAGCCTGAAGGAAACTCAAGGCCCATGCCTATTCTCAAACATTTATTCTTTCCCTTCCCCCAAATTTAAACAGAATCATTTTTTTCACCTTACTCTAGGTCTGCTAATTCCTTCTAGGCTTACAATTAAGTTTGTTCAGATGTAGGTTAAACATTTTTCAGCTGCTGAGTTAATGCACGACTGCAGATCCCAGCAGGATCTGTGTCCTGGCTGGTGAATGCAGCAAACTGAGCCCTCTGGAAAGACTCAACGGGTAACAGCATCCTGAGAGTAACTCATAGCTTGATCAGTAATGTCAGCATGCCAAATTATGCTCTACTTAATTGCTAGACACAGAAGGAGAAATATTTCAGGATTTGTAAATAAGGATTTAAGCATTAGAATTAGGCTGGGTTTGGAGGGGGACTATTATTTTGGTTTCTAACTTGGCCAAAGCTATTACATACTAAGTATGATAAATGCACTGAAAAATTACTGATTGTATTATTAAACAAATAAAAAAAAAGGGAGCATACTTTAATGTCAATATTGCACTGGATTTTAATTTCTGGTGTCACAATAAAATCAGCTGAAATGCCTATCCTTCCTCCAATAATTTATCTTCCAGGGCTTTTTTGCAACGAGTATTAATGCCCCTTGCTGATCTAATGTCAGTGATATCAGTATTTACTGCAGTTTTTGATTAGCTCTGCTATTATAATTCACGGAAAACAAGGCACAGCACAAATAAGGAATGCTGTAAATCTTCAGAGAAAGCAGAAGCAATCAGGTTCCTATCCAGGCTTGCAGTTTAGGCCCAGTTCTAATAATACACTTTATTGGGCACTTGGAGTAAGCCCATCCACACGTTTCAGGTAGATGCAGAATTTTATGCTTTATCACATTAAAGCCAAACTTCCAGGTGTGTGAATGGAAGAAAATGGGCATTTCTTGCGATGATGTGGACATTTTGGATGCCCCATCCCTGAAAGTGTCCAAGGCCATGTTGGATGGAGCTCTGAGCAACCTGGCCTAGTGGAAGCTGTCCCTGCCCATGGCGGGGGGTCAGACTAGATGAGCTTGAAATGTGTCTTCCAAACCAAACCACTGTGTGATCCTGTGATTGTATATCCAAGTATCTCCCTTGAAGTTATTTGGAGCAGTTTGGGACTGTGATATGTCTTGGAGACTGTTCACATTGTTCCAGTGGCCAAAGGACACCCACTCCTCAAGAGGAGTCTAAACAAGAGCTATCTGAGAGTGCAGTAACAATGTAAACTGATAAATCTCCTGTCAAATCTAACCAAGAAAGAAACCCAAACCTTACGGGTTTTGGCAGAGCACCCGGTTCTGTAACACAAAAATAAAACAAAACAAAACACAACATAAAAATGAAAGAACACATACTGCAGCTTCAAGCTTTTAAACAGAGTGAGTTTGTGGTGTGTTTTAAACTTTTTTGAAGATTATCCCAAGCTATGTCAAGGTGAGCACTGGAAATAGTTTTAAAAGCAGCACCACTGCTTTTCTACCCTCATGGAGGTTTATGAGGTTTTTCAGACACTTGTGCCTACTTCAGATGCCAAACCATTTTGTTTTTCCATCAGTGAGCCTGGCATGATGCTTTAATTATTCCTTAGAAGGCAGGCATAAAAATATAGGGCTGCTTAATGTAGTGACAGAATTATGATGTGAGTTATGCAAAATTTATTCTCCCTTTTAAAATACATGGTTGTAAATTGTCAAGGGATTCTACAGATGATTTAATAGCATGTATTTATTTATTTATTCATTTAATGGCAGGAAAGAGGGGTCACTGCTAGATTTATAAATTTATAAACCCTAAAATTATTCTGGCATTTTTGTCTTGTACATATTGGACACACAGTTCCACAAAAGTTTGAAGGAAGATAACTTGCAATGCAAGGCTCTTCCCACTTCTAACATTGGCAATATTTGGCACACGGATTTCTAGGAAATGTAACTGAGAGTAAGAATTCACTTAAACCAAACTCTAATATAAAGAACTTGGTTTATGAGGAAGCTGATATAAATTGTAGGGACACAAAGATCAGAAGCCAATATGTGAGGCTGATTAAATATTCCACAGAAGTCAGTTTTATATCATAATGGAGAATCTGAAAGCAAATTTCCATTGCAAATGTCATTTATCTATAAATATTAATGCATAAATATTAACTAAAGCTATTTCATACAGCTACATTAATAGAACTTGCATATTCACTATGTAAATAAAAACAATTTACTATTTTTAATTTTATTACTTGTAAAACGAGATTTCTGGGCACATTTTATGTAACTAAATTATATAATTAACAAAATAAAATTATGGCTCTGTGTGCACAGCATGGAAGATGAGAGTCATCACCCCAGGTGTATTTACACTTCGCAGGAAGAATTGTGACCATATTAAAGATAACAGTAAAACATAAATTTCAATGAGCAATATTATATTGCTTTCCACATATACAATTAAGAATGCTCTGGAGATAACTATAATACTCTAACACAAGTTATTACTATAATTGTAATACTGGTGGAAAGCCATTCAAAAAGAACTCTGAAACCTTCCAAGCTCTGCCAACTGATGCCTGTTTGAAGGTGGAATATGCTCCCAGGATAAAAGGCAGAAGATCTTTAGTTGGCAGATTTTAAAACATCACAGTAGGAGAAAAATCCTGATCTTCTAGGAAAACTGAATGAATGATTGAAAATGTTTTTTCATTCATCTTGCAAAACTTTGTCAAGAGATGGAGCAGGGGGTTGGAACTGGATGGTCTTTAAGGTCCTTTCCACCCCAAACCAGTCTGTGATTCTCCTGCCCAAACTGGCAATGCTCCACTTAAGGAAGTAAGAGTGAAAGAAAATGAAAATCTGTCATGAAAATTTGGGGTGGACATTGCCAAAAAAGAGAGAATCAAATCAGGACCGGAAGTCAGAGAATGGGAAGGAGCACAACATTTATTTTACCCAATCTCAGCCACCCTAAACTTGTGCCTATAAACTACATCAGACAGGAGTAAAATGCAGCTTGATCCTCCCACACTAACACAGCACCTAAGGCAGTCTGTGAAATTACCCTCTTGCCTCCTTTTGCTGGCAACATGGAGAACATCGAAATGTTTAATTTTAATTGTCTAAAGAGTAGGTGAAGTGCAGGAAGGACAGGCCTTGATTTTGTACCTGCAAGAGCCCAGCGTGGCTCAATCAGCACTGGGGGAAAATGAAGAAAAATGGGCTCCAAGAGACATTTCCCTGACTTTTCTTCATGCATATAAAGAGTAACACAGATAAATTACATCCCTACCTCGCTCCTGAAGTAGCACAATTATAGAATGCTCTCTATTTGGGGTGAAACTCCTGAGTTTGCCCCAAACATACATGGTTGGCACTCTGCTGGTGCAAGACACAAAACAAACACAGGGAAAATCTGTGGCAGGTTTTCCTGTTGGAATGTTCCATGAACTAAACTGCACTACACTGTCCTGCTCTGAAAATTGGTCTAAGCATTGTGGTAACTGAATTACAAAAAATCTATCAGGTGATCACTTGGAATTGATTTGCTGCCCACAGAAGGTGCCCACAGAATGTGCCCGTTCCTCAAAGTTTTAAAGGCCAGGTTGGATGGAGCTCTGAGGAACCTGGGATAGTGGAAGGTGGCCCTGCCAATGGCAGGAGTGGAACCTGAAGATCTTGAATGTCCCTTCCAACCCCAAACCATTTTGGATTCTGTGATATTTTTAAACTGTACTAGGAGACCAAAGCCTGGGTGAAACACACTCTGGTAGTCAAGGTATAAATGTATTAATGTATAAAGTCATATTAATTTTCATAATCTAAGAATACACAGAGAACTTTTCCAGATTATTGTGGGGCACTGGTATCATATATAATCTAGTATTTTCCTGTCATTTATTAACTTTGACTTTCTTAATTGTAAGCAGGAAAATATTATTGTATTACATATGCAAACTTATGCATAATGAACTATCTGCAAACCAGCATAGCTTGACTCTCCCTAAACATACAGTATATTTCTCCTGAAAAACTAATAAAATATCAGAGTGAATTCTGTACTGATGACCCCAGCATTAACATCTGCTCACATCTCTGTTCCTAAACCTCGGAGATGACACAGCCAGTTGAACCATTTTCTCCTGCAAATCTTCTATAAATACATAAAATATAAAATGTAAAATACAAAATATAATATACAAACTCATTTTTCTGTTGTATTTATTCATTTTTAATGGAAATATCTGCCAGTTTCATGAACCAGAGCATGTTCTGAGAAGAGCAGAGACTCCCTGGATCTGATTCAGTTATTTCCAGATGCTCTGTGCCTGTCACAGCTTTGCAAGGGGGGTTCTAATAGAGAATTTCCCAGTGCCTACACAGGCAACCCCTTCCAAGATGCACAAAGCCTGAAGTCACAGTCTTGGCCATTTTAGAATTCAAATAATCTCACTGCAGAAATGCCCATGAAATAAATAGCAACATTTGATTAAGAAGTCAAAAAAATGCAGCGGCGGCAAATTGCATCCAATATTCTGTTTAGGAAAGTACATAAATGAAGTTTTGCCTTAGGGCACGAAATGTAATTTTCTTTCAGTATAGAGCATTTAGTATCACAAGATCCAAATCTAGCTGACAAACATGTCTAGCCAAATAAAAGTATTTTCCAATAAATCTGAGCACTTTTAATCAACGTGCTTATCACAACAAAATACTTATTTACTAATTAAAATCTAAACCACAGAGCTTTTAAGATTAAGGGAACTGAGCCAGAAGGTCTGTATTTGTTGAATATGATTCCTGTGCTGTTTGCAGCCTGAGGTTTGTGGCTGTGAACCCTTCTCCATACTTTTCCATACCTGTGTGAGTTTGATCATGATCTTACTCAAGAGACCACAAAAACCTCTCTCAGCTTCATTACAACTTCATAGAAGGGTGATAGCAGCTCTGAAAAGATCTAATTCTGAAAACTCCCACTCAGGAACAGTGCAGAGGGATGCACCCTAATTGTCACAAAAAGTCTGCAATGTCAACCCAACCTTCATCATTCCCTGGGGAAGCCAACCACAAGTCCCACACCCCTGAGAGACAACTTCAGTAATTCTGCTGTCCACAGGAGGCTTCTGTTTCCTTCAGTCTAGGCCAGGCTTAAGAGCAGACAAACCTATGAGCAGCTAGAGTTTACAAAAGCTGAAATGGCAAAAATCTTCTCAATTCAATTAAGCAAACAATTGTTCCAGTCGGGGATGGAATCTTGTCTGCCCAGGGATGCCAATATCAACTGAAATGTTGCAATTTAGGTTTCTTTCTGAGAATCAAATCTCACCTCACTGGCTGTACAGCAATCACTGTTATTTCAGCAATTTTATTTTCCTTTCACATTTGTTACTGGAGACATTAAATAAAATGGTTAGATATTAAAATAATACTCAACTAAAAAAAAAAAGACAAAAAAACCCAAAAAA